>JAQMRL010000017.1:866223-2066223 GCA_035578175.1 Catonia carolina | reverse complement strand
CATAAAATTATTTTGCCTAACATACATAATCACCTGAAAAATCTAGAGAGAGGGAACTGTAAGCAATTTAAGCTCCTTAAATAGTGGTCTGCATGAGGTTTGTCGGTTAGCTCCCACCATACACCTAATAGCTTTCTTTTGAATTTTAAAAACCCTATTCATATTACCCATGCTAGAATTACCCCATACTAAGATACCATAACGGATATGAGACAGAATGAGTCCATGAAAATTTAGGCAATTTATTAATGTATTTTCTTCCCACGTAAGTTAGTTTTTGTTCAATAAATTTAATATTGTGGTTAGCCACATAATAATCGTTTCTGTTTCAGAGTCATTTCTGAAATTCAGAGAAGGTAAATAAGGGTCAAATTAAATTGCTTTTATGGTTTTTAACATGAAAAATTTAATATAACTGGTCCCACAACTGTGTATTTCTTGGTTATTAAGATAATCGACGTAAAACAGAAAAAACTGTGCTTAAAAACACCATTTTTTTTAGGTTTGAATTTCAAGAACTTTGTTAAATGACTAATAAATACATAAAACTTAATAAGAAAACTTGTAAAAAATTTAATTATGAACAAATTAGTATAAAATAAGGAAATAACCAAATAAATACAAACGGAAAATATTGTTTTTTTTTATCAGCATGTTGGCGCACCTCCCTACTCTTGCTAATTGCACTTAATGGTGTATCATATTTCATCCAATACCACCCTTTCATCTCCTCCACCTTCATTACGTTGAATTAACATACATGATGAAGTTTTTTGTTAATAAAATAATTATATTTTATCAATTTTATTTTTATTTTATTTGCAGAAATATACTTTGGCGAAACTGATGAGCAAAATTGCAAAATACGAGGGAAAACAAAACGATTTGTACCAGAAGGAACGATTCATGAATCGAATCCATGAACTGGAAGAGATCTTGGAGAACAAAACTGGTACTTTTCAATTGATCAACAATCAAGTTAAACGAACTGAGGTAACTTCTTTTTTTCTCTTTAATTCTTTATTTACAACTGTAAAATTTTACAACAAGCAAATGTGATGATTATGATAATAATGTAAATGACATGACAGCCATGAGAGGGGTAGAGCCCCCATTGGTGCCTCCCCAAGAATGAAATTTGTATATCAAATTAGCAGGTCTCTACTCCAACGTCTTTTAAGGCGTTTAGGGGGATTATCAGGTAAATGGAAGGTGGAAAGTGAGTGCACCAGTGGGTTCTCGTGTTTGTGTGACTTGTCTTGAAAGCGTTTGTATAGAAATTCGATGTAATTTTGTACAAGTGGTGTTTTCAAATCTGTATGTAAAGTTTTGTTGCTAACGTAAAGAGGTGCTTTTGCCATGAGGTGTAATATTTTTGACTGGAATGCTTGAATTCGTTGCAAGTAGAGGGTTTGGTGGAACCGTAAATTTGGGACCCATAGGTCTATATAGGTTTCAAAAGAGAATGATATATGCGTAATTTTTGTGCCATTGGTAATTTTGATCGTTTGTGAAGTAGGGATTATAGAAGTTTAAGTCGGGAATTCAGTAATAAACATGTCTGTTTGATATGTGGTAACATTTAAATGAGGTAACATTTAATTTTTTTTATTACAATTTTATTTCATGTTCTCACAATCAAGGATTATTAGATTTCATCTGTTCAGACTCTCAACAGTGACCAACTATTGAATTATTGCCATCTTTTGCCTGGCCTCCCAGCATCTCTTCTCCCCACCGGTCTGTATTGCAAAACACTGAGGGGACCCTTCCCTCAGGCTTCTCTCTTCGTGCTTCCACCATCGATTTTATTATTCGGCAATCTTCCCATTCAGGTTGTAAAAACCAGCCGCATTGGCAAAATTGGTAACTTGCTTGCCTCCCATCATGCGGTCTTGGGTTCAAATCCCATTCAGGCACGGCATATTTTCATACATTACAAAGAAATCATTTCATCCTTCACCGTCTGCATTAGCAGGAATTGCAGAACAGTTGGACATTAATCAAAAAAAAAAAAAAATGGTTGTGAACATCCAGTTCCATTCGTATGTCCTCATTTCTTAGTTGCTCCCTACGACTGCAATTCTTTGTTCTTTGCAGGAATTGCATCTCTGCCACCTATACTCTACTCTCCTGTGGTCTGGTATTAATCCACGACTTGGTTCAATAGAGTACGATTGGGGCAGCCATCAG
Source organism: Catonia carolina (assembly GCA_035578175.1). Classification (NCBI taxonomy): domain Eukaryota; kingdom Metazoa; phylum Arthropoda; class Insecta; order Hemiptera; family Achilidae; genus Catonia; species Catonia carolina. Next base: position 2,064,030 of record JAQMRL010000017.1, on the reverse strand, counting down.
ATTTTATTGTTCAGCCAAAAAGCTGGTTGTGAAACTGTAAATTTGTTAACCCTACAACCGGCAGGCATCGATTTTTCTACGCGTGGATCGTTTTCTGTACCGGCAGCATCGATAAATTTTATCGATCAACAATGCATTAGTTTTGAAATTATGACGTAAAACCTGTTTTGCATAACCACGGCAAGTAATAAATGATTTTAATCAGAAAATTCAGCTTTATAAAATAAAAATATTTTAGTTTTTTAAAAGTGATTGTTGTTGATGTATTATTCAATGAAATTTATGTATAATTCTCATGGAAGTTAGTTGGTGTTACTTGTCATCTGCTTTGCAAAGGTCGTTCGCATTTACTCGTGTTCGTTTGTGTATTAGTTATTATAAAATAATATATTCATTTAGATTTGTGTGCGATAATCATCAATTATGATTTTATTATTATTAGTTATTGCGTAATTTGTTGTTTTGGTGATGTTTATGGAACTAAACTGATTTCGTAGTAATTCAACTCGCAAGTTTTTGTGTTTTATAGGTTAAGTTTTATTTATTATTATTTCATCATGAATTTCAATGTAAATAAAGAAATAGGCAATTTAGTAAATAGTGTGCTTGATGAAATGGTTACCGATGAAAGCCCTAATATCAGCTTTTGTATAGTGTTTCTTTTATTTGCTTTTGAACTGTATATCATTTATGAGTCGACATGAAAATATTTAGTTATGTAGTATTCTTGTATTATTGACTATAGAAAATAAAGTTTTCAGTGCATCAACACAATATTTATATCATATTCTGCAGAACAAAAAACTCTACAAAGTGGCTATAATGGAATTCTTGTAAAAAATTATTATTTGTTTCAATTTTAGGGGGTAAGAGAGGTTAATTATAACTGTATTCATATATGTAGTGAATGGGGGGAGTAAAAGGGGGGACCCCTAAATATTTAATTTTTAGTAATAGAACATAAATATTTGAGATTTTGTGAGCATTTTGATGTATGATATGTGTTACCAAGATTATAAAATGATTTTAAAATAAATAATTTAATAACACCTCACATTTGGCACATTTTCTGCTGCCGGTTATGATAAAATAGGCCACCGGTCGTTGGGTTAAGCAGTACAATTCCTAAATGAAAAATTGTTTACAGCTAATTGGTAAAAATTTCAGTATTTACAATTCAAAAATAAACATAATATATAGGAAAATGAAGATGTTGTTACCTGTATTCATAAGAATATGAATATTCTAGATCATTTTTAAACAGTTAGTAGCACGATTGTGCGTTTATCCCCGAGTGGAGACAAAAATCCAATTGAGAAAAGATCTCGTGGAATCCTCCTGAGCAGTGGAATGTATGCATAGCCTGCTAATTTAGCATTCTGTAATTTTTTTTATTCAATTGACCTATTCTATTCTTGAAATATTTTGTTCACATTATTTGCGGACCAATCGCTAAAAACATGTTTTGGGTCAGGGGGACTGAGAACGTGTATTTCCAGTGAAAACTCGATTTTGAAAAATTGACATGGAAACTATACTTTCCTTCCCTTTATATTCATATAGGGCAAGAGAAAGTAAAAATATACGCCGTGTGCTGTGTTAACATAATGTATTATGCATTATTGTTCAAAAATGAACACATCTTATTTCTCTAATATTAAATTTTCTGCTGTAGGATGATCTAAGAAAAATGACCATCGAAGTAGACAAAGGTGAAGCTGAATTACGTCACCTAATGGATGGTCGACAGGATCGACTAATGACAGTCGATGGCGGTCATAAAAAATTACGAAATCTTCAAGATTCTAACCAACAACTTCAAGTCGAACAGAATCTATTGGAATTACGCGTCGCTCAAGTCGAAAAGAATCTCGCCAAACATGACGATTTTGTTTTCAGTTTGGAAAAACAACGTTTGGAGCTTGAATCGGTAATGTATTTCTTTCATAACACTTTTTACAGTCTATTAATTTTTAGCTTGACTAGAACAGTCGTCGAAATGAACAACATTTTTCTAACTACAAACATTGATGTTTTTTTTTATAAATTTTATGATCGCATAGGATCACTTAGTTAGTCCATTATCCAAGTCTCTTTAATGGGACTGTTTAGGCCTCAGGGTCCACCCAGTACTTTTTCATATGCTTCAATCTTTGTGCTCTTTCTGGTGTTAAAAATATTCGTGATGTTAGTTTCCTTCTACTGGGTGATTCATTTAAAAGTAGCCCACGCTCAAGTAATTTTCATATGCTGTATTGGCAGCACTGATCATGATGTGATCGACTGGCTTTTATAGTACAATTTATATTATTATTTAATTATTATATTATTATAGAGTACAATTTTTTCCAGCAAGATGGTGCAACATGTCACACGTCTCGCCAATCCCTATCTCATATCAATCAGGCTTTTCCCATGCGAGTTGTTAGTAAAGATTTGTGGCCTCCTCGTTCACCCGATTTGAGTATGTGCGATTTTTTTCTATGGGGTTATTTAAAAGGAACTGTTTACCAAACAAACCCCCGCAGTATACATGAGCTAAAGAATAACATCGTGGCAGCCATTCAAGCTATGGACGTTTCCATATTGCGTCGTGTGTGCATTAATAACATTGAATGAGCGCAAAAATGTGTAAGCGTTCAAGGACGCTACTTTCAGAATCTACTGTTAAGTTGAAGTTGAAATTTGTATATAAATTGTAAATAAATATGGTACAACTCATGTATTAAGTAATTCTATTTTTTGTTCATTTACTATTTGAATCCAATTGAGTGCCGAAGGCCGCTGTTAAATGCAGCGGGCTACTTTTAAATGAATAACCCTGTAGTAAATATGAAGTGGGTGTTTTTGTCTTGGATTTTATTGTTCGATTTATTTTTTGTCTGTGGTGTCTTCTGGTGTAAAACCAATTTCCTTCAAATCCACTCTTATTCTGTGATCCATCTGCATCCTGACCAATTTTATTCGATTTATCATGTCAAAAACCATAAGAAACATTTGAATTCACCCTTAATTTATCTTTCCCAGAATTCCAGCAAGTCTTTATTTCACCCAGGATACTAAATTCTTGGTGAAATCTTTCGCTAGCTGTAACTCGCTTACAAAGCATTTCCGGACCTGTGTTTATATGAACTTTTTTCATTTTTTTTGCTAGTACAATGAGCTCAGAAAAGCACCGATAACACTACGTGAAACACCCTGTACATGAGGGGTAATTTTACAATACTCATTCAAAAATAAATCTTTATAATGCATCCTGCAGTTTTAAATATTTCTATTTCATATAATGAATTAATACAATAATTTCACTAACCTTCTTTTTAAACTGCGTCACCTTTATTTTAATTTTTACTTACACGTGTTTCGGTGGATCCACCATCATCAGAGTAAATAACATATAATTGAAACTAAAAACATTATTTATTAAAAATCTATAGAAGATGATACATCTTCAGTCACTTGTATAAAACTGATTTAAAATTAATTTATTTAAATTTATCCCTTCTCATATTTACTGTAGATAGCAGCAGCAGTCAATATCACTTCATCATTCCTAAATTTCACCTGTTCATTCAAAATGTCCTGCTTTTGCTCTTTTAAATATTTATAAATGTGGAACATCTCATATTTTTCAATTTTATTTTTATTTTCTATATTACATTGTTCTATTATATTGAAATGTTCATCTATTTTACCAAATTTATGTTTTTCTTCTTTTATATGATTGTTATAGTTAGATATAATGTAGTCACATTTCAGTGCTTTTTTATGTTCATTATACCTCACTTGAAAATTACGACTAGTCATACCAATGTAAAATTTTTTACAATCCTCATTACCACAATCTATTTTATACACACCCTTTTTATTGCTTAGTGTTTCAATTCAATTGAATTAAGAACAATAAAATTCATAGCACAAAAGAATGGGTATCATGAAAAAGAAATAAATAAAGTAATAAATAAAAACAAACTACATTTTAAAAATAACTTGAGAACCACCCTTATATTAGATAATAAAATAAAACATAAACCATTTATTGCATTAAAATACAATAAAACTATTAACAATAAATTATACAGAACATTAAATAAATTTTATAAAATCGCATACACATGTAATAATAAAAAACTACTGTCCACAAATATAATTAAAAATAATATAAATGAAACACTAAGCAATAAAAAGGGTGTGTATAAAATAGATTGTGGTAATGAGGATTGTAAAAAATTTTACATTGGTATGACTAGTCGTAATTTTCAAGTGAGGTATAATGAACATAAAAAAGCACTGAAATGTGACTACATTATATCTAACTATACCAATCATATAAAAGAAGAAAAACATAAATTTGGTAAAATAGATGAACATTTCAATATAATAGAACAATGTAATATAGAAAATAAAAATAAAATTGAAAAATATGAGATGTTCCACATTTATAAATATTTAAAAGAGCAAAAGCAGGACATTTTGAATGAACAGGTGAAATTTAGGAATGATGAAGTGATATTGACTGCTGCTGCTATCTACAGTAAATATGAGAAGGGATAAATTTAAATAAATTAATTTTAAATCAGTTTTATACAAGTGACTGAAGATGTATCATCTTCTATAGATTTTTAATAAATAATGTTTTTAGTTTCAATTATATGTTATTTACTCTGATGATGGTGGATCCACCGAAACACGTGTAAGTAAAAATTAAAATAAAGGTGACGCAGTTTAAAAAGAAGGTTAGTGAAATTATTGTATTAATTTACAATACTCGTACGCAAAAGAGCGTAAATACCCATTACCATTGAAATTCTCACATGCCAGTAGCATTCATTAAAACAGTGCGCCTGTTACACCAATTTTCCATTGCAAAATTGAGTGTGTATCAGATTTTTTTTGGTCGTATGATACACCAAACTTTGTATCATGATACGCTCTTGAATATGGTGTTACTAAAATAATATTCTAAAATTAAATTAAATTAAATTACAAATACAATATTAAAAATGGTTACAATTTAATAGAAAAAATAAAAACAATAAAAGTAAGTAAAGACACAAAGATGGTATCATTTGACATAGCTAACATGTATACAAATATACCCATAAAAGAAACACTAAATATAATAAATTAAAAATTAAAAAGTAATGGGGAAAACAATAATATAATAAATAAAATATGTACAATAATAAGAAATATTTGTAACCAAAATTATTTTACATTTAATAATAAATTTTATAATCAAACAGAAGGACTAGCTATGGGTTCTCCATTATCTGCCATACTATCAGAAATTTATATACAAGAATTTGAAAACATAATTGTAAATAATATATCACACACACACAACATTTTACTTTGGGTAAGATATGTAGATGACATATTGGTAATTTATAATGAAAAAATAAAGGGTGAACATAATATTATAAATAAAAAATTGAATAATTACTATGAAAAACTTAAATTTACATGTGAAGTTGAAAAAGATAAAAACATAAATTTCCTGGATATAAAAATACAAATAATAAATAATATAATAGAGACTGACATATATAGGAAACCACATGTTACAAATAACACAATAAACAGATTTTCAAATCACCCATGGATACATAAAATAAACACATACAATAACATGATACACAGAGCACATATATACACATATAACGATAAAGTAAGATTTAATAAAGAAATAAATTATATTAAAGAAATAGCAAGAAATAATGGTTACAATAATACTTTCATAAACAGATTAATAAATAAATATTTACATAAAATCAATCAGAAAAAAACACATCTATTACCATTAAACAATAAAGAAGAAATAAACAAAAATGGTAATAAATACATTACATATAATTACATAAATCATAGAATACATAAAATTACCAATATATACGATAAAAATAAATACAAAATAGCATATAAACCCCAGTTTCCTGTAAAATTTATTTTACAAAAACATAATATTAAAGCAAATGTAAATGATAAAGAAAAAGAAAATAATCAATTTAATTCATGTGGAATTTATAAAATTAAATGTAATGAATGTAATGAAATATATATAGGTAAAACCACCAGATCTTTTAAAAAACGGTTTACAGAACACTATTCTAACTATAAAAAAGGAAATAGAAAATTCTCCAATGTAACTGAATACATGATAAAAAATAAACATAATATGTCGAATATAAAAAATAATCTAGAAATATTAGAAATAAATAACAAACAAAATGAAATTGAAATTCTGGAAAAATATTATATTTATAAATACAATAGCAGGGAGAAATTAATGAACACACAAATTGAATACGACAATCAACTGATTAAGTTGGCAAGACTGTTTTAAATATAAGAATCGACTATTCCTTATCTACCATGGTAGTAGCAGGAAGTTTTAAATTTTGACTTGTAATAAATGTTAATTTACTGAAGATGTGTACAAGATACACGAAAGCGCTATAAACATAGGTAAGTGTTTTATGTTACCGTATTCTGGTGGTTAGAAAATATATATTTCAACACAATGTTTTATAACATTTGTGGGCTGTTTTTTTTTTAATCATTTTTGTTTTAAAAATGTGTTTATTTGATAGGCCTAAATATGTGTTAATTGTTTAATACAGTCTTCCATTAAAAAATTTTAAAATTTTATTTGTTATTTTTTAGTGTATCAAATGTATTTTTAATTGTAAATATGAATAAACTCATTGATTTTGACGAACAACCCGGTAAATCGACTCTGAACAGCGACCGTCGTTATTGAAAGAAAGACCAATAAAGAAATAATCAGTAATGTTTAAAAGTTTTTCAAAACTTGGCTAACAATCCTGAAGCAAAAACTATTTTTATTCATCTATTTTTACTTTCTCTTGCCTATATGAATATATAGGAAGGAAAGTATTGTTTTCATGTCGATTTTTCGAAATCGAGTTTTCACCGGATCTATACGTTTTCAGACCCCCTGAACCGAAAAAACATGTTTTTAGCGATTGGTCTGTGTGTGTGTGTGTGTGTGTGTCTGTGTGTGAACAGAATATCTCAAGAACGGAACATCGTACGAACTTGAAACTTGAAACTTAAGTTACATACCACTACCGGACGCGACATGAACATTTTCATCAAAATCGTTCAACCGGAAGTAGTAGTTTATTCGTATAATTTTTCAGTTTTTTGCGATTTTCTCAAAAACTGGTCCTACGATTTTTTTTAAAATCGCCTATTTTACTCAATTTTATATTCTCTACAAGATAGGGTAGGCGCCATGTTTGCTAAAATTCTCGGTGAGGCTGTTTTCACAAATAATATACTTTTAAAGTAAATCTTAACGTGTAAGCTATTTTGAAACGATACTTGCAAAGATACTAAATCCACGGTTTCAACTGAAAACCCGTTAAAAATATTAAACGAGTATATTATACGAGGGTAGAAGATCGTATGAAGAAAATTCAAAAATGAACTGCATGGTTACAAACAAAAAACCTTTTTGAGGGTTATAAAATAGCAAAAAAATGATATCCGACAGGGGGTGTCTCTCCAGAATTACTTAACATGATAAAAAATAGAACCCGCTAGGTGAGACGGCAGCCTGGCGGTAACACCTTCCGATGACTCGCTAGGTGAGTCTCTAGCACTGAAAGTGTTAAATGAGGATTTACTGTATTATTTTTCCTAAATATTGCTTCTATTTTATTAAAACAAGAAACTATTTATTAAAAATGTACATGCAATTTCTACATTGCAGGCTATGAGAGAAAAACGATTAACAATTCAAGCGAAAAAAGACATTCTGTTTGCCAAAAAGAAAATCATTGAAGAAGAAAAATCTGAACTAAAACATTCTGTCGATCATCTTGTCACTAAGAAATATCAAACTCAAAAACGGTAACTGTAATTAATACTTTTATATTTCTTATAAAATTACAGTAAACTTAAAATTATCTGAAACTAAGGTTATGTGTAAATTTGCTGATGGACAGCCTGACAAGAAAAGTTAAGTAGTCGGTTGGTTGGAAAGCTGCTGGTTTCACAAGTAAGAGGTACAAGTTATAATGAAAAGGAATGGAAAAGCGCATGAGATTCCCTACTCAAATGGGAAAACATGCGCTACGAGCGAAAAAAGGCATGTGTCATTAAAAGTTAAACGTGCGTAGCTGTATGCAATACGTGAAAGAGGAAAGTTGAACGCAAAATTGAATCGTCTAGGACAGCCTTTAGGTTGCACTCCTTTAGCATTCCAAAAGTGTATAAGGGTATGCGCACAGTGAACGCTGGTCGCTTACAAGCGGGAGCCTGCTTGCAGGATAGGCCATTATATTTTAATTGGACATCTCACATTAATGGTGGGTAACGCTGGTGGAGAAAGCTGCGCACTGATCATCTGCGCATATCAGCTGGTTTGTTTTGCATAAACCTGCCTGTTGCTTGCTGGCCGGTTGCTAAATATACTTGGCGTCATATAATACATATTCATAAATAATAACTTGTTAATTAATTTTTAACGTAGGTTTATAAAACTAACTTTAAAAGATTATTACTGGCCAAACAATGCTTTATAATATTTAATATCATTAGTCAAAAAGTTCAAAATAGGTTTAAAATATTCATAGTAATCACAAATCTTTCTTCCGGTAATATTGGTTGCTTTTGCAAGTTGCACCATTGTTGTTTTGAAAACGAGTTCTACTTTAGACAATATAAAATTAAACGTTTCCAGAGTCATTCTCATGCATTTGAAAAAACCTGTCTCTATCTTTTTGTAATTGCGGAAAAAGATGATTATGCCGAACAATTTTCTGTTCTTATTAATGTCTTAATGGTGTATCGTCTTTAAAAGATAACAATTTTGTATAAGCGTTTTCCATTAGGAATAATTCATCATGACTGCTGCTACTGGAACTCATGTTGAATCCTGACAACTGAATGAAGATTAAGCTCATAGTTACATACTCCCATTATGCGCATGCGTTCGCCAACGTGAATCAGTACCTGCGACCAGCGCTTACCTTTACACTACGAACCTGACACTTGGTCATTTTAAAGGTTTACAAATAATCAATACATGACTGTATCGCTCTTAGCGCCTGTGTAGATTCTGTCATGAGGCAGAAGAGAAGGCTGAGCATATTTTATGCAGTTGCAAAGTGGTTGGCTGCAAAAGAAGAGCGCTGATGGGTAAGGACGTGTTAACACCTTCTCAGGTAAGTGCACTAGATCCTAGGCAGATCCTGCGCTTTATTGAAAGTGTGGGTCTTGCATAAATAAAGAATAGGGGCAATCACAAAAGATCTTTTAGGTCGCGGTGAGGAGGGGCTGCAGAAGCCTGAACGCCCTGGTTGTAAAGAAGAAAGAAGAAGAAGATCGCTCTTAGCGCCAGACTGACTCATGGTGAGTGGAAAGTCAACGACTCGGGCGGGTGGGGGGGGGGGTGCGTGTGTGTGAGTGTTTGTGTGTGCGCGTGTGTGAACAGAATGTCTCAAAAACAGAACATCGTACTAACTTGAAACTACTACCAACCCGACTAGGTTTTACTACCAAACACCCGATTAGTTGGTTTACTACCCGATTACGTACTATTACCAACCCGACACGAATATTTTCATCAAAATCGGTCAACCTGAAGTAGTCGTTTATTAGTGTAATTTTTCACTTTTTTACGATTTTCTCAAAAACGGATCCTACGATTTTTTTAAAAATCGCCTTATTTAGCCTACTAAATACTTTATGCTCTACAAGATAGAGTAGGTGCCATGTCTGCTACAATTCTTGGGAAGGTTGTTTTTGCGTAAAAAAATTGTTTTTTTAAGATTGCAACTTTAATATGCATTTTAGTGCAAAAATGTATATAATAAAATTTGTAGAGAATTTAAATTCCTACAACTTTTACTTCAAACATTTTTTTGTATAACACTTAGTTTAGCAGTAATTAGCGATTTTCTGCTTTTTCTCACGGAAACGTGAAAAACTTCAATTTTTTAAAGATTTCAGCCTTAGTATGACATTTTATGACAAAAGTGCATAATCAAATGTATAGGAAATTAAAAGATCTACAACTTTTATTTAAACCGTTTTTCTCTACAGAGCCGAGTTTAGCGTGAAAGAGTGATTTTCCATATTTTTAAGCCGAACAGGTTGATTTTCATTTTGCGTCTTTCACTCATGATTAAAATAAGGTTATGTTTATTGAGGTTAGTTTTTGTTTATTTCTAATGTTTTATTACTAATGTTAGGTTGTATTATTAATTGTTTGCATTGGCAAGAGAAAGTTGTATGAGTGTTTCACACTAGATTTTTTTGTAGTTTGTTATGACATGAATGGTAATGTTTTAGGTATGAAATCGCAGCCGATATGTTGGGTGGAGGGGAAGAAAAAGATGATAATTCTGGAGAATCTGATCAGGTGACCAAATTCAAAATAAAAGTAAGTGATTTTTTTTTAATTCTATTTAAAAATATAAATTAGTTAAATTAAGTCAACAGTAAAAACTTGCTTTTTACTTTCTCTTGCCTATATGAATATATAGGAAGGAAAGTATTTTTTTCATGACGATTTTTCAAAATCGAGTTTTCACCGGATCTACACGTTTTCAGACCCCCTAAACCCAAAAAATATGTTTTTAGCGATTGGTCTGTGTGTGTGTGTGTGTGTGTGTGTGTGTGTGTGTGTGTGTGTGTGTGTGTGTGTGTGTGTGTGTGTATACAAAATATCTCAAGAACGGAACATCGTACGAACTTGAAACTTGAAACTTAAGTTACATACCACTACCGGACCCGACACGAACATTTTCATCAAAATCGGTCAACAGGAAGTAGTAGTTTATTCGTGTAATTTTTCATTTTTTTGCGATTTTCTCAAAAACTGGTCCTACAATTTTTTTTAAAATCGCCTGGTTTATTAAATTTTTTATGCTCTAAAAGATAGGGTAGGCACCATGTTTGCTGAAATTCCAGACCAGACTACGTCATCTTTTATCTTACAGCAGCTGCGCGTGACCACTTCTGTCTAGTATAGTAACCGTGGGTGTATTCATTATTCAGCATCACACGCCAAAGTTGTGTGTGAATGAATTAGTAAATTTAAAGATGAGCAAACTGACGTTAATGAAGTATGCAGCCAGGGATGCAAACCTTTCGCAATAGAAAGAAACAGAGATTTACCATAATTTAGTTGTGTGAGGAATTTCCTGTAATGGATTCCAGAACTGGTCAAAAGTTCGAAGCATCAAGACCAGTGAAAAACAATGTTCAGGCTCATCTCGTATCATTGGTGGACACATTCTTAACCCATACGAACCCTTACTAATTTTTTTTTTTTTGTAATCCCTAATGTGTGTACGTTGCAATCTGTTCAATTCAGAACAATAAGCAACCCCATGACCCAATGAGATGAGGATGATGTGTAAATGAGGTGTAGTCTTGTACAGACTCAGGTCAACCATTCCTGAGAGAGTATGGTTGATTGAACCCCAACCATCAAAGTACACCGGTAACCACTGCCTAGCATTCAAATCTGTATAAAAGTAACTACCTTTACTAGGATTTGAACCAGAAACCTTCGTCTCCGAAATCAGCTGTTACACAGCTGATTTTGGCGACGACTTTACCTCTAGACCAACCCAGTGGGTCTCCCTTACTAATTAAACAAAAATTTACCCCCAAAAAAAAAATGGCCATACAACACCTATTTTTGTTATTAAATATAATAAAAATTAGGACTATATTATTTATGAGAAAAATACTTAAAAAATTCTACCTATTGTTTTCAGAAGATATCCCTGCGACAATATTCCTTTCCGGCACAATTTCTCAGCCATTTTTACAAAAATTGTTTTATTTGATTTTATTATTCACTGATCTTAGTATTGTAACACTACACTATAAAAATTCTACCTATTCTACACTAGACATATTTATATCTATATCATGTTGTGGCTGAACCTTTTTCACAAGAAGTAACACATAACATAAACACATAACATAAACATAACATAACATAAACACAACCAAAACACGAATTGTATAACTATAACAGACCATGAACGCGCTACAACAAGAACGTGGGGAACAGCTGATCATACAACTTTTGGTGCCATAAAGAGATTCCCAAATGGATTAGTATTATAATTTAGTTCATTATAAAAACATAGAATATAGATAAAAATATTATAAAATATTAATAGATTATATTTTATTCTAATAATATAACATCTAATGCTTTTATTTACATCGCATATCGCTACAGAAATGACGCAACTTTCAAAAGATATTCATTCCATAAAACGAAGAATTAAACTTCTTTTTAAACTGTGTCAACTTTTATTTTACTTTTAATTTGCATAAAACTGACTTTTATACAAAAAAATGACTGAAGATGTATCATCTTCTATAGGTTTTTAAATAAGTGAAAAAAAAGCTTTAGTTTCAATTTTTATTTACTCTGATGATGGTGGATCCACCAAAACACATGTAAGTAAGGATAAAAGTTGATGCAGTTTAAAAAGAAGGTTAGTGAAATTATGATATAAATTCATTATATAAAATAGAATTAATTTCAAACTGCAGGATGCATTATAAAGATTTATTTTTGAATCAAGTCTTTGTATGCATGTAACATGAGCCTGCTATCTAGCGGTAACATTATAGAACTACATAATAACCCAATATTACATGTAAAAAGCATTGTGAGCATGATTTGTCAAAGTAAGCCAACAGACTTCTCCTGCGATCGAGACTTGTCAAGGTAGTTTACGGCCCTTTGCACTCCCATCGCGTTCCACAGTGAGCTACACTCGTCAAAGTACAGTAATTGGTTAAAAGAGGAGATTGGTAAACTATTCTACTAATATGAAAAATGCCTGAAGTTTTCACCAAGATCATGTGAAATTATGTACCAAGATCATCTGGTTCTGTGTTCTTTCTTTTTTGTATGGTTCATTGGAGTTTGAAAAAAATGACTCTTATAATAATAATATGAACTTTATTTACAAAGACAACAGTTTAAATTTTTCAAATATGAGTAACCAAGACAATACATTACAAATTTATACACTTAAAATTAAACTGTTCCAATTATCTTATTATTAGCTTTCTAATTCATTAAGCTTGGCCGAGGCCGTCAGCTGAGTTGAACGTCTACTTCTATTTTACTAAAATGTACAGGTAGATAAACAAAGTAAATAAATAAAGGGATTAACTGATTAATAACATTTTACCTAAATAATTACAATTTACAATTTTTAATAAAATTTAATTTCAGTTATAATTTTTATTCACCAACTAACAAAATAAACCGCAAATATCTTTCATGCATTAAACGTACCAAACTCTGCTATAACAAATTATTAAAAATTAATCTTTTTTTCTTTCTTTTCTTTAAAATATAAAATTAAAAAATCTTCTATAAAAAGTACACAATGTGGCTGCTTCTAAAAAATAAAAATAAAAAACTACTTTAAAAAATATAAATATGGCTGCTACTAAAAGAAAAAAAAAAAAAAAACATTTCTCATTTCTCATTCCGGCACAAAAACACACACACGGTCATGAAACACACGCGTAAAGACACAGACTTACACACTCACATACACTGACAGGTACCTTCGGGCTTTTGAGCACTCACGCATACTTTTAAATACCCCTACCAATTAAATTCCCTAACCAAAAAATCTCTGTATTTTAACGCTGTTCGTACATAACGCACCAATTTCTTCCAATCTCTCCCATTCATGAACTCAGTCGCCAAACCAACTTCCAATAGCCGCCTTCCAAACCATCTACGTCGTATGTCGGCTAGAATCGGACATCGCCCTATAAAATTATAAATATCTTCCTTTTCTCCGGTATTACACATCGAGCATCTGAAACTAGCCTCTTCTCTACCCGGTCCAAAGTTCAGCGGCAGTAAGGATCCCCTAACTCTAAAAATAATACTAACAAAATTTCTTTTGAAATCTTCCGCAAGGTACCCTGTTGCCCTCTCGTCCATATTTAACGTAGCATATACAGAATGAAATTGGGCTTTATTGGCTCTTTCCCACAATTTCGCGTGTATCTCATCTCTAATCTTCCCTATTAATTGCTCACCAGATACTTTCCACGATTCCGTCTCGTTCAACGAATCCCTCCACTCGACAGTATGAGCCCTACATAGATTTAGCCATTCCTTATACCACATACACTTATTTTCAATTACCAGACGTGCCATTTTACCCGGTAGCCTGTGTTCCGGTAAGCCTAGTACCTTCAAAATATACTTAAGGTGAATACGCAACGTATGCAACCACATTACATCGACACCACTCTCCAAATATACTATGTAATTTGGCGTATTTCTAGGCAATCCATACAAACGTTTGACAAAAAACCTATTGAAATTTTCCAGTTCGTCCTGCTCCTGGAATCCCCATACCTGCGCGGCATAGCATAGAGTAGCCCTTGTCGTCGCGTTGTAAACCTGCCATTTCGTGGAGTTAGGTACTTCATCATTAATAATCAGATTTCTCCATAAACTATTAATGCCATATTTCGCAATCGGAATTTTGTTTTTAAAATGTGCTCCCATTGAGAGCGAACTTGTAAAAATAACCCCAAGATATTTATATTCGTTAACTATTTCAATTAATTCTCCCCCATATTTCCATTTTTCTTTTTTGCCCAGTCTTCCTCCCTTCCTGAAAACAATTTTTTTAGATTTTTCCATATTTAAAACTAAATTCCATCTACAACAAAAAGACCATAACCTGTCTATCATCCTCTGTAAAACTATACTATCGTCTGCCAATATTACTACATCGTCCGCATATAATAACGCATTGATCTTAAAACCTCTAATCTCCAGCCCGCCCCCAATCCAATCACATAGGTCGTTTATAAATAAAGAAAAAAGCAGTGGTGATAGTGGACACCCCTGCTTTACCCCACTTACGACTTCAAATCTCCGGGTTAGGCCACCCTTGCACCACACTGCCAACTCCGTGTTTGAATAAAGGCCTTTTAAAACATTAATAAATTTATGCGATACACCCAACTCCGACAATTTGAAAAAAAGTGCATCCCTGTCCACACTATCAAAGGCCGCCTTGAAATCTACGAAAAATCCATACGTTTTCTTTTTCCTAACCATTAAATTATACCTCACTATATTATACAAAACAAAAACATTATCCACTGTTGAGTACCCTCCTCGAAATCCCGCTTGATTTTCTTTAAGTATTCCTAACTTCTGTTCCCATTCCACCATCCTATTCATCAAAATACCCACAAAAATTTTAGCGACCGAGTCCATAAATGAGATACCTCTGAGATTTAATTCTTCATGTACGTTTCCCTCTTTTTTCTGTAATGGAAATATTATTGACCGAGTGAACGACGAAGGCACTAACCTATAGTACATAATATTATTAAAAAACTTCACCATTAGTTCCTTGTATTCCAAAGGCGCCCTCTTATAGAACTCGGCAGGAATTCTGTCCTCATCTGGAGCTTTATTATCCCGTAATTTTCTCAACACTAGATCAATTTCTTTCAACTCTATAACCTTATCTAGTACGTCATCCTCTACAAACGGCATTGCATACATCGTTGGACTGCTACTCCTAACCGGCGTATATAACCCTACAAAATATGCTACTAGCTTATCAGCGCTAATATTCACACTCTGCGCGAACTGTCTGCCCTTAACGTATCTTACCAGATCCCAAAATTCCTTAGAATCCCTAACCGCTGTCAACTTTTCTCTCACGCCTATTAAATATTCTACTCGTTTCCGTTTGCACAACAATTTATAGTCCTTCAAATTTATTAAATAATCCTCCTTTACTTGCTCATTGTTTTCTTTTCTAAATAAATTTAAAAAACCAAATACCCTAGTTCGGGCTTTTTCACATTCCTTTTCAAACCAGGGTTGTCGTCTTACCTTACTACTATGTTGACCTTGCCGGAACCGGGTCTCAGTAGCTTTATAAATCAACTCATTTAACAAAGTAATAGCTTCATTGCTATCTTCCGGAAGCCCCCTTATGAGTTTGCTTTCAGTTGCTAATCGACCAACAATATTACAGTCCTCACATACATTATACTTTAATTTGGGCAAAAGCGGCAACACCTCATCATCATTCACACTTCCACACTCATTCGTCAATCTCACAACAACAGGCATATGATCCGAAAAAAATTCTGATAATACTCTAACATTACTTACGACCCGTACTCCGTCTATGGAAACGCATACAAGGTCGATCACTGAGGCCCCTCTCTGGCTAATGTATGTTAATTCCCCCTCTAAATCTCCGTGAATTCTGCCATTTAAAATTAATAAATTAAAAGTTTCACAAAGATCCATTATCTTCCTACCTTTACTGTTAATAAAAATATCTTTAGATTTGCGATTGTACCCCACAAATTTAATGTCTAGACTCACTTCTTCCGGAATAATTTGCAAATTTCCGATTCTACCATTCCAATCACCAACAACTACTAAATTCCTACTATCTTTATAGTTTAATATCCAGTCCCATAAAGCCTCATAATCCGAAGTCCATTCCCCTTCTGTTCCACCACTCAGATACACCGGCACAATACAGTACAATTGTTTGTTTATAAATGCTTTTATTATTTCTCTCCCATCAACATTACCGAAATAAAAATTTTTATACATTGATTTTTTATATCCTAACAATTTGCCTTTTTTGCCCTCCCATATCTACTCTCTCTAACTGCAAATTCCCATTTTAATTCATAATCACTCAGAAATGCCTCGAAATCCTTATGCCCTCCCTCCTCAATAAACGTTTCTAGTAAAATAAAACAGTCATACTTCTGTAAAAAATGAAAAAAATCATTGTAACACTTACCTCTAATACCAGCCACATTGTATACTAGCACACTTACATCCCTAACCTTACTAACATTACCGCTGACGGCCCCGTATCACTCATTCACCTCTTCACCCACGTTCCCTTGTTTATTGATTTTGTCCTCGACATTTTCCAGCAGCATATCAGCATCCTTCCCGACGATCTCTGTAAATTTTGTCTTTCCTTCCTGGTTGCCCCATCTTAATCCAGTCTCTTCTTCCCACTTAAATGACGCTCCATTGATAACTAATCGGTCCTGCACAACAATCACCCGCAGATTCGGCCGCAAACGCGACACCTCCTTATTTATGAGAAACAACTTTGCCCTGGCTCTTCTGGTTTCTTGCGAAAAATCCTTGTGAATGTACATGCTAGTTCCTTTTAACTTGCTGGAATTTTTCAATATCCACTGAACATTTGCATCATCCGGGAAGTGCGCAATAAGCGGCGCCCCTGTCCTTGCCTTCCCCAAAGGATGCGCTCGATTTACCCACATATCAGCACGACAACCTAGGTAGTTAACACAAAAGTTTTTTACCACTGTCCCATAATCTGTTTGACCTAACACATAATCTAAACCTTTAAATATTAGGTTATTTCTTCGCCCTCTGTCCTCCAGGTCTATTACCCTATTTAACAGTTTTTTATTGTCTTCCCTCAAATTACTAATCTCACTTTTTAATTTTTTATTTTCGTTCCCTAATTCGCTCACCATGCCCGTAAGATGCAACAAATCTTCCTTCATAACTAATTTAGCTAATCTTTCGTCTAACTTTACACACAACCTTTCCTCCAACCTTTCAAAAGCTGTATTTAATGCTCCTTCTTCCATACTAACAAATTCCACTCTGATCTTTTATTCGCGACCTGACCTAGAAGTTCTGGCAAACTTTGCGATCGATTTCGCTTCGGCGTACTTGAGTTTACGGGCGAATAATAATTCCGAATATTTTTCTTCATTAATACAATTTATTAAATTTTATTTTAATTATTATGGTCCATACACAACCGAAAAAAAAGAAAAAACAATCATAAATTACTGGGTCACTTTATACATTAATGACCACGAATAAACAAGTACGTTTAATTGTTTGTCTTACAATACCACAACGCAGCGATAAGAGGCACGTCCGCTCGATCCAACAGTCAATTTACAACTCCAAAAATAACTCGTATATACAGATGTTTTTCTTTTGTTTATAGTTGGCGCAAGAGAAAAGTGAATTGCAGTCAAAAGGTGACGATTTAGACGCTAAAATTAGAAAATCTGAAAAAGAGATTTATGCGATGGAAAATACGCTTAGACTGATCAATGCTACGAATGACTCATACAAAAAGAACTTAAGTTCTATTGACAGTGACAGTGAGTAAATAAAAACTTGTAATTTTTATAGTCAATACATTTTTCTTTCGCTTGCCCTATATGAATATAGGAAAGTATTATTTTCATGTCGATTTTTTGAAATTGTGTTTTTGCCGGATATACTTGTTTTCAGGCCTCGTGAAACCAGCAAACATGTTTTTAACGATTGGTCTGCATGTGAACAAAATATCTCAAGAATGTAATAACGTACAAAGTTGAAACTTGAAACTTAAGCTATTGTGCGGTTTCAAGCTGCGTGTAGTTGCGTGGTGAAGGGTACGGGTGACGCATGCTGGGAGAACGATTGTTGTATTACTCTGATACAAAACATTTGTTTTCAAATTTTTGTATTTAACATATTTGTTTGTATTTATTACATTTATTTATTTACATATTTTGATATAAATTGGTAAGTTAAATATTATAAATCCGACCAAGTTAATAACCCGGTAGGTATTTGTTAAATTAATGCGCTAGATGATAAGAATATTTTTTTAGTCTAGTTAGTACACGCCTACCATTACAAATGCATCAGCTGTGAAACACGACTAACTCATTCATTCTCCCAGTACTATAACAACGCACTCCATTCTACAACAACTACATGGAACTGGGACTCAAGCAATAGGTACCCCTACGGGACCTGACATTGATGTTTTCATCAACCAGAAGTAGTAGTTTATTCGTGTGATTTTTTTCATTTTTTGCAGTTTTCTCAAAAACAGCTCCTATGATTTATTTTAAAATTCTGTTGAAATTCTTGAGGGCCTGTGCTCTTGAGAGAAATTTTTTTATATTTTTAAAGATTGTAGCCTTAATATTCTTTTTATGGAAAAAGTGTATACAATTAAAGTTGTCGAAAATCAAGAACCCTTATCTTTTATTTCAAACATTTTTTTCTATAACACTTAGTTTAGCATCGATATATATTTTTCTAATCAAAATAGGTAAAAAATTGGGATTTTTTAAGATTGCAGCCTTAGTATGCATTTTACAACAAAAGCATAAAAGCCCCCACTTCCTTCGTCTGTGTCATCTGCTTCACACTCAATGAACACTTTGAAGACTGACTTTTTTTGTAGTTTTGTGCGTAGACTGCCATTTTTTGGGGATTTTTAAAAACTTGTAACAAATCAACCATTGGTCATAAATTCAAAAAGTAAAGATTAAATTAAAGATCATAATTAGTAGATTACTTTTCATTTATTAAGATTATAATTACTAACATTATAATGATAAAGATGTTTGCCTGAAGAGAGGTATGTTTTCTTGAATTTAAAAAATGTTTGACCGTTATAAAGATAATATACAGGGTGATTCATGAAGTTCTCCCCCCACTTCTACAGCACATTGTACTAGTAAAAATAATGAAAAAATGTTATATAAACATAGGTCCGAAAACGCTTCGTTAGCGAGTTACAGCTAGCGAAAGTTTCGCCTGGATTTCAGTTCACCAGGTGAAATGAGGTCTTCCTGGAATTGTGGTAAGGTAGATTAAGGGGCGAATTCAATCATTTCTTATGGTTTTTGATCTGATAAATTGAATAAAACAGGTCCCAGAACTGTAAGTTAAATAGTTTTTGAGAAAACCAGTGTCAAATGCAAAAAATGGAGTGAAAATCACATTTTTTCATCTTTGGGCAAGAATAACTTTGTTATTTCACCAAGAAACAGTTAAAATTTTTCAATAAAAAATGTAGAAAATTTTATTTTGAACAAACCGGTGTAAATTAAGTACACAGAAAGCGAATAGATGTTTGATTAAATGAGTTTTTATTCATAAGAGTACAAAGTAAAATTAACCGGAAAAACTAAAATGAAAAAATGTGTTTTTTTCACTCCATTTTTTTGCATTTGACACTGGTTTTCTCAAAAACTATTCGCTTTCTGTGTACTTTATTTACACCGGTTTGTTCAGAATAAAATTTTCTACATTTTTTATTGAAAAATTTTAACTGTTTCTTGGTGAAATAACAAAGTTATTCTTGCCCAAAGATGAAAAAATGTGATTTTCACTCCATTTTTTGCATTTGACACTGGTTTTCTCAAAAACTATTTAACTTACAGTTCTGGGACCTGTTTTATTCAATTTATCAGATCAAAAACCATAAGAAATGATTGAATTCGCCCCTTAATCTACCTTACCACAATTCCAGGAAGACCTCATTTCACCTGGTGAACTGAAATCCAGGCGAAACTTTCGCTAGCTGTAACTCGCTAACGAAGCGTTTTCGGACCTATGTTTATATAACATTTTTTCATTATTTTTGCTAGTACAATGTGCTGTAGAAGTGGGGGGAGAACTTCATGAATCACCCTGTATAAGAATAATAAAATTAATTATATCAGTTAAATTCTTCAAACTAATTATCTATTGCTAATAACCAATTTAATTTTTTTATTTCTTAAGTAAAATTAAAAAGAAAATTTAAGTATTATAATAACAAACGAATAACTAACAACAACGCGCAGAAATACCGGCAGATCGCTTCCTCACGCTCGATAACATCGATGCTGTAAAAGTCGATATATTCGATAATCTGCTAACATTAGGACTATGAGTGTATTCTATTAGATTCAGAATGAACTAAATTAAGTGACAGCATAGACGGCAATCGTATACGATACGAGCTAATGGATATAAAACCAATTGAAATTGGCGCCTCTATCGTATACGGGTGCCGTCCAGTCAATCAAAATGGCGCGCCCGTATACGGGTGCCGTCCTGAAAGTGTTAAGTTATTATTTGACTGCACACAATCTCTCTAATATGTTTTTCACGGTTGATGAGCTGTGCTGTCTGTTGCACACGTTTAGACCAATCAGAACGTTTGCCACCTGACAAACATTACGCGTGCATGCGTATAAGAGCTGCTGTAATTCACACTCGGCTTGCATCTCGTACTGAACACATCGATTATAGAGCGCGTTAACATGCAATACTTTATAATATTGTGACAATATCGAAGATGAATATGGTTCTAGAAATTTCTAGTGCTTAATTCATAAAATGTTAAAAGAGTAGATAATAGAGTGAAAAAGTAACAATAGAAAAAATAAAGATAGTTCAGAAATTTAAGTATCTTGGTGAAATAATCACATGGAATCTGAATGAAAAGCCTGCAATTGAGAACAGAGTAACCAAACTGAAACAGGCCCAAAGAATCACCTGGCCCATATATAAGAAGAAGTCCCTATCAATTAACTCCAAAATCAGGCATTATAACTCTGTAATCAAGCCAGAGGCTACATATGCTTGTGAGACCCTTTACAACTTGAACACTCGATCAACCACGGACAAACTTCAAAAGATAGACAGAAGAATATTAAGAACAGCCATTAATTTCAAGCATCAAGTCCAAGGAAAATGGTGGATAGTCCCCAACAATATAGTTTATAAGGAAAATGAGCCGATATTGGACACAATGAGGAAGAGGAGAGTCGCTTTCTTTGGCCACCTTAGCAGACTGCCTGACTCAAGACTCATTAAACAGCTCTTTGACTACCAAATGAAGAATAAGATCCAAAACAAATGGATACAGGAAGTCATGTCAGACATGAGGAACTTGAATATAAATGAAGTGTTACCCCTTTTGTTCGGGCGAAAACAAAAAAACGCCAGCAAACAAAATTGGCATTGGGGTAACAGAAAAACTCCAACAGGAGGGACTGCAGTGATGTGATACCAAAATTAAATCAAGAAAAATAGTTTACTAAGAATATTTTAATAAAATGTTAAATAAATAGAGTAATTAAAAATTACGGTTACAAGCAAATTCATCATTAACGGAGAAAGTTATGCAAGCGCATAAATGATTTTATAATAATAATGATTTTATAATAATCATCCAAATCTTTAGAAAAAAAACAAAATACAAGAAAGAATATAGTTATATATGCAATTGTACATACTTATTACTGGATCCAGTTAAAAAAAATTTAATAAAAAAAGGTAGATAATTAATAATAAATATAATTACAAAGAAATAATAATTAGAATTTTCAATTAGGATATGCCTTTTACATAATGAATAGATAAAGTTGAACAATAAATTAATTTAGTAAGGAATCATAAATCAATTTGTTTTAAATATGATAATTCAGATACAATAAAATTAATTATTTTTATTTTATAAGAATTTAATTTTTAGTATACTTTTTTAAACAAAGCTATTTTGGATAAAACTCAAATGCAAATAAAAAAGAAAGTGATTTTAGTTTCTTATATAATTATATTTTTTAAAAAAAATTAAGTACAAAAGATTAAAAAAAAAAATATCCGGAGTATGGAATCCGGTTAACTCCGCACCGTATCATGCTTACCAGCATACATTAATGGTAATGAGCAAAAAACATTTTATCGTAAGATACAAAGTAACAATTAAAATTTATATTATAATTAAAAATATAATTTTATGATGCGGAGGCTTCAAGATAATTATTTACAAAAGGAAACATATCGCCGACAACAAGTTTTCGGGTTACGAAACGCAAATACATATCGAATGCCACTTGGCCCAAACAGGATTACTTTAATTCTTGCACAGAATAGCTTTAGTCAGGGCTTGAAAAGGATCCATCCCAAATCAGATTTAATTCTGTCCCAAACTGGGTAAAAACTGCCCCACACTGGGTAAAACTGCCCCACACTGGGTCCCTGCAAAGAGCAGAAAAACCAGGACTTAGTAAAGAAGAAGGCTACCCCAAAACACCAAAAAAAGGTAGTCAAATCCCATAGGCTCAAAAAGTTCATATAAAAAAATTTAAGATAAGGTTTAAAATACCCAAAGGTTTACAAAATTTACAAAATTTTAAATTAAACATTTTCGGCTACCATGGGTTTTAACTACAAATAAAAAAGAGAGACTTACCGGAACACGGGAAAGCAAAAAGGTCAAGACCAACATCAGCATAACGCACCCCGAAAAAGACTTAAAAAAAAATTAACGACACAAGTACCAAAACACGTCAGACGCCATGACCTTTCGCTGCAAGAAGGACGAGACACGCAAAATTTACCTAAAAAGAAAACTCGGTTTGACGTCACGGGTCCCCTCCAACAAGGAGGAGGAGAACCAGCACCGCAGATAAAACAGATGGCAGCGAACGGTAAGCAAAAGCCTAAAAGAGCGAATCAATTAAGAGATAACTAATTAACGTCGACAGAGCAGATAACGAAAATTAATCCAATTAGAACAATGAGAGGAAAAATTAAATTAAAATAAATTGTAACATTGAAAAATAAATGTTACAGAAGAAATGATCCAGAGACGAGAAGAGAAGACCATCCTAAAGGAAAAGAGGATAACCCAACTGCCTTTCAGAGAGAGAAGACAGCCGAATGCAGCTGTAGCAGAGAGATTGAGAGCCACCAGGTCAAGGAATATGAAATTGATGTGGGAACGAAGAAAACAACAGTGTGGTGCCACAACTAACTCCTCAAGGAACGCATGTCCATGAGTGACTTGAGTGCTCCAATTGGGGCGTAAATTTAAAAAAAAAAAAGAAAAGAATTTTAAAAGGGTCTTTGTTGTACAACTATTTGTGAAAGAGTGGGTTGATTACATTTAACAACTTTCATTCTATTGTTACTTGTTTACTCTTCTTAGTTATGATTTTTCAAGAACAAATAAAAAAAAGATTATTGATCGAACCTCGGCGTCTTTTGAGAAGGCTCTTTGAACCGCCTATATAAATAGAACCACGAGCATAGTCAGTGAGTTAGTATTCATTTGATCTTTGATAAGTGTTTACTACAAGTTCTATCGGTATGTTAGAAGGTAACTCCGTTAGAACAGGCCAACAGGTTTCCGAGGCATTGTTATTCAGTCTTATTGTATTTGTGCATTGTGTATTCAGTTTTATTGTGAATGTGCATTTTATATAATTATTTGTAAGTAGTATTAAGTAAATTATTGAGTTATTTATTGTATTACTTCATTATAATTAGTTTATTATTTATTCCGTAAATCTTTTAGTGTAATTAATACTGTAAAACTTTAGTGTATTAATTATTTAATTACCTAGATCCCGAACGGACCTTAGAGATAAGTGTCACAATATAAACAGCTGATTGTATGTTTATAGGTTATAATTGTTATTGAATGGCCGAAAAAACTGCGGACAAAATATTTAACAGAGCTACTGGAGCAAGTATTGGCGTAGTTGGTGGCAAGTCATTGGCTAGCTGTAAAGTGGGTGGTAGGGGGCAATGTATACGTTCAAAGCTTATCAGCCTTGAGAAATAGTACAGTGATAACTTATGCACATTATTATTTTTTTTGTGATTCCAAATTCGCTTCGGTTAAACTGAGTTCGGTTAACCGGGGTTTTACTGTACGTACTCGCAAATATTGTAATATTAAAATGAAACTCATGGTAAATTGTTTTCAGGTCCTGAAATGGAAGAAAAGCGAGAGCTGGAATGCAAGTATACGGCTTCTGTTCATAACCTAAAACAACAGCAGCAAATTCTGAAAAACACCAATGAATCTATAAAGGTAACTTATAAATCAAAACAAATTTATTCATTTTAGTTAAGTAACGGGTGATTCAAAAAGAGCGCCGGTTTTTAAACGGCTGCTAAATTTTTGTTTATCGGTTGGCAACATTGTTAGACCTCATTTCTATTTCGGAGAACATTCCGATTGACGATTCAGTTGTAGTTTCTCTTGTTCGCAGTGTAGTACTCTCGCAGTCTGTGTCTAACCATGGAGAAGTTTACTATTGCACAACGAGTGTTAATTGTCAAAACATTTTACCAGAGTGGAGAGAGTTATGCGGCTACTGTCAGGCGACTTCGCGGTACTCTAGGACGTAATGAAGCACCGAATGAATCAACAGTTCGCAGGCTCATGAAAAAGTTTTTTGAGGCGGGTTCAACAGTCGACCTTAAAAGTTCTGGACGTCGTCGTTCTGGCCGAACTGAGCAGAACGTTGCGTTGGTTCGTGACAGTGTGGCTGTTAGCCCAGCAAAATCAATACGTCGCCGTTCTCAACAATTGGGTTTACGATGTTCTCCTGTACGGAGAATTCTTCGGTACGATCTCCAATATCACCCGTATAAAATTCAGTTTCTGCACGAGAAACAATGTTGTTGCTCCGTGAACGGTTCCAGGATCGCATCATTTCTCGTAATTCCGACCATCAATGGCCACCAAGGTCGTGTGACTTGACGCCTTGTGACTTTTATCTTTGGGGTCATCTGAAGTCATTGGTGTATGCCAATAAACCCTGAAACATCAATGACTTGAAGGAGGAAATTCGACGGGTTATCGGGCAAATGGAAGTCGAAACTTGTCGTGCAGTAATATCCAATTTCATGGACAGAGTTGATGCGTGCCAGCGCAGTAGAGGAAGACACATGCATGACATCATTTTTCATACATGAAATCGGAAGGTAAGATGAACTTGTTGATGTATTTATTTTCAGTTTTTCAATAAAATAAATCTCTTAATTTGATATATCAAAACCGGCGCTCTTTTTGAATCACCCTATAACTATGACTGTGTAAGTTATATAAATAAATAAATTTTATTGTCATGTAAACCATACATAGGATAACTGTAGTACGTAAAATGAAAGATGAACCCCCTCTCCCTAAGCCTTTTACTTTCTCTTGCCTATATGAATATACGAGGTAGGGTCAAAAAGTTCCCGGAATTGGTTATTAAAAATTTATTAAAAATATTTATAACATTCTTACATTATTTCCCTTCAAAATACTCTCCTCCTGCATCTACACATTTATTCCACCGTTCATATAATTGTTGGAAACACTCTTGAAAGCCGTTTTTTGAAAGTTCCTTCAGCCGCTCCGTCGCATTTTCAATCACCTCTGACGAATCAGCAAAACGATGTCCCTTCAATGCCATTTTTAACCTTGGAAACAGGTAGAAATCTGGTGGTGCGAGATCGGGAGAATATGGAGGATGTTCCAGAGTGGTAACATTATTCTTGGCAAGGTATTGTTTCACCATTAGGGATCGATGTGCTGGGGCATTGTCGTGCAACAAATACCAGTCATTCTCTGCCCATTTTTCAGGTCGTTTTCGTCGAATTGCATCTCGTAGCCGTTTTAAGATCTCTGTGTACAATTCTTTATTTACTGTTCTCCCTTCAGGAATAAATTCATAATGAATCACTCCACGGTAATCAAAAAACACCTCCAACATCACCTTACCCCGGCTTCTGTCCAAGCGAAATTTTTGTTTTCTTGGTGAAGTTTTTGACTTCCATTCAGCGGACTGCCGTTTTGTCTGAGGGTCGTAAAGAAAGCACCATGTCTCATCACCTGTAACAATTTTGCGCAGGAAGCTGTCATCTGCATCAGCCATTTCAATCAAGTCCCTGGACATGGTCACTCTCATTTCCTTTTGCTCAGGGGATAACATTTTTGGAACAATGTGCAAGCAAACACGGTGCATGTTCAAGTCATTATGAAGAATGCTGTGAACACTCCCATGTGAAATACCAACTTCAGAGGCAATAGTATTGATGGTTTTTCGCCTGTCCGCACGCACAATTTGTCGAACGCGCTCAGCATTGTCGTCTGTAGTGGAAGTGGAAGGCCGCCCAGTCCGAACGTCATCTTCAATTGTTGTGCGACCGTCGCGAAAACGCTTATGCCACTCGTAAACTGCTGTTTTCTTCATCGCAGAATTTCCGTATGCTTTTTTTAGCATCTCAAGAGTCTCCGAGGGTGATTTCTCCAGCAACACACAGAATTTAATATTGCCACGCTGCTCTAATGACGACATTGCACAATCCGACGAAAGACAGAAACTACGATCTACAATATTAAACACCGAACGCACGGAACCAACTACAACTGCCTGCTAACCTCAAAAGCACATTCACTACCAGTTATGCCAACCTCACAAACAAAAATTTCCCTTTCAGCTTACAAATACGTGACTGTAAGCGACCATTCCGGGAAATTTTTGACCCTACCTCGTATAGGAAGGAAAGTATTGTTTTCATGTTGATTTTTCGAAATCGAGTTTTCACCGGATCTACACGTTTTCAGACCCCCTGAACCCAAAAACATCCTTTTAGCGATTGGTCTGTGTGTGTGTGTGTGTGTATGTGTGTGTGTGTATGTGTGCGTGTGTGTGTGCGCGCGTGCGTGTGTGCGCGCGCGCGCTTGTGTTTGTGTGTGCGCGCGCGCGCGCGTGTGTGCATATGTGCATGCGTGAGTATGTGTGTGTGTGTGTGTGTGTGTGTGTGTGTGTGTGTGTGTGTGTGTGTGTGTGTGTGTCTGTGTGTGTGTGAACAGAATATCTCAAGAACGGAACCTCGTGTGAACTTGAAACTTAAGTTAGACACCACTATCGGACCCGACAAGAACATTTTCATTTCATGCAAATGTAATGCAAAAGTTGTAGAGAATTTAAAACACTACAACTTTTATATATCTAACATTTTTCTGTATAACGCTTAGTTTAGCGGTAATTAGCAATTTTCTGTTTTTTTCTCACGAACACGTGTGAAAAATCGATTTTTTTAAGATTTCGGCCTTGGTATGCATTTACGACAAAAGTGCAAAATTAAATTTATAGGAAATTAAAAGATCTACAACTTTTATTTAGAGCATTTTTCTCTACGGAGCCTAGTTTAGCGTGAAAGAGTGATTTTCCATATTTTTAAGCCAAACTGAAGTTTATTTTCATTTTGCATCATTCACTCATAAATTAGGTTATGTTTATTGGGGTTAGTTTTTTGTTTATTTCTAATGTTTTGTTACTAATGTTAGGTTATATTGTTAATTATTTGCATTGGCAAAAGAAACTTGTGTGAGTGTTTCACACCAGATTTTTTTGTTCCTTAATTACCCAACAATTACTAACATAATAATTGTCTTGAAGACCTGTATAGAATAATTTTGAGGGTCAGTTTTGTATGAAAAAGAATAAATTTTTTTAACTCCAGGAAGGATCCTCTCTTGTGGTATTCTGAAAAATTGTAGATGATTTCCTGCAGAAATTGCCTTAACATAAATTTTAGGTGCCAGAAAGATGTAATATGTATTTCCAGATGTTTAATTTTTTAAATTTTTGTGGGGGAGGACCCCTCGACGCCCTATTTACTTACCTGGGGGTGGTACCCCTAGGTTCTTCTGACCGCCCCCCCCCCACCAAAGTAAATTCCTGTCCCGCCACTGTCACCAATTAGCAGATTGAATGCAAATAATATAACGCTCCACCTGCCTGTTATGGGCAAAATCTTTTGATTTTAAATTTTTTAAAAATCTGGTGTGAAACACTCACACAACTTTCTCTTGTCAATGCAAATAATGACCAAAATAACCTAAAATTAGTAATAAAACATTAGAAATATACAAAAACCTAACCTCAATAAACATAACCTAATTTTTATTTTATTAAACATCCTATGTAGGATTTTTAAACAGCCGTATTATTTAAAATTGAAATATATATTTTCTAACCACCAGAATACGGTAACATAAAACACTTACTAATGTTTATAGCGCTTTCGTGTATCTTGTACACATCTTCAGTAAATTAAAATTTAATATTAATTTCAGTAAATTGTGACTTGTAATAAATTTTAATTTACTGAAGATGTGTACAAGATACACGAAAGCGCTATAAACATTGGTAAGTGTTTTATGTTACCGTATTCTGGTGGTTAGAAAATAATTATTTCAACCTAATTTTAATCATGAGTGAAAGACGCAAAATGAAAATCAACCTCAGTTTGGCTTAAAAGTACGGAAAATCACCCTTTCACGCTAAACTAGGCTCTGTAGAGAAACATTTTTTAAATAAAAGTTGTAGATCTTTTAATTTCCTACAAATTTAATTATACACTTTCAGCGTACAATGCATAATTAGGCTGAAATCTTTAAAAAATCAATTTTTCACTCGTTTTCGTGAGAGAAAAACCGAAAATTGCTAATTACCGCTTAACTAAGTGTTGTAAAAAAAATGGTTGGAAAAAAAGTTGTAGCATTTTAAATTCTCTACATTTTTATTACATAAATTTTTGCGCTAAAATGCATATTAAAGCCGTAATTTAAAAAAATCAATTTCTTTACGCGAAAACAGCCTCACCTAGAATTTCAGCAAACATGGCGCCTCCCCTATCTTGTAGAGCATAAAAAATTTAGTAAACCACGTGATTTTAAAAAAATCGTAGGACCAGTTTTTGAGTAAATCGAAAAAAGTGAAAAATTACACAAACTACTACTTCTGGTTGACCGATTTTAATGAAAATGTTCGTGTCAGGTCCGGTAGTGGTATGTAACTTAAGTTTCAAGTTCGTACGATGTTCCATTCTTGAGATATTTTGTATACACACACACACAGACCAATCGCTAAAAACGTGTGTTTTTGGGTCAGGGGTCTGAAAACGTGTAGATCCGTTGAAAACTCGATTTTGAAAAATCGACATGAAAACAATACTTTCCTTCCTATATATTCATATATGCAAGAGAAAGTAAAAATGTATTTCCAGATATTTAATTTTAAAAATTATCCTGAGGGAGGACCCCTTGACGCCCTATTTACCTGGGGGTTACCCCTCGATATGTCTGACCCTCTCCTGTAAGAAAATTCCTGTGTCGGCCACTGTCACCTATTAGCAGATTGATTGCAAATAATTTAACGCTCAACCTGCCTGTTATGGGCAACATCTTTTGATTTTAAATTGAAAATAAGTATAAAGAAATATTCATGGTCTAATTTAAATTTGTAACCATTTCTATTGTTTTTACAGGCGTTAGAGAAGTCTTTAGCAAGTACTGTTGAAATGGAAGAAAAATTACAATCAGAATGGAGATTAAAAGACAAAGAAGTTCGTGATTTGGATAAAGAGTTAGGCGATCAACAGAATAAGCTGATACGTGCTGATAAACAATTCAGGAAGACAGTCCGTGAAGTACGCGCACTCAGAGAAAGTTCCATACCTATACAGTTCGCTGAGGTACATAATTTTTGTTGTTGTTTATGTCATCAGCTGAAAGGTTGTTTGAACCTCTAGAGGCTTTAGTTTAAGTCAAATGAGTAGTGAGGTGGTTTACAAATTACCTTCCTGACTGGGTGGAAAATTATGCTTATTAGCATACTAAGCCCTCTGAAAAGGATCTACTCTCCACCCTGCAAATGATACCTTCACTTCATTCACCACTGGGTCTGGCTGTACAATGAAATTTATTACTCTCAGAGGAGATAACTCTTGACTAGTGTCTTTTACACCTCTACCTCTTCTGTTAAATGTTTCAGTCATATGATTGGCTGACCATGTGTTTAAAAATCTGGTGTGAAACACTCACACAATTTTCTCTTGCCAATGCAAATAATTAATAATATAACCTAACATTAGAAATAAACAAAAAAACGAACCTCACAAATCATAACCTAATTTTCATCATACGTGAAAGACGCAAAATGAAAATCAACCTCAGTTTGGCATAAAAATATGGAAAATCACTCTTTCAAGCTAAACTAGGCTCTGTAGAGAAAAATGCTTAAAATAAAAGTTGTATGTCTTTTAATTTCCTATAAATTTGATTATGCACTTTTGTCGTTAAATGCATACCAAAGCTGAAATCTTAATGAAATCGAGTTTTACACGTTTTCGAGAGAAAAAAACAGAAAATCGCTAATTACCGCTGAACTAAGCGTTATACAAAAAATGGTTGAAATATAAGTTGTAAGATTTTAAATTCTCTACAACATTTACTAGATACATTTTTGCGCTAAAATGCATATTAAATTTGCAATCTTAAAAAAACAATTTTTTTGTGCATAGACAACCTTCCCAAGAATTTCAGCAGACACAGCACCTACCCTATCTTGTCGAGCATAAAAAGTTTAGTACATAAGGCGTTTTTTAAAAAAATCGTAAGACTCGTTTTTGAGAAAATCGCAATTAAGTGAAAAATGACATGAATAAACTACTACTTCCGGTTGACTGATTTTGATGAAAATGTTTGTGTCGGGTCCTCTAGTGTAATGTAACTTAAGTTTTAAGTTCGTACGAATTTTCATTCTTGAGATATTCTGTTCACATACACTCACTCACTCACACACACACACAGACCAATTGCTAAAACATGTTTTTTTGGTTCAGGGGGTCTTAAAACGTGTAGATCTGGTGAAAACTCAATTTTGAAAAATCGACATGAAAACAATACTTTCCTTCCTACATATCCATATAGGCAAGAGAAAGTAAAAATAGAACAATTTTTTGTAGCCGTGGATCTAGCAGATCGAGTGCAAATAATTTAACATTTCACATGCCTGTTATAGGCATAGGAAAGTCATCTGTACGCAAATTTTCATTTTGTTTTACGTCTGACTGTTTTGCAAATTATACTAATGCAGATGGTGGAGAACGATGATGCCTAAAAGATGAATATTGTTGGATATCACATTCATATTTTAAATTCACGCGCTGTCGCCTGTTTCATAGAATGTACTGGAACGAATCTATTTTATTGTACTTACGGCGGAGGAATATTTTATTAGCTCTCTTCACGCCCTTAGCGATCTCGTGATCAATTATCGACCAATTAAAATAATTTAATGGATTCTTGTGCATGGCAAGAGGCCATCTTCTTCGATTGTAACTCACGATCCTGTCCTTGCATCCTTGCCTAGCGTGGCTTCGTTTTTCCAGTAACGCTTTGTCTTCCACTCAATTCAGTCGTGTTTGCATTTAATTGAGCTAGCATTTGTTTGCTGCTAACATCATAATCATGTTTAATGTACTTTGTTTGTGTCGTATTGGGCCTTCACTTAACGTGCCTGGAGAGGTGAAAAACTCCCTGGAGAGGTTTCGACCCGAAATATCTACCTTGATCACTATGTAGCTCCAACGAGACACCGAAATAACAGGTTCAATCTTGTACTAGATGCTCCATCAATATAGCCGCTTCTTAGTCAGGATTTGAATAAATCTCCAGTCGTTTGAGATTTCAGGCTGTAAAACGAGGGAATGGTCCAAGAGTATCAACGGGAACTCTTTCAAATGATGTGCCCACAGTGTACAACTCTAGTAGATCCCTGGAACTAACCTTCAGACCCTTGCTTATAGCACACACATCACAGCATCGACACCACATCTTGTCCACCCTACAATTCACCCAATAAAGCAGCTTTTTACTTTCTCTTGCCTATATGAATATATAGGAAAGAAAGTATTGTTTTCATGTCGATTTTTCGAAATCGAGTTTTCACCGGATCTATACGTTTTCAGACCCCCTGAACCCAAAAAACATGTTTTTAGCGATTGGTCTGTGTGTGTGTGTGTGTGAACAGAATATCTCAAGAACGGAACATCGTACGAACTTGAAACTTAAGTTACATACCACTACCGGACCCGACACGAACATTTTCATCAAAATCGGTCAACCGGAAGTAGTAGTTTATTCGTATAATTTTTCACTTTTTTGCGATTTTCTCAAAAACTGGTCCTACGATTTTTTTTAAAATCGCCTGGTTTACTCAATTTTTTATTCTCTACAAGATAGGGTAGGCGCCATGTTTGCTGAAATTCTGCGTGAGGCTGTTTTTACGTAAAAACATTTTCTTTTTAAGATTGCGGCTTTAATATGCATTTTATCGCAAAATGTTATATAATAAAAGTTGTAGAAAATTTAAAAACCTACAACTTTATTTCAAACATTTTTTTGTATAACGCTTAGTTTAGCGGTAATTTGCGATTTTCTGTTTTTTTCTCAAGAAAACGTGTGAAAAATTGATTTTTTAAAGATTTCGGCCTTAGAATGCATTTTACGACAAAAGTGTATATAATTAATTTTATAGGAAATTAAAAGATGTACAACTTTTATTTAAAGCATTTTTCTCTACAGAGCCTAGTTTAGAGAGAAAGAGTGATTTTCCGTATTTCTAAGCCAAACTGAGGTTGATTTTCATTTTGCGTCTTTCACTCATGATTAAAATTAGGTTATGTTTATTGAGGTTAGTTTTTTGTTTATTTCTAATGTTTTATTACTAATATTAGGTTTATTGTTAATTATTTCTATTGGCAAGAGAAAGTTGTGTGAGTGTTTCACACCAGATTTTTTATTTTCTCTAGCATCTTGTGGATGCCTAGATGACCACTGGAGGCCCCACCATGGCCTCTTCCAAAACGTCGGTCGTTATGTTCTTTGGTAGTATCTTATATTACTCTTGCCATCGGCCGACTCCCACCTCCGGCTGAAGAATCTGTTCATCATTACCGATACTGTCAATATCGTCTAAAGTCGCATTATCCGTCCTTTCCTATTACCTTGTGACTGTACTAGCTAATTAAGTATTATCGCTACACTGTTATTCTCACAACGTTGTGTATAGCTTTACGAACTATAATGTCTTGTGTCAATGTTAATTTATAAATTATAAAAAAGAAATAAATAAAGTAATAAATAAAATTAAAAACAAACTACATTTTAAAAATAACTTGAGAACCACCCTTATATTAGATAATAAAATAAAACATAAACCATTTATTGCATTAAAATACAATAAAACTATTAACAATAAATTATACAGAACATTAAATAAATTTTATAAAATCGCATACAAATGTAATAATAAAAAACTACTGTCCACAAATATAATTAAAAATAATATAAATGATACACTAAGCAATAAAAAGGGTGTGTATAAAATAGATTGTGGTAATGAGGATTGTAAAAAATTTTACATTGGTATGACTAGTCGTAATTTTCAAGTGAGGTATAATGAACATAAAAAAGCACTGAAATGTGACTACATTATATCTAACTATACCAATCATATAAAAGAAGAAAAACATAAATTTGGTAAAATAGATGAACATTTCAATATAATAGAACAATGTAATATAGAGAATAAAAATAAAATTGAAAAATATGAGATGTTCCATATTTATAAATATTTAAAAGAGCAAAAGCAGGACATTTTGAATGAACAGATAAAATTTAGGAATGATGAAGTGATATTGACTGCTGCTGCTATCTACAGTAAATATGAGAAGGGATAAATTAAAAGAAATTAATTTTAAATCAGTTTTATACAAGTGACTGAAGATGTATCATCTTCTGTAAATTTTAAATAAATGAAAAAAATTTTTAGTTTCAATTTTTCATTTACTCTGATGATGGTGGATCCACCGAAACACGTGTAAGTAGGAATAAAATAAAGGTGACGCAGTTTAAAAAGAAGGTTAGTGAAATTATTATATTAATTCATTATATGAAATAGCAATGTTAATTTGTTAGACCTTTATGTGTTCTACTTGTGTTTGAGCTACGCCAGTAAATAAATTATCTACAACAACTTCAACGAGTTATTTCATTCGCAAACGAGTAAGTCAATTAAGTACTTATTACTTTCTCTTGCTTATATGAATATATAGGAAGGAAAGTATTGTTTTCATGTCATTTTTCAAAATCGAGTTTTCACCGGTTTCACGTTTTTAGACCCCCTTAACCCACACAAACATGTTTTTAGCGATTGATTTGTGTGTGTGTGTGTGTGTGTGTGTGTGTGTGTACAGAATATCTCAAGAACGGAACATCCTACAAACTTGAAACTTCAGTTACATACCACTACCGGACCCGACACGAACATTTTCATCAAAATCGGTCAACCGGAAGTAGTAGTTTGTTCGTGTCATTTTTCACTTTTTTGCGATTTTCTCAAAAACTGGTCCTACGATTTTTTTCAAAAACGCGCCTCGTTTATTATATTTTTTATGCTCTACAAGATAGGTTAGGCGGCATGTTTGCTGAAATTCTTGGTGAGGCTGTTTTCACATAAAAACGTTGTTTTTTTTAAGATTACGGCTTTAATATGCATTTTAGCGCAAAAATTTATATAATATAAAAAGTTAATTAGCGATTTTCTGTTTATTTTTCTCACGTATATGTGTGAAAAATCGATTTTTTTCAGATTTCGGCCTTAGTATGCATTTTACGACAAAAGTGTATATAATCAAGTTTATAAGAAATTAAAAGATCTACAACTTTTATTTAAAGCATTTTTCTCTACAGAGCCTAGTTTCGTGTGAAAGAGTGATTTTCCGTATTTTTAAGCCAAACTGAGGTTTATTTTCATTTTGCAACTTTCACTCATGATTAAAATTAGGTTATGTTTATTGAGGTTAGTTTTTTTGTTTATTTCTGATGTTTTATAACTAATTTTAGGTTTATTGTTAATTATTTGCATTGGCAAGAGAAAGTCGTGTGAGTGTTTCACACCAGATTTTTTTTTTTTTTTTTTAGTCTTAATACAGTTATTCCTTTGTGCCTCTTTACATTGTGTTATTCCTTAGTCTCTTCCTTTAATCTCATTTCGCATGTCTGATGATTACTCCAAAACTTCATCGCGCCTGGAACGCACCTGCGCTTGTCTTGCCTCTAGCCAAACTCTTGTCTTCCGCGTTGGTTAAAGGCCTATACTAACATTTAGGCCCGATATCCAACAGTATTGAAAAAAATCTGGTGTGAAACACTCACACAACTTTCTCTTGCCAATACAAATAAATAACAATAATCTAATAAAACATTAGAAATAAACAAAAAACTAACCTCAATAAACATAACCTAATTTTATCATGAGTGAAAGATACAAAATGAAATTCAACCTCGGTTTTGCTTAAAAATACGGAAAATCACTCTTTCACGCTAAACTAGGCTCTGTAGAGAAAAATGCTCTCAATAAAAGTTGTAAAGCTTTTAATTTCCTATAAATTTGATTATGCACTTTTGTCGTAAAATGCATACTAAAGCTGAAATCTTAATAAAATTGAGTTTTACATGTTTTTGTGAAAAAAAACAGAAAATCGCTAATTACCGCTAAACTATGCGTTATACAAAAAAATGTTTCAAATAAAAGTTGTAGGATTTTAAATTCTCTACACTTTTTATTATATAACTTTCTGCACTAAAATGCATATTAAAGCTGCAATCTTAAAAAAATAATGTTTTTACGTGGAAACAGCCTCACCAAGAATTTCAGCAATAATGGCGCCTACCCTATCTTGTAGAGCATAAAAAATTAAGTAAACCAGGCGATTTTTAAAAAAAATCGTAGGACCAGTTTTTGAGAAAATTGCAAAAAAGTGAAAAATTATATGAATAAACTACTACTTCCGGTTGACCGATTTTGATGAAAATGTTCGTGTTGGGTGTGGTAGTGGTATGTAACTTAAGTTTCAAGTTTGTACGATGTTCCGTTCTTGAGATATTCTGTTCACACACACACACACACACAAATCAATCGCTAAAAACATGTTTGTGTGGGTTCAGGGGGTCTGAAAACGTGTAGATCCGGTGAAAACTCAATTTCTTAAAATCGACATGAAAACAATACTTTCCTTCCTATGTATTCCTATAGGCAAGAGAAAGTAAAAATGCCATACCTGACCGGGAATCGAACCCAGGACTCCAGCATAGAAGCAATTTGCAAACTAGCTGGTGAAATTGAATAATGTTGGAGATTGACGGCATCTTTGGCATAAACTTTCTCTATTTACGCCTCTTTATTTCCTGCAATGCTTGTCTTTGAATTTTTATACAAACATCTTCCTGTGAAATATATCAAAAGCCTTAACATAATCCAGAAGTAATAAATGTGACTCAATTTTTTGTAATTTTTATACTTTCAGCGTGATATTGAAGTGAGAGAGTTGCAAGAAATCAATGGGTGTGCCATCCAACAATTGCTTTATCTTGCCAGTCTTTATGTAGAAACCGGTCCCGTTATTAATCGGTAAGTATTTCCTGCTTAGTATTGTGTTCACGAAAAATTTAGGCGGGTGGGAGTTTGCTGTGTACTTCTCTACTCCCACCAGTCGAGCAATTTCTCCTCTCTTACTGCTTCTATTGACTTGAAACTTATACCTTATTTTAACCCTTACTAACCGGTAGGCCCAATATCACTCATTTGTCATAGTCTTTCTTTAAACTCAATTATCTCTTCAACTATTCATTATTTTCTAACAGGTTTAGTTTTATTAAAAAGAGAAATTTCTCTTCTTTCATTTGATGTATCTTGCATATTTGTACGATGTAAATTGATGACGTGATGTTTCGCCAAAGAAAGAGATTTTTTTTGACGAGGCAGTACTAAAATTTGAACGTTTTCATCCATAACTTTTCAACAAAAAAAGGTATTTGTTTGGAAATGACATCATCAGTTAGCTTTAAATTTAACAATCGAAATCAATTAAATAGAAGTGCCGGTGACAAATTTTATGACTCTAAAATCGAACAAAGAAGGTTAACACTACTTGACTCGCCTATCTCTCGGTTAAACCTTACAATTAGCGTCAAAATAAACGATAACATATTTTGATTTGTGCTATCCTGTTTAGAAAAGGATAATACACAAAACAACATGCGGAAAAGACATCGAAACTTTTATAGAAGAGGAGTAAATAAAAATTGAAAGAGATTACATTATATTGAGGTGATTTTTTCATCCAGTACGTTACTTTGTTGAACCATAAGTGTGATATCTTTTAAATGCATCTATCAATTTGCAATATCTAAACGTTGTTAGTTTTACAATGAATTGCTTTATTTATATATATATATATATATATATATATATAGCTAAACATATGTTTTTGTATTTTTCTTTTTTTTGTATTTTTTATATTACATCAAAAATGGATTCGCGCAATTGGTGAAATTGTTGGTATTGATAAAGAATGTGTACAGCAAATATTACATGACAATTTTAACATGTGAAAAGTGTGTGCTGTAACATTTTTATTAATGTTACTTATTTCTGATAATTAATCTTTTCCTTATTCAGTCTTGTTGCATTTAAAATTTTGTTATCTTTTATTTCGCCGCACTCCGTTATCTCGTTTCCGATTTGCTTTTCGTTCTGACTTTGTACTGCCGACTGCTGTTATCTGTAATTTTGGCGTGTAAGATCCGTTTCAACCTGCTTTACTTGTTTTTGGATAATTTGTCTAGCGGGGTGGAAGGGGTCGATGACGTCAGAGGCGAGGTTTCCTTTTGGGAAGTTTGGTTCCTCTCGGCCTCTTTGCAATTGGTCTCTACGATGAAAGGATCGTGATCTTTATTTTGTGCCGTAAATTATGGTTATGAGTCTTTTCGGGGCGTTATGCTGCTGGTTTGCTGTTAGACCAATTGTTTTCCCGTTTTAACGGTAAGTCGCTTTATTTTCTTTCACTGGTAGCTAAATCCCATTGAAGCCGAAAATGTTTTCTAAATTTTGTAAATTTGGTAAATTTTGTAAACCCCTTTTGGGTAATTTAAATTTTTAAATTTATACTAAATTTTAATCGCTCTTTAAATTTTTTTATTTCTTTTCTAAGCTGTTGGGGTTTATCTACTACCTTTTTCTTTTGTTTGTCTTTTGTGGTGGCCCTCATTTTCTAAGTCCTGGTTTTCTGCTCTTTGCAGGGACCAGTTTTGGGGGTAACAGTCTTGAACCTGTTCTGGGGTGGTTTTTCTTCCATTTTTAGCGTATCTACCCTCACGATGCGGCAAGAAAACAAAAAGCCGAATTTGGAGTTTTCCAGCTTTACCCGAAAGCCTCACACACCTACATTTTAATACTACTCATCTGTATTCATTTTCTTTCGGGAGAAGATAATTTTCCTGTTTCCAACTCATCACCTATGATTAACCTGATTTTTTAAAATAAAAGAACACGTCGCCCTAGTTTGGCTTGAACCTGTCCGATGCTGGTTTACTAGCATAGTTCTGCCAGGATCGACCTGTCTTTTGTATTCGAATCTTCTTTCTTTAATAAAATCAATATTTTTTTTAATATTTGTAAAAAAAAAAATGTAATTTAATTTTTATCTTAATTATTATGTAAATCATTTAATATGATACAAGTTTTTATGTTGGCGACAGCATGCACCTTTTGCATAATTCTGTTCAAGCATGTTTTGGGCCTGCCTCATTAGCAAATTGTTAAATTAAATTTTGGCTTTGGTTAACATTTTTCTTCTACATTATAAATAATACTTTATCTAATTTCAACATAATTATAGCATAAATATTAATTATGAAAAAATTATTTTCCTGTAACACAAATATCTTGTGTTACCAAAAATTGTAAAATTTTTTTAATTTAAAAAAAAAAGAAAGGATAAATTTTTCAACTATTCGATCTGATTTTAAAATAATATGCCAAGCATGTTTTTTACTTATTTCAATTCTTTATTTTATCTCTTTAAATAAAATCTGATTACAAATCTATTTTATATTAATTCATTTATAATACCGATTTGGTATTTAACTAAAATTTTTCTTAAATCTTTCTGGATCCAGTACAAATATTTAATTATTGAGCTCATTTAATATTATTTAATTCTATTAATTAATTTTGGTAATTGTAATTAACATATGGTTAACTATGTAACTTTTATTTAACCTAATTTAAAATTTTGTCTTCTCCTAATTAAGTTTACCTAATCTTTTACTTACTTTAATTAAATCTTTTTACTAATTTAATTCTACTTGTTAATTTTTTTTATACCACATCACCGCAGTCTCTTTTGGGGTGTTTTTTTT
Organism: Catonia carolina; assembly: GCA_035578175.1. Classification (NCBI taxonomy): domain Eukaryota; kingdom Metazoa; phylum Arthropoda; class Insecta; order Hemiptera; family Achilidae; genus Catonia; species Catonia carolina. Next base: position 2,024,296 of record JAQMRL010000017.1, on the reverse strand, counting down.
CTTTCTTGTCCCCTTATGTCAATTTTGCTTTGGTTGCGATGCCTTGTCGTTTCGCCTAAGCAAAAGGGGGTTACAGTGCTAAAATGGTGCCTAAAATTCTAACGTTTAAACAACAAGAAGCTCGCAAAAATTATTGTACTGACCCTTAGTACGCAAATAAAAACGACCCAAATTTTTTGGAAACAATAATAACATGTGATGATACGTGGTTTTTTTACTTATGATCCAGAAACAAAGCACCAATGCCATGCACTGGAAGAGCTTAACTTCACAGAGAGCCAAAAACGTTCGAATGAGCAAATCAAAATTTAAAGCAATGATGATTGTTTTTTTTATTTATATCCATGGGATTGTGTACCTTCACTGGATTCCTGAAGATCAAACAAATAATCAATATTACTACGTTGAGGTACTTTCTAAACTATGTCAAAGAGTAAGGAAAAAATGCCTCGAAAAGTGGAAGGACAAATCATGGGTTCTCCACCAAGACAATGCGCCAGCTCATTCTGCGTTATCTGTCAAGAGGTTCCTAGCTAAGTACAGCATCTCAGTGTTAGAACATCCACCTTATTCACCAGATCTTGCACCATGTGACTTCTACCTGTTACCTAAGGTGAAATCTGCATTGAAAGGGACAAGATTTGAGTCTGTGGAAGCTGTAAAAGAGAAAGCAGCATGTGTCTTGAAGGAGCTGACAGAAGATGACTTCCAGCACTGTTTCCAACAATGGAAAATTGGGATGGAGCGTTGTAGGGATAGAGAAGGAGTGTATATTGAAGGTAACATAAGTGATTATGAATAAAATAAAAATAAAATTTTTTACAATGTCAGTCTCGTTTTTTAATAGCCACACCTTATATATAGTAGCGTGCAAATTAATCCGAACACAGACAATAAAGTTATAAAATGGCCACCTTTATTGTTTATCAGTTCACAGTGTACTGCGCATTTTTTTAATTTCTTCGTCACAAAACCATACGGATATTATTGCTGCAATAAAGTTATTTTTTGTAGTACAATCCATTTTTTAAAGTCGTTTTTTCACAATTGCCCAAAGATTTTCAATCGGGCTTTTATGTGCGGAATTACCTGGCCATGTCAACACTTTATAACGTTTTATTTTTTGAAAAATTCTTTCACATTTTTGGCAGTATAGCATGGCACTAAATCTTGTTGAAACACTCCATTGGCATGTGGAAATTTTGTTTGCAGTTGTGGCACAACCTTTGACTTAAGAATTTGGATATATTCATCGCTTTTTAACGTACCATTTACTGGGACTAATGAACAAGGACCTTCAAATGTGAAACAACCCCAAAACATTTTTTTCTGGGGATGTTTAACTGATTGCTGGTTATGAGCTGGTGATGTTCTTTCATCTGCTGATTTCCGAACGTAAGAAACCTTTTGCCCCTGAATGTAAAAATGGGATTTATCTGGACTGGGAAAACATTACATTTTCCCAGTCTGCAACGGTCCACTTAGCATGTGCTTTAGCCCACAATAATCATGTTTTGCACATTGCTTGGGTCAAAAGTTGTTTTTTTAGCCGGTCGACGAGCTTTCCGTCCAGCATCAAGAAGTCTGCGACTAACAGTTGTCATATGCAAATTCGTTCCACTGGCTGCAAGCTGTCGAAGTCTACAGCACTTAATTTTGGATTCATTTTACTTGTTCTCACTAATAACCGATCCTGAGTCGCAGTGGTTTTTCTTTTACGGCCACATTTTCCTTTCCTTCGAGGTGAAAAAGAACGAGTTTCTCGAAATTGTTTTAATATAGCATTCCGTGTCCCTAGTCCAATGCCACACTCTGAAGCTATTTGTCGTTGTGTCATACCGGTTGGTATACTCTGAGAGAGAAACAATTTTTGAACGTTTTCTTGGAGTTACATCCATTGTTACAATATATTACGTAAACAGACACAAAAACAATATATGAATTTGTCATAAAAAAATTAAATACATTCGTATAAACCACTACTTACGTCACGGAATTGCTATAAAGACAAAGAACAACAACTTTACACTACACAGACAGCTTACAGAATGTGTGTGGTTAGCAGTGTGACCACAACATAGGAAAAACAAAAAATTCCCTGTGATTAATTTTCACGCTACTGTTCAAGTGTTAATAATTGTTATTATTTGTTTCTTTTTACAGTTACCTAGATGAGAAAGGTTTAAGTATAGCTGGGTTCTCTTGTGACACTCGTAGATCTAAATTAAAACTGGGTTCTTCATCTTTGAGTCTTTCTCCAAGGTAAGAAATACATCAATCATATAGAAATACTGACAGCTCACTATTATATTATAGACAAAGTTTTTAGTTATATTGTTCCAGTCCTGATCTGAGGCCAACTTTCGATGCTTGCCAATGATAAAGTTTTCCCCAGGCTGAGTTACAAGCCCTGCGCAGGGTAGTCCAGTGGTGGGGCTGCCACCTTAGAGCCTCTGGACGGGCCGTGGGTTTCATTTGGAGACTCACCTCCTAGGTTCGTCCACCTTCTCCACCATTGGGAAAATTCCTCCTCCACCTTTGAGAACGTTGACCATTTTCTGAGCTAAATTGCCCTGGATTTTATTTGGGTTGACTCCCTAGGCTAAGACAGGCTCTAATACGCCTTCTATAAGTTGCACAACATTAGCGCAAAGTTTGGCATGAGAATATCGGCGCAAAATCAAAGATTATGGCATTGAAGAGAAGATTTCTGGTTCGCTCAAAAATTACACTTGGCAACTGAACAATACTACTGGACAACTGAACTATTGAACAAGTTCAAGATTTTAAATATTTAGGATGCAAGATTTCCTATGACAAAGATGATGACGTGAATGAAAAACTAGCAAAATTCAGTGCTGTCTGCAGTTCTATTCACAGGACAATAGGAAAGAAAATGAGACCGGACACACAAATGACATTTTATAGAGCCATGGCTGTACCACTCATAACATATGGGAGTGAAACATGGGTGTCATTACAGAGTATCAATAGCTGATTTAACAGTGTTTCCTAGGTTTTTAACCCTTTCTAACCCAGTGTGGCATGGAAGTCACATTGGAGTGAAATAACAGACATAAAAATTTTAATTGTTAGCGACTACTTTGGATTAAAGAGCGCTGGATGTGAAGTGTAATAATTTTCTGTACCCTAGCCAGGAATCAAAACTGAGACCTCCGCTTTACAGTGTAAGATGCTGACCACTACGCCACGCAGGCGACCATTAGTTTCTTTTTAAAGTTAAGTTTAGTTTTAAATATTCGTGTTCATTTACTAAAATAAAGTAGCATTTCTTCAATTATGTTGAATGTACATACAAGCATATTTTTTAGACTGTAAATAGTGATTTTATCAATTTTACCAGTATTTTTGAATTGTAACATTTTTTAAGTCTTAAATAATGCTTTGATATTAAAATCATATTTAGTTTTTTGCTAGAAATTAAAGTTAAGAAAATATTGTTTAGAAAGCCTGAACATGATTTTAGTTATTCATATTGTTGGGACCTTTGATATAAAGTCCCAATGTGACGTAGGCCTATGTGACACTTTTTTGTCAGGCCATCAAAAAGGCTGAGGGTCTAAAAGTGATTTTATTGCACTTAAATGTCAGTAAAATTTATGAAACAATGTAGCTACACATATTTGTTTGTGTATAGTTAAAAAATTTGGGATTGAAAGGGTTAACGGTCTTTTCTCTACATTATTTTGGTTAATTTTATTGAATGTCCCAATTTATTATACAAGGGTCGTTCAAGAAGACCTTAGAAAAAAATAGAAAAACAAATTATTTTGGGTAATTTTTAAAAAAATTTACAACTTAATCTCCGTTTAGTTCTATACACTTTTCTAAACGTTTCTCCAACATTTTAAGTTGTCCAAAAAGTAGTTTTTCGGAAGTTCCTCAAAATAGACATTTTTTTGAGTTTTGATCGGTTATTAAACACGTACATGTATTTAAAAGGCTTAATACCGAAAGAGAACAAAGTTAATTAGGATGAAGTTCATGGCACATCTGCTCCTGTATTTGCAGCTATTTACAATGGGATAAATGAGTATAAACAGGGCGGTACATTCACAAAAGATTAACATCGTTCGGGATATCCTGTGGAAGTCACTAACCTCGAAATGGTTGATAACAATCTCGATAAGCATTTGTGTGATCGACAAATCAAAGTGCTTGAAATAGATGAGGCCACTGGCATATCGCTAAGTACAATGTTTCTAATTTTGGATGAAAAATTGGGTTTGAAAAAATCTCTGCAAGATGGATGCCGTGTTAGTTGCTCTTGGTGGAAAATAAACGCAATCGTTTGGTCGAGTCTAAGGCTGTTGTAGTGCACATCCTGTTGAGTTATTGCTTCGATACATAACTTAGACAAAACATGGATACACCACTCTGCTCCAGAAACAAAGGAGCAGTCAAAACAGTGGGTTTTTGAAAGCAAATGAGCTCCTAAGAAGATGAAGACAGTGAAATCGGCCTGTAAGATTATTATGGCCATGGTTTTTTAGGATGCACACCGTATGATCTTCACCGATTACTTGGAAAAAAGGAAAAACAATAAATAGAGAGTATTATGTGTCATTATTGCACCAGATAAGCGAAGAAATCAAGAAAAACGTCCTCATGTGAAAAAGGAAAAGTTCTCTTCCATCAAGACAATGCACAGGTGCACACCTGTGCACCTGTGCATTGTAGGCTGTGAAGTTTAGATGCCCAAAATCATGGAACTAAAATTTTGAATTATTACAACATCCACCGTACTCACTAGATTTGGCCCCTTGTGACTTTTTTTGTACTTCCAAACTTGGAATACCAGTTTATATCGAATGAGGTCACTGCTCAAACAGAGCCTTGTTGAGGACCTTCCAAAATCTTACTTTTTGGACGGCTTAAAAAATCGTAGAAACGTTTAGAAAAGTGTATAGAGCGTAAAAAAGATTATGTTGAAAAATAAAAAATTAACAAAAATAATTTGTTTTTCTTTCTTTTTCTAAGGATTAAAACTTTGAAGTCTAAGCCCGAGTATACCTCAGGCCGCCACATTAAATTCTGTAGTAAGATTCAGATGAGGTTTTATCGGGCTTCGGTTGCACAGATTCATTCTATATTTCATTTAGTTCAATTCTCTATGCTTGCAGTGAAATCTACCGAATATTTTATGAACTATGTAGAAAAACATTGAGCCGTGTTAGAGGTTATGTTTTTGTTGATGTACATTTGTACTTTGTCGTGATTTTTTCTAAGTTAAATGATTTTTTGTAGCGAGTTGAGTTGAGTTAAATGATATGAGGTTTGTAGTTATTATGTATTTGATATTTGGAAATAATATCTGTTATTTCTACTTTATAATAACTGTTTTCCTTTTGTATTTTGTCGGTAATCGTTTTCGTTTGGTAAATTGTTCGGTTGTATACGTTGTACTGTTTTGTCTTCTAGATCGCTTTGTTTGTGCGGTTATTTGACAGTAATATTTATAATTTCTTTTTCATTTTATGTTTTCTGTGCGTTGCTGTAAAGTTTGCTCAGAACAGAGCAAAACTGTAACTGGAAAGGTTGGAAGGAAACAACCTGGTACTGCCCTGACTGTAATGTTGCATTGTGCTTACTGGCGTGTTTCCAAGTGTTTTGTAGGCTAATATTATGTGTAAAATATTTTAAAATTTAGTACTCAAACATGTTTAGTGTGTAGTTTATTTCATTGCCTTTCTGTAGAATTTATATAAAGTGTTTTTTAAGTAGTGTTTAGGATTGTAAAACTCTAAAATTAGGTAGTGTGTAGCACATAATTTCGTTTTTCATAATTTTTCGGTGTATATTTAAATAACTCTCATAAATTTAGTAAGTATAATAATTTCGATGTAAATTATTGTTGACAGTGCTTTGTCTTCAGAGTTAGGAGCTAATAGTTCCAGACTGAGCGTAACAAGTGAACGTAGTACTCCTTCGATAATAAATTTGGATCCATTTTCAACATCACAAATTAGTAAAACTAGTCTATCAGGTAATTCTCATCAATTATTACATTCGCTTGTTGTCGTATATGAAAATACAGGGAAGGAAAGTATTGTTTTCATGTAAATTTTTTAAAATTGAATTTTCATCGGATACACACGGTTTTAGGCACCCTGAAAGCAAAAAACATGTTTTTAGCGATTGATCTGTGTGTGAACAGAATATCTCAAGAACGAAACATTGTATGAACTTGAAAGTTAAAACTTAAGTTAGATACTTCTTCCGGACCCAACACGAACATTTTTATCAAAATCGGTCAACCGGAAGTAGTAGTTTATTCGTGTAATTTTTCACTTTTTTGCGATTTTCTCAAAAACGACATCTATGATTTTTTTTAAAATCGCCTGGTTTACTAATTGTTTTATGCTCTACAAGATAGCGTAGGTGCCATGTCTGCTGAAATTTTTGGGGAGGCTGTTTTAGTGTAAAAAAATTATTTTTTTAAGATTGCACATTTAATATGCATTTCAGCACAAAATGTATGTAATAAAAGTTGTAGAGAATTTTAAATCCTACAACTTTTATTTCAAACATTTTTTGTATAATGCTTAGTTTAGCGGTAATTAGCGATTTTCTGTTTTTTTCTCACGAAAACGTGTAAAAAATCGATTTCTTTACGATTTCAGCCTTGGTATGCATTTTACAACAAAAGTGTATATAATCAAATTTATAGTAAACTAAAAGATCTACAACTTTTATTTAGAGCATTTTTCTTTACAGAGCTTAGTTTATCGTGAAAGAATGATTTTCTGTATTTTTACACCAAACTGAGGTTGATTTTCATTTTGCATCATTCACTCATGATTAAAATAAGGTTATGTTTTTTGAGGTTAGTGTTTTGTTTATTTTTAATGTTTTATTATTAATGCTATTTTATATTGGTCATTATTTGCATTGTCAAGAGAAAGTCGTGCGAGTGTTTCACAACATATTTTTCATCCTACATTGTTTACTCGTGGTTAAACGTAGGTTCAGTATTTACATTGGCAAAAGAAAGTCGTTTGAGTTTTTTTGACCACATTTGTTAGTTTACGAATTAGGTTATGTTTATTGAGGTTAGTTTTTTTGTTTATTTCTAATGTTTTATTACTAATGTAGGCTATGTTGTTCATAATTGCATTGGCAAGAGTAAGTCGTGTGAGTATTTCACACCAGATTTTTAATTTTGTAAAAAGCATCTGACAAAAAAGTTCAAAAAGTTCTGAATTTTTGTACAAAAAAAAAGAATGAAGATGTCTTTACTCTGGTTGGTTAGAAAAAGGTACAAACGTTAACATGAAGGAGGAGAGAGTGCACTGCTCCCCTTGTTTTGAGTCCTGGAGGTATTACATAAAAATAACAAAAATATTGTCATTTAAATATTTATGCATTGGCTAGAAACAGCTAAAAAAATGTAATTTGAGTAAAATATTTTATTAAATTATTTTTTTGTTCTTTTTATTTCAGGCAACTTGTCGTCATCTCAAAAACTTCAGGGAAGGAAATCGAAAAAGTAAACACTTCTATATTGTTCTACATTGTAAAACCACTTTTTAATGGATGTAAAAAATTATTAATTTTTTTTGTATTCGTGAAATAAACAATGTAAATTCTTCTTGAGTTTGTGCATCAACTGAATTCTTAAAACTACTGTAAATATCAGTATACTGTAGTAACAACTTATGTTTCTATGTGTAGATTATCTGAATAAAAAACATCCTTTTTACTTTCTCTTGCCGATATGAATATATAGGAAGGAAAGTATTGTTTTCATGTCGATTTTTCAAAATCGAGTTTTCACCGGATCTATACGTTTTCAGACCCCCTGAACCCAAAAAACTTGTTTTTAGCGATTGGTCTGTGTGTGTGTGTGTGTGTGTATGTGAACAGAATATCTCAAGAACGGAACATCGTACGAACTTGAAACTTGAAACTTAAGTTACGTATCACTACCGGACCCGACACGAACATTTTCATCAAAATCGGTCAACCGGAAGTAGTAGTTTATTCGTATAATTTTTCACTTTTTTGCGATTTTCTCAAAAACTAGTCCTACGATTTTTTTTAAAATCAACTGGTTTACTACATTTTTTATGCTCTACAATATAGGGTAGGCGCCATGTTTGCTGAAATTCTGCTCGAGGCTGTTTTTACGTAAAAACATTTTCTTTTTAAGATTGCGGCTTTAATATGCATTTTAGCACAAAACGTTATATAATAAAAGTTGTAGAGAATGTAAAATTCTACAACTTTTATTTCAAACACTTTTTTGTATAACGCTTAGTTTAGCGGTAATTTGCGATTTTCTGTTTTTTTTTCTCACGAAAACGTGAGAAAAATCGATTTTTTTAACATTTCGGTCTTAGTATGCATTTTACGACAAAAGTGTATATAATTAAATTTATAGAAAATTAAAAGATCTACAACTTTTGTTTAAAGCACTTTTCTCTACAGAGCCTAGTTTAGAGAGAAAGAGTGATTTTCCGTATTTCTAAGCCAAACTGAGGTTGATTTTCATTTTGCATCATTCACTCATGATTAAAATAAGGTTATGTTTTTGAGGTTAGTTTTTTGTTTATTTCTAATATTTTATTATTAATGTTAGGTTTATTGTTAATTATTTGCATTGGCAAGAGAAAGTTGTGCGAGTGTTTCACACCAGATTTTTTAAATTCATAAAATTGTAATATCTCGCTTACAATATTTGAATACTGTGATCTATCCAACAGTGACTTGAGACTGTGGAAAAGATATGCGATTCCAATTTAACATTGGTTGTAAAAAGCAATACGCTCTCCGCTACTATCTTTCCTACAAACATATGCAGTGTATAATTAATTTTTTTTTCTTATTCTTAATTTGTGTACGTTGCAATCTGTTCAATTTAGAACAATAAGCAACCCCATGACCCAATGAGATGAGGATGATGTGTATGACGTGTAAATGAGACTGTGTAGTCTTGTACAGACCCAGGCCGACCATTCCTAAGAGAGTGTGGTTAATTAAACCCCAACCATCAAAGTACACTGGTAACCATTGTCTAGTATTCAAATCCGTATAAAAGTAACTACCTTTACTAGGATTTGAACCAGGAACCTTCATCTCCAATAATCAGCTGTTAAACAGCTGATTTTGGCGACGACTTTACCTCTAGACCAACCCAATGGTGGGTCTATTTAATTAATAACTTATAAGTTTTAGTTGTAATAATTTAAACTAAACATTTTATTTTTTGTTACTGGTTCCATTTTATTAATAATGACAATAAGCACGTATTATTAAATAAATGCAGCACTGAACCAATAAATAAATAAATACTAACAAACAATACTCATTAAATTACGAGGTGTGGCTATTAAATAACGAGACTGAGGTAAAAAATTTTATTTTTATTTTATACATAATCACTTATTGTCACCTTCAATATACACTCCTTCTCTATCCCTACAATGCTCCATGCGAATTTTCCATTGTTGGAAACAGTGCTGGAAGTCATCTTCTGTCAGCTTCTTCAGGACACGTGCCACTCAAAAATGTTTGTACTGACACTTTGTACGCAATTGAAAATGACCCAAATTTTTTAGAAACAATAATAGCACATGATGAAACATGGTTTTTTACTCATGATCCAGAAACGGAGCGCCAATCCATGCACTGGAAGAGGTGAACTTCACCCAGACCCAAAAATGCTCGAATGAGCAAGTCAAGATTTAAAGCAATGATGATTGTTTTTTTTTTATATCCATGGGATTGTGTACTTTCACTGGGTTCCTGAAGGTCAAACAATTAATCAATATTACTAAATTGAGGTACCCCCGAAATGTGGAAGGACACCCCCGAAATGTGGAAGGACAAATCATGGATTCTCCACCAAGACAATGCGCCAGCTCATTCCGTGTTATCTCTCAAGAGGTTCTTAGCAAAGTACAGCATCTCAGTGTTAGAATATCGACCTTATTCACCTCATCTTGCACCATGTGACTTCTATCTGTTCCCTAAGGTGAAATCTGCATTAAAAGGGACAAGATTTGAGTCTGTGGAAGCTGTAAAAGAGAAAGCGGCACGTATCCTGAAGGAGCTGACAGAAGATGACTTCCAGCACTGTTTCCAACACTGGAAAATTCGCATGGAGCATGGAGAGCATGGTCTCATTATTTAATACCCACACCTCGTATTACATACGCAACAAAACTACTTCACATGACAAATGGAATCGCAACAGTGAATAATTGGAAGCCAACGTGGATGTGAAAAAAAGAGTACATAAAACTGTAGTATTTATAATGTTTATAAATGGATGGCAGCCTATAGGCCTGCGACGATGAAATGGATTAATATAGATTTTGGAAAGAATTAAAAAATGTTTAATTTAATTTTATCTTTGCATAACACTTTATGGTTTTACAAACAAAATTCTGTACATTACACTATAAATAGTTATGTATTTATAAAATTCAAACTAATGATCAAAGTGTAAAAATAGTACAAACTTTAAATATCAGGGTGAAATAAAATAATAAATTAAAAAGAAATTTCTCTAGAAACAATAGAGCATATAAAATGAGAAATGCTCAAGTTTTAAGTAAATCCACCTAACCAAAAATGTCTCTCTATGAATGCCAATTTTAGATATTATAGAATAGTAATTTTATCAAAAGCACTAATATGCTAGTGAAACTAATTAGAATAAAAAATGATCGAATAAACAAGACCGAACAGAGAATAATCAGATCCTGCATTAATAGAAACTACAAAAAGATGAAGGTGTGTGGAGAATTCCCATTAACGAAACAAAGAATTCCACAAACAAAATTCTGTAATGCCACAGAACTAATTATCAGTCTTTTGAAAAAGTGGAGAATTTCTGATTTCATCCACATCATGAGAATGCCTGAAAGCAGGATACTAAAACAACTTATAACCGGAGAGCTGTGTGTGAAATCTGGAGGATGGTAAGAGGGTGGTCCCATAAGTACCCGGCCTGACCTAGAGTGGCGGTAGTTGTTTGAAAAATATTATTGTATTAGTAAGTACACAAGCTATAAAGCATATGATTCAAGCTTGAAGACGCCATGTTGTTTATTATTTATTTGGCAGCCATCAATAGTGAACGTTTTCAGTGAATTTGTGAAAATGGGGAAAATTGGTCTTCGTTATATAACAATAGGTTCATTTGAAAGGCTTCAGCCCAACCAATATAAAGCTGAACTAGATTCTACTCTGGATGAGTCTGCTCCTTTGTTTAAAACAGTAAAATATTGGGTAGCAGAGTTTAAACGAGGCCATACGAGCTGCCAAGGACGAACATCCCAGTTGTCGACCAAATGAATTGACGACTCCAGAAATGGTGAAGAAAATCCTCAAAGCGGTGCGGTATGATCATCGACTGAAAGTGTGCGAGCTAGCAGACATAGTAGGCATTTAAAAAAGTGCAGTACATCACATATTATCTGAAAATTTTGACATGAGAAAGATGGGTGCCGCGTTTGCTCATTGAGCAATAATAGTGTCGTGAAGAAGTTTCAATTGAGTGTTTAGTGAAGTTTTACAGCAACAAAGCAGAATTTTTGCACAGTTTCATAAACATGGGTCCATCACTTCACACCAGAGACAAAAGAACAATCAAAACAGTGGACTGGAAAGGGAGAACCGGCTCCAAAGAAGGTAAAGACCGTTCCATCTGCAGGCGAGGTCATGGCGTCAATTTTTTGGGATGCGCGTGGGATAATTTTCATTAACTGTCTTGAAAAAGGAAAAACTATTAATGGCGAGTATTATGCAAACTTATTGCAACGTTTGAGTGAAGAAATCGAGCAAAAACGACCACATTTGGCTAAGAAGAAAGTGTTGATTCATCAAGACAATGCACCAGCTCACAAATCCGGTATTGCAATGGCCAAAATTAATGAATTAAAGTTTGAATTGCTACCTCATGCACCCTATTCGACAGATTTAGCTCCCTCGGGCTATTTTCTGTTCCCAAACTTGAAAAAATGGCTCAGTGGTCAAAAATTTTCCAACGATTAAGAAGTAATGTGAGTGCAGTTAATGGCTGTTTTGAGGAGCAAGACTTTTCTTATTATAAAAAGGGTATTGAACTTATTGAACATCGCTGGGAAATGTGTACAGAGCTGAAAGGAGATTATGTTGAAAAATAAATATATATTCTTACCCAAAATTTTTGTGTTTTCTTAGTTGGGACGGGTACTTTTGGGACCAAAAATAAATAAAATGAACAAAGTGATTAGAGTTGTGTTGATGGACAAACAGCATTAAGTGAGATCGAAAAATATGAAAAAATATTGGTAGAGGAAACAAAACTACTTTGGAAGCCAAAGAAGACCATTCAAATAATCAACTAAAGTGATCCAGTGTGGATAAACAAGCCTAAAAAAAAAAAAATTGTAGCATCTGTCCAAAGAAGTGTAAGTAAACTACAGTAAAACCTTGTTTATTTGACCTAATACAGACCACAGTCGGTGCGAATTAGCGAAAATTCCGAATTATGTAACGCTTCTAAAATCACGTGTAATCCTGACTTTTACGGACATCATGTATGTAATTTAGATTAATTTCAAAGCGTAAGTGTATGTAATAATTTAAAAATAAATCTTTATAATGCATCCTGCAGTTTGAATTATTTCTATTTCATATAATGAATTAATATAATAATTTCACTAACCTTCTTTTTAAACTGCGTCACCTTTATTTTATTCCTACTTACACGTGTTTCGGTGGATCCACCATCATCAGAGTAAATGAAAAATTGAAACTAAAAATTTTTTTCATTTATTTAAAATTTACAGAAGATGATACATCTTCAGTCACTTGTATAAAACTGATTTAAAATTAATTTATTTCACAAATGTAGTAGTCCACAAATATAATTAAAAATAATATAAATGAAACACTAAGCAATAAAAAGGGTGTGTATAAAATAGATTGTGGTAATGAGGATTGTAAAAAATTTTACATTGGTATGACTAGTCGTAATTTTCAAGTGAGGTATAATGAACATAAAAAAAGCACTGAAATGTGACTACATTATATCTAACTATACCAATCATATAAAAGAAGAAAAACATAAATTTGGTAAAATAGATGAACATTTCAATATAATAGAACAATGTAATATAGAGAATAAAAATAAAAGTGAAAAATATGAGATGTTCCATATTTATAAATATTTAAAAGAGCAAAAGCAGGACATTTTGAATGAACAGATAAAATTTAGGAATGATGAAGTGATATTGACTGCTGCTGCTATCTACAGTAAATACGAGAAGGGATAAATTAAAAGAAATTAATTTTAAATCAGTTTTATACAAGTGACTGAAGATGTATCATCTTCTGTAAATTTTAAATAAATGAAAAAAATTTTTAGTTTCAATTTTTCATTTACTCTGATGATGGTGGATCCACCGAAAAACGTGTAAGTAGGAATAAAATAAAGGTGACGCAGTTTAAAAAGAAGGTTAGTGAAATTATTATATTAATTCATTATATGAAATAGTAAGAATTTAAGTCTGTGAATTCAGTAATAAATAAGACTTATAAAAATGAAAAATTTCAATCACCGTATGTATGTTTAATTTTGATAAAAATTGACTACAAAATGTATACTACACACTAATTTACTATACAAATTACATATATTAAGTAAGCTTAAAAACACTAAAACAGTACTGTGTTTACATATGTATATTTTAAGTTTTTTTATTTGTCATCAGTCTTTCGACTGGTTTGATGCAGTTCCCCACGCTATTCTATCTTGCGCAAGTCATTTTATATCTACATACCTGTAACACGCTACATCTTTTGTAATTTGCTTTGTATATTCTAATCTTTGCCTCCCCCTACAATTTACTCCCTCAATATTACCCCCCATTATTGATAGCCCAATACCTGGATGTCTTAAGATATGCCCCACTAGCCTATCCCTTCTTCTGGTAAGATGCTTCCATATACTTCTTTTTTCATCCACTCACCTAAGAACCTCTAAATTACTTATTTTGTCCACCCACATATTTTTAACATTTTCCTACAACACCACATTTCAAAAGCTTCTATCCTCTTCTTTTCTACAGCCCCCATCACCCACATTTCACTCCTGTATAATGCTACACTTTAAACATAATGTTTTAAGAAATTTTTCCTAATCTGTAAATCAATTTTTGTAGTCGGTAAGCTATTTTTCATTTCAAAGGCTTTTCTAGCTTGAGCAATTCTACTTTTGATATCACTTGTGCTTCTACCATCCTTCGTTATTTTACTCCCTAGATAGCAGAATTCTCTAACTTCCTGTATGTTTTCGTTGCCTACTTTTACATTTCCTATCTCTTCTAAACCACTCTTGCTGCTACACAACACTTTCGTTTTGTTCTTATTAATTTTCATGAAGTAATCCTTTCTCAAGATCTCATCCATTCCATTTAAGACATCCTCTAGTTCTTTCTTTGTCTCGGCTAATACTACTATATCATCAACGAATCTCAGCATTTTTATTGTTTCTCCTTGAATTTCGATTCCTTTGTCAAATTTCTCCTTCACTTCATTTATAGCCTCTTCTATATACAAAGTTAAAAAGTGGTTGTGACAAAGAACAACCTTGTCGTACATCTTTTCTTACAGCAGCCTCTTTTTCGTACCCCTCAATTCTCAAAATAGCCGTTTGATTCTTTTACTAACCGTAGATAACTTTCCTTTCCTTTCCTTTTCAAAGTTTTAAACATTTTATTCCAGTCCAAATTGTCAAATGAAATATTTTAATTATGATATTTAATTTGTGAAGGATTCTTAAAATAACATACACAGTTTTGTTTTAAGAAGTAGCCTATAGAAAAGCTCAGCATGTAATTTCATTTGAAAAAGTCTGGAATGTTTTTTTGAGTGTATTGTTTTTGGATTTCTTTTGACACAATGTGCTGCTTCATTTCGTTTAACATGAAGAAATATTTATTAAATTCAGTGTTTGTATTAACAACCTTAATAATGAATCAACGTGATTTTTAGCATAAGTTAGTTATACAGTCTGTTCTTGGATTTCTTCGCAGTTGTCTTCCTCACTATCAGAAGATTCTTGTTATACATTCCCAACTAAATGTTCATTTACGGCAGCCGCTATTTCTTCTTTCATCTGGGCAGGGTACCCAAATTCATCTTCATCACCATTTAACCAGTCCCGTACTTCTGCCATTGTACATTCTTCCCCACTGTTTTGTAAAATATTTATGTACTAGTCTTCTTCAATTTCACCGAAGTCTTGTTCATGAGTTACATTTTTCAAAGGTTTTTCCAAGCGTTTGAAATTGTCGTAGCTTTTACATCCTTCCAACTCGAAGCCCAAATTGAAAATAGCATTTTTAATATTGTAATTTTGCAGATTCATTAATGTCTGTGCACCTGTCGTATTACCAAAGTCTGAATCATTTTCAAGAAAACTAAACAATCTTGAAGCTGTTTCTTTTTATAGAAGCGTTTACAACTAAGGATAACACTTTGATCCATTGGTTGGATCAACACTGGATCACGTTGCATCCATTATGTGTATCTACAGAACTATAGCAACTCTTCACCATTAAAAATGAATATTTTTTTGCCAGTCTGAATTATAGAAGTTCTGAATTAGTGAAGTCCGAAATAGCGAGGTTTTACTGTATAAGTTTTCCCATTCACTTATACTTTGTTTTTGCTTGTTTCTTATTGTTTCTGGTCCTAATTAGTCCAAACAAACAAGGTAATATGTATTTAAAAAGATAAGGGATTTATGCCCAGTTTGGTGTCAGCTTTTACAGGACGTTTTTTTAAAAACGATATATAAGTTACTTGTTCATATCCATCTGAAAACAAATTATTGGCTTGTAGGGGCTACTGAATTATGAAGTTGGTTGAAAACAGTGGTACAAAATCATAGTACTTTTCTTTTTTTTTTTTTTTTTTTTTGTACTCTTAATAGATGTTTTCAATTACATTATATAAATAAGTAACAATCATAGGGGAAGTAAAAAAATTGTAAGGTGTAAATATTGAACATTATTTCAGGCTAAAAGTACTTTTGTAAACGGAAATCCGTTTATTTTTTTTTAAAAAACAGGTTAAGATTGGCTGCTGAACCGACGTTAAAAAATTTTGTTTAAACGAATTTTAAATTTCACAATTAATACTTTGTAATATAGTATTACTTCGTAAATACATAAAATTGAATTGTGAATTCAGTTGAAGATTTGCGACGCAACGAGTATCTTCTGCCACATTCATAAAAATCCATAACGGATGATTAAAAGATTACAGTACTTATTTTATCTTATTGCTATAACCTAGCAATTTAGCTATTACATTGTATTATTGTACTAAATAATAATTTATTAAAAGTAAAACATATTAAAAATGATTTTGAGATGGCTTCTTTTTATAAAAATAATTTCATCACCAAAAAACGTTACTAGTACAAGGAAGACAACGTAACCATTTTTAAATGTAAACAAGTGTAACCTACTTCCTAAATATAAACAGTAAATTTCAAAAGGTTATGCAACGGACCGCTAAAACTAGATTTAGTCGAAAGTGATAAATTTTAATAATCTTTAATATTATTACATTACATAATTTATTCGTTATAATTTAAGTTTAAAAACATATATAAATCAATTAAAATAATTTATTTATTTTATATATAGAAAAATTCTAAAAAATATAAGTTAAAAATTACAAAATGTTAAATAATACTATAAAACTTATTTAAAAATAATTTTATAAATTTATTATGTATTTTTTTATTGTTAATACTGCGAATTATTTGGTTTTAATTAAATATATTTATGTAAGAATTCCGTAATTTCTTAAATTCACTGCCATATAGAGTCGGAGCATAACCTTTTAACAGTTGTATTCTGTAACGAACGAACGTGAGGAGATTTCTATTTATTTTCGTTTGTTTTGCTTAAATACTTTTTATGTGCAACAATTAATGGTTTTTTAAATGAAGTTATAAATATTTAATAATTTTGTACAAACAAATTTGTATTTTAAATTGTTTTAAATTATATTTAATGGTTTGAATAATGTAGTGCTCAGTACGGGGCTTATAGAAATTGTGATTATGCGGGAATTTCAAGTTTTCAGTTCGCGCCATTTGTGTTGTGATGCTACTGGTCGTCGAGCAGCTGTGCTCTGCCTGTATGGGGCTGTTGGCTTGCACTCTGGTGTTGTGAAGTTGTACAGCATTTCTCTTCTAATATTATACTTTATAATCAACTTCATTATTATTTAAACTTAATAATGAAACTGTGATCATTTTCGATATATATTATATTCGGAGTTAATATACTTTCATATATTTTCGTGTGGTGATTAATTTTAAACGTTCTGCCGTTATGAGGTGACGATAGCTTGGAAGCCAAATCAAACAAAAGGCAGTCCTGTTCCTTCATGTCGGCTTCGGTTTTGTAAACGAGATGATGTTAATATCTGTTTGAAACAATTTAAGGTAAGTTTATTATATCATTGAAATATATTATTTTCTATAACTAATAACATAATTATTTTATTTAACTGGTATTATTTTCAGGTAATATCGAAATGATTTTTCGTATACGAATGTGTTTTCGACTTGGCACTTCATGGTGCTGCCCAAAAAACCGACATTTAAAAATGCTAACTGTTAAATCATTTTTTATGTGTTTAATTAAAATGAAATCATCTTTGAGTTATTTTGTTATAAAACATTTATGGTATAATAAGATATCTAGCTATTTAATTATAACGTACAGATTTAAAAAATTATGTACTTATAAAGCACGAACCGGAAAACAATGGTATTTTTTTTGTAAACTAAAATTATTACCGGTATATTTATTGCTTATTGATTATCATTTGGAATCTTTATCATTTAATTAACAATTTCATAGTATTCTAGAAATTTGTTTTAATGAAAATTAGTTAGATTTTTGGATTTTAAATAGTATTCAATATTTTTGTACTTACGAATTTAGAAATTAATATAATTTTTAACACTGGTCTATTAATATGGTTCTAAAACTATCATTATTAGTGTAGGCCTTTATTTTATTAAATCCAAGTAACTGGAAACTATAATTTTATCTTTACAGTTTAGCTTTCTTTGATCTTGAAGTAATTATATTGAAAGTAAAATTAAATTAGTGAACTGCTTTTAAATTTAATTTATAATTTTTTTCTGTTGAAATCAAGTATTTTTGAATTTTAAAGTTATAAAATATTAGATGTAAGAAATAGTATGTTGGGTTTTGTTAGGTTTACCTAGCTTTTATACAGTTATTGAGTTTAGGTTACTTCAATGGAAGACCAAAATTTTTCCATGGAAACTTTTTAATTATGCAATACATGCAATATTTTTACAGTCTTAATGGATTGATTTTGTTGCAGTTGTAATTTATTATTATTTTTTTTTAGTTCAGTGTTCAAGCAATTTATCCATTGAGCAGTAACTAAAAAAAATTATGAGTTTTCTTAAAACTAATAATGAGAAAACATGAAATACTTAAGTTGTAAAACATTTTAAATTTCTGTTGGAATTTTTTGTCGAAAATATTATATTACAGAAATATTATTTGATTTTTTACTGTTATTTTTTATTTTTTAATTATAATTCTTCAAAATCTTGTATTAAATGGTGCACATATAAACTTAAATGTTAAAGTTCTAGGTTTTAGGCTTATTGTTTTTCTGGTTTGTTTTATTCTGTACAAACTTTGCTAAGTTTACTTCTAGGTAATACATATTGCAGATTTTTAGAAATGTATTAGCATACAGTCCGTTTAACTTCTTGTAATGATCAACATATCTATTAACCACCCCTGCTTTCCAAATCTCTTCAAGAAATTATTTTATTTTGCATGAGGCCCGTGTATTTAACATTTTGCGTATCTCAGCTGCTTTCTGGATCTAAATATTTAATATCAGTTTTCACTAATTGTTGCTTAAAATTTTCTTTCGAGTATTTATTATCGTACCTTTCCAAACTTTAATGTTTCGGTAGATCCACCATCTTGTATACTATAATAAAAAGGTTTTGTAAGAGGTAATTTCAAAACCTACTTGACCGATTGGAAAAATTATTTCACTTTATTGTTGTCTTAGTCCGAGTAATGTATATATTGCAGTCTATATTGCTGTGCGTAATTTTTTTTAAATTTTGAAGAAAATAGTGGTTGGTGTTAAATAGTCAATTTTTATTTTATTTCTTTAGTGTAAAGTTTGTTTTGTTATCTTAGTTCGTTTGTCTATTAGTATATTATAGAAAACCCTCTCAAATATGACTTGTGTTTAATATTCATGTTTTGAAAATTATTTACGAGTCAGATTTAAAAAAAAGAAAACATCGCATCAGAATCTTGCATAGAAAGTTTTGTAAACATCCCAAAAATCATTATTTTAAGTAATAGACACTTATTTTCAGGTCATTTTTTTAACTAAATCTTTATTTAGTTCTCAATGTGTAAGGTTGTGTGAGAAGTTAAACACTTTATAAGTTTAGTTTTTCGTGAACCGCAGCAAGCAGACGGTTGCTTGTCTTGAGTTTAAAACAGAAAATTGAAATACTTCCAGAAGATGCTAGTTTTTTTCAAAAAAAAATTTAAGCTAATTTTATTAGAAAAATGAGTTTTTAAAAGATTGTATTACATATATATCTTAAAAGTCACTTCGGTAAATAACCACCGTTGATTCAGAAATGCAATTCTGTAATTTTATGTTAGTTGTGACCCAGGAATATTTAAAGTTTAAGCAAAAAAAAATCAATTGACATTTTATAAGCATCTACTTTACACCCTGCTAATGACATCTTCACTCAATTCACCACAGAGTGTGGCTGTATAATAAAATTCAGTACTCTCAGAGGAGATATCTCTGTAGTGTCTTTTACCCATCTGCCTCTTCTGTTCTTAAATAGTTGTCATATAATTGGCTGACTATGTGGTAAGTAGTAGTAGTAGTAAGTGGTAGTAATACTGCCCATAACGGACAGGTGGAGTGTCAGATTATTTACACTCAATCTGTTCGTTGCAGGGCTAAAATAAATAGTTCTGTTTCTTATCACATGGTCAGCCAATTAAATGACTGAATCATTTAAGAACAGAAGACGTAAAAGTGTAAAAGACACTAATCAGAGTTATCTCCTCTGAAAGTAATGAATTTCATTATACAGCCAGACCCTGTGGTGAATGAAGTGAAGGTGTCATTTACAGAGTGGAAAATATGTGCTTTTCAAAATGCCCGGCATGCTGATAAGCATAATTTTCCACTCAGTGAGGAAGGCAATTGTAAACCACCTCTCTCTTGTTTTAATTAGAAAAACCTCTACAGGTTTAAACCAGCCTACAGGCTGATGACCTAAACAACAACAACATGTGGTAAAATACAGAACGGTTTTTAGCCCTGGATTTTTCAGCAGATCAAATGCAATTTATTTAACACTCCACTTTCCTGTTACAACCCAGCCCTTCCCTCTTTCGCTTCGGTTTTTGCCAGAAATTTTTCCGTAGTAATAACGAAAGTTGAGATTGCGTAATGAATGGATCCATTTTAGGATCTTCACATTTGTATAGATTATATACGATCGATCAGAACATGGTTAAATTTAAGAAACCACAAGGAAATGACTATTGGAAAAGCATTTCAAACGAAACAGTTTAGTAATAAAATAAGACGAATAAAATTGTTAACAACGTGTCTCATGGCTGGTGCAAATTTTTTTCCAAAGGCTTACTTTTGACCTTTGGCAAAAAACCATTAGTGATTGCCGTATCTGTTTTTTAAGAGGAATCAAATTACATTAGTTTTGATTTCCAGTTTTGGACTAGTTCCGTTCGAAACCGGAACTTCAAATCCAATCCAGACCCTTTTACTTTTTGTGTAGTTTATGAATCCGACAACCTGTTGCTATCGTGTGTAGTTTCTGACATCTGGGTGTAACGGACAGGTGGACATTAGTTGTAAATGATAAATAGAATTTTAAAAATTGCAACCAATTAAGCACGATGAAGAAAGATATATCATCTCTCTTTGGGCATTTGATTAGTCATCTTTTATTTCTTACTATCAAGGATTAGGCATAAGCCTGTTCCGAACTAACAAACTATCCTGTACGTCTACACAAACACAAAACATTCCAGCCTGTACATCTCGACTACTGCTATCTTCTTCGAAGATAGCTATCTTCTTCGAAGAGCAGTAGGGTTCGAATCCCATTCAGGCACGGCATTTTTTCATACGTTACAAAAAATCATTTCATCATTCACCGTCTGCATTAGCAGTAATTGCAGAACAGTCGGACGTTAAACCAAAAAAAAAAAAATATCTTCTTCGAGGTCTTCCCACCTCCCTTCTTCCAACTGGAACGTATATTCCGTCACTTTTAAAGGTATTCTCTCCCCTGGCATCCGTTCCAAATGTTGCCTGCATTGATTCCGGTACTCCTCCGCATTTTCATTCAAGCTAAATACACCCAACTCGGATCTACTTTCCTCGTTATGTATTAGATCCAGCCTCGAGCAGCACTTCACCCTTAAAAACCTCATTTCAGCTGCTTGGATCCTACTTTCTTGCCGTTTTATGGTAACCTATGACTCACTTTAATTTAATTAGTATTCTGGGAAATAGAATAATTAGAAAAAGTTTGGAAGAATTACGGATTACACTTGCTGATCTAAAAAATAAAATGTACAAATTAAAATTTTCAAAAGATTACACGTAAAAATAAATGAAACAAAAACTGGGACAGTGGACGTGAACAAACCAGGAAAAAGTAAATAAAGTTTAATAGGATAAAAGCGTATTGGTAAGCCTACCATACATTCTGTATTAGCCTGGATTGTTCAAGATTTTCAGGTATCTGGATAAAGGCCGGGAAATTTCGCTCAGTTTTGATTTTTTGATTTAGAGGTTGATAGCATTGGATAATTATGTTGCCCATATTAGGGAGGTGGAGTGTTAAATTATTTGGACTCGATTTGCTAGTTCCATGGCTACAAAAACAGTTCTGTTTCTTCTTATCGCAAGGTTAGCCAATTATAAGACTGAAGCTTGTAAGAAGAGGTGCAGGTGTAAAAGACACTAGTCACAGTTATCTCTTATGAGGATAATGAATTTCAATATACAGCCAGACCCTGTAGTGAATGAAGTGAAAGTGGCATTTGCAAGGTGGTAAGTAGATGCTTTTCGGAGGGCCTGGCATGCTAATAAGCATACTTTTACAATCAGTTAGGAAGGCAATGGTAAACCAGCCGTTCGGCTGATGACCTTAACAACGCAACATTGTATGCAGCAATGCTAGATCGTTAAAAGTTAATTCAGAGATGTCTTATGTGAACTTTTACGGAAAATGTTAAAACTGATAAGGTGTGTTCTTTTGAAAAGTACTATCATCTGATAAATATCACATCCGTCCTACTCTAGAGCTAGAAAAAGAATCCGATAGTGCAGTTGTTGTAATCGCAGGACCCAAATCTAAGTAAATGTTTACAAGTTTTTGTGGCTATTTTTAGTTGACATTATTATTTTCTCTTGCCTATATGAATATATAGGAAGGAAAGTATTGTTTTCATGTCGATTTTAAGAAATCGAGTTTCAACCGGATCTACACATTTTCAGACCCCCTGAATCCAAAAAACATGTTTTTAGGGTTTGGTCGGTGTGTGTGTGTGTGAACAAAATATCTCAAGAACGGAACATCGTACAAACTTGAAACTTTAGTTAGACCTCACTACCAGATCTGACACAAACATTTTCATCAAAATCGGTCAACCAAAATAAGTAGTTTATTCGTGTAATTTTTCACGTTTTTGTGATTTTCTCAAAAACTGGTCCTACGATTTTTTTTAAAAAATCGCCTAGTTATTATTATTATTATTATAAAAATAATTACTTAAAAATTAATAGTAAACCCCTATATATTTCAGTGGAAGAAATAATTTTATTAAATGAACAAAAAATATTTTGTATGGTATTAAAAAACAAAAAAAACCTTCCATAAAACATGTTCGGGATTGGAGTCCAGAAAGTTTGGTAAGCCTAGCTATCGGGAAAACAAATTGTAAAAATTAAAACCAATTAAAAATTAACAAAAGTGATCCATTGTAGTCGTAAAATTATAATAATATAAAGTATTTAAGTCAGTTAAATTTATTTCTAATGGAAAATTTAATACAATTTGCCAGTAAAATGATTTGGTTTGTTTTGTTTTTATAATAGTTAATAATATCATTAATTGGAATTAAGATTTTTTTAATATAATTTTCTTTTTTATTTGAATTTATTTTGTAAATTGTTTTTGTGGTTTAATTTTTGTAAATTGTTTATTATTTTATTACACTAGACAAGACCACATGGGTTGTAAAGTTGTTTTGGAGGTTAGGTTGTTAGGTAATGAAAATAACATGGAGAGTCAATTTTAGTAATGTAGTAGTTCAGTGTGTTAAGGTTTTTAGTTTCTCCTTTTTAATCGGTGTTGTTTTTTTAATGAAATTGTTTTTATTATTATATATTTTATGAATGAGTTTTATATTTTATTGTATGCATTTTGGTAATTCTTTTTAATGTTGGTTTTTACTGTAAAAATTGAATGTAGGTTTTTGTTTTGTGGTAGTTTAATAAATGAATTATGATTCAATTTTCTTAAGTAAGTATTTTTTTGTTGGTTTTTTTTATAATTTTTTGTTATATTGTACATGGTTTTTCATTATATTATATTTTTGTTAGTAATTATGATTTTTAGGTTATTTTTTTGTATGTATTTGTTTTTATTTTTTGTCCCCAGTTTATGTTATTTGGTTGTTTAATTGTTTTATTATTGATGTATTATGTTGGTTTATGAATTGTATTTAAGTTAAATTTGGGTAGGGGTTTGTTTATGTTTAACCTACATTTTTGATAATGTTTTCCTAGTATCTTGTCGGCTGAAATGTTAACTTTATTATGTTTTTTTTGTTTTTTTTTTTAAAGAATTTATTTTTTGTAATATGTATTTCATGTACTTTTTTTTTAGTTTCTTGTATTTCTTTCGTGTTGTCTAGATCAATTTAGGAAAATGTGAGAAATGACTTTGCTAGTTTTATTATTTTCCTCTTAATATCTTTTATTCCTGATAAGATATAGTTCTATCTTCATTTCTTCAAATACCAATTTATTTCTGCTGTTCATTTGTCCTTTTCTCTCATGGTATCTCTGTTGAATACTTGATTTCTATTTCTTTGAACCCAGGACCACCATGTAGAAGTGCAAGTGGCTTTTACACCGGGTCCTGGGTTTGATTCCCGATCAGGTCTGGCATTTTTTTATCACTCGTCTTTATCTATCATCCTTCTCACTGTCTGGATTAGCAGTAATTGCAAAACAGTCTGACGTTAAACCAAAAAAAAAGTCTTCTAAATCTTTTTCACTAGATTAAAACAACTTGTGTGTTTTTCCTAGTTACTTTCTCTTGCCGATATGAATATATAGAAAGGAAAGTTTTGTTTTCATGTCAGTTTTTTGGAAACCTTCTTTTCACTGGATCTACACGTTTTCAGACCCCCTGAACCCAAAAAACATGTTTTTAGCGATTGGTCTGTGTGTGTGTGTGAACAGAATATCTCAATAACGGAACATCGTACGGACTAGAAACTTAAGTTAGATACCACTACCGGACCCGACACGAACATTTTCATCAAAATCGGTCAACCGGAAGTAGTAATTTATTCATGTAATTTTTCACTTTTTTGCGATTTTCTCAAAAACTGGTTCTACAATTGTTTTTAATCGCCTCATTTACTACATTTTCATACTCGACAAGATAGTGTAGGCGCCATGTCTGGTGAAATTTTAGGAGAGGCTATTTCTCGTAAAAAAAATTTTTTTTTGAGATTGCGACTTTAATATGCACTTGAGCGCAAAAATGTGTATAACAAAAAGTGTAGAGAATTTAAAATCCCACAACTTTTATTTCAAACATTTTTTGTCTAACGCTTAGTTTATCGGTAATTAGCAATTTTCTGTTTGTTTTTCATGAAATCTTGTAAAAAATCTATTTTTTTTAAATTTCAGCCTTATTATACATTTTGCGACTAAAGAATATTAACGAATTTATAGGAAATTAAAAGATCTACAACTTTTATTTAGAGCATTTTTCTCTACAGAGCCTAGTTTAGCGTGAAAGAGTGATTATTCATATTTTTAAGCCAAACTGAGGTCGATTTTCATTTTGCTTCTTTCACTCATGATTAAAATTGGCGCAGTTGGTAACGTGCTCGCCTCTCATCATGCGGTCTTGGGTTCGAATCCCATTCAGGCACGGCATATTTTCATACGTTACAAAAATCATTTCATCCTTCACCGTCTGCATTAGCAGTAATTGCAGAACAGTCGGACGTTAAACCAAAAAAAAAAAAAAAAAAGATTAAAATAAGGTTATGTTTTTTGAGGTTAATTTATTTCTAATGTTTTATTATTAATTTTAGGTTATATTGGTCATTATTTGCATTGGCTAGAGAAAGTTGTGTGTTTCACACCAGATTTTTTAAAATTTAAATTTACATCAATATTATTAGTGATTACTTTGTGTTAAGGAATAAGGGATTTAAAACAAGTAGCGCTCATAGTTTTCCCAACCCTAGTTGCGAATTGAACCTGTGACCTTCTACTTTGCTGCATAGCACTCTAACCATCGGGTTGCAGAGGTGATCACTTGTTTTCATTTTTGAAATTGTTGAGTTTTTCAAATATATTTTCAGTCAATTTTTTTGGTCCGTTTGCGTAGTGGTTAGCGTAACTGGCTTCTATGTCCCAGGGTTCTGAGTTCGATATCCGGTCAGGTCTGGCATTTTTTCATTTTCATCTATCATCCTTCTTGCCATCTGCGTTAATAGTAGTTGCAAAACAAACAAAAAATTTTGTTCTAACCAATATCTCTTGTAATTTCCTCCTTTGTGTTTCCCTCTTATATTGTTGGCCGATCTCATCTGCAGTCTTTCTATATCACTTCTTGTTCAATGAGGTCTCCACTGGATTATTCTGTGTGTGCCCATCTGTCATTGCTGTGCCTCATCACATCTTCCATGATGTCGGATAACCTTTGTTTTGTCTTAAGATTACATCACTTCTCGTCAAGAGATCCCGAACATGGTTTGTTCCACTGAGTTTTGTGCAACTCTTGTTTTTTTTACCAATGCTATGGTCTCCGATTGATAGGTAAATAACTATGTGTATTTTTTTCTTATATCGGGCTAATTTTAGATCACGTGAGATGAATTTAGACGTTTCTGGGAGCTCTTTTTGTAACCCACATTCTCAGTGGTTGCTCACTGTAAACTTTTCTCCTTTCTTCTATCTTTCCAATGTTCTGTTTTTACTCATGATGAAAGCCCTTAAAGTCTGTAATTAATCGTCCAAATTTTGTTCGTTCATTAAGTTTTCTCAGGTTTTTACCGGTTTTCTCAATATCCTTTCAGGCTTATTTAATTTATTCTGACTTATTCCAACACCTTACGGTTAAACCACGCGGCGGCCAACAAAACAGTTGCGAAGCGTTCAGAACCAGCTGAGTGGCTGAGAAATGTGTGGTGGGAGTTGGCAGCAACACGCACTGGACCGAACCGAACATTCAGTTCACGTCGGCCACTCAGCTGGTTCTGAACGTTTTGCAACTGTTATGTTGGCCGCAGTGTGGTTTTACCCTAAAATTTATTGTTAGTGTCTTAAAAATTAGGTTTGTCGGTTGTCATCCATTCTATACAGGTATCCATAAAATTTTAGTCTTCATTTGTAATCATTTCCATTAATCGTTAATTTTCCTTGTACAGTTCTTCTTAACGTCATAACCTACACATATTGTCCATCTACTATCTTCGGGCCAATTATTTCGCGGAGGATCTTTCTCTTAAATTTCTCTCCTTCTCTTAGACCAGGTGTCCTGGTTGTTCTAAGCTATTCACTTCTGTAAGACACACAGTATTATAATCTCTAATCTTGGCTTGTCTCGAGAGTCCTTTCTTCACACACATGTAATGAGTTCCCTAAAGTGGAGTGGCCATCTTTCCTCAGCTGTTGTTCGAGGCATATCCATAAAGTAAGTGTACTGAGGTTCTCACGGCTGGAGGGATTTTATTTTCGACATGTTGGCTACATTAACGTGTAGCCTGACTTCTCCCCATCGCAACAAGACCGGTTCAAGGTCAGTACATTGAGAATTGTCGACGCGACATCACGTTTCGTGAAAAATGTTAATCCAATATCCTGCCTAGTGCGAAATATCCGTTATCTCATTTAGAAGGGAAAACCTCCAGTTGAGGTTTACAGTGAGATGAAAACTGCATATGGTGATAAAGCTATGAATCGTATGAGTGTGTACAAGTGGCGTCGCGAGTTTAAAAACGGTCGTACGTCTGTGCATGGTGAGTAGAGGAGCGGAAGACCTTCAATTGTGACTGATGAAATCATGGAAAAAATCGAAAATGCGCTCCGTGGCTATCGCAGATTGACTGTGGATGAACTTTCTGCAATGTTTCCGCAAATCCAGATCTCTACTACACCAAACCATCACAGAAACCCTCGGATATTGGAAACTGTTCGCAAGGTGGGTCCCAAAACAGCTGACAGACCAACACAAGTTGAAGAGTTTTTGAAGCGCTATAAATTCCATGGAGATGAATTTCTTCGCTCCATTGTTATTGAAGATGTAACTTGGGTTGCACACTACACACCTGAAACCAAAAGACAGTCTCAACAGTGGCGTCACACTTCTTCATTCTCCGTTAAAAAGTTCAAAATCACAATTTCAGCCAAAAAAATCAAGGCATCTGTGTTTTGGGACGGTCAAGGCATAATTTTAATTGAATATATGCCTCTAGAGGTGACCATCAACTCTGCAAGATACTGTGAGACCCTAAAAAAAATTGCATAGGGCGATTGAGAACAAGAGGAGAGGCATGCTGACAAAAGGAGTCTGCCTGCTGCACGACAATGCCAGACCACACACAACCAACACCATGAAGGAACTGCTTGCCTCGTTTAAATGGGATGTCCTGAACCATCCCGCCCATTTCCCTGATGTAGCACCTTCACATTCCTATCTCTTTACAACCGTGAAGCTGCACATGGGTGTGTCCCATGTTTTTCTATATGATGTTCGCCATGTTGCGTATTCAGTTTTAGAGATGATATTTGTGATCATGTTTTACCATTGCACTTCTCTAATAATTACATTTTTGTTTTTTGTGTTCTTTGTATTGTTCAACTGTTATTGCCATGTCATCATTATGTCCTTGTTTATTAGTTGTCTTTAGATTTTATATTTTAGTAGTGATTGTTCTTTACTATAACAATTCCTTGGTGTAGACAATGTAAGAGTTTTGATTTATTGTTTAATCTTTTATAGGTCTGTGGTTGGTATACTTGCCACTGGCAGGCAATAAGGTCAACTTTTTTTAAGAATAAGCTCTGCAGTTGAACCTTATTGGCATTTTATGGTTTTACAGATGTTCTGTGGTAAATAGGCTATCAACATTTTGAAATTATAATCTATTTGAAATCAACGTGCGGGTGAAGGTGGTCATGCCACTTCCTCACCTCGCCTACCCCACCAGTCGTCTGAATGATGCAGCGCGGAGTATGTGTGTGCACTTGTGCCTACGCCTTCATCAGGTTTACATTATTTCACTTCGTGAAGTACCGTACGCTTAAAACATCTGACGAGACCAACACATAAATGTGTTATTTAAATCAGCTTAAACTTAAACTCATTCGAGAAGTTTAATTACAAACAAAAGGAAAACTGCAATGGAAAAAATCTAAATCCAGTTTTTCTTTTGTTTGTAATTAAAAAAACTTCTCAAATGAGTTTAATTTTCATAGACGTTATTTATATCATTTTTTAGAATAAAATTCTCTACAATTTTCATTAAAATGTTTCGTGTTTTTATTCGCAATTTAACAGAGTTATTTTACGCTAAACTTAAAAAGTATATTTTCTAAGCCTTTTCTTTAATGTATTTACGTAGTTTTCTTAAAAACTAAAAGCGATACAGTTCTGGGACTCATTTTTTTAAGTTTCCCAGGTTAAATAAAAACCATAAGAAACCACTAAACATTTTCCTAAATTTACCTTTTCAAAATTTCAGTATTGCTTTATTTCACTCTTTGCCCAGGAATCAAGGCAAAATCTTTCGCTAGGCATAACTCGCCAACGAAGCATTTCCGGACGTATATTTAGACAAACATTTTGTTACATGTAATAACAATAGTATATACGTGGTGTAATTTGTATTATATTATTGTTATAATTGTTATTAATATTGTTTTATGGTTATTACAGATATTATATGTACGCACTATTACAACGTAATATGGAATAATAGAAAAGTCACTGAAATAGAAACACGGTCATTATACTATGCGTCAGCAATGACTCTGTGATATTTTATGACTTTATGAAGCTTACATGTATTGTTTTAAGTAAACAAACATGTTACAGCACCTTTGTCACCACACACAGGCCTATTTATTTGATTTTTTATACTCTTTCGACCAGTTCAGATTAAAGTTTTGTATCATACAGATGTGCAGTTTCTTTGGCGGGCTTGTGTAAGTTTAGGTAATTCAATTGTTTAAGCGTGAAAGTTGAGATGGCTGCAAACAGTCCTAATCTTCGCAGACAATCCAAACAAATAATTTATAGGGTATATAATTATTTAAAAGAACTTGTGTGAAATTAATTCTTTGCGAACAGCGCTCAAGATTACATAAAAGGTAATTGACAGTTTATTTCTCAGTCGTATACAAATTTGTAACAATCCAGTTTCTGTATGCATGCTTTAAAACATAAAAGATAAATAATCATCTTTTTCGTTTAGGTAAAAAGGTTGGCGATGTTTTTATTAAGGTGCAGTTTGTATAAAGAAATATTAGGATAGAACTGTTCCAACGATCCGAAAGTTAACCACAAAAATTAGGAAAATATATTGTGTAGAATAAAAAGGTTTCACATATCATAGTAGGCCTAATGTCTTATGTGTATCAGAGTAACCATTAAATTTCTTGTCGTTAATAGACAAAACTTTAGTCCGTAAAGAGAAAAGAAGTAGTTCAATTCAGTAATGTAAGAGTAGTGTAAGGGGTATGAGGAGAAATCTTGCGGAAGGGAAGGGGAAGAAGCGCGTGACCTTCACCCGCACGAAGAAATCAAATGGACTCTAGTGCGCAGTGACCATTTGCTTCATGAGTTATACATGAATGTGGTAAGGATTCATACCAGCCTTCGTACACTACCATGTTGTTTTGTTGTTACTTTTGTACAGTGCTTAGAAAATTCCAGTTTTTTTTTTACGGGAAAGGAAGAATTCATGCTCATTCATCCCTCCAATGGTAAACTTGCGAATGTGCTGCAAATTCTCAGTTTTACAGGAGAGCAAAAAACAAATTCAATGCTTTCTTCTTTAGCACACTTTGTGTATTTTCGTAACACTTTACAAAGGCTGTATCTCCCTAACCGAACAAGATACATATTCGCAAGTTTACTACAACATGCGTTGCATTGTAGTTACATCAGCCTGCACTAACAAACACGTATTCGCAAAATTTGCACATTTGCAAGTTTACCATTGGAGGGATGATATAAAGTTAATATAAGTTATTCGCCACATTTTTCTGTTCTATTGGGCTACAAGTTGTTTTGTTACGCATTCTTACCACTAAACATTATGCGATTCCCATTTTAATAAACATTCCTTAGTAAGTGTATACTTACCAGGGCTTAACATCAACAAAAAAGAAATATCTTACTGTTCTGGCTGTAGAAATACATTATTCAAATCCCTATAAAACAAATATTAACATTTTACTACATGTAGATTTTTTTTCTATAGTACTGCCCTGTTGTTGTTTAGGTCATCAGCCGAAAAGTTGGTTTGAACCTGTAGAGGTTTTACTAAGTAAAATGAGGAGTGAGGTGGTTTACCATTGCCTTCCTCACTGAATGGAAAAGTATGCTTATCAGCATGCCGGGCCCTCTGAAAAGCACGTATTTTCCACTCTGCAAATGACACCTTCACTTCATTCACCACAGGGTCTGGCTGTACAATGAAATTCATTACTTTCAGAGGAGATAACTCTGATTAGTGTCACAGTACACCTCTACCTCTTCTCTTCTTAAATGATTCAGTCATTTAATTGGCTGACCATGTGATAAGAAACAGAACTATTTATTTTAGCCCTGCAACTAACAGATTGAGTGTAAATAATTTGACTCTCCGCCTGTCTGTTAAGGGCAGAGTACTGCCTTATAAAGGGTTAAATTGTTTTTTTTTAATTCTTTTAGATGCCCCGTGTACAGAGGGCTCTGATTTTGGAGGATGATGGAACTTCAGCTACAATGTCAACACCTGATGCTCAGCAACGTTGTGGTATGTACCGTTTTATTTTATACTTCATTTATTTTAGTCATCATCATCATCATCTTCACTTCCAAGGATTAGGTTACATGAACCTATTCCGGTACCCATCTCCCTCTCGGCCTCCCTACATCTCTTCTGCCAACTGGTTGATAATTTAAAGCTGCCACTGGCATCCTTTCGTTTGGCATTCTGTCCAGGTGACTACACCATCTTTGTCTATTTTTTATTATCTTTTCATGCAAAGACTGAACTGATAGTGCGCTTCTAATATCCACGTTCCTTATTCTATCCATTCTGGTACATCCATGCACACTTCGTAAAAACTTCATTTCCGCAGCTTGAATTTTACTATCGCTCTTAGCAGTATGCACCCAAGACTCACTGCCATATAGGAGTGTTGGATTTATTTTAGTAAGCTGATAAAAATTCAACTTATCTTGTCTGTGTGGATCAAAATTGGTCAACCAGAAGTAGTAGTAGTAGTAGTAGTTTATTTGTGCAATTTTTTTTCACATGTTTGCGTATTTCTCAGAAATGGCTTCTTCAATTTTTTTTTTAATCGCTTCAATTACTATGTTTTTATGCTCTATAAGATATAGGAACCGCCATTTCTATTAAATTTGTAGGCGGCCTTGTTCTCTCTTGGTAAAAAATGTTTTTTTTATATTTTTAAGTTGGTGGCCTTAATATCCATTTTAGGGCAAAAATATATATATAATCAATGTTGTAGAACAATAATAAAATCTACAACTTTTCTTTTAAAGCATTTTCTTCTACCAAACTTGGTTTAGCGTCAATTTGTGATTTTCTGTATTTTTTTTAAGTTGAACACAGGTTGTTTTTCATTTTACTTCACAGGTTAAACATGGGTTGTATGTTTTATTGGCCGGCCCTTTGATTTAGTGGTTAGCGCGACTGGCTTCTACGCCAAGGTTCCGGGTTTGATTCCCAGTCAGGTGTGGCATTTTTCATCACTCAACTTTTCATGTATCATCCTTTTCACTGTGCATTAGCAGCAATTGCTGCAAAACAGTCAAGACGTGAAACAAAACAAAAATATATATGTACGTTTTGTTATTTACATTGGCAAGAAAACGTCCTGTGGGTGTTTCACACCAAATTTTATTAGATGTAACATTTCTTTATTGGCTGGGTTTTCATGTAGAGTTTTTGTGTGCCAATGTAATAAATCTTTTTTTTTTTTAATTCCTAATGTGTGTACGTTGCAATCTGTTCAATTTAGAACAATAAGCAACCCCATGACTCAATGAGATGAGGATAATGTGTATGACGTATAAATGAGGTGTAGTCTTGTGCAGACTCAGGTCGATCATTCTTGAGAGAGTATGGTTAATTGAACCCCAACCATCAGAGTACACCGGCAATCACTGTCTAGCATTCAAATCCGTATAAAAGTAACTACCTTTACTAGGATTTGAACCAGGAACCTTCGTCTCCGAAAATGTAATAAATTAGCTAAAAATCCAATAATAACGTATAAGTGTAATTTCACATTTTTGTGAATAACACATGAAGATCGCTGAAGATATCTTGGTGAAAAGTATAAAACAAGAAGATAATTTACGTTGGTGTTTTGGTGTTTCAGGTTTTTCGGCGACCAGCACGTCAACTCCATCTCCGTACCACCTGTTGGACCACGAGTACGGAATGACTCCACAGAATCAGATAATGCAACGGCCTCCAACTGAGCCTCCTAGAACACAGGTGATAGGAAAAATATTTTTACAACAACCCGTAGAGGTACCGTTTTTACATGATTTCTTTTCTTTAGTATTGGTTTTTTCTCATTTTAATTTTTTATTTATCGTTATTATTTCTCTAGTTTTTTACTTTTCTTGCCTATATGAATATAATTATAGGAAAGAAAGTATTGTTTTCATGTCAATTTTTCGAAATTGACCGGATCTACACGTTTTCAGACCCCCTGAACCCAAAAAAACATGTTTTTAGCGATTGGTCTGTGTGTGTGTGTCTATACAAAATATCTCAAGAACGGAACATCGTACGAACTTGAAACTTAAAACTTAAGTTACAAACCACTACCGGACCCGACACGAACATTTTCATCAAAATCGGTCAACCAGAAGTAGTAGTTTATTCGTGTCATTTTTCACTTTTTTGCGATTTTCTCAAAAACTGGTCCTACGATTTTTTTTAAAATCACCTTATTTACTTAATTTTTTATGCTCTACTAGATAGGGTAGGCACCATGTTTACTGAAATTCTTGATCAGGTTGTTTTCACATAAAAAATTGGTTTTTTTAAGATTGCGGCTTTAATATGCATTTCAGCGAAAAAATGTCTATAGTAATAAAAAATGTAGAAAATTAAAAATCCTACAACTTTCATTTCTAACATTTTTTGTATAACGCTTAGTTTAACGGTAATTAGCAATTTTCTGTTTTTTCTCACGAAAACGTGTGAAAAATCAATTTTTTTTAGATTTCAGCCTTAGCATGCATTTTACGAGAAAAGTTTATATAATCAAATTCATAGAAAATTAAAAGATCTGCAACTTTTATTTAAAGCATGTTTCTCTACAGAGCCTAGTTTAGCGTGAAAGAGTGATTTTCCGTATTTTTAAGCCAAACTGAGGTTGATTTTCATTTTGCGTCTTTCATTCATGATTAAAATTAGGTTATGTTTGTTGAGGTCAGTTTTTTGTTTATTTCTAATGTTAGGTTTATAGTTAATTATTTGCACTGGTAAGAGAAATTTGTGTGAGTGTTTCACACCAGATTTTTTTATTTTCAATTTGGCCAACTGTGGCCAAGTCTTTTTTGTGATTAGTTTTGGATTTTCTTTAAAATCTTGGTGTTAAATGTAGATAACTCTGAATCACATTTCAGGATGTCCTAGTATCTAATCCTAAACTCTTTAAAATCTCTGTCCACCTCTCTGAACCATGTCAGATTAAAAATTTTATCAGGATTTGATGCTGGGATAAGGATGAATGAATTGTTTCAGTTTACTAACCTTAAAAAGAAAATTTGTTTTGAAAGTAGAAAAAAATTTCCAGAGTACACTTCTGATCTTGTTTTGTACGAGTCATAATATTCAATATTATTATATTATTAATTCAATAATTTTTAACTATTAAATAAAGTCTCTGCATGCTAAAATATTACTTTCATTACCGACAAGATATTGATGTGTAAATAAGTGAAAACGGCAATGATCGGTGATCATAGAAAATAGGGCATAACTTTTTTTTTGTATTAACCAATTTTTAAAAATTTGAAATAGTTTTGTAGAAAAATGAATTCTGTAGATGGCTCTTATATAATTTTTTATAGAAAATTATAAATTTCTAAGTTACAATTATAAAAAACTGTCAGGCCACCAACAGTACAAAACAATTTGTAGGTCAGTCGGTTAATACCTACAGTAACAATAAACTTTTGTAACAATAAATCAATTTTATTTAATACATGTGGTCAATTGCAAATAAATATTAAATATTTACATTAAGTAGGTACTGTTTAAATTTTAAGGTCTACATTAACTGGAAAAAATGTTACAAATAGATCAGGTCACGGCGGTCTAATTTTAAAACTACTGATTTTGCGATCAACATTTTCTTTGAAAAGTGAAGTTACGTCTTTCACTCTTGATTAAAATAAGATGATGTTTTTTGAGGTTAGTTTTTTCGTTTATTTTTAATGTTTTATTACTAATGTTAGGTTGTATTGTTAATTATTTGCATTGGCAAGAGAAAGTCCTGTGAGTGTTTCACACCAGATTTTTTTTTTTATTTTAATCCGCATGCATTTTGGTCTTATACAATAAGACCTTGACTTAACTTGAGTTTACTTTTAGTGTGATTTTGTTGAACATAATATATTATATTGTGTGTGGTAGTTATTTTTATCATACGAATGTTTACATTTATGACCACAGTTTTGCTAATTCCTCTTGAAACCGGTATCATAGTTGCCCTCCCCAATTTTACACTGGAATTTTATTTCCAGTGTCCAATAGGGGTTGCTACCCCTATCCAAAAATTATGAAATTTCTAAATTTTCAGAATACAAAATATATTTTAATGGCATGTTTTTGATGTTAAAAGTTAAATAAAAATTTGGTAACGCGAAAACTTTTTAGGTTCAACCCCCTTACTTTTGGTAAGAGGTAGTATTTTTTTGTCTCCTGAACTGTGCTTTGTAGAGAAAAAGTGTATAGAATCTTTTTTGTGCCTCTCCCAAAGTACTTCAAGGCCATGTTGCTAAAGTTGCCCTTAACCTACGTGTTCACGGAGAAAACTCAAAACACTAGCATTTCGGCTTTTGGGCTTGCCGTTTTCATGTTTTTCTTTCTTTAAACCTTCACAACGGTTTTTTTCACAAATGTTTTTTGACAAAACGTTACACATACCCCTAGAGTCACGGAGAATTTATTAAACTTTAGGTCGAGGTCCTATGGTGATTGCTACCCCAACAAAAATTTTAAAATTTTCGGAATACAAATAATCTTTTAACGGCATGTTATTCAGCGAAGAAAATTACATAAAAATTTGGTAACCTGAAAATTTTCAGGTCGCAACCCCAGGTTGCATGAGAACTGGAAAACTCAAAGTATTATACATTCAAAGTTGAAATTTTGAAACTTTGAACATTGACACCTATAACTTAACATTTTAAATTTTGAAACTTGAAACTTCATCTATAAACTTTTATATCTTGAAATATCAAAATATTGTGATCCACCCAACCCCTTTGGCGGCTGAACTTAACCTTGTGGCAAATGGTTCTGATCCACCTACCCCTCTGAGGCCAAGACACGTAAGCGGCGCGACGCTGGAGTGACGAGTCGTGATTTTAATTGTGCTACAATTTGCAGGGTTTTTTTTGTTTACCGTATAGTATGAGTTTAAATAAAGGTTACAAAAACAGAGAGCGATTACTTAAAAACGGAAAAGTTAGATGTAATAACATGTTTTTGGTGGATCGATCAATGTGTGACAGTCTTGGGTGGAGTGGAATATTAGCTTTTTACTGTAGCTCTGATATATTAGCTTTAATCCTTACTAATCGGGAAGCCCAGTATCACTCATTCGTCATCATCTTTCTTTGAACTCAATTATCTCTGCAACTATTCATTATTTTCTAACGGGTTTAGTTTTATTAGATAGAGAATTACTAAACAATAGAATTTGATGTATCATGTTTTTCTTTCTTTACACCTTCACAACGGTTTTTTTTCGCAAATGTTTATTGACAACGTATTATATTTATAATGTACCGGGTGAGCATAAAGTCTTGCCCTGATTATAAAAATTTATTGCAGAATAACTGTTTGACATAATAATTTAAATTTGATGCTGTTACATAGGTTAGCGTTAATAGTTTTTTTTAAGATTACTTACATTAGTAAACTTCAACGTGTGCCTCCTTGGTAGCTCGGAGAATGTCGAAGCGGTATTCCAGTTCCCGCCAGGTGTTTTGTAACATGTGTTCTGTCACAGTACCCACAGCAGCTTGTATTCTAGCCTTCAGTTCGTCAACGTCAGCAACTGGTGTGGCGAAGACTCTATCCTTGATATAGCCCCAGAAAAAAAAGTCAAGGGGAGCAATGTCTGGAGAGCGGGGTGGCCAGGGTGTTGGACCATCCCTTTCAATCCACCGATCCGGAAATGTTTCATCACGGAAAACACCATTAACGCTAACATTTACTTAGATGTTTTGCAACAGTTCATTGCACCACAGTTAGAAGAATATCAACCATGGATAATTTTCCAGCAAGATGGGGCACCGCCCCACTGGGCTTTGATAGTGCGTAATTTCCTGGATGAAACATTTCCGGATCGATGGATTGGAAGGGTTGGTCCAACACTCTGGCCACCCCGCTCTCCAGACATTACTCCCGTTGACTTTTTTTCTGGGGCTACATCAAGGATAGAGTCTTCGCCACACCAGTTGCTGACGTTGACGAACTGAAGGCTAGGATACAAGCTGCTGTGGGTACTGTGACAGAACACATGTTACAAAACACCTGGCAGGAACTGGAATACCGCTTCGACATTCTCCGAGCTACCAAGGGGGCACACGTCGAAGTTTACTAATGTAAGTAATCTTAAAAAAAACTATTAACACTAACCTATGTAACAGCATCAAATTTAAATTATTATTTCAAACAGTTATTCTGCAATAAATTTTTATAATCAGGGCAGGACTTTATGCTCACCCGGTATTATAAAGAAATTGTAATTTTTGGAAATGAAATTAGAAGAGTTTTAATTAGGCGTAAAATGGCAGTCCGCGTGATCATTAAAATCTCAAATACATTTGATGTATCTTGCATATTTGTACGATAAAAATTGACGATGTGGTTTTACGCGAAATAAAGAGGTTTTTTTTTGAAGAGCCAGTACTATAATTTGAACGTTTTTATCCATAACTTTTCGACAAAAAAAAAAATATTTGTTTGGGAATGACATAATCAGTTAGCTTTAAATGTAGCAATCGAAATCAGTTAATTAGAAGTGCTGGCGACAAATTTTATGACCCTAAAATCGAACAAAGAAGGTTAACACTACCCGTCTCTTCTATCCCTCGGTTAAACCTTACAATTTGCGTCAAAATAAACTAACATATTTTGATTTATGGTATCCTGTTTAGAAAAGGATGATAATCAAAACAAAATGTGGAAAAGACATAGAAACTTTCATAGAAAAGAGTAAATAAAAATTGAAAAGATCATATTATTTTGAGGTGATTTTTTTCATCCAGCATGTTACTTTGTTGAACAAAAAGTGTGATATCTTTTGAATATGTCTTATCAATTTGCAATTTCTAAATATTGTTATTTTTACAATGAATTGCTTTATTTATGTATTTAGCTAAACATATGTTTTTGTATTTTTTAGTGATTAAGTGACACTTTTTCGTATGTAAATTGATATTACTAAAAGGAAATATTTTTCCTCAATTTTTTTTTTTTATTCTGGTTGTAAATGAAAACGGAAATTTTGGTTCAAACATTGTTCTAATAACAAATTCTTTATAAAGAAATGGTAATTTTTTGAAATGAAATAAAAAGAGTTTTTATTAGGCGTAAAATGACAGTCCGCGTGATCATTAAAATCTCCATTCTCATCGGGTTAAGTTTATATTTCCATGTTTTTGTGGCCCCTGTTCAGTTATTTTTCATTCTTTGTGCCTGTGACAGTAGTTTGTACGATTTTAGTGTTGTTAAATAACTTTACTTTACACTTGGGTCCTTTACGCTCTTGTGTGTAGTGACAGATGATGATTACCACCCTGGTTTTTTATGTAAATAAAAACTAAATTTATTAAAATTTGTAGATGTATCTTCAGATTCAATTTAAAAAAATTGATATTAGGGTTATTTTTTAAAGAAGGTTTTTAAATTGGGGGAAAAATATATAATTTTTATTTATTTTGTTTATTTGTTAACAGACTGTCAAAAGAAGGCTTAATTTGGAATCACCTAACAGCGATCCGTTCAAAACGCCGAAATCTACCAAAAAAATGAGAGCGTCGAGTGCCAGTCCTGGTATCAATAAAAGTAAGTTTCCATTTAATTTGGTTTACAAAATGAAAAAATTACAAATTTTATTTTAAGCATTTTCTTCTACAGAGGTAGATTTAGATTTTCATTTTACATTGTTTACTATACGCCCATAACAGGCAGGTGGAGTGTTAATACTTTGAAAACTGACATATTTTTTACTTTCTCTTGTCTATATGAATATATAGGAAGGAAAGTATTGTTTTCATGTCGATTTTTCGAAATCGAGTTTTCACCGGATCTATACGTTTTCAGACCCCCTGAACCCAAAAAACATGTTTTTAGCGATTGGTCTGTGTGTGTGTGTCTGTGTGTGAACAGAATATCTCAAGAACGAAACATCGTACGAACTTGAAACTTGAAACTTAAGTTACATACCACTACCGGACCCGACACGAACATTTTCATCAAAATCGGTCAACCGGAAGTAGTAGTTTATTCGTGTAATTTTTCACTTTTTTGCGATTTTCTCAAAAACTGGTCCTACGATTTTTTTTAAAATCGCCTGGTTTACTCAATTTTTTATTCTCTACAAGATAGGGTAGGCGCCATGTTTGCTGAAATTCTGGGTGAGGCTGTTTTCACGTAAAAACAAAGTTTTTTTAAGATTACGGCTTTAATATGCAATTTAGCGAAAAAATTTATATAATAAAAGTTGTAGAGAATTTAAAAACCTACAACTTTTATTTCAAACATTTTTTGGTATAACGCTTAGTTTAGCAGTAATTAGCAATTTTCTGTTTTTTTCTCACGAAAACGTGAGAAAAATTGATTTTTTTAAGATTTCGGCCTTAGTATGCATTTTATAATAAAAGTGTATATAATCAAATTTATAGAAAATTAAAAGATCTGCAACTTTTATTTAAAACATTTTTCTCTACAGAGCCTAGTTTAGCGTGAAAGAGTGATTTTCTGTATTTTGAAGCCAAACTGAGGTTGATTTTCATTTTGCGTCTTTCACTCATGATTAAATTAAAATTAGGTTATGTTTATTAAGGTTAGTTTTTTTGTTTATGTCTAATGTTTATATTACTAATATTAGGTTTATTGTTATTATTTATATGGCAAGAGAAAGTTGTGTGAGTGTTTCACACCAGATTTTTTTTGAAGTTTTGCTCATGGACTGCTATTTTTCAGGGATTTTTAAAAAAATTGTATGAAATCAACCATTGGTCATAAATTCAAAAAGTAAAGATTAAATTAAAGATCATAATTAGTAGATTACTTTTCATTTATTAAGATTAGGATTACTTCTTGCATTTTAATGATAAAGATGACGCACTCTGATATGTGTACCGGTATGTTTTCTTGAATTTAAAATTTTTTTCACCATCTAATGATGATGGTGATGATGACGACGAAGACAATGATGATGATGTTAATAATACCATTAATTATACGAGTTAAATTCTTACAAACTAATCACCTATTTCTAATAACCAATTTACTTCTTTATTTCTTAAATAAAATTTAAAAATAACTTAAGTATTATAATAACGAACTAATAGCTAACAACACACAGAAGTATCAGCAGATCGCTTGCTCACGCTAGATAACATCGATGCTGTAAAAGTCGATATATTCGATAATCTGCTAACATTAGGACTATGAGTGTATTCTATTAGATTCAGAATGAACTAAATTAAGTGACAGCGTAGACGGCAATCGTATACGATACGAGCTAATGGATATAAAACCAAATGAAATAGGCGCCTCTATCGTATACGGGTGCCGTCCTGAAAGTGTTAAATAACTCTCTATCTGGTGGTTCCAGGGCTACAAAAAAATATAGGGTGATTCAAAAAGAGCGCCGGTTTTGATATATCAAATTAAGAGATTTATTTTATTGAAAAACTGAAAATAAATACATCAACAAGTTCA
Source organism: Catonia carolina (assembly GCA_035578175.1). Taxonomy (NCBI): domain Eukaryota; kingdom Metazoa; phylum Arthropoda; class Insecta; order Hemiptera; family Achilidae; genus Catonia; species Catonia carolina. Next base: position 1,983,470 of record JAQMRL010000017.1, on the reverse strand, counting down.
TCTTACCTTCCGATTTCATGTATGAAAAATTATGTCATGCATGTGTCCTCCTCTACTACGCTGGCACGCATCAGCTCTGTCCATGAAATTGGATATTACTGCACGACAAGTTTCGACTTCCATTTGCCCGATAACCCGTCGAATTTCCTCCTTCAAGTCATTGTGTTTCGGGGTTTATTGGCATACACCAATAATGACTTCAGATGACCCCAAAGATGAAAGTCACAAGGCGTCAAGTCACACGACCTTGGTGGCCATTGATGGTCGGAATTACGAGAAATGATGCGATCCTGGAACCGTTCACGGAGCAACAACATTGTTTCTCGTGCAGCAACTGAATTTTATACGGGTGATATTGGAGATTGTACCGAAGAGTTCTCCGTACAGAAGAACATCGTAAACCCAATTGTTGAGAACGGCATTAGAAATACACATTAGAAATAAATGTTTGTGTCCTCCAGTGGCTTCTTTCTCCATAATCCACGGTTAATGGATTGTGGATTATATCTATATAATATCTATATCTTTATAGCTACGCCCGTGTAACAACCGGGCTGAATGGCCGTTACAAACAATGGGAAAGAAAAGAGACGGGTATTTTATGACTGCAGTTCGTGCGTTCCTAAAAACATTGTCTCTGTCCCCCGCTATTAACACATTCCGCCTTCCATTGTTGTTGTCACCGTCTTCTCAGTGCTATCCTAATACAGGGTGATTCACGAAGATATGCAGAAATTTTGGGAGCCCATTGTACATGTAAAAATAATGAAAAAAGTTTATATAAACATGGGTCCAAAAATGCTTCGTTACCGAGTTACGGCTAGCGAAAGATTTCGCCCGGATTTCAGCTCACCAGGTGAAATGAGGTCTTACTGAATTCTGGTAAGGTAGATTAATGGGAGAATTCAATAGTTTCTTATGGTTTTTGACCTGATAAATTGAATAAAACAGGTCCCAGAACTGTAAGTTAAATAGTTTTTGAGAAAACCAGTGTCAAATGCATAAAATGGAGTGAAAAAAAAACACATTTTTTCATCTTTGTTTTTCCGGTTAATTTTACCCTGTACTGTTATGAATAAAAATTCATTTAATTAAACATTATTCGCTTTCTGTGTACTTTATTTACACCAGTTTGTTCAGAATAAAATTTTCTACATGTTTTTTTTTCAAAAATTTTAACTGTTTCTTGGTGAAATAACAAAGTTATTCTTGCCCAAAGATGAAAAAATGTGTTTTCACTCCATTTTTTGCATTTAACACTGGTTTTCTTAAAAACTCAATAACTTACAGTTCTGGGGCCTGTTTTATTCAATTTATCAGGTCAAAAACCATAAGAAATGATTGAATTTTCCCCTTAATCTACCTTACCAGAATTTCAGGAAGACCTCATTTCCCCTGGTGAGCAGAAATCCGGGCAAAACTTTCGCTAGCCGTAACTCGGAAACGAAGCATTTCCGGACCCATGTTTATATGAATTTTTTTTATTATTTTTACAAGTACAATGAGCTTCTAAAGTTTCTGTATATCTTTGTGAATCACCCTGTATAGCTGTTGATCGTTGTAGTTGCGTGTCTCTCTTTCTCTTTTGCCGTTTAGATTCTTGTACCAATAGTAGTTAATTTTTTCATAACTTCAGTTAAATTGTAGCTTACGTTTTCTTACAAATTTAGTTAATTAATTAATTTATTTATTTAGATTTACCTAGTTTATTTATTTAGATAACTCTCTTATTAATTAGTATTATTAGTTATTAGCATTAGTTTGCGGATATTAATTAGATTAGTAATCCTACAATTCCCGTCCTTTCCATTTCTTTAGAAAATAAAATTAATAATAACAGTAAAAATATATTGTACCTTTATATGAATTAGAAAATAAAAACAGCAAAAATATAAATTGTATCAAACAAACCAAAAATGTATAACAATAACAAAACACACACGCACATGCGCAAATATGTTAACTCATGCTTTTCTTTTGTTATTGTTAAACATTTTTGGTTTGTTTGATACAATTATATTTTTGCTGTTTTTATTTTCTAATTCATATACATTTTTTGCCTAATACATATATAGCTAATTATATTTATCAAACATCCTATGTAGGATTTTTAAACAGCCGTATTATTTAAAATTGAAATATATATTTCTAACCACCGGAATACGGTAACGTAAAACACTTACCAATGTTTATAGCGGTTTCATGTATCTTGTACACATCTTCAGTAAATTAAAATTTATTTTACATGGTAGGAGCAGGAAGTTTTAAATTTTAATTTACTAAAGATGTGTATAAGATACATGAAAGCGCTATAAAAATTGGTAAGTGTTTTATGTTACTGTATTCTGGTGGTTAGAAATATATATTTCAATATAGCTAATTTTTTTTTTTTTACTGTTATAATTTTATTTTCTAAAGAAATGGGAAGGACGACAGTTGTAGGATTACTAATCTAATTAATATCCGCAAACTAATGCTAATAACTAATAATACTAATTAATAATTCTTGGAAAAAGAGAGAGATTGTGGAGAAGAACGAAGAGCGATGTACGGAAGCGTTCATCGAGTTGCGATAAATGTTTTTGTTCATGGCAGTATACTAACGCTGTGACGTTGCACATCCCGGTTGTTATGTGGGCCTATCTCTATTACAGTGGAATTAGTGTGCAAAAGAAATTATTTATGGAAATTTTCCATCTGTTTCAGAACCGGCTTTGACAAGGTATGACACGTCACTCGGCCTTCTGACTAAAAAATTTGTTAGCTTGTTAAAGTCGTCACCGAAAGGCGTGGTAGATTTAAACGTAGCCTCGGAATGCTTGGAAGTACAAAAACGTAGAATTTACGACATCACAAACGTCCTTGAAGGCATTGGTATACTCGAGAAGAAATCAAAAAATAATATCCAGTGGCGGTGAGTAAATATGTAAATCGTTATATTAACAAGAATTATTTTTCTCGTAGGTTTTCAGAAATTCACAATTTTTCTTATTGGAATAAAATTGCAAAATCGGTCAATTTCTGTATTGTGAATCAATGTTGGTAAAGCTGAGCTGTTTGTATTTTTACTTTCTCTTGCGTGTAAATTTATAGGAATGGAAGTACAGTAGAACCTCATTAATCCGGCACGTTTGGGACTCGAAGCTTGCCGGATTAAAGGAAATTCCGGACTAAGGAGGTTATTTATAAAAATACAGGAGTCGTATAAAAAATAACACAATTTGCACAAGAAACTTTTACTGTATGTATTTATTATTTAAACATGGGTTATTTAAACAATACAAATCAATATATAAGTACAGGAGAAATATTTTTAAGTACAGTACTGTACTATTCGTGGTTTTTAGCAATAGCACTGGTAGATGGCTGGAAAAAAGATCTAATATCTACTTGCTTCTTACGACTGGTATTTTTTTTATTTAAAAAATCATTTTTTATTATATGCAAGTTCATAACTTTGGCCATTCTGTATTGTTTATTTGACTCAGCAAATTTTACAAACGTGTAAAAAAGTGTACCGAGTTTACAAACTCAGAGCGTGACGCTTTGTGGCTCTTAAATGTCAGTGGTAGCTGTCGGGTTGCTCACTTTACAATTTTCATTGTGAATACAATTCTATAATTTTTGTCTATTGCCATTTATGCTGGATTATAGACAATTCCGGACTATAGAATGCCGAATTAAGGAGGTTTTACTGTATTGTTCTCATGTCGATTTTTCGAAATTGAGTTATCACCGGATATACACGTTTTTATAGACCCCCCCCCTGAACCCAAAAAACATGTTTTTAGCGTTTGGTCTGTGTGGAAAAAAGTATCTCAAGAACGGAATGTCGTACAAAGTTAAAACTTGAATCTAAGTTAGATACCACTAGAGGACCCGACACAAACATTTTTAAGAAAATCGGTTGACCAGAAGTAGTAGTTTATTTGTGTAATTTTTTACTTTTTTGCGAATTTTCTCAAAAATTGCTCCTAAGATTTTTATGCTCTACAAGATAGGGTAGGTGCCACGTCTGCTGAAATTCTTAGGGAGGCTGTCCTCGTAGAAAAAAATGGTTTTTTCAAGATTGCAGCTTTAATATGCATTTTAGCGCAAAAATGTATATAATAAAGTTGTAGAGAATTTAAAATAGTACAACTTTTATTTTAAACATTTTTTTATATAACGTTTAGTTTAGCTGTAATTAGCGATTTTCTGTTATAGTGTTTTGTTTCATGAAAATCTGTTACAAAAAATCAATTTTTTAAGATTTCAGCCTTAGTATGCATTTTACGACAAAAGTGTATATAATCAAATTAATAAGAAATTAAAAGATGTACAACTTTTATTTTAATAATTTTTCTCTGCAGAGCCTAGTTTAGCGTGAAAGAGTGATTTTCCGTATTTTTAAGCCAAACTGAGGTTGATATATCGTTTTGCATTGTTCACTCATGATTAAAAAAAAAAGGTTATGTTAGTTGAGGTTAGTTTTTTTGTTTATTTCTAATGTTTTATTACTAATACTAGGTTATATTGTTGTTGTATTTGCGCATGGGTAAGAGAAAGTTGTGCGAGTGTTTCACACCAGATTTTTTAAAATAAACTAACAGCCCCTACTTTTGGAGTATGCCTCGTATCTACACATTTTGGATCGGGAAATTCTATTCGTAGTTATTACACAATCGGTTTCAAACAGACGGTTGGCAAATTGTTTTGAAAAAATTTCCATCGGCAGGTGATTAAAGATTACTTTCATGTGTAGCCTTTGGTTGAGTGGTCTCAGTACCGGTGTATCATTATACCAACGTGCTGTAGTAAAACCTGTTGAAACCCAGTAGACGTATACAAGGGCTGTTCAAAAAGTATCGGACCTTCTGTTCTCCCGCTGAAACGAATGAAGCGCTGGCGGCCAAGCTTAGTGGGGATGTGGAGGGGACTGTGATGCGCGCGCATCCACTGTTTTGTGTCATGACAATGCTTCCGTCGCCGGCAGTCAGCCTAGTAGTGTAGACCTCTCTGTTGTGCTCGGTGATTTTTATCATGCTATAAAATGACTTAAAATTTTATAAAGCTATAAAAACTTGAGTAGCGTTACTGCATTAAATTTTGTCAAACGCTTGGCGATTCACAAGTGGAAACAATTCGCAAGATTCAACAGGCTTTTGGGGAGTGCCTTGAGCTGTATTCGAATAAAAGAGTGGTACAATCGATTCAAGAATGGTCAAACATCAGTGGAAAGTGAATCGCGTTCAGGCAGGCCATCGACAAGCCGGAATGAGAATGTTATTGAACAAGTGCGAACTTTAGTCACCGAGGACCAAAAGAATACTATCTTGAGGTTCTTTGTCGCCTGCATGATGCTGTGGGGCGCAAACGACCGAATCTGGGCAACAAAAACTTGGCAGCTCCATCACGACAATGCACCTGCCCACTCAGCACATCTAATTCAGAGTTTTCTCGCTAAAAACAACACTCCTCTGGTTCGCTAAGCTCCGTACTCCCCCGAAATGGCTCCCTGCGACTTCTGACTATTTCCTAAGCTGAAAATGCCCCTGAAAGGAACTCTTATTTCAAGAAAAAGAAGACATTAAACAGAATACGACGGCCGAGCTTAACTGCATTCCAAAAGATGCCCTCCAGAAATGTTTTGAACAGTGGCAGAAGTGCTGGGAGAAGTGTGTGCATCACCAAGGGGACTACTTTGAAGGGGATTAGAAGTTTGTAGCTCTAGTTCAATAAATGCACTTTTAATTAACAATAGTCCGATACTTTTTGAACAGCCCTTGTAATGTTTTTCAGGCATTATCCAGAACAGTAAGACCTTGACTTACACAAGGGATGCGTTCTGCAAAATCATCGCATAACTTGGATTGTTCAGTTTAACCTTTAAACAGTCGCTATTTGTCCGTAGTGTTGATTCACTAATTGACTTTTTTTGCATCCTGGAGACTCCAGGAGGAGTATAGGACATGTCAGTTATAACACCTGAAATACATATAAGAATCACACAATTTATCACTACTATCAAGAAAGAAGTTCTTGTACGCTATAAAACGTTTCACCCATCAAGTAATTTTTCAGATTTTGTTTTAAAGGAATGTAAATTATCACAACATTTTAAAAATTGGGGTAATTTATCCATGAATTTTCTCCCTGCATAAGTAGGTTTTTGTTCAAACAATTTTGTGGAGTGATTAGCCTCATAATAATCATTTCTGTTTCTCGTGTTATGATTGTGAACATTGAAATTTTCCATAAAATGATTTTGCCTAATATACATAATCACCTCAAAAATGTAGAGGGAGGGAACTGTAAGCAATTTAAGCTCCTTAAATAGTGGCCTGCATGAGGTCAGCTGGTTAGCTCCCACCATACACCAAATAGCTTTCTTTTGAATTTTAAAAACCCTATTCATATTACCCATGCTAGAATATTACCCCATACTAAGATACCATAACAGATATGAGACAGAATGAGACCGTGATAAGATGCCACATTAGTAATTTTTTTTATCATTCAATCTGGCAATTTGTTTTAGTGAAAATACCCCCAGATGATATTTTACTACAAACTTGATTGGTATAGAAGTACCAAGACAAAAATCTATAGAGATACTTTTAGGAACTTCACTGTTTCTACATGCTCTAAACTATTATTATGAATAAATACATCCACTTCTCCATTTTCTTTAACGTTTGTTTTTGAACTGCAAATACTGACACTTTTTTCCATTGACTGTTAATAACATTTGATTCAAGAACTGTACTACATACTCTATGTTAACATGTGTATTTACTTCTAGAGTATTTACCAGTAAAGTGTTACTGATTACTGAAGTATTATTGGCAAACAACAAAGCTCTGCCATTAGGTATGACTTCTGGTAGCCTATCAATGTACAATAGAAGCATCTTAACTTTTCCTTTAAAATAATTGCTTTCCGTTTTTCTAACTTTTATGACTCGAATAGTACGCAAAGAAACAAGAAAATAAATGACGTGCGAATTGTTGCACAATTAAAATCACGATTTATCTATGTAACCATATACCCGATATTATTAACGCATTAAATAGTACTAAATGTTTAGACCAAAAGCTAACCAAGAAAAAATTCCAGGTTAAAAAATGGGGAGGGCAATTACTTAAACGGTTTCGAGAGGAATTAACAAAACAGTGGTGATAAATGTTAACATTGTAAGATAAGGAAACTGTTGTACACAATGTAACGTGTATTAGGTTTAACAAAATCGCACTAATGTGAATTCGCTCAAGTCGAGGTCTTACTGTATATGAAAGATAATTGCTTTTGGTGCCAATAGTCAATGTTTTATCTTCAACTGAAATGCTAATGAAGTCATTTTTTTTTTGTTTTCCAGGAAAGGACATGCTTTAGGTACGACGTACAGTACCTTACAAAAAGAAATTGATGACCTAACGAATGCCGAAAAAAATTTGGATAAGCTTATAAGCAATGCCGGTAAGTTTATATCGCTTTTCTGTCGTTTACTAAATTTTTTTCATGGTGTGTGTGCTTTTTACATTATTTGATGATGTAGAAAAATTCAATGTGGTTTTTATTGGAAATTTTCAACGAGGTTATTGTCAAAAACAAGCGGTTTTTTCTATTACTGCTTTTTTTCCTTTTTTTTTATTTTATCATGTTTTTTGACTTAATTGATCACTTAAGTCGATTACTTGATTGGTCGTCTCTAGCTCACATTTGCTTCGTTCTTCTGTCAATACTTCTTCATATTTCCGATCTTACTTTTTGTTGTTTGTCCGTCAACCGCATGACTGTAGTCACTTTGTCAACTTCAAACCATTTTTACTTTCTCTTGCCTATATGAATGTATAGGAAGGAAAGTATTGTTTTAATGTTAATTTTTCAAAATCGAGTTTTCACCGAATTTACATTGCAGACCCCCTGAATCCAAAAAAACATGTTGTAGCGATTGGTTTTTTGTGTGTGTGTGTGTGTGTGTGTGTGTGTGGATAGAATATCTCAAGAATGGAACATTGCACGAACTTTAAGTTAGATACTACTACCAGACCTGACACAAACATTTTCATAAAAATCGGTCAACTGGAAGTAGTAGTTTATTCGTGTCACTTTTCACTTCTGGCGATTTTCTTCAAAACAGCTTCGATTTTTTTAAATCACATAATTTTCTAATTTCTTTATGCTCTACAAGATACAGTAGGTATAGGTATCAGATGAATTAATATCCTATAGCCGAGAGCGAGTGAGAGGGAGATATGTGGCATAACTACGCATGCGCCCAAAGGACTTGACCATTATAATCCAGATCTGAAAACATACTACAGTTGTTATCTTGCTTGTTAATTTACTGCATGCATAAACGCTCGCTCACAACAAAGAGTAAAATTAAAGACAATGTTATTGGGTAGGCGCGTATGGGTTGTGCGAGTGAGAGCGTTATGCATTCTCTCGCTCCCACGGTTAGGGGACTTTAGTTCATCTGAGTACTGTATCTTGTCTGCTGAAATTCTTGGGAAGGCTGTTTTCTTGTAAAATAATTGTTTTTTTTTTTTAAGATTGCAGCTTTAATATGCATTTTAGTGCAAAAATGTATATGTAGAGATTTTAAAATCCTACAGTTTTTATTTCAAAATTTTTTTTTGTATAATGCTTTAGTTTAGCGGTAATTAGCTATTTTCTGGGTTTTTTTTCACGAAATTGTGTAAAAATGTTTTCTTTTTAAAGATTTCAGCCTTAGTATGCATTTTAAGACAAAAGTATATGTAATCAAATCTATAGGAAATTAAAAGATCTACAAATTTTATTTTGAGCATTTTTCTCTATAGAGCCTAGTTTAGCGTGAAAGAGTGATTTTTCATATTTTTAAACCAAACTGAGGTTGATTTTCATTTTGCGTCTTTCACTCATGATTAAAATTAGGTTATGTTTATTGAGGTTAGTTTTGTTTGTTTATTTCTAATGTTTTATTATTAATGCTAAGTTATATTGTCAATTATTGGCATTGGCAAGAGAAAGTTGTGTGCGTGATACCAGATTTACACCAGATTTTATATTTGTAAGTGTATTTATCTTCCGTCTATTCATTGCGTTAGTTGTTAATCCAATATGTTTTTATCTGCTGATTTTTTTGTCATCTTTGTTTATTGTTTTGCTTTCTTCCAAATCTGCTTCTGAAATACTTGAAATTGTCAGTCACAACAAAGTGTATTGATTGAATGGCATTGTGTGTTTGACAAACATTGCAATTGCACAGTAGTGAAATTTAGTGGCTCACTGTTAAGGTTGGCAGCACTGTTAAGAGTTTCGCTTCCCTTCGACAGCCTATCCATACGCGAAAGGCATTTTTGTGACTGAAGGGGTAGTCTGCCCAAAAAGATTTTAAAAAATTGCAATTTTTTTCTGTTTTCATATTGGTTAGAATTTTCTGAATTTAATGATATAAAAAACTTGTCTATACAAAAACTAGATGTTTAGTAAAAAAATATTTATGTACATATGCCACGTCGTCTTGACAACAAAAAGTTGGCAATAAATTGTTACTTTTCAAATTACCATGTCTCATGACAAAATCTGTAGAATTTAGTGGTTTTAGGCTTGTTTGAAAGCTTGAATTTGGCGCTTTCTAATGATAGTAATATCAATAGAACTAGATGATATCAATGCAGCACTGTTTGCTATTCAAAATGAAAGTGTAACAGCTGATGTCAACCTAATAGTGTAAACTTTGAAAGAAGATTTTCGCAATTTTTTTTTGTTGTTATTTTATGTACTGGGGACCAGCATGTCAGGTTGTACTGAAGATATTTTAATGATCTATTTTTTAAAATGTTCAGAATTTCTTGCTCCATAATCTGAGAGATATATTAAAAAAATTGTTACAAACATTTCTTAAAAACATTTTAATCAACTCAATTCCCAGATTTTTCTCAAAATATGTTTTTTTTCTAAATTATTTTTATTAGGAGAGTTAAACAGCAAAATGAATGTGACAGATTATAGATATTAATTTTCTGGAAGAAAAACCAAGTCAGTTTTTTATATTTTTGTTTAGATATCGCAGTCCCTGTAAAAGACTTATTTTTTCACATGCGCCCTTATTTTACAGGTTGTAGTGGGTATTTTTATTTGTTTTTGGCAGGTATTTATATATCAACAAAACTTTCATATGCAAAGTATATAAGTCGATATTATTCAACTTTAAGAGATTTTAATTTTTGGGCGGACTACCCCCCCCCCCCCTGAAGCATCTATAACATTCATTAATTTAGGAATTGCATTACAGGTTATGCTAATGTCTTTATCTACAGTCCAGCCTTTCTTAGTTTGCTCCTAATGTAAACAAATAATGACGTCACTGGGCATGCACATTACATAAAAATTAGTACATGCTGATTAAAAAGTAACAACAAATTACTTTTAAAAGTATATTTTACAAATGAAATTGTTAGACCTACATCGTATCATGACTGATGTTTAAAGTACTTATAATTTAAAAGATATTTCTATTTCATATAATGAATTAATATAATAATTTCACTAACCTTCTTTTTAAACTGCGTCACCTTTATTGTAATTTCTACTTACACGTGTTTCGGTGGATCCACCATCATCAGAGTAAATGAAAAATTGAAACTAAAAATTTTTTTCACATTTATTTAAAATTTACAGAAGATGGTACATCTTCAGTCGCTTGTATAAAACTAATTTAAAATTAATTTATTTTAATTTATCCCTTCTCATATTTACTGTAGATAGCAGCAGCAGTCAATATCACTTCATAATGGGGATAAATTAAAATAAATTAATTTTAAATCAGTTTTATACAAGTGACTGAAGATGTACCATCTTCTGTAAATTTTAAATAAATGTGAAAAAAATTTTTAGTTTCAATTTTTCATTTACTCTGATGATGGTGGATCCACCGAAACACGTGTAAGTAGAAATTACAATAAAGGTGACGCAGTTTAAAAAGAAGGTTAGTGAAATTATTATATTAATTCATTATATGAAATAGAAATAATTTCAAACTGCAGGATGCATTATAAAAATTTATTTTTGAATTTAAAAGATAGTTAACTTAATAGGAATACGACATCCATAAAGCCGCGGACTCTAGCGTGGATCCTGTAGTAGCTGCCTTTGGTTTGTTGACGCTAGGAGCAAACTAAGAACGGCTGAACTGTACATGTAAACTTTTGTTGATTACTGAAGTTTCGTCGTTGCAAAGACATCCGTTTGAATTGATAGTGTAATTTTTTGTTTGCCATGTAGAATGTGACTTACGGCAGATGAACGAGCATAAACGATACGCTTACATTACGTACCAAGATTTACGTTCAGTACCTGCTTACAATTCTCAGACCGTTATGGTCATCAAGGCGCCGCCGGAGTCTAATCTACATGTACCTTTACCAAGAATACCTTCTAATCAAGAACAGTGCAATGGAGAAAAGCCGGTAAGTGTATATATCAAGTTGTGTTGTTTACTATGTCAACTGAATAATAAAGTAATAAATAACAATCATAAATTATAAAAATAATTAACGATAATCAACTGAATTAGTTGTTATGTTCAGTACTACGTCCATTTGAATTTGAATTCTACGCCTCTTTCTAGCCCGCCATTTCCCAACCTCTTTGTACAACTGCATCCTCATACGTCACCATTCATTTCCGTCTTGTTCCTTCCCACTTGTTGAACCACTCTAATCATGGCTGCCTCGTTGTAACAAAGCTGCTGTTTCAATCCGTTAACATCCAAGTTGTTTACCACAAAATGACTGACCTATGTCGTATATAGTGTTGTTTGTACCTTATGTGTTTTGCCTATCAAATGTGCCGATGTTTTCAAGTGTTTTAACAGTATTATAAGCCGTTTTCTGCAAAGCCAATTTTACCAAGTTGTGACGCCAATATCTGCATGCCTGCATTTAAACTTTCTGTTGTCTATGAGCTGTTTTCCATAAATTATGTACATTTCAATACTGTATCTTCTTTTGTTATGTCATTTGCTGTTATTCCTACCCTGTTATTGTTGTTTCCTACCTTCAAATGTGTCCTATCACCTTCACCGATATACGTTCATTCCATGACGTCTAATATGGTTTCGGACTTAAGTGTCCATCTAGTAATTACAGACAGTACTGAAAGTCTTAGTTACATTTCCTTTTACCGCTTTACAAGTTACAAAATTGTACCTTATCTAATAGGGATAGATAACCACCAAAATTAAGTAAATGGTGGTTATATAAAAAAAATACATAAAAACAAGTCACCAAATGAAAACCCAAATTTTTTTTGTATTTATGTAGCAGCAGCTACATTGCATATTAAATATGTTACCTTTAACACGAAACACCACTGCTAGTAGTTGTTATTCCATTTGGCAACAGGTTACAAAATAAATACAGGGTTTGTATAAAAAGTAACCGGACTGAACTTAGAAAACATATTTATTGGCAAAATTTCTACACTTTTTTTCTAGAAATCTTCGAAATAGTCCCCATTGAAGTCGATAACCCTTTGGTATCAGATTTTCCAGTCCCTGAACGCCCCCTGGAAGTCGGCAACCCGTAAAGCTTCTAGAGTCCCAAACCGCGTCCCCTTTAGTACTCTCTTGATCTTGGGGAATAGGAAGAAGTCCGGTGGTGCCATATCCGGACTGTAGGGAGGCTGTGGCAACGTCGCCCTTGAGTGTTTGGCCAATTCCTTGGTAACAAGCAGACAGGTGTGCGACGGCGCATTGTCATGGTGGAGGATCCAGGAATCGGCAATCTCCGGACAGACTCTGCGAACCCGGGCGGTCAGTCTTATCGATCCCGACCTCTTCTGCAATTGCTTGGATGCTCAGGCGATGGTCAGTGTTCAACACATCACGCACTTTTTGCACATTTGGGTCCGTGTGACTGGTTGATGGACGTCCGGCGCGCTTTTCGTCGTGGACGTCATTGCAGCCCTCTCGGAAATTCTTGTGCCACTGGAAGACTTCAGTTCTGGATATAGCTTCCTTACCGTAAACCTCATTGATCATTTTAAGAGTTTCTGTCGGTGTTTTTTTGAGTTTGACACAAAATTTGATGTTAACACGTTGCTCCATGGTACGCTCCATTTTCACTCTGACGAGATCACTGAACACGCACTGCGCTCTCGCACGATGCTAACCCTCCAAGCGTCTAGAAGCAACTGACTCGGGCCCGCTCCCCTTTCCTCGATCCCCCACCAACAACCGGTTTACAAACGTTTTACCTGGGCGTCACAAGCTCAGTCCGGTTACTTTTTATACAAACCCTGTATAATACATGTAAATGAGGTGTAGTCTTGTACAGACCCAGGCCGACCATTCCTGTGAGAGTATGGTTAATTAAACCCCAACCATCAAAGTACACCGGTAACCACTGTCTAGTATTCAAATCAGAATAAAAGTAACTGCCTTTACTAGGATTTGAACCAGGAACCTTTGTCTCTAAAATCGGCTGTTAAACAGCTGACTCTTGGTGACGACTTTACCTGTAGACCAACCCGGTGGGTTATTATACTGTATTGAAATTAAAATATTGATTGATTCATGTGCAAAATTTCATTTTAATTGGTGGCACAATAATTAATGTTTTTAAAATTTCTGAAAAATTTTGAAAGCAATTGCTCCAGAATTATATTTCTTGGGGTTGGAACACTATTGCGCTGAATGCCTCTTGTCATCTGGTGTATCATCAGTGTAGGCCTACTGATGGGACGGCATAATATTAAATGCTGATTTACACAACGATGTTCTGTTCGCAGCTCCCTGTTCAACAAATGATATGTGACGTTCTGTTCATGTTTGTACGAAGCTTAAAAATTTGTTTTGCTGCACTGTAGTTTATTGTATGTAATATCGTCAACTTTTTGTGTGTTTCTTGTAACTTACATTCAATGATGATGATGATGATGATGATGATATCAATGCCGAAATGGGGGGAAATCCTCGGCTATTCACGTTCAGATGAACCATGAAACTTTTCTTTATGATCGTCTTCTTCAGAAGATAGATAATTATATCCTAAATAATAAAACATTCATTCTAAATAAGTCATAATACTAGACCTAAACTATATTTAGTATCGTTTTTGGTCATCAGCTGTAAACTGAATTAATGCACTCTGACATTAGTTGTGATAAGACTAGTTAATTCGTGAGTTCCGTCTATGCGAGCTTATTATCGTGAGTAATACTAGTTTTATGGTAGTTTCAAAATGTTATCGTATTTTTAGGGTTGTCATATTTCATTATTTTCTGTAAAGTTATGTTAAAATGCGATTTAATTTTAAACAATTCACTTTCTTTAAATAATTACATTACTCCTTACTTATTTAATGTGACAGGTCATGAACTAAATTTTATTACTTAAGTGTTTATGGTGGTTACATTTTAAGTTACAGGCTTGATACATGTCTTATGCTTTCGGGTTGGCCGATGTAAGTAGGATAGATAGTATATTGACCTCCCACCGCATTATAGGCGCAATCGTCAACTTACAGCGCGTTACCAGTACTTGTTGTTTAGGTGATCAGCCGAAAGGCTGGTTTGGTTTGAACCTCTAGATGCTTACTAAGTAAAATGTGGAGTGAGGTGGTTTATAAATGGTGACACTCATCGAGTGGAAAAGTATGCTCATTAGCATGCCAGGCATTCTGAAAAGCATCTATCTTCCACCTTCCCAATGATACCTTCACTTCGTTCACCACAGGGTCTGGATGTGTAATGATAAAATTCATTGCTCTCTGAGGAGATACCTGTGACCAGTGTCTTTTACATCTCTACCTCTTCTATTTTTATTTGGTTAAGTCATATAATTAGGTGACCATGTGATAAGAAACGGAATTTTTTTTGTTTTGAAGCCCTGAAACTAGCAGATCGAGTGCTCAACCTGCCTGTGACAGGAACAGCACTAACCGTCCATATATTTTTCAGACTCCCAACAAGTAATCATTGTAACCTACGGATGCCCGGGTCTGGCTGTATCAATCAAAGATTTAAAAAATGAAGTTCGTTTTATTTTCTGAACAGTTGTTAAAGAATAAACGATGAAATTTTTTGTTTCAGTCTCGCACGTACGAGATGACGATGAAGAGTAACAGTGGGGAAATAGAGGTATTCTTGTGCCCGGACCCATCCAATTTACCGAATCAAAATGAAGCGTTGGGCGCTAAATCGTTAGGTTACGTAACGGATGAAAATCAACAGGTACGTGCGAGTCCCGCTCGCAATGTCGACAGGAAAACGCTACCGCAGCAGCGAGTTTGTTTATCTGAAGTTATCGCTGCTAATACGGTCCCTGATGCCGAGAAAAACACAAAGGTATTGTATATTATATTATGTTTTTTTATTCTTGTATTGTAATGTGATTCTGAAAAGATTTAAGTGGTTGATATTTTTCGAATTTGTACAATTGTCATCATCACCTCTTTTGATTAGGTACTGTGTTCCCGACCTGCTGATAATGGTTTCGGTAGAGGTGGTAGCCACTGTTAGAGTGCTTATATTCATCCCCCTTTACCGCAGCTTTCTGGTGACTTAAAGAACATTTCGCTTTACAGTTTCAACCAGACATCCACCGTCGACATAGGACTGATGACTGATGATGGCATAGGACGTAACTGGACTCTGAGACTGATGAAGACCCGTCGACAACCCCATAAGAGAGAAGATACTGCCTCTGCTCGCCACCGTCGACCAGGTCCGTCATTGCCTGCTGCCATGAGCGAGGCCTACAGCGACCCCTCATCCAAGCATTGTGTGGCCCCAACGAAGTAGCCATTCGCACACTATTTTGAGGGAAGAAGGTGACTACGATCGCCCCTTTTCAGGGCCCTGAACATTTAAGGTTTCCCCACCTCGCTTAATGTCACGACCTGGTGACACAAGAAAGATTTTCGTTTTTTATTTTGTCCAGGAGGTCTAGACAAAGGTTCTTCATTTGTACTCAACTGAACTGGCGGCATCCGCCCTCAAGTTCCTAAGCTTATCACTTGAAAATTTCCCACCGGGACAGCCTCTCTCTTCTGCCCTTTATCGCCAGAATCCACCTTCTTATCACCTGGTGTGTCATATCCACTCCATATCATCATCTGCTTTTAAACATATTTTTCATGTGCTCATACCAATTTAACCTTTAAGAGTGCGTGTTTAGTGAGAAGGTGGAGATGAAGGAATAAGAGGATGCTGAGGTGAAGGTAGGTATTGTGTACTGCAGGCGGTTTTCCACGTTGCTTTACCACTTTTGACTTGTGACCGCACGGCATCAGTACTAAGAACCTAGTTCTTTCTATAATTACATTATAACAATTCTGTGCTAATTGTTAATTATTGAAGTGTTCTTGGGTGTACAATAATTTTTTTGTTTTTCAGTCTGGTGCTTACACAACTAAATCTGAAGTTTTTCCGACACTTGAGGTGGTCACCTCGACAGCTTTCCCTTGAGCTTTGTTATAGACTCGCACAGGACACTGTAAAAGCTTAAATTTGAATGCCATATCTGTTGGGATGCGTAGCTATACAATACATTTTCACCTTTGAATTTTCCATTTAAAAATATCTATTTTCATTTGTCTTATGTTTTTTAAACATTGGTATTTTAAAAGTTGAACTTCCGAGATTTTTCGAAAGCACAACATATAAGCCTTGAACTTTCTACTGATTAGATCAAGGTTTTCAAAAGCGTAAAACCTGCTCTAGAAACTGAGGAATCTGTAGATAAAATTTGATTTGAATTGGTTGAACAGTTAAGGAATGCATGATGAACAAACATTCTTTATTTTTATTTACTTTCTCATGCTGCCTATATGAATATATAGGAAGGAAAGTATTGTTTTTATGTCGATTTTTCGAAATCGAGTTTTCACCGGATCTACATGTTTTCAGACCACCAGAATCCAAAAAACATGTTTTTAGCGATTGTTCGGTGTGTTTGAACCGAATATTTCAAGAATGGAACATCGTACGAACTTAAGTTACATACCACTACCAAGCCTGACACAAACATTTTCATCAAAATCGGTCAACCAGAAGTAGTAGTTAATTCGTGTCATTTTTCACTTTTTTGTGATTTTCTCAAAAACAGGTCCTACTTTTTTTTTAAATCCCCTCGTTTACAAAATTTTTTATGCTGTACAAGATAGGGTAGGCAGGTGTCATGTCTGCTGAAACTCTTGGTGAGGCTGTTTTCTTGTAAAAAATTTCGTTTTTTAAGATTGCGATTTTAATATTCATTTTAGCGCAAAAATGTATCTAGTAAAAGTTGTAGAGAATTAAAAATTCTACAACTTTTATTTGTAACATTTTTTGTATAATGGCTTAGGTTAGTGGTAATTAGCGATTATATGTTATTTTGTCACAAAATAGTGTAAAAAAAATCGATTTTTTTTAAGATTTCAGCCTTATGCATTTTAGGACAAAAAAGTATATCAAATTTATAGGAAATTAAAAGATCTACAACTTATATTTAGAGCATTTTTCTCTACAGAGCCTAGTTTAGCATGAAAGTGTGATTTTTTGTATTTTTAAGCTAAACTGAGGTTGATTTTCATTTGCGTCTTTCACTCATGATTAAAATTAGGTTAGTTTTTTGTTTATTGCTAGTGTTTTATTACTAATGTTAAGTTATATTGGTTATTATTTGCATTGGCAAGAGAAAGTCGTGTGAGTGTTTGACACCAGATTTTATTATTTTTTTATAGATTAAAGAAGAAATAACGGTGGATGTACCGTCAACGATGTTGGGCCTGGACACGTGGCATACATTGGTGAAGAGCGAACCGAAATCGGAAGATTCGACGCGAAGTATTAACCAGGGTGTCAAAAACGCTTTAATCTCAGAAGTGGACGATTTCAATCCATTCTCGCAGCTTAACACGTCGGATCAACACACTTCCGGTAACGTAAAAGTTCAAGTACAATTGATTGAGTCAATAATTTAATAACAGTTTTCTGGTTTTATATTATTGTTGTTGTTGTTTTTTGTCTTGGTTGTTGTTGCCTTTTAAGTGAAACATCTTTAGGTGTAGCGAATGTGTTTTTTTGTTATTGAAAATCGATTTGTGTTATCGATGTTGCATGGTCGAATCAATTGTCGGCACTTGTTTATTATTGTACTGGAACATCTCAATGTGATAATTATTTAAATCATTGTTTCTTAATTCATATTGATAAATCCATGTATGATTTGTTGACTGTAAGTCGGCCGGGCGCAAATTAAGATGCAGGTTGACTCACCATGAGTTTCTGTGATTTACAAAACTGGTCGGTACCGCGTAAGGTGATGTGACGCGGTTTCTGCTCATAGTGGCCCTGGGTAGCGAATGTTCATAGTGATTTTACTAAATTCATTTGTTCCCGTAATCTGAGATGGAAGAAAAACTAATCCAGGCTGTGCGTACCCACAAAGTTCTCTACCTAAAACCTAACCTTAAATAGCTCATGAATGTTTCATCATTTAATTTTGTCGTTAAGGAAAATTATTCATGACTAGGTTTCTTTTTCATGTATGGACCATGGTTTCTTTTCTGTTTCATCATAGCGATGTATCATACTGTTTTAAACGCAAATTCGCTATCGGAATTCGATTCTGAATTTTAATCTATTAATGTATGTATCTATCAATGTATTTAATCTAGTAATGTAATGCCATCTTTGCCAGAGCAACTGCGATCCGCCATGGAATGATAGTCACTGTGAAAAATTTGGTGTGAGTCAATCTGTGTCACCTCACGGATTTGTGTCTCATTTGGCACCTAGCTTAAATATCCTCTTCTTTTAATAAATCTGTGTCAGTTCTGACCTGGCTGGCCTGTTGGCATTGTGGTTAATGCAACTGGCTTCTACGCCGGGGTCCTGGGTTCAATTCCAGGTTAGGTCTGCCATTTTATCATTTTCATTATCATCATTATCAACCACCTGCATTAGCAGAAATGCAGAACAGACAAAAAACCAAAAAAGAAAGTCCTGATTAATCGATTTTTGAAATAACTAAGTATAGTCACTTGAGTCACGAGTTTGCCCGTGTTTGCAACGAGGGGTAAAGGGGGGAACAGCATCAGTGCGCATGCCCGGCTACTTTAATTTCAGTACAACAAACATAACAACTTATACTATACCCAGAGCATATACAGTATATCGCGGAACCTTTTGTAGGTTAACTGTACGAATATAACTATTTGTTACCATAAACAGAAATGTTAATTTCTCGAAACTGTGGGCAGATTATTCACAGTGCTGAACGAAATCTAACATGCCGTGTAATAAAATGCTGTGAAGTTGAAACTAAACAAAAATGCCTTTCACTGCCTCTTAACAAAAGCCATGAGCAAGTGGCTAGCTACTGTGACGTTTCCTTTTCCACAATTCGAAAAATAAAGAAGGAAATTAAAGACGTGAAGAAGATAGTCTTAAACAGTTTTGTTGACACCTGGCTAAAAAAAAAGTGGTTAGGTAGACTAGTGAGACATAGTGAAGACGCCGGTGACAGCGATTGTAAAGAAGGCGATTTATTTGTAGAAAATTTTGTTCCAATGGAATAAGGTAGCTGGTAATTACAGTAAATTAAACATTTCTAGTCATGTAATTAAGCTATAGGCAATATTACAGGTCATATTTATTTCTTATAGGTTTGTGAAGAAAACATTTTCTCAGATTAAACCACAGCTTACAAAATATGTGTAGAAACTGCACGGTAGTGAAATGTACGAGTAGTGCCTTACTGTTGAGGTTGGCAGCACTGTCATATTTTCAGTTCCCTGCTTCACAGCCATCCATACGCAAAAGGCAATCTCGTGACTCCAATATGTTTTTGTTTCTGTTGGTCGGATGGCAATTTCGAAATGAATTCCATGGACGTTCAACCCATGTTTAAATTTTATTTAATCGTAAAACTTTCCGCTCTAGAAATGACACTTTTACTTTATTCACCACAGCATCTGGCTGTATCATGATGAACTTCTTTTGTTAAATGATTCAGTCATATTATTGGCTGACCATGTGATAAGAAACAGAACTATTTATTGTAGCCCTGGAACTAAACACTCCACCTGTCTGTTACAAGCAAATCTTTTGTATGTATGTTTAAATTAACATTCTGTTCCTAAAGAAGTTTCACTATTACTGGATGGTTTTATGTACAATAATATTTTGCCTATTCATTTTAACGCTTTTGCATGAAATTGCACTTAATTTACGCTTAATTTGCTTGTATTAATATTTTTCGCGATAAGTTTGTTGATATAATTTTTAACGTAGAATAAATATGTTATTGTGTACAGTATTGTATAGAGTTCTGCGGAACTTTTTAGCGATATGAGATTAATGTTAATATTGCTACTAGAGAATTGAGTTCAATTCGTAATGCAACTAAAGGTTGAAAAATAATTTCATTAATTATCTACGATGTGGTACATGCAATTACTTTTTTTTAATTTTGTAAAGTATATATATGTTTGTATTGGTTTTTTTAGAAGTGTAATTTTTTATTGTAAATTTTTAAAGGTTCCTATTTTAATGGTTTTTATTTTAATTTTTTTCTAAAATGTTTTGTCATTGAAAAAGTTACTTGTTTTTAATAAATCAGTTTGTTTTGTTTTTATCTTGATGTCTTTTTATTTTATTTACTGTTCAGTCTCGATAAGGGTAATTGAAACGGACCATCGGCTTATCCGATAAACAAAATGTTGTATAATTTTGAATCGCAATACAATTTATTTAAATAGTGAAATTAATTATTGTGATATGTTTTATCGTAAAAAAAAATCGTGGGGTTAGAACATGGACATTGTCATCTTAAAACAGTTCTTTTAGATTACAGTACTGGTAACGCGCTTATCATGCGGTGGGAGGACAGTATACTATCTATCATACTTAAATCGGCCAACCCGAAAGCATAACGCATGTATCAACCACCACAAACACTTAAGTAATAAAATTCACTTCATCACCCCATAACACTAAATAGTAAGTAAGGAGTAATGTAATTATTTAAAGAAAGTGAATTGTTTAAAATTCAATTGCAATTTAACGTAACTTTTTTGAAAATAATGAAATATGAAACCCTAAAAAATACAATAACATTTTGAAATTACCGTAAAACTAATGTAATTTTGAAATTACCGTCGACGTGAGCTTATTATCGCATCACGTACTCTCGTACTAACTAATCTATCACTACAAATGTCAGAGTGCAGTAATTCAGTTTACTGCTGATGACCAAATAGGATACTAAATATAGCTTACGCCTAGTATTATGGCTTATTTAGAATGAATGTTTATTATTTAGGATAATTATTAAATAAATAATACAACGGGATGTTTATAAAACGACATAGTTGTGAACATAATAAATCAATGTAAGAGTAAAACTACGACATGATGTCATGGTTAGAGCTGTTTCTATGATGTATTTATAAAAGCACATATGGTAGCACTTCCACCCCTCGCATAGTCGAGTCTTAGTCTTACTCTCGCTGACAATCGTCAACTTATATTGCATTACCAGTAAGTAAAATTCTAATTAACTGTTAGCTCACTTACCGTGATATTTTTATGAATTAAATTTTTTGCTTTATCTTGTCCTACATGAATATATAGGGAAGAAAAGTATTGTTTTCATGAGGAGTTTTTACCGGAAATACACCTTATCAGGCCCCCTGAACAAAAAAAAAAACTGTGTTTTAGAAATTGGTCTGTGTCTGTGAACAAAATATCTGAAGAACAGAATACAGTAAGACCTCGACTTATACGACGGATGCGTTCCAAAACAATCATCGCGCAAGTGTGATTGTTCGATTTAACCTTAAAACATTCGCTAATTGTCCGTACTGTTCAAATCCGCTAATTATCCGTAGTGTTGATTCATTAAACCCAGTTGTTCCTTTTATGCTCTTCGTTTTTTCACCCCTTTCATATCTTTTAACGATATCTAACTTTTCGGCTAAAGTAATCGCTTTACATTATTTTAACCTTTATTAGAACTCAATACTGTGCGCAAAGTAACCCCAAAAACAATAAAATAAAACACCTTTGTTTTGTTTTTTGTGGCCGGGAGACTCCAGGAGGAGTATAGGGCATGTCAGTTATAATACCTGAAATATATATATATATAAGAATCACACAATAAAAAGTTTCACCTATCAAGTCATTTTTCAGATTTTTACTTTCTCTTGCCTATATGAATATATAGGAAGGAAAGTATTGTTTTCATGTCGATTTTTCGAAATCGAGTTTTCACCGGATCTATACGTTTTCAGACCCCCTGAACCCAAAAAACATGTTTTTAGCGATTGGTCTGTGTGTGTGTGTGTGTGAACAGAATATCTCAAGAACGGAACATCGTACGAACTTGAAACTTGAAACTTAAGTTACATACCACTACCGGACGCGACACGAACATTTTCATCAAAATCGGTCAACCGGAAGTAGTAGTTTATTCGTATAATTTTTCAGTTTTTTGCGATTTTCTCAAAAACTGGTCTTACGATTTTTTTTAAAATCGCCTATTTTACTCAATTTTTTATTCTCTACAAGATAGGGTAGGCGCCATGTTTGCTGAAATTCTCGGTGAGGCTGTTTTCACGTAAAAACGTTGTTTTTTTAAGATTATGGCTTTAATATAAATTTTAGCGCAAAAACTTATATAATAAAAGTTGTAGAGAATTTAAAAACCTACAACTTTTATTTCAAACATTTTTTTGTATGACGCTTAGTTTAGCAGTAATTAGCGATTTTCTGATTTTTTTCTCATGAAAACGTGTGAAAAATCGATTTTTTTAAGATTTTGGCCTTAGTATGCATTTTACGACAAAAGTGTATATAACCAAATTTATAGGAAATTTAAAGATCTACAACTTTTATTTAACGTATTTTTCTCTACAGAGCCTAGTTTAGCGTGAAATAGTGATTTTCCGTATTTTTAAGCCAGACAGGTTGATTTTCATTTTGAGTGTTTCACTCATGATTAAAATAAGGTTATGTTTAATGAGGTTAGTTTTTTGTTTGTTTCTAATATTTTATTACTAATGTTAAATTATATTGTAAATTATTTGCATTGGCAAGAGAAAGTTGTGTGAGTGTTTCACACCAGATTTTTTTTAAAGGAATGCAAATTATCGCAACATTTTAAAAATTGGGGTAATCTAATCATGAATTTTCTCCCTGCACAAGTATAGTCCATCTACTGTACGAGTACTTTGCGCGAGGCAAGCGCCTATAGGTTGTAAACGAACGTTTTACACTAGTTGGCGCGTATCTACCTCTCTGCCGGACAATATTATCTTGCACTACGTTCCATCATTAAAATATCTACATCCAGCTAAAATAAACATTATCCTTTAAGCGTTTTCAATTATACCGTTCAGATTACTTGTAATTATTGTAGTTTCATAAAGGCTTCTTAATTAATTATTTTAACCATTACATTGAACAAAACAATTTTTTTCTACTTTTTAATGTTGACCGCTTTTATGTTTCAAAAACTCAACACATTCACTATCACGCATGTTAACAAAACACAGCTTACAAAACTTTACAATTTCAGTCTACGAAGAAAATCGAAACGAACTGGATACAATTTTCCAAAAGATAACTGATGAAACTAAAAATGAGTTAAACACGGGCAAGTGCAAACAGTTCTATTAAATTAGTCACAGAAATTAATTATTTTAATGATATGAAATAAACAATCTGAAATGATAAACAGCGAATCACTGAAATTGTTTTATTATGTTAAGCTTAGAGCGAATCATTGTTGTATGTAATTTTGTTTTTGATCATGCTGTGCGTATTTTTAATTAATACGCATGCTCACTTGTATTGCTGGTTGCCTATGTCGGAGTACTCTCAGCGTAGACAGATTCTAGGTTTTTGTTTAAACAATTTTGTGGAGTGATTAGCCACATAATAATCATTTCTGTTTCTCGTGTTATGATTGTGAACATTGAAATTTTGCATAAAATTATTTTGCCTAACATACATAATCACCTCAAAAATGTTAAGAGAGAGGGAACTGTAAGCAACTTAAGCTCGTTAAATAGTGGCACTGTGACATTATAATTAAACTATAAGTAAATTTACCTCGATTTAACAAATAAGTACCTAGATATAACAAAATAGTGTTTTGCAATTAGTACAAAGTGACACGCTGTATTATGATTTCTCTGTGAGTTTTAAGGTAGATTCTTTCGATTTCCGTACCTGCAAATTGTAGCACAATTAAAATCACAAATAAATCTATGCAACCTGACACGATCAATATTTTTTAACGCACTAAACATTACTAATGTTCAGAACAAAAGCAAATCGAGACAAAATAAAATTCCATTGTAAAAATGGGGAGGTCAACTCCAATAACGGTTTCAAGAGGAATTAGCAAAACAGTGGTTATAAATATGTAAACATCTGTAAGTTAAGAATTACTATTTACACAATATTGTAAATTATAATCAACAAAATCGCGCTAACGTGAATTCGTGTAAGTCAAAGCCTTACTGTACTGTAAAATCACCTCATTTACATTTTTTATGCTCTACAAGATGAAAAGCGCCATGTCTGCTAAAATTCTTGTGTGGAGGTGTGTGTGCCCTGACGAAGAAAGTGTTTATTTTGAAAGTTCTAGAAAATTTTAAATACTACAACTTTCATTAGTAACATTTTTTCTACAATGCTTAATTTACCGTCAATTAGTAATTTCCTGTACTTCCCTCATCAAAATCTGTAAAAATCAGGGTTTTTTAAGATTGCAGCCTTAGTATGCATTTAACAACAAAAGTGTTTTTTTGTCATCAGTCTCTCAACTGGTTTAATGCAGTTCTCCAATGCTGTTCTATCTTGTGCAAGTCGTTTCATATCTACGTACCTGTAACACCCTACAATTCTTTTTCTCAATATTACCCTCCATTATTGATAGACCAATACGTGGATGTCTTAAGATATGCCCCACTAACTAGCCTATCCCTTCTTCTGGTAGGATGCTTCCATGTACTTCTTTTTTCATCCACTCGTATAAGAACCTCTAAATTACTTATCTTTTCCACCCACCTAATCTTTAACATTTTCCTATAACACCACACTTCAAAAGCTTCTATCTTCTTCCTTTCTACAGCCCCTGTCACCCATGGTTCACTCCCGTATAATGCTACACTTCAAACATATCGTTTTAAGAAATTTTTCCTAATCAATGTTTGTAGTCAGTAAGCTGTTTTTCATTTCAAAGGGTTTTCTAGCTTGAGCAATTCTACTTTTGGTATCACTTTTGCTTCTATCATCCTTTGTTATTTTACTCCCTAGATAGCAGAATTCCCTAACTTCCTGTATGTTTTCGTTGCCTACTTTTAAATTTCCCATCTCTTCTAAACCACTCTTACTGCTGTACAACACTTTCGTTTTGTTCTTATTAATTTTCATGAAGTAATCCTTTCTCATGATCTCATACATTTCATTTAAGATATCCTCTAGTACGTTCTATGTCTCGGCTAAGACTACTATATCATCGGCGAATCTCAGCATTTTTATTGTTTCTCCTTGAATTTTTATTCCTGCGTCAAATTTCTCCTTCACTTCATGTATAGCCTCTTCTACATACAAGTTAAAAAGTAGTGGTGACAATGAACATCCTTGTCATACACCTTTTTTTACAGCAGCCTCTTTCTCATACCCCTCAATTCTCATAACTGCCGTTTGATTCTTATGCGTACCGTAGATAACTTTCAAAAACTTAACAAAAATGTGTATAATCAAATATGCTAAACTTACAAAAGTGTTTATAATCAAAGTTATATTTAATAAAAAAACTTAAAACGCCAGCCGCATTGGTGTAGTTGGTAACGTGCCCGCCTCTCATAATGCGGTTCTGGGTTCGAATCCCACTCAGGCACGGCATATTTTGATACGTTAGAAAAATCATTGCATCCTCATTTACACCCCAACGTTGTCTCTAATGACCTTGCAGTTGATGTGCGACGTTTAAAAAAAAAACTTAAAATTTTTATTCAAACATTTTTTTAACAGAGGTTACTTTAGCGTCAAAAAATGGTTTTCATTATTTTTAAGTTGACAAAATTACGTTATATTATTCATTATTTACATTGGCAAGAGAAATTCGTGTGAATGGTTCAGATCCAATTTTTATACATATCCTTTGACACATTATTGTTTAATTATAGTTAGTTATTTCAATCTCCAACACTTCAAAAAAAATGGATTGAGCATATGTAAAAGGTAATTAACGGTTAATGTTGTTTTTTCTTTTGGGGAGGGGGGGGGTGATGTAGTATTATTGCTCGTATAGTTGAATTCATGCGAGTTGTGAAAAATTAAATTCCAAAATCTGATATTTTGATCTTAATGTTTCATTGACTTGATGTAGCAGTACCAGTCCAATTGTTTTTTTTTTTTTTAGTTAAATTTGGTAGTGCTTTCTTGTTTTTTATATTATTGTAAAAAATAACAATTGTAACTAAAAAGAAGAAGAGGAAGAAGCAAAGAAAAAATTTGTTTGAAGAGGTTTTAGGATCTTATGTCCGGGGATGGTGCTGGGATTGTATGATTTCGTATTACATCACAGTTCCAGCCCCGAGATATCGGATCTTTAGCTCTACGAAAATCAATATGTTGCGGAATTAATTCAAGATGTTATTAATACTTGCTTGAAGATGTGTTGGTTGTGTTTCTCATCGTGTTCATCTGCCGCCACCAATTTAAGTTTATATTAGAGTTCAACCTTGTTAAGTCGGATCAACTGGGAATTGGGCTGATTCTGAATATTGAAAATTTGGGTTAACATGAGAATTTATGAATATCGGTAAAAAAATGTACACATACAGTAGTGCAGTGAAGTTTCATACATTATCAACATATGTATTGTAAAGTCTAGAGTTGGAACCATAAAAATTTACTTTAGTAATGTCAATTGTACCATTACTTTGCCTTGCCCATCTTACCTCGTCAGTAACATTGTAGACTTTCCACTTCTAACGCACATGCATGAAAAGATGACATACTTGCACACACGCAACCATGCATTCACTTAATTATTACATTACTTTGTAAATATATAGCATAATAGTGTTAAAAATGTATTCAAAAACAAAAATTTATTAATCCTAGGAGTGCCATGTTCTTCTAGTGGAGAACTGATGAAAAATGCCCGGTCAAAACCAGGCCTATTCCCTTTTAAAATTAATTTCATCAGAACTACGAGGTTTGATAAAAACTTGCAGAAATTTTAGGTTTCCTTATAAAAAAATTATTTGTTAATCTGTATCAATTTTGTCCCCTTAGATATACGAGGTGTGGCTATTAAATAATGAGACTGATGTAAAAAAGTTTATTTTTACTTTATTCATAATCACTTATTGTCACCATCAGTATACACTCCTTCTCTATCTCTACAACGCTCCATCCGAATTTTACATTGTTGGAAACAGTGCTGGAGGTCATCTTTTGTCAGCTCCTTCAGGACACATGCCGCTTTCTCTTTTACAGTTTCCACAGACTCAAATCTTGTCCCTTTTAATGCAGATTTCACCTTAGGGACCAGGTAGAAGATAACATTTGATGAAACATGGTTTTTTACTTTTTCCTTACTCCTTGACGTAGTTTAGAAATTACCTCAAGGTAGTAATATAGATTAATTGTTTGACCTTCAGGAACCCAGTGAAGGTACACATTCCCATGGATATAAAAAAATAATCATCATTGCGTTAAATTTTGACGTGCTCATTCGAGCTTTTTTGGCTCTCTGTGAAGTTTGGCTCTTCCAGTGCATGGATTAGCGCTTCGTTTCCAGATCATATGTAAAAAAAACCATGTTTCATCACGTGTTATTATTATTATTCTCTACCTGTTCCCTAAGGTGAAATCTCCATTAAAAGGGACAAAATTGAGTCGGTGGAAGCTGTAAAAGAGAAAGCGGCACGTGTCCTGAAGGAGCTGATAGAAGATGACTTCCAGCACTGTTTCCAACAATGGAAAATTCGCATATAGCGTTGTAGGGATAAAGAAGGAGTGTATATTGAAGATGACAATAAGTGATAATGTATAAAGTAAAAATAAAATTTTTCTCGTCAGTCTAGTTATTTAATAAGCCACACCTCGTAGTATTGTTTTTTCCGCTCTGTATTATAACAATTTTTTAAAATTAATTTTTACCTGAATCAGTTTGGATTTACTGGAGACCCAAATTAATGGCATCCGATTTAATGGGGTTGTACTGTATTACTTTAATTGTATAAATGAACTTTGCCTGGGTTATTTGTATTTCTACAGGCTGTTATGTTTTGTAAATTATTCAGTGCTTTTCATAAGTGAACAAAAACATTGCCAGGTTGTGTTAAAATTTAAAACTTTTCGGTCAAACAATTATCGAGTTACACGCCTCTAAACGTATAAAATTTGTTGTGGTAGCAAAAAAACCAAGTCTTTTTGTCTTCAAACCTCAATATGGGAATTTTTAGACAACATTAAAAGTAGAGGTTTATTATTGGTCATCGCAGAATAAAATGAACTTTATTTTGATGTAAAGTATGTTGAAATCTGATTCAAATGTTTTGAAGATGCTTTGGGTTGAAACTCGGGTGTCTATGATTATGAAACCGATAGTAGGTATTTTACGCTCAATGAATTCTGCTCTTTCGAAATTACCTTTTTAATAAATTACCATTCACATGTAAGTAGATTTCTTTGTTACTTTTTTTTTAAATCGCATATGAAATGCACTGAATAATTTTATTTTCGTTCTGTATTAAATGTATAGTACTTAAAAGAAAATAATTTAACAAAATTTGTACAGTATTTATATTGCTTTTGGTGGCTGTGTTAATTTTTTTTTTATTTAATTTATTTTTTTTAATGACTTATGGATTATGGTTGTTGCAATTGATATAAGCTGAATGTTGTGATGCTGCAGATTGTTTGACATTAATATCCATGTAGCACCATGGCATTCAGCTTATCTCATCTGTACAAAGAATGCAAATGCAAGCGTTATATGGCCGTTTTATTTCAATTTTTTGTCTTAATTTTGCTGCTGCTACTACTACTACTGCTGCTGCTGCTGTTACTACTAGTACCGTTTACTACTGCTGATATTGCTACTCTGCTTTAAATACAATGCTAATTGCAACCAATTTTTTAGTTAAGTTGATTTTTTTTATCGTTTTTGCATGTATGTTTTAATATTGTAAATATAATATTTTCTTTAGGTTGCCACAAGGTTCTATGCAAGGACCTATGGTATTTTTAATTTTTTTTATAATATAATATTGTATATTATTAATATTTTTGTTATGTATATGAATTGGTCATTCCAGAAACAACACAAGTAACATTTTTACCATTTTCCTCTTATATTTATAAATCCATTTCCGAAACAACACACTATGTGTAATGCATGTTACAGTAATAAAACGTGACTACCTCCGTAGCATTGTGACTAGCATGCTATCCTACAAACGGAAAGGTTCCGGATTCGATTCCCAGCTTGGCTCTGGAAGTTTTAACACGTTAAAATCCACCATTTACAATACAGTGGTCCCTAATGACCAACCAATCTGTCAATATGACTAAATAACTAAAAGAGAAAACTTCTACATCCAAAAACAACAAATGTGTAACACTGTGCTGTTGTTTTATTGTCAGTAAAATTTACTTTTCAGCACATGCGTTATTTCTGCAATACCTGATTCATGTGTATTTTATATTTGTAATCATTTATGTAATGTTTGATGAGTTGTGTACATCTCTGAAGGTGAGTGGTTCACTGGAAAAATTAAATTTTTTTTTTATTTTACTTTAATTTACAATTTGAATTCCCTGTCACCGAATAGCGACATTAAGTGGCAAACTTTATTTGTTTGGTGGCTCTGAAAAGGGCCGTTTAAGCGGTGATCGTCTTGATGGGAAGCGTCGGTCGTAGTCGTCGTGGCGGTCGAGGAGCTGGGCAACACGGTGTGTCGTCATCCAGCGGAGACATCATCTTCTTCCCTCGCAGTAGTGCGTCGATGGCTTGTTCGGTGGGGGTAAGGCTCGGTCGAGGGACCGCTGTGGGCATCGCTCGCGTCAGCGGGACTATGTCTAGTTGGTATAAGGAGAAAGGAGTTGGCTGTGCGTGTAAACATGCGTAGTTAATATTTTTTGGCGAAGTTTTTTGTATCCTGAAAAATATCCATTTTTGGAGATAGCCAGTTGTTGCACCAAAGTGTTCAATTATGCATAACACGTGAAATCTATTTGTTAAAATTTACAGTAGATTTCATTGTTTCATATATTTATTAAAATAAAAAAAAAACAAGTAAAATATCCTAGTGGGTCTTAAGAAAAGTACATTTTCATTAACGTGGTTTAGTAAAGTGCGAACCACTCCCCTTAAATGATGTAACATAACCACCCTTTTTTACCCCCTCGCAGTGCCTACAGCGACCAAAACACTAACGAGGGATTGGCGTGGAAATTGTATAATATCGAAGCGATAAAGTTATTGCTGTAAATTTATTTCATGTCACATGTCGCGGCGACAGTTATCGGATGCATAAATAGCGTCTTAAGGTGTTCTTAAATAAATATTTTTGTTTAATAAGGACATGTCTTAATGTACTTGTAGTTTAAATCCATGATGGATTAGAATATTACCGTATTCATTTTGTTAATTGTGGCATGACATGGAAGAAGAAGGTTCTATGTTACTATTCAGTTGTTTTGAGAAAAAGCCGTTTAAAGGCTGCAGGTATTTTAGGAGAACATGAAAATATTGAGTGTAAGATAGAACCTTATTCTGTTGGACATAATTTTGAGTGGTAATAAATTTATAACATTGCAAGCATTATTACTTACCATTTAGAAGAAGAGTTGAAGGTTGAAATTTATTTTAACAACACATATTTTTGTTTTAAACTGAAAATTTATTACTGTTCATAAAATATAAAAAAATTATACTATTGTTTTTAAAATGTCACTATCTGCCATTATTATTATCTATTATATAAAAGGACAACCATGTCCAGGGTGATTCATTTATAGATCAACGCACAGCCGAAACTACTGACGCTACAGACTTGAAATTTGGATGTTAGCTTTCTTATGTTGTGTAAGCGCACACTAAGAAAGGATTTTTCAAAATTTTGATTTTAAAGGGCAGAAATAGCAAAAATTCCCCCCCACTGATGCGAGGATGTAGAATCAACGCGAAGCGCTACGCTTACTGCTGGTTCTCCAACACACATTTACCCCCTCCATAGGCATATTCCATAGCATCCAGTATTACATTTTTATTGTACGTAAACAGCAGATCAATTACAAAACTATAGCTATTTTCCCAGAAGTTGAATTGACTTCAACACCAATTTTAATCTATGTTTTACTTTTGTCACTCCGGATGTTGTACTGTACATAGTGTTTAATCTTTTAACCTAACACTGGATTTACATTTTAGACAGAATTAATTCCAGAATTGTTGTAATTAGCATAATAAGTGTTATGTTTTTTTATGCTTTATAGTATTATTACTTATTACGCAAGATACGAATGTTATTGCTTAAGTCACACAATGTATTTGACTGACATTGTAAAAATGATTTTTGCAACCGAACAATTAAAATTAAATTTAAAAAAAATTTGTCACAACCAATTCAGTAAAATGCATAGAAGAAAGTTATTTTTTTAAATCTAACTTAAGTTTAAATAAAACAACAGTTATTTATGTAAATTCAGGAAATATGCTAATCTCTCTCTTTTTAATTTTTTCACCATAAGGGTCGATTAACACACATCCGTCACGTCACATCTCAGTTCTGTCATTCTGAGAAGTATCAGTCACAGAAAAATATTGTTACAACTCGTTATAGTAAAGTAAAATTGTAAACTTTTATTTAATTAATTCACATATAGTTATTTAACACAATTATTTGACAAGAACTAAAAACTAACCTTTACAAACGACAACAATGAACATGAGTTTATGAAAATAAGTTATTAAACATTGAAAATAATACAGTTCACACAATTAATTAACGATAAAATAAAATAGACAATATCCCTTACCAAATTAAAAATTAAATAACAATGTCTGCTGACAAAATAACAAAACTTCACCGTAACGAAGAATCCCGTACAATTTAGACCACTAACACGTCACCCATTCCAACCGCGGCCGCCGCGCCCCAACAATGGAAACCTTCGTTTTTATATTTAGCCAGTCAGCTGTTTATGAGAAGCTGTTTTTATTTTCGCCACTTCATTATAACAATATTCTTTCTTGAAAAATTAATGACATTGTCTACACTGAGCACCGGCACCGTCCCGAATCCGGTGCGTCAGTCTTGTTGCCGTCACCGAACCGTCAAAACGATATTTTTTTCTCGACGATATTTTGTTTTTTACAGACGTGTTTGACTCTGTAAAATGACTGAATGGAGTTTGACGGAAGGAAAACTGACGTACATGTGTGAATACTGTCATCATTTTTGACTTCGAGTGGCCGTGCCGGTTCCGTTTCGGAATGGTGACGCGGTTGATGTGTGTGAATTGTTCTTTATACGTAATTCCAAAAAAATTATATTTGTGACTTAGCAAATAGGTTATTAGCAGATTATAAATCAGTTATTAGCAAATTAAAATACAGAATAATAGCCTTAAAATTGGATGGGCGAAGCCACAACGGGGCGCTATCTATTATATAAAAAGAGATGTCCTGATTTATAGATCATTTTAAGTTTTCTAAACCGTTGTTAAGAAAGGATTTTGCAAAATTTTTATTTTAAACGGTAGAATTCGCAAAAATACCTTCCCATAGAAATACAGAGAGTATACTTAAACAGCTGATTCTTTGTTTACGTTTGCGTGGGCGAAGCCACGCGGGACCTGCTAGTTATTATTATTATTATTTTAATTACTATTACTATTCTAAATAGATGGCAGATCTAAATAGAAATTTTGATATTCTTTTTCTAAATATTTTATCATCTCTTCCAAGTCCTTCTAACCATAAAAGCTAACACACTGTTACATTACAAAGGATGAATGACAACAAACATGTGCTTGTCACATAGAACCTTCTTCCAAAATTTTTTTGCCACTTTCTCACAAGTAAACAATTGCCTTGAGAGCTATCTGTTGAAAATATTACCAATTAACAACACAGATACATAGAGGACAAAACATAGAACCACATTCCGCTAAAAACTCAACTTATCAGAAAATTTAACATAGAACCTTCTTCCATGTCAAGCCTCAATTATATTATATAAAATTATTATTTTGTGTAAAAGTTTGTCTCGCCCATCATATACTGGATCAAAACTGATGTCCCTTCTTCCACAAAGGTTGTTTTCTTACGATTGAATGTGAGAAAAGATTCGAGTGTGAGTTATAGTCTTCCCTGGTTGAAAATTTGTATCCTGGAATTTATAAATTTTGTGTTTTACATCGTATGTGACACTGATATTGACAATTTGTTTTCTGTTGTTTCTTTCTAATCATTTTTAAGAGATGAAATGATTTGATACTGACTTATCCTGTAATCTTCTTGAGTTTTATATGTATTACAATTTTAAATAAATAAAACTAACTTAATTTTGTTTTTTTGTAATTGAAGTGTTAACATGCAGTTAGTTACCTGTAAATATTATTTCATATAGTTTTGTTGCAGTAAAAGAAAACTAAATGCTGTAAGATTGTATGTTAATATTTCAAATATCTTTTAAATGGCTTATTATTACTTTTGAATCATAGATATTGTGGTTGGATTCGTGTTATAAAATAGTAATTGTATATAAAATAAGCTACAAGAAAATTTAAGCTCCATTGTTCGACAAATTTTCAAAAAGTAATGTCTGTTTTCTGTTGAAAATATTCGTTTGATGTAAAATGACAGGCAAAAGAAATTAAATTTATTATAACCCATCAATGTTAAGTTAGCGCAGTCATCGCGCAGAGTGTGGTTAGGAAATTGCCGTAGTGGGGAGGCAGAGTGATGTTCACACATTCATGTACACTCGCATTCACGTACGCACGCTTGCATTCACCAACACACTACGCTCGTGAATGCATCTGCAGCGACTAGTCTTGTTTCGTTTAACGGATAGTAAACAATTTGTTATTTTTTATCGTATTTTTACATTTTTTTGTATTTGCTTATTTTTTTTCATTTTATTTACCTAATAACAAAGTAAAAGTAACAAGGAAGTAGGTATATGAATTTTTATGTTATAATATAATTTATAATTATATTATAAAAATAGAATTTATATAATTTATGTTTTATGTGGAAATTTTACACAATATTTCTCAACGCGCATCTTTGAAAGTTATCAGTATTAACTTTCTTCTTCAATCTTTTGCGAGATTTTCCCGGTGTACTGAAATTTTCACCCAATTTATTTGCTTCTGTTACAGTTTTTCGTACCGTATGAACGGAAATACCGCAAAGGTCAGCCACACGAGCTTGAATTTCTAACCGTGACATTTCTGGATTTTCTTCAGTAATCTTTTTGTACACAATCATAATTACACATTTAGTTTGACTATTTAAAGCCACTCCCCGTCCTAACCTGCAGTTCGATCTTGGCTGAGGCATTGCGAATAATATTTAAGAAATGGCGAAGAGTATTGAAAAATACTGGTTAATAATTGGCGAAGAGTATTAAAAAATACTGTTTGAGAAACGGTAAAGAGTATTGAAAAATACTGTTTAAGAAACGACGAAGAGTATTGAAAAATACTGTTTATGAAAACTGTGGAAATGTAGACCACAACACAAGTAAACAGTGTGAAGTCAACAGAGCAACTGGTATGCTACGTGGGAGGGCGCGCGCCAGAGACCCAACATTCCCCCTCCATTATACTATAAGCTAGGCCAACAACATCTAAAATGAACTACTGCGCATCACGTGATCACGCTTACTTAACTTTGATAAGTTATACTTTCTTTTACTTTATATTATTATACACGTAAGGAAAGTATCGTTGATTTTTTTAAATTGAATTTTCACCGGAAATATACGTTTACAGGTTCTTGAATCCAAAAAAACATGTTTTTAGTGATTTGTCTGTTAGTGAACAAAATATCTCAAGATCGGTATATCGTACAGTGGTTTTGTACTGTGAAATTTTGGGAAGCTGAATTTAAACATGGCCGTACAATTTTGAGTGACTAATGTTTGGTATGGCAGAAACTGCAACTGATGATAACATCTCTCAAGTACAACAAATGGTTGTAGATAATTGTCGAATTAAGGTTAGAAAGTCTAGCGACATTTTTTGAACTTGAGCCATGTTAATAATCATTTGCAGTTTTTGGTTGTACCAAAAATTCGTCACCCAAGCTTGTACGACCATGTTTAGATTCACCTCACCTTTAATTTTCGTAAGTTTATTGCCTTTCAAATACAAATATCTAATGACAGTTTGATACTCGATTTTGTCCATTTTCAGAGAAATTCTCACTAAAACGATTGTCAGACAACAGTGTGTCCAAAATGGCTGAAATTTTTGTTAGTATATTTTCAATGCGTGTGCGATCACATTCCCCAAATGTATTTGACAAGTGCTGCCATCTTCATGTTTAAGTGGGAAATTTTTCAGACAACTGTTATATATTGTCCTTCTACCATGATTTGTAAATTTCAGCAATGATACTAGCTTTCCGCAAGAATAATGCTCTTGTAGTCCCAGAAGCTTGTTTTTTTGGTGTAAATTGACAGAACTCTCTCTCTCTCTCTCTCTCTCTCTCTCTCTCTCTCTCTCTCTCTCTCTCTCTCTCTCTCTCTCTCTCTCTCTCTCTCTCTCGATTAAACTTATTAACCTATTGAGAACTACAATAGCTCATTCAATGCAGAATGAAACAGGTTTCTCTCTTATTGTTTTATAAATAACCTTGGAGTGTGATACTGTACTATTTTCTGCTGCCAGTAGATAGCGCAGCCAGCAAACCTCTCACAGTGGGTGAGACATATATGAACGACCAGGCCAGGCAGTAGTTTAAGGAACTCAAGTCAGTCTGTATTAATCATCGCTTCGAGAAGGTTGATACGAAGAAAGATCGATCATTCAACATTTTGAGTACTATCTTTGCTCCATGCTGACCACCTCCTTTCCCTACCCTTCGCTTCATCAGTGACCACTCCTCCTGCAGGGAGCGGTAAACGGTATGCCGTGTCGGCGACCTCTCCTGGTTTCGAGGTAGCACCGAAAGGTGACGCCGTGTCGGCGATCGCTCCTGGCTTCAGCAGCTTCAGGCAGCAGTAAAGATGATATTTGCTTGCAAGCAGCTGCTCCTCTTTAAGGCAGCGGCGCAGGCTTTTCCCCAACCTTTTTTCTTTTGAATTTGACTATGCCAGATGCCCTGCCGCTTCAACCGGTCCTATCTCAACCGACTTTTTAAGCTACACTCACCGTGGTAACAAGCACTACTAGTGGAAGTAGACAAACAGACATTACTTTTTCAAGAACTT
Organism: Catonia carolina; assembly: GCA_035578175.1. Lineage (NCBI taxonomy): Eukaryota > Metazoa > Arthropoda > Insecta > Hemiptera > Achilidae > Catonia > Catonia carolina. The sequence goes on along the minus strand of JAQMRL010000017.1, from coordinate 1,947,030 downwards.
TTGTCTAAGTTACTCTTAACCTTTTCATTCTTAGTTTATTGTAAAATAGTTTTCAAAAATTATATTTAATTGTAAAATGTTCCATGAACGTGGAACTTAAAAATTGAAAAATTTACATATTATGTCTTCAGTATTATTGTAAAAATATTTTATATATTACTGACCTGTTACAACTGTTATATCGCTTTCTTTTTACATTTTTTTTTTCTATATGAGGGTCGTTTAATCAATTTCTGAAAGGCCATAAATAAAAGAAAAATGAATATAGAAAAAAAATTTATTATTAAAAGTTAACTATATTTATAGCTACTTTTCTACATAATTAACATCGATGATTGAAGCATTTGTCGTACCTGTGGACGAGCTTTCCAATATGCTTTTTATAAAATATTGCTACCAATGAAATAAATAAGCTCTTCTCAGTTGATGAGCTTTGCTGTTCCACACGTACGACCAATCAGAATGCTTGCCAGCGTTGTCAGATTGTACGTGAAAAACATTACGCGTGCATGCGTATAAGAGCTACAATAGTTCACTCTCGTCTTGCATCTCGTACTGAACACATCGATTATAGAGCGCGTTAACATGTAATACTGTAACAATCAGCTGATTTTATGTTTATAGGTTATAATTGTTATTGAAAGACCAAAAAAAAATGGCTGACAAAATATTTAACGGAGCTACAAAAGCAAGTATAAGCAACGTTGGTGGCAAGTAATTGGCCAGCTATAAAGTGGGTAGGGGCAATGCATACATTCAGAGCTCATCAGCCTTGGAAAATAGTATGAATGGGTCTTTATATTGTCTTGAAGCTTCTTGTGTTTCTGGTGTTCATGCAGCCAAGTTCATGATTTATGCAGTTGTTTATTGTAAAACTTTACAAAGTGTGCAAAGAGCCAATTGAAAAGAAAAGAAGCAATGGTGCTGATATCTGGAATTGTCCTGATCCATGAAAACACCCATCCTCGCAGTGCTGTTGCAACTTACGACTCCTTTAACAATTTTGTTAGGACGTTTTCAGTCACCCACCGTACAGTCCTGACCTAACACCGAATGACTTTCATATTTTTCCTGACTCATTTAAATCGATTCACGGCAACATTTAATGATAAATGTATTGGAAGGGTCGTCCATAGGTATGACAAATTTTTCCATCGTTAACATGATTATGTCAAAACTATATGTAACTTTTCGTAATACGTAAAACATTTTTTCTATATTCATTACATCTTTTATTTATAGCCTATCAGAGATGAGGGGAAAACAACTCGTAATTCTAATTACTGCAGACATATTTCAGTGGATTCACACCATCATCAGAGTACGCTGAATCGAAACGAAACTTTATTTTAAATTTATTAAAATTTACGGAAGATGTATCTTTGATCATTCGTATAAAACTTAAATTTAAAATTAAGTTTCAATTTTCTGTACTCTGATCATATGGTGAGTCTACAGAAAGTAGGATAATTTTTAAAACAGGTAAGAAAAATAGTTAATATAGCAGCTGTAACAAGTCAGTAAAAATTTTAATTGGTTAAGTTATTTCTTTGATACATTTTTTGTTGTAACGTTGTTACCTTACGCTATGCTATTATTTATTTTGCTTCTTACTCTACTGCCTTTGTCTTGTTTCTCCTAGCATATTATACGATGGTAGGGTAATAACTAATGCACACATGCTTGTACAGCACGCACGAAAACAAAGTAAAATTCCTAATCTTCAAAATCATATATTTATTTTTCAACATTGTCACCTTTAAGCATTACATATTTCTCCGAATGTAAAACAAGTTTTTTCATTCCGTCGCTGAAAAATTCTTCCGACTTTTCTGAACCCAGGACGCAATAGCTGCCTTCACTTCATTGTCCGAGCTGTAATGATTACCCTTAAAGTCTCATGAGTAGAGGTAAAAAGTAAAAATTGCAAGGTGCAAGTTCAGGGGAATAAAGAAGGTGTGGAATCGGTTCAAACTTCAATTTTCTCATAGCCTCTTCAGTTGCGCGCCAAGTGTGTGGACCAGCATTGTCATGTTGCAAGATTATTGGCCCCAGGCTGTCTCTTAACATGACAAACTTGACGTCCAAGGTGTTTTAGAATCTGTAAGTACAGAGTAGAATTTACCGTTGCTCCACGTTTATGGTAATCAGTCATATAAACTCGGCAAGCATCCCAAAACACAGTCAAAAGAAGTTTTCTTGCGGATGGTTATGTTCTGAACTTTTTCAGGTTGGCAGTCACAAAATTGTATTACCCATCGATTTACAGTAGACCTATCAACAGTATTGTCACAATAAACAGCCTTTAAACGACTATGAATCTCACTAAAGTCTATTTCACGTTCAGAATGCAGTACAGAAAGTCCATAAGCAATGTATTTCATATGGGAGTTTAAGCGCTACTACACTAACTAAAAACATCGACTCCATGCCACATAACCTTCTCATTTACAACCTCCTATTGAATAACGTAATACAAAAACATACTTAATATTTGTATTGTTTTAAACATCAGGTATCGACAATTATTTAATTAATAGAATTGTTTATCCATTTAATTATCTCTTTTAATATTTTAAAGTAAAGAATAGTTATTGTTTAAGTCTTTGTAGACAATTATGAAAAAAACAATTATTTATTGTTTGAACCCCCTCTCCTCTTTTTCCATCGGGGTTAAACGTACTGATATGTAATGACGAGATGAACCCGGGACTCAGGGTGGGCAATGCAATGCGCTGCTGCTAGCGTCGTACGTACATTTCTAAAAACATTCAACTGTGTAGTATATATATACAGTTGAGCCGTTGTTAGTTTGCTCCTCCTGTTGTCAATAAACCAAAGCCAGCTACTACAGGGTGCATGCTAGAGTCCGCAACTTTATGGATGTCGTATTCCTATTAAGTTAACTATGTTTTAAATTATAAGTACTTCAAACAACAGTCATGATGTGATGTAGGGCTAACAATTTCATTTATAAAATTACTTTTGAAAGTATTTTGTTGTTACATTTTAATCAGCGTGTACACATTTTTATATAATGCGCATGCTCAGTGACGTCATTATTTGTTGACAGTAGGAGCAAACTAAGAAAGGCTAGACTTTAGTTTATTTTTTGCTGCTTCTTTACAACATTTAAAATAACATTCCTTTCCGCACTTTGAATTGTTTTACTCTGGTTTCGAACGGTTGACATGATAAACTTACAATACACGGATAGATAACTAATTTATAACAACACTACACAATAATGAATAAAATGTAAAGAATTAAAATTAAAAGAAACAGAAAGAGTTTTAACGAATTAAAATACTTTATTTGCATATATGTAGCCTAAAATTTAAAACCAGAATAGCCAAATCAAAACAATATTTTCTGTACCACTCATCACGTAATAAAATAAGGACTGTGTATTCCAATGAACTTCGAGTGTCAGTATGTTTTTAGGTTTGTAATATTGAAACTGGGCATGCACAATAGATTGTTCCCCTCTTACACTTCGTTTCAAACAAAGTTCATTTCGGTACTAACCATCAGTAGACTGTATTCTTTAGTATAAGTTCACAGGTTACAAATGATTCATATTCTTGGAATACGAAACACGACACATTATCGATCATCTTTGTGATCTGCTTTCGAATCAGTGATTTTTTCAAACTCGTTATTATTTCCATTGCTGTCTAACTTTATGACTTCATATTTTTCAAATTACAGATAAAAATTTCTGTATTTTATACCGAAATAATAAAACCCATATACATGTCATCATTAAAAGGAAAACGTTTTTGATGTAAGAATGTGACAAAATTTAAACTTTCAATTTTGAACGAATGTATTTTATCTTAAATATTAGAGTACAATAATAACATTTACAGCGTAATAAAATGCAATTCATTTGGAAGTGAAGGTAATTTTTCATAATTTTTACTTTCTCTTGCCTATATGAATATATTTGAAGGAAAGTATTGTTTTCATGTCGATTTTTCAAAATCGAGTTTTTAGCGATGGTCTGTATGTGTGTGAACAGAATATCTCAAGAATGAAACATCGTACGAACTTGAAACTTAAGTTACACACCACTACTGGACTCGACACGAACATTTTCATCAAAATCGGTCAGCTGAAAGTAGTTTTTTATTCGTGTAATTTTTCACTTTTGTGCGATTTTCTCAAAAATGGGTCCTACGATTTTTTTTAAAAATCGCCTGGTTTATTAAATTTTTTATGCATTACAAGATAGGCACCATGTCTGCTGAAATTCTTGGAGAGGCTGTTATTATGTAAGAAAATTGTTTCTTTACGATTGCAGTTTAATATGCATTTTAGCGCAAAAATTTATATAATAAAATTTGTAGACAATTTAAAATCCTACAACTTTTATTTCAAACTTTTTTTTGTATAACGTCTAGTTTAACGGTAATTAGCGATTTTCTGTTGTTTTTTTTTCACGAAAACGTGTGAAAATTTGATTTTTTTAAGATTTCGGGCGTAAGTATGCATTTTATGACGAAAGTGTATATAATCAAATTTATAGGAAATTAAAAGATCTACAACTTTTATTTAGAGCATTTTTCTCTCAGAGTATAGTTTAGTGTGAAAGAGTGATTTTCTGTATTTTTAAGCCAAACTGAAGTTGATTTTCATTTTGCGTCTTTCACTTATGATTAAAATTTGGTTATGTTTATTGAGGTTAGTTTTTTTGTTTATTTCTAATGTAAGGGTATATTAATTATTTGCATTGGAAAGAGAAAGTTGTGTGAGTGTTTCACACTAGATTTTTTTAAATCAAAATTAGCTTGTTAGAGCGTAGTAAGTGAAACTAAATATTTTTGCCCGAAACCTTGGATGGTGTCGGTGTAGGAGAGTTATTGTATTGGCTGTGCCGGATGTTTTCCATACGCCTGATAACACAACGGGTTCTCAAAACATCTGTATTGCATTCTGAACATGAAATACGAGTACAGAAGTCACTTTCTGAGCATTTAAAAATTTGATAACAGCACGTTATTTAACTCGTGTTGACAAAGCACCAGAACATGACACTATACCTCCACTACTCAAAACAAACTGGATGAACGCAACGTTTTTAAACTGTGTAAGCATTTACAAGAGAAATAGTAGTTCCAAATGCCACCAGGTGTTCTTCTGAAGTTCATTTTGTTTACGTTCGATAACCATGTGTGCATTAGTTACCAGCCTACATGTATTACTTTTGTTAAAAAAAAAATTTTTGCTAAGCATGCTTAATATTGCTTTAATAATATTTATGCACAGTGTATTTGCACGTAGCACCTTAGAAAAGGTTATTGAACATACTGTCATTTTCTTGTAGGGTGAGTATTATTTTTATATAAATACATTTAAAAATTTATGCTTTTTTTCTTGTATAGGGCCAATTTTAGACCATGTGAAGTGAGTACTATAGGTTTCATAATAATTTACACCCGAGTTTGAACCCTTGCATCTCCAAAACTATGAGCCGGATTTTAGCATACTTTACATCAAAATTTAGCGCATTTTATTCTGCATTGACCTGTAGTAGTCCTATATTTTTAATGTTGTTTGAAAATTGCCATATCGAGGTTGAAAGACCTGGTTTTAAAAAGACTTGGTTTTTTTTTGCTATCGCAACAAATTTCATGCGTGTAACTCGATAACTATAGGGTGTTTACTGGGAACCGCATGGTTTTAAAAAAGCCACAAATTTTTAAATGTTGAACAAAAACTTTATTTATTTTATACAATGTGTTCTACAAACTCGGAATTTTAAGAAAATTACAAAAATTAAGTAGCAAAAATAACATCGCGTAGGTGGCGTCCTTCCGATTGAACACATGTTTCCAGACGTTCCCTGAAGTTACGCATTGCATCTCTTAACATTGCTTGTGGAATGGCTTGGATTTCTCTTCGGATGGCTTCCTTCAACTCTTATAAAGTGCGTGGTTTTTCAGCGTAAACACGCGATTTCAAGAAACCCCAAAGAAAGAAGTCCGGGATCGTCACATCAGGAGACCGTGGGGGCCAAGGAACATCTCCAAAACGAGAGATAACTTTTCCAGGGAAAGCTTGTCGGACACGTTCCATCGAAATTCGAGCAGTGTGGGCCGTAGCCCCATCTTGCTGGAACCATATGTTTTGCATTGCTATGCGACGACGGCGAAGTGCAGGCAAGAAAAAGTTATTAAACATTTCCAAGTAGCGGTCTGCGTTAACAGTAACTGCCTCGCCGTTATCATTCACAATAAAATACGGCCCAATGACCCCCACTTCACCTACCGCACACCACACTGTCACTCGAGCACTGTGTAACGGTTTCTCTTGCAATATTTGCGGATTTTCTGGACACCAAAATCGACAGTTCTGCTTATTTACAAAACCGTCCAAATGAAAATGAGCCTCGTCGCTCATGAGTGAAACTGCATTTTCGTTTCCGTCCAGGATTGCCAACATTCGCTGATAAAATTGTAAACGCTGTCTGTAATCACCAGGGTTCAGTTGTTGACATATCGCAAGCTTATACGGATGGAAATTGAGGTCTTTAATCAAAATGTTTCTTACCGTAGAGACAGAAATGCCGAGGTTTGAGGCCCGCTTCCTTAGCGAACGTTTGGGGCTCTCCAACGTAGCGACGCGCACACGATCAACATTCTCAGGCGTACGAACGGTTTTTGCTGGTCCTGGAGGTTTCTTTTTCATTAATGATCCCGTTGTGTTCACATTATGCATCCATCTCAAAATTGTGTTACGATCCGGAATCGGCCCACGCGGCGGAACATTGAAGTGCCGGCGAAAGTCTCGCTGGGTCTGTGTCACGGACTCATTGTTAGCGTAAAACCGTCTCATAACAAAGGCACGGTGTTCAAGGTCCCACATATTGAGTGTAACTGAAACTTCCAACTAGCCTCCACACTGTATGACCTTCCCAACTCCCATCCCCCACTACTTGCCGTGTACTACCCAATACAAAAACATGCGTTTCCCGGTAATCACCCTTTATTTGACCGAAAAATTTGAAATTTTAACACAACATAGATAATTATAGTCTTACAGCGAGAAGGAATACAAACAAACAAACTGGCAACATGGATAGTAGCGCCCATGCCCCACATTACCCAGTCTATTTACAAAATTTTATAAATTCTACTACAACATTGGCCAATCGATATTTCAGTTTATTAGCATATTTGTACTAAGCTTTTTACGCTGAATAAAACGATAGTTTGCCCGTGCCGAACGTTCGAGCGGTTACCAAGATAGCAAGGGTTCAGAATATTGTTAATAAATCAAAATTTAAATAATGTACGAATTTGAAATTTCATACACGCTGTAAGAATGTAATTGTATATGTTGTGGTAAAATTTCAAACTTTCCGGTCAAATAATTATCGAGTTACACACCTCTAAACGCATGAAATTTGTTGCAATGTCAAAAAAACCGGATATTTTTTTCTTCCAACCTCGATATGGCAATTTTTAAACATCATTAAAAATATAGGACTACTATAGGTCAACAGAGAATAAAATGAGCTAAATGTTGATGTAAAATGTGTTGAAATCCGATTTATAGTTTTGGAGATGCAAGGGTTCAAACTCTGTTGTCTATGATAATGAAACCGATAGTAGATGTTTTCGAAAGCTCTCGTTTGCAGCCCATATTCCCAAAGCTCACTCACTGTTGGCTTTTCTCCTTTCTTCTGCCCACCCGTCGTTTTATTTTTGCTCTTAATGGATGCCCTTAAAAGTCCATAATTGTTTGAAATTTGTTTGATTCTTTAATTTTTGTCTGTTTATTCCAGTTTTTTTAATATTCTTTCTGACTTCTTTAAACCATTTATCCGGTACTTTATGTCTTAAAAATTTGTTTCAACAACTGTAGTCGGATTTACGAAAGGAAACACCCGTCTTTAAACAGCAATATCTTTTGAACCGTTGTGTGTAAAAACAATTACGATACATCAAATTAAAGCTTGTTATGTTGTCAGTTAAAAGATATACATAAGCATTTCTGGAAATTAATAGTGAATTAATTATAACTAATTATGCATAAAAAGTACCCTGTTTTTAATGATTTGTCCAATATAACAGACTTCAAGGTACTATTACTTTGTTCACGTGTACTTTAAAATGTATAGCGCTGCAAAGTATTATATTTTAATGTAATCCTGTAACTGACAATAAAACAAGCTTTAATTAGATGTATTGTAATTGTTTTTACATACAACGGTTCAAAAGATATTGCTGTTTAAAGACAGGTGTTTTCTTTCATGAGTAGGACTATAGGTTGTCATCGATTCTGAACAGTTGTCCATAAAATAGTTTTCTCTTTCTAATTATTGCAATTAATTGTTCATATTCCTTGTACAGTTCTTTTCGACCTTGTAACCTATATTGTCCATCTACTGTCTTTGGATTCATTGTCTTGCAGTGGATCTTTTTATTGAATTTCTTTGCTTCTCTTAGACCTACCAACCTTCTCGGTCATTCTAAGGCACATATTCATGTACAGACAAACAGGTTTTATCACAGTATTATAATGTCCAATCTTGGTTTGTCTTGTGGGTGTTTTCTTCTTACACTAGTGGTGAGTTCCTTAGAGTGCACCAGCCATTTTTCCTATTCTGTTGTAGTTCGAGTTTTTTTTTCGTTAGTTTTTAATTTTGCCCATAACAGACAGGTGGAGTGTCAAATTATTTACACTCAATCTGTTCGTTGCAGGGCTGAAATAAATAGTTCTGTTTCTTATCATATGGTCAGCCAATTAAATGACTGAATCATTTAAGAACAGAAGAGGTAGAGGCGCAAAAGACACTAATCAGAGTTCTCTCCTCTAAAAGTCATGAATTTCATTATACAGCCAGACCCTGTGGTGAGTGGAAAATATGTACTTTTCAGAGGGTCCGGCATGTCGATAAGCGTATTTTTCCACTCAGTGAGGAAGGCAATTGTAAACCACCTCACTATATGTTTTACTTAGTAAAACCTCTACAGGTTCAAACCAGCTTTTTGGCTGATGACCTAAACAACAATCTTTGGTTGTATTTTCTCCCTGAGGTTATTTGAACTATCGACTTTCCCAATTTGTTTGTATTGCGTCTTCAAGTGACACGGAGCTGTTTTGATGTTCATTATGTATTTACTTTTCGCTAAGGAAATCTGTTGTCCCGTTTTTTCTGCGTGTTCTTTTAACACGATTTTTTCTATTGCTGTTTTCGTGTTTCTAGAAACGATTGCTAGGTCATCTACGAAACCAAAACAGTTTATCCTTATTGGCAAGTTCCATTTCCTATTCGTGAATTATGTTTGTTGAAAAATACAATATTATAAAATGTTTTCCGAAATTGCGTATAATATTTGCCAAGAGATCTCTTCGTGTGATTTTATGGGTATGCTGTGTTATTGTTGACAACTTCAGACCTGTTAATTTACATTATATATTTTAAATGTGTCTTAACTTTGGTTCATATATACAATAAATTTCCTAAAATACCCAATTTACTGTATGTTTAATTTGAAAAAAACTCATAAATAATTATTTAGAAAGACTTTTAAAATGGTCATATGTCAAGCATTAAATAAACGCATATTACAACTTTTTTTTAAAAGCTTGTAGTTAGTGTATTTTCTCCCTGGAGGTACTTGTTAGGTAAGTATGTTCAGCACATTGAATAGCTTTTTGGTTTGTTTTTTTTCTGATTGGCCTGTGTACCAAAAGGGTACCCAACATAAACATTTTTGTCAAATTTGTCTTCGTGATTTTAGTTGTAATCGCCCTGTTTACTAATTTTTTGTGCCCTGGGTTAAGCGGCATACCAGCTTAAATTCTTGGGACGGCTGTGCTCTCATGGTAAAAGATTTATTTTTAAACTTGTGACTAACCATTTCACGGCAAAAGCATAAATATAATTAAATTTTTAGAAAATTAAAATCCTAAACTTTCATTTCAAAAAGTTTTTTCCATAACGCTTGAGTTGAGTGTTTCCAAGTATTCGTTTCTACAAAGTTCAGCATTAATTAGTTATTTTACATATTTTTCTCATAATTCTGAAGTCAAACAGAGGTTTAGGTGTTTGTAAACAAAAGGCTGAAAGGCTGTTTTGAACCTCTAGAGGCTGTACTAAGTAAAACAAGGAGTGATGTGGTTTGTCAAAGCCTTCCTCACTGAGTGGAAAAAAATGATCAGCATACCAAGCCTGAAAACCATCTACTTTCCACCTTGCAAATGACACGTTCACTTAATTTCCCATAGGGTCTGCATGTATAATGAAATTCATTACTCTCAGTGGAGACAACTTTCTGGTGTATTTTACACCTCTACTTCTTCTGTTTCTTGTTAAGTACTTCAGTCATATAATTGGCTGACCATGTGATAAGAACCAAATGGATTGAGAGCTAATAATTTAACTCTCCATCTGCCTGTTACGGGCAATTCTGTTTTGTCATTCACTGATCATTTAAAATTGAGTTATATTTTTCTTTCATCATTTACATTAGCAAAAGAATGTTGTATAAGTTTTCACAACAGATTTTTTTAAGTTTTTCCATTCCATGAAGAATTAATACATCATAAGCTTTTGTTCTGCCCATAACAGACAGGTGGAGTGTCAAATTATTTACACTCAATCTGTTCGTTGCAGGGCTAAAATAAATAGTTCTGTTTCTTATCACATGGTCAGCCAATTAAATGACTGGACCATTTAAGAACAGAAGAGGTAGAGGTGTAAAAGACACTAATCAGAGTTATCTTCTCTGAAAGTAATGAATTTCATTATACAGCCAGACCCTGTGGTGAATGAAGTGAAGGTGTCATTTGTAGAGTGGAAAATATATGCTTTTCAGAGGGCCCGGCATGCTGATAAGCGCACTTTTCCACTCGGTGAGGAAGGCAATGGTAAACCACCTCACTCGTCGTTTTACTTAGTAAAACCTCTACAGGTTCAAACCAGCTTTTTGGCTGATGACCTAAACAACAACAAAGCTTTTGTTACCATTGGTTTACTGTTGTTGTTTAGGTCAACAGGCAAAAGGCTGGTTTAAACCTCTTAGAGGTTTTACTAAGGGAAAACAAGGAGTGAAGTGGTTTACTATTTCCGTCCTCACCGAGTTAAGAGAGTATGCTTATCAGTATGCCAAGCCCTCCGAAGCATATACTTTCCGCCCTGAAATTATCACTTTCACTTAATTCACCTCAAGATCTGGTTGTATAGTGAAATTCATTACTCTCGGAAGAATTAATTGTGACTAGTGTCTTTTACACCAGTACCTCTTCTGTTCTTAAATAGTTCAGTTACAGTATTGTGCGAATTAATATGAACAAACAGAAATAATTTGTAAATATGATTTATTTAGGACAAAGATACATTTAGGTACACTTACATGAGATAATTTCCATTAACTAGTATTTAATGTGTCCCCCTTTTACTTTTATGACTTCCTGGAGTCTTCTTGGCATGGAATCCACAAGTTTTTTGCAATTGTTTGTGACGGCTTCATCTCTAAACTAAACCTGAATCACTGCTTCCACCAGTTTTGTTTTTTTTGTCGTACAGTCCAATTTTTGTAGCCTAGCCTTACATATTGCCCACAAATTTTCTATAGGATTAAGATCAGGTGAATTCCCAGGCCAATCAAGAAGGGTAATATTATTATCTGGCACGGAGCCGAGTCTTGTTGAAAAATTGCGGTCCCTTCGGCCTGTACTTTATTAAGTTCTATAGCTAAGCGTTGCCCTAGCAATGCTTTGTATTTTTCACTATTCATCATACCTTCAATTGGAATAAGTGTGCCAGTACCTGAGTATGAAAAACAGCCCCAGAACATTTTTTTGGGGGGGGATGTTTGACTGTTTGGTTAACCAACTTATGAAAACTGAAATTTTGTCTCTGTTCACATTAATTCGCACAATACTGTATATAATTGGCTTAATTATGGCTTAATATAATTGGCAGATTAATATATGTCTTATATGTATAATTTTTTGTAGGCCTAGAACTAATAAATCAAGTGCAATTAGTTTAATACTCTTACCTGCTCGTTACAGAAAAATTTGTTTACTAAATACAGTAAAACCTCCGTATTCGCAGAGGTTAGGTTCCGTGACATTGCTGCAAATACGGAATGGGAAATTACATACAGTTATAGGGTTTACATTCCATATTAGTTAAAAACATGTACTGTCGATTTCTTTATTGTTGATACCTAAGTTTGGAATCTTGTTTCTTCAAAACCACTCGTTCAATTTTAACGTACTATACACCAAAATTTAGCTGATTTTAATCTGCATCGTTATATGTCAGTTTCATATTTTTAGCGTTTTTTAATATTCCAATCTGCCCATAGCAGACAGGTGGAGTGTCAAATTATTTACACTCAATCTGTTAGTTGCAGGGCTAAAATAAATAGTTCTGTTTCTTATCACACGGTAAGCCAATTAAATGACTGAATCATTTAAGAACAGAAGAGGTAGAGGTGTACTGTGACACTAATCAGAGTTATCTTATCTGAAAGTAATGAATTTCATTATACAGCCAGACCCTGTGGTGAATGAAGTGAAGGTGTCATTTGCAGAGTGGAAAATATGTGCTTTTCAGAGGGCTCGGCATGCTGATAAGCGTACTTTTCCACTCAGTGAGGAAGGCAATGGTAAACCACCTCACTCCTCGTTTTACTTAGTAAAACCTCTAGAGGTTCAAACCAGCCTTTTGGCTGATGACCTAAACACAATATTCCAATATCAGGTTAAAAAGAAAAAACGACCCAGTTTTTTTTTTTTTGCTGCAATACATTGGATGTATTTAGAGGCCTATAACTCAAAAACCGCTCGACCGATTTATTTGAGATTTTGCCAGAATATAACCCTGTATGTTGTTATTTTACTTACGAAATTTCAGATTTGTAGCATATTTAGTTTTTGAGTTATTAGTAAAATTCTTAACCCCTGTTAACTCCGTAACCGCTCATTAATTCGACAATTTCAAAAAATTGTATTTAGTATAAAAAATTAATACAAATTCATTAATGTTATGGAACAGCGATTGGCCAGTTATTCGGTGGAATTTTTAAGATATTTAAATAATGGTAGATGTTGCGGGGAGTGGAAGACTAACCATGTTGCCGCGTTGTAACTCGGTACGCCTACTATGAGAGAAAAGAACACAACCGATTAAACGAAGTGGCAACATAGTTAAGCTTCTTCTATTCCCCGCAACATCTACCATTATTTAAATATCTTAAAAATTCTACCAAATAACTGGCCAATCGCTGTTCCATAACATTAATGAATTTATATTAATTTTTTATAATGAATACAATGATTTTTTTGAAATTGCCGAATTAATGAGCGGTTACGAAATTAATAGGGGTTCAGAATTTTACTAATAACTCAAAATTTAAATATGCTACAAATCTGAAATTTTGTACGTAAAATGACAACGTACAGTTTTATATTCCAGTGAAATCTCAAATAAATCGATCGAGCGGCTTTTGAGTTATAAGCCTCTAAATGCATCCAATGTTATTGCAGCAACAAAAAGCCGGCTTTTTTTTCTCTTCTTAACCTGATATCGAAATATTAAAAAGGCTAAAAATATGAAACTGCCATGTAACAACGCGGATTGAAATTAGTTAATTTTGGTGTATAGTACGTTAAAATTGAACCAACATACATATGTTGTATGTACAGTATGTATGCATACAACTACATATACTTCGTGTAAAGTACAAAATGAAAGAAGTCATTCCCGTTTCTTATCAAATGTTAGTTGTAGTAGTAGAATAATCTTTGAATAACGAATTCGGCGAATGCCTAATACGGAGGTTTTACTATAACCCTGATGAGAAATACAGCAATTATTATCCTTAAGTAATTTTTTGGCAGAATTGGACCGCATGGTCTGTTGTAGTTGGCAAATAAATATACAAATAATGTTAGGATTTTGTGTTTTGTTTGTTTTTTTAACAGAAAGCGATGCGGCCATGGATATGACACACACTGAAGAGAGCTTTACGTCAGAACCGTTCCTGTTATTGGAACCACCGTTATCAGAAAACGACTACCCGTTCACGTTAGACAACGATGAAGGTCTCGCCGATCTGTTCGACTTCCAGTTTTGACTCATCGTCAACCGAAAGTCGTCTCGAATTTTCACTTCATTATATTTTACACACGTTATCATCACCTTGATCATTCAAAACGGAATGTCTTCACCGAATTTTATCCTCGTCTTTTTTTTATATAAATATGATAATTTTAGTATGTATTAGTTTTTATTACCATGGTATATGAATAGTATTTCTGATTAACGTGTTAGAAATTATTGACTAATAAGGAATTTGTTGTTTTTTTTTATGATTGAAAGGCGGTTGGAAAAGTTGGGCACTTTTGTAAACTATCGCCTAGTATCTCGTTTTAGGATCTTATATTATACTTGCATATCCCATGCGGCTTCGCACGTGAAACTCGTGTATGCTTGACCAATTTAAAAAATAATAAATATGTAACAGAAATAGTGTAGCTGCCAGCTACTGTATATATTCCAGCATATTCTCTCTTTCCCCATGTCTATCTATCTATCTATCTACCTCTCCTTCTCCCTTCTCTCTCTCTCTCTCTCTCTCTCTCTCTCAAACTATCTACCAAGTTTATCTTCTTTTAGGATCTTATATTATACTAACATATCCTGCGCGGCTTTGCATGGGAAACACGTGTAGGTTTGACCAATTTAAAAAAAATAAAAATTAACAGAAATAGTGCAGCTGCCAGCTACTGTATACTCCAAAGCCAATGATTTCTCTCCCCTTGTCTATCTACCTACCTCTCCTTCTTCCTCCCTCATCTCTCTCTTTCTCTCTCATACGCGCCCAAAAATCATCATTTTGATAATTTTCCTGCAGATGTCTTTGCCATCATCAAACCCCTTCATCTACTTCAACAGCAATGCGTACTCACATGTACACTTACACACACACATACATACATACATATATATGAAAATCTTCATTAGGGCCTTTAGGGTTATCATTTTGGAAAATTTAAAAATAAAATGTTGCTATGAATATAAATACGAATATGCTGTCAAAATTTCGTGAAAATCCGCTCAGTAGTTTTGAAAATTAGCAATCACCAAAATCACGATTGTTTTTATAATATTAGTATAGATAAAGCTGAATGTAACGAGTTATAGCTCTGAAATCTAACCCGTAAGGAGAATACGGAGTATTTCCTGTTTGGCTTATTTTATTTTCGCACTTGCAGAAAAACGCACGGGAATTTCTAGTTTTGTAATAAAATAATTATGGAGATTCTTGAGAAGTCTTTTAAAATGTTTGATACTAAAATATCACAGAGAGAGATAACGTAGTAGGACAATTCTATAGTGTGGATTAACCCCTACTTCCTGACTCATGTGCACTGGGACTCCAACATTCTACCGGTATACCTCCTGTAGTTTTATATAAAACTAGCTAAAGTACCCGTACCCGTGAACGATCGGTTGGGATACAGAGTTCGATCCCTGTCAGGTCTGATATTCTTTAACTGTTTATTGTTACCTACCTCCTTTCAACGTCAGCATTATTATTTATGAAAAAATATAGTTGAATGTAAAATGAAAGCGAGATCTTGGTGTTTTTAAACTAAGATATGTTGTTTAGGTCAATAGCCGAAAGGCTGGTTTGAACCTGTAGAGGTTTTACTAAGTAAAACGAGGAGTGAGGTGGTTTACCATTGCCTTCCTCACTGAGTGGAAACGTACGCTTAACAGCATGCCGGGCCCTCTGAAAAGCACATATTTTCCACTCTGCAAATGACACCTTCACTTCATTCACCACAGGGTCTGGCTGCATAGTGAAATTCATTACTTTCAGAGACGATAACTCTGACTAGTGTCTTTTACACCTCTACCTCTTCTGTTCTTAAATGATTCAGTCATTTAATTGGCTGACCATGTGATAAGAAACAGAACTATTTATTTTAGCCCTGCAACAAACAGATTGAGTGTAAATAATTTGACACTCCACCTGTCTGTTATGGGCAGAAACTAAGATAGACACAGCGCTTTATTATTTTCATATTAAATGAAAGGTAAATCATAATAGGAACACCACGATGGTGACCACTATTAAGACGACCGATTCATTTTTGACAATGTGACCAAGAAAAGGTGTATAGGGTACTGGTGGAATGGGTAGGTAAGTAAATGACTGAATGACACGCGTTTTACCAGCATGTAGGCCTCTGTTTATTTTGTATGTTAATATTTTTCTAAAGATATTGGTTTTTTCTTTTAAATTGGTAATATCTCCGTTATTATGCATGAAAATGAGAAATTTTATATAATCAAACTTATTGGTCTTTAAACGTTTCGTAATTTCGATTATATAATATTTTTTGATACATTGAATTTTAACGGAGATATTCGTAGTTTTGTTTTTTACGCCTCCCTCTGAACTCTCCCATCCCTTTGTAATATTATAAAAAATTATAGCCTATTTTCATTTCGATTATGTCCAGAACCTAAATACCGAAATTCATTGAATTTGGTTCAGCGGATCTTGCGTAATGCCGTAACATACAAACTGACAAAAATTCGACTAAACTTATTTTCGATGTTTACGTGATACATCTGGCGTAGAAACAAAATTTGGGGCATTTTGAAAAATACCAATTTTTGTAAAATCACAATTTTATTTATAAGATGTATCTTTCAAAAATATTGTCGACAAAATAAAAAATGTTTGAAACATGTAGGTTCGTTGGTTTATTTATGCTGTGCTATTACATATCCATACAGTATGCAAAAATAATGTGTGTGTATATATATATATATATATATATATATATATATATATCTATACTAATATAATAAAGAAGAAACGTCTGTTTGTTTGTATGAGGTAATCTCAAAAACTACTGAACTGATTTTAAAAAATCTTTCATTGTTGCATAGCTTAGAGCTCACTGATCAATATAGGCTATTTTGCAACTTTAATTAAGTGAGTTAAGTAACTTACTGTGACGATGTCGCGTGTTTTTTTATCGGGTGCATAGCACTTTTATTTTTTCTAAGTCCTCTGGATGGTGTATTTTTTGGGCTAGAAGCACGATTCAACTTTTATATTTCATAAAAAAACATGGAAAATAACATTCGATTCCAAAAACATTAAAAATTTGTAAATATTAAAAAATTTTGTTTTTGTACTGTATTTCATATATTATTTGTTTTCATTCGACAAGTAGTGAATGAGTCATATATTTCCAATTACTCTCCGTACAGCACATATATCAACTGTCTCTTTCTTTTCCATCGATATTCTTCTATGCGTTCTATTCAATTCTGTTAAATCGCAGGGACAAACATTTAAAACGGCGGGCATCGATTTGAGACAAGAGTGCTTCCTTTACTCATAAACAACTTTGTGTCTGACTTTCTACAGCTAGTAATGCAGAAAAACAATTTATTTCGGTGCCACAGCGAAACAAAACCTCAAATACTGTGTATACAGAGGTTTTAAAATAATTTAATGAGGCCTAAATTAGATGCTGTGAAGCGAAGCGAGCGGGGATTTCTAGTTTATGTGTATTAGAGTAAACTTTTGAAAGGGTTATTACCTTCAAAAAACATTATTGTATTGTTATAAACAAATGTTCTTGCATTAGTCAATAATTTCTAAACGGAACGTGCGACATGAGTTTTTTGATATTTTACATTCTAACCGATACAGCATCGATTTCTATGTAATTATTTTTACAAATGTCATTCATTTAAGGTAATTATTATGTTTTATATAGTATGATTATATTTTACTTTAATATTGAAAGCTTTAAAGAATGGTTAATCCGTTTCAGTAGATTTTGTTTTATACAGTGTGAGCTGTTTTAACTGATGTAATTAAAAGTTGTCGTTTTGTCGCAATAATGAACAATCTGAATGTTGTGAATTGTAAATAATGGTTATTAATGTATGAACATTTTTTAAAAAGAACGTCAAGATTTTACTGCATCAAAATTTTGTATTTGTAAGTCAAATGCTTATAATTGACTATCCATTACAATGTTCTAAATGCTGCACTTGTCTATTCACATCAGAGTTCTGTCACTGGACTGTGTCTCTCCACTCACGTTTATTTACCGTGTTAATTTTTTCCAAATTTTGTGTTATCACATTCACTGATTGTTTCCAACAGATTGTGAATTTCCTAAATAGAAATTTTTAAAAAATGCTCATTATATAAATGTTGACACAGAGTTCTCAATTACTAGTAACGTTAAACTTTTGGATGAGCATATTAACATTGTAGAATGACATTAACATATCCGTAAAGTTCGCCAAGTAGGGGATTTACCATTTAGAAACGTCTAGTTTATACAAAAAATTTCTAAGTGTGTGCTGCAATCTGTTAAATTTTTTTAGGTTGTTTGTTTTTATGGCTTGGTTATAATGGTAACCAGTTATGGTGGTGTGCGGGCTGCACATGCACAGTAAGTAGATCCCCCCCCCAACTTCGGTGTCGTAGCCTGACAACTAAAGATACAGGCTGGCTCTAAAGTAGTATTCGCTATCGTTGTGTTATGTTCGTGCGGTTTTCGTTTTGGCATTTGTGCCGCTCTCGAAAGCCAATTAGTTGCGCGCGCACAAAGTTACGGGGAAAATGTCTGCGATTCAATTTGGGGTAATAAGTGTTTTTCTAAATGATGTACCGTACGTTTTGACAGGCTCGAAAGAGAGGTGGTGCGTCATACCCTCATTCTGGTTTTTTTGTTAAAATTTCATATAACTGATATTGTGCGTGTGTAATTGATTTCTAAAAATTGACATACGTTTGGTATAAAGTTCACTACTATAAAAAATGATTCAGCTTCGTTGGAATACTAACAGGAACGAGACACCAGACACGACGATCTATCTTTGACTTCCCTTCAAAGAGTTTTTTTTAAGCTCATTTATTATTTCTGTTTCCGCCCAACATATGACTCAAAATATATCGAATAACAGATAAATTATTATATTTTATAATTAAATGCATATTATGTCGTCCCGGATAAAAGGTTGTATTACATGGTACGCAAAAAATGTGATGATTTAAATGTCTATCTTTGTACGAGTGTATCTTATTTAAATATCAGAGTATAACATTTATAGCGTAATAAAATAAGGTCCATTAGGAAGCTAAAGTAATTTTTTAATGAAAACAGAGCTTGTTACAGTGTAGTGAATGAAACTGGCCGGTAGAGTGATCTACCAATCACGTATTGTCACAATTCTCCTTGAACATCGTACACTGATTGCAATGAGTTGAGAGGAAAGGCAGACGCAACATATTCTCTCTCTCGTGTTTCGCTACTCACCCTACACGCCACTATAATTATAATCGGCGAACATTATACCACATATTTTTTATACCAATAAGAGTGTTTTCTGTTTTGCTTCCTACGTTATTTCCGAGTTATTACGAATAAATAGCGTTTTTGAGTATATAGACTAAAATTTTGATGTTTTTGTTGATGAGATTATTCGTGGTGAATTTGAAATTGATGAGTATGCTAACTTTTTTTTTGAGGTGTGCCTGACGCGCTTAAGTTTTCTATTGTGCGCACCCTTGATGTTACAATTCGCAATTGTTGAGTCGAAAAATGATTATAAATTTATTGATGTTAACACTTGAGTGCTGGTATTTAACCCTTGTGCGATTGATAGGTTTTAGAATATTAACTCTTTGAGAACTAATTCCGAAATCTCGCCAATAGACTTGGTGTTTTTTAGCCATCTTTTATCCAGAAAATTTGAATTTTTTATTTAGTCATTAAGAAAACTTTTGAGAGGTGTTTTAAAAAATAAACATGAAACTCCACTTTTTATGCGTTACAAAAAATGTGCAAAACTTTTGTTGTAATTTATGCAACGTCCTGTGTTTTTGCCAAAATTTGGCAATAAATATTTTTCATTTTGTTTTTTTTTTATTAAACTAAATAAAACGTTCATACTATATTGTATGAACAGTAATTTTAGGAAAAGAAAAACAAAGAACTGGTTTAAATCTTTTTAAAAAAGTAACCTTTCTTTGATTTTTCACTTTACATATATTTTTCCGTGGTCTTGAAAACGTTCATCAAACATTCACCTGACAAACTTACATTTCAGACTAAAAGTAAACTACATTAATTAGAACAGTTAATTTGAAAAAACCTAAATCTGTACTGAAATGTATAATTTTAATTGATAGTTACCAGATATTTTGTAATATTTGAAATCTAGTAAATTTATAGTAACCGAAAAAGGCTATGTTGTAAAATAAACTGGTTTTCGATACCGAAAAAGTTGCCGTCTGGCCTCACAAAGTAAATATTTTGACCAGTGGTATTAAAAGTGTAAATTCAGTTAAGACAGCTGATACTGTAACAAATTTTCATGTCGCATTAATATTTATATAATCAGAAATCGTAGTTAATCTATGTTTGAAATACTGTTCATCTCAGCTGAGTTCTATTGGTTTGTAACGTAAAATCATTACTGTGTAATGACTAAATTTCGTTGGCTGGTTGAAACAGTGGATTACAATGCATGAATTTTTTTTTTTTTGAATGCAGTACGTAAATTTTGAAAGATTTTGGAGTAGATCGCACCAAATGTAAAGAATACATTGATACGCTCGCTATATTTATGTTGCGATAAAACTGAGCCTTAATTTAATATAAATGTTGGGTGTTCAAAAAGTAACGTTTGATTTGATTTTAAATTAAGTCAACTAATTTGAGTTTTTGAAATTTTGTTTGTATTAGGATTTGCAAATTGAACTGGGATACTATGTTATAAATACAAAAATACATTGTAAATCGTCTACATGTCAAGTTGTTTTGCTAAATCTTTTCGATAATGGATTAGACAGCTTGGCCTGTTCCGGAAACCATCTCTTCTTGGATGTCCAGCACTCCTTTTATTGGTAGGTTTATACTCATAAGCTAAACAGGGCAAGCAGTCGTCCCGAAAACAATTCATTCAAAATGGCTGCATCAGTAGTTGTGAAATTTAATTTTCTTATTTATGTTAGTACTGTAGTGCCAATGCCAATGCCAATTTGATTTATCCAATCCTCACAGGTTCAGCCTTTCACTGATGTGAGAAAACTCATTTTTGTTGCTGCTTTGAAAGTGCCTTCAATTCACTTCCATATAGTACCACTATTGTCATTGTTTTATACAATTATAACTGAAATATATATTTTCTAACCACCAGAATACGGTAACATAAAACACTTACCAATGTTTATAGCGCTTTCGTGTATCTTGTACACATCTTCAGTAAATTAACATTTATTACAAGTCAAAATTTAAAACTTCCTGCTCCTACCATGGTAGATAAGGAATTATCTTTATCTACCATGGTAGGAGCAGGAAGTTTTAAATTTTGACTTGTAATAAATGTTAATTTACTGAAGATGTGTACAAGATACACGAAAGCGCTATAAACATTGGTAAGTGTTTTTTATGTTACCGTATTCTGGTGGTTAGAAAATATATATTTCAATTTTTAATAATACGGCTGTTTAAAAATCCTACATAGGATGTTTAACCCTTTTACCCCGGGAATTTTTCTAATTTTTTAGCAGTTGAGGACGAAGGTGTTATCGGTACATTTGTAATGATTTTTATAAAAACCCATATTTCGATTACTATTCAGTATAATTGCATGATTTTTTTTTTTTTGTTAGGAATAAATTGTAGTTTATATTATATAAAATGAAGTAGCCAAAATTGTCCAGTTTGTGTATTTTACAATTAAATAAATTTGGAAAAAGAAAACTGAAATGACGAAAGATTAAGTTTATGGTCACAGAACGTCATTAAAAAAAATACTACTGGAATAGCCATTTATTCTACTGAAAAGAAAAATTAATTTTACAAAGAACCCCAAAATTTCAAAATAAAATGTTAAAAAAAAAATTTTTTATTCAACATTTTGTAATCTCATGCATGCCTCTACTGATGGAGTAAAAAAAAGAGTTAATTATTTACTTACTTCATTGACATGGTATCCGACTTCATGAGAGTTTTTGATGATAGTTGATAATTGAATTTCTTTAGTCTTTTTTTTTATAAACACTACCCTAACTTAATTTAACTTAAATTAACATTGCCGTACCGGTATAACCTCGCAACACTGAATACACGACGAATACAACACGGGCTATAAAGTACTAAAAACACAATTAAAATAAGAATAATATAAACACTAAATGATATAAGTACTAAAAAACACAATTAAAATAAGAATAATACAAACAAAAATAATCTACTACTAAGCAGCACGTGGCCAACAATGCCGCACTAAACAGCTGTGCGTACGCAACTTTGTGAAAGAACACAGTGTAGCCAACTCAATTTAAAATGTGTTTTTATCAAACAAACGTGACAAAATTAAATGTTTAGAGTTAAAATTAATAAAATTTATATGTTTTCTGACATTTTGATATTAAAAAAAGCCATAAATAATTTAAAATAATATATTCAACACGATTTAAAAAAAATCCGACGGATCGGATCATTGTCTTATACGGCGAAAAAACAGAATACGATTTATCGGATCGTCGGGGTAAAAGGGTTAATAAAATAACAATTATAACTATGTTTCTTTTCTAGTCTTGTGCTTCAACGTTTTATATATCGTCATGTCCTGCTTGTTTTCGAACGATACGTCACATCCCAAATCTTTAAAATTGGATACCTGCGTGAAAATAAATCCTTATACATCCTGCAACTTGAAATCAGTGTTATTTTATATAATAAATTTCACTAACCTTTTTAAACACGTTGACTGCTACACTAAATTTTATGACACAGCGGGGGCCATTGTATATTTTTTATTTTTTCATATTTTATTCATTTTTCTTGTTATTTTACTTATTTTGTGTTAAGGTCAACAGTCGAAAGGCTGGTTTGAACCTCTAGAGGTTTTACTAAGTAAAAACAAGGAGTGAAGTGGTTTACTATTGCCTTCCTCACCGAGTTGAAAGAGTATGCTTATCAGCATGCCAGGCTCTCCGAAAAGCATCCACTTTCCACCCTGCAATTTACATCTTCACTTTATTCACCACAGGGTCTGGGTGTATAATGAAATTCATTACTCTCAAAGGAGATAACTCTGATTAGTGTATTTTACATCTCTACCTCTTCTGTTCTTAAATAGTTCAGTCATATAATTGGCTGGCTGTGTGATAAGAAACAGAACTATTTATTTTAGCCCTGCAACTAACAGATCGAGTGTAAATAATTTTAACACTCCACCTGCCCGTAATGGGCAATTACTTATTTTTTTTAATAACAAATACTTTTAAAATGTAAAATAAAGTTGTGACCCATTTTTGTCACAATAAGAAATGTAATAGACTACTGGGTTTAGTTGCAAATTATTCTAGACTATTTCAATCAACCAAAATAAGCAAAAGAAATAAATAGTAAAAATTAAAAACAATAGCAGCGTTCTTGTATATAGGACAACAAGAAAACAGTTTTACGCAATATCCTATTTTTTTGCAAAAGGCCGACTATTTGGACACGCTACATGTACAATGTCACTCTCTGAAGCCATAGCTTTTGAAACCACATTAGTAACACACGACTTGAAAAATGAGTAGTGTACTGCGACTCATTTTTGATACATTTTTTAAGACAAGTGTGACATATTTGGGTCACATAGCAGTCAACGTGTTAAGCTACCTTTATTATTTTTATCGACCATTTATGCCCAAAACGGGCAGGTGGAGTGTTAAAATTAATTGCACTCGATCTGTTTGGTCCAGGGCTAAAAAAAAATAGTTCTGTTTCTTTATCACTTAGTCAGCCACTTATATGACTGAACTATTTAAGAACAGAAGAGGTAGAGGTGTAAAAGACACTAGTCAGAGAAGTGAAGGTGTCATTTGCAGGGTGGAAAGCGAGTGCTTTTCGGACGGCCTGGCATGCTGATAAGCATACTCTTTCAACTCAGTGAGGAAGGCAATGGTAAACCACCTTACTCTTCGTTTTTACTTAGTAAAACCTCTAGAGGTTCAAACCAGCCTTTCGGCTGTTGACCCAAACAACAAACAACATTGACCATTTACACGTGTTTCGGTGGATCCACCATCATCAGCGTATATTATACAGTTTGAAATTAAAAATTTTTAAAAAAATTATAGAAGATGTTATATTTTCAGTCATTTGAAATTGAATAAAATATTTTTCTAGAGTATATTTTCAGTCATTTATGTAAAACAATTTTATACGAATGACTGAAGATGTAACATCTTCTGTTGTTGTTTAGGTCAACAGCCGAAAGGCTGGTTTGAACCTGTAGAGGTTTTACTAAGTAAAACGAGGAGTGAGGTGGTTTACCATTGCCTTCCTCACTGAATGGAAAAGTACGCTTATCAGCATGCCGGGCCCTCTGAAAAGCACATATTTTCCACTCTGTAAATGACAACTTCACTTCATTCACCACAGGGTCTGGCTGTACAATGAAATTCATTACTTTCAGAGGAGATAACTCTGATTAGTGTCTTTTACACCTCTGCCTCTTCTGTTCTTAAATGATTCAGTCATTTAATTGACTGACCATGTGATAAGAAACAGAACTATTTATTTTAGCCCAGCAACATCTTCTATAAACTTTTAAAACATTTAGTTTCAACGGTATAATATACTCTAATAATGGTGGCTCTACCGAAACACGTGCAAATGATAAATAATAAAAAAATAAATGCAGCTTAAAAAAAGGTGCTTCAAAAAATTTCTATTTTTGACCTCATCGTAAATTTTCCTAAAAATGCTATTACTTCAGTATTTTGTAAATGTTTCTTTGTATTATGGGGTAATTTCAATAATGCCAGGTATTTTTAAATTATAGTATTCCGTTTATAATTTTGCCTCTATGTGGTGAAGTGGAGGAACGTATAAAACGTGTTTTAAAAGTCATTTTATAACAAAAAAAATATATTTTAAATAGGGTACTAAACAAAAAAATTAATTTGAAATTATGACAAATAGTGTAGTTGTAAATACATGAGGTCTGTTCAAAAAGTTCCCAAATTTTTTTTTTATAAAAAAATATTCGACTTACAACTTAGGGGTCTGATTCCCCTTCAAAATAATCTCCTCCCTAACGTATGCATTTGTCCAATTGGTGTTTCCAGTTTCTGAAGCAATCCTGGGACGCTTCTCTTGAAATGGCCTTCTGCTGCTCTGAATCCAGAATCCAGGTTGAGAGGGCTAAGAAGCCCTATGATTGCGACATCGTGTTAAGGAACACCTGGTCGCTCGGCAAACAATTTCACAGAGTAATTGCAACCTTGTGGAATTCAGGGGAATTTTATAGAATTAAATTAGGAATTTGGATTCTGTTTCTTGGGGGATTGGAAGTGGGACTTTGGTGGAGGTAATTTAAGAAGTTATTGGTGAGTGGTAACAATTTATAATAAGGGACAAGTGGAATTAGGAGCGGCTCTTTTGTATTTTTCTATTTATTCAGTGGCCTTTTCATTTTAATGCAGGAATTCTGTTGACATGGGGAGGCGAAGGCATCTTGTGTACTTATCGTGGAGAAATTTTGTAAATTTCTGCTGCTCTGTCGTGTTCTTCTGAATCTCAGCAATAATGGCAATGTTTTGCTTTTAAGGGTTTTTTTTTTAATTTGGGGAACAAGAAGAAGTCACAGGGTTCTAAATCAGGTGGAGAAGCACGGTAATCGAATTGCTGGCCAAAAATTCTCAAGTTTTGAAGGCTGAATGGGCTGGTGCGTTGTGGTGGAAGAACCAGACATCGCTCGGCCAAAGATCGGAACGTTTGTGTCTGATTTTTTGTCGTAGGCATTTCAGAAGCTCTCTAACAATCGAATGTTGATTTGTACGCACCAAAGACTTGATTTTACCCACGTGATCGTCGACAGCGTCCCAGAACAATCATCATCATCCATTGATTTTTGACCATTTTTAAACCCTTCCCTCGATTATATAATTTGTATTTTCAAATCTTAGTGTTCCCGTCCTGGCACAACCCTCAACACAGGATCAGGTTGAATTTCACTGGTGTCCAATTGTACCGTTTCTTTTTTCCTTCCATAAAATCCATCATTTTTAATAAACCAGTAAAAGGGGTGTTTCATTTTTGTATTGGATTACCGCAAGTGTACTCTATATTTAAATTAGCCACTCGAAAGTTTAAATTTGAATTAACAATTTTTATATTTTTGTAGGTTATGTGCGAGTAGTGTTAATGAATACTATTTTTGGAAAATTTGAAACAGACATTAATTTTTTAACACCCTTCACAACAACATTACGTATTCAAATAGTGAATGGACTAAATCGTTATATACGTAACTCATCCGTAAGTAATAACAATACTCCTTGGGTTAAAATACGGTGTAAGTGTGACATGCATTATAAATGGGGAGCATTGTATTCACCTTAGAGTAAATGCACAGTGTACGAAGGCAGTCAGATTCCGAAGCCAGCACCGGTAGAAAGCTCCGTCACGAAGATAATAGGCTTAGGTGGAATGGTAAAATAGGAACGGATTTTAAGCAACAAAAATTTTTCGATTTTATTTTCTGTAATTTTTGTAAAAAAAATAATACTTTGTATAAGAACAACTTACGGTAACCTTAAGGCAATTTCAACATTTTTTTTATTTTAACACGTTGATCGATATTTTTGGTTAGTGTAGTAGTGCTCAAACTCCCATATGAAATAAATTGCTTATGGACTTTCCGTACTACATTCTGAATGTTAAATCGACTATAGGTATTGAGAAATTCATAGAATAAACGATATAATAACATTGCAATAGGAAGTCTGAATTGATGACTGTATTTTTAAAATCCATTCAAAAATTCCCGGCAATCGGTAACGAAAGACGATTTTCACTGTAGGATTTACAGGATTGTTCTGAATGCGTAAATATTAACAATGCTAGTGTGCTGGGAATGGAACAGAAGCTATAGAAACATAGTACAGTAGAACCTCTTTAATCCAGCATGTTTGGGACTCGAAGCTTGCCGGATTAAAGGAAATTCCGGACTATGGAGGTTATTTATAAAAATACGGGAGTCGTATAAAAAAATAACACAATTTGCACAAGAAACTTTTACTATATGTATTTATTATTTAAACAATATATAATTACAGGAGAAATATTAAAATGCATTTTTTAAGTACAGTAAATGATGAAATAAATTTGAATACAGTACAGTACTGTACTATTCGTGGTTTTTAGCAACAGCACTGGTAGATGGCTGGAAAAAGGATCTAATATCTACTTGCTTCTTACGACTGGTATATTTTTTATTTAAAAAATCATTTTTTATTATATGCAAGTTCATAACTTCGGCCATATTGTATTGTTAATTTGACTCAGCAAATTTTACAAACGTGTAAAAAAGCATACTGAGTTTACAAACTCAGAGCGTGACGCTTTGTGGCTGTTGAGTGTCGGCAGTAGCTGTCGGGTTGTTCACTTTACATTGTTCATTGTGAAGGCAATTCTATAGTTTTTGTCTATTGCCATTGATGCCGGATTAAGGAGGTTTTACTGTATGGTGTATGACACCTTAATGCATCAGTCGACCTCAACATTTTGTAATCTATTTCTTGATATCGTAATAAATTACGTACTAGAATCAAACTCTTCACACCTGTATTTTGTTTTATCTTTAATCCGTTCAGTGCCGAAACAATATTTAAAAGTTTAATCTAAAGCCATTTAATTTGAATAAGGGCCAAAAAGTGCCAGCCTTATTTCCAAAACTTGCAAGCATCAACCTCCCATTGCCAACGACAATTTCCTGTTCAAAATTATTTTTTATTATGTTCATTAAAAAAGAAATCGTTCTAACACTGAAAATATTCAAAATAGTTTTTTTAGTTTACTTAAAGTCGCATCGACAGCTTGTCCGTTAGCAACTACTGTGGGTTTTGGTACATTAATGGTGGTTTTAACGTGTTGAAATTTCCAGACCCTAACCGGGAATCGAACCCTGAACCTTTTGCTTTGTAGGCTAGCACACTAGTCACTACGCCACGTAGTCTGTTTCAAAATACATTATTCCATTAATTTTTGTTTAAAAGTTCTTTTTGTAGATGTTCAGTTATCCGGACGTTGACACTTCATGCATATTTTACGGACGTCTGGTAAACCAGATGTTGTCACTAAGTGAAATATTTAGACGTCCTGTTTTCCAGACGTTGGT
Source organism: Catonia carolina (assembly GCA_035578175.1). NCBI lineage: Eukaryota > Metazoa > Arthropoda > Insecta > Hemiptera > Achilidae > Catonia > Catonia carolina. The sequence continues at coordinate 1,918,820 of JAQMRL010000017.1, read as the reverse complement.
ACTGAAAGGGTTAAATTACATAACTAAATACTGTAAAAGAACACAAAAAATTGATACCTATTAAACTCTTAAACTCTAGTTAAACATAGTTTAACTAAAAAAGTGGTGAACCGATTATCCCGATATCTGAAACTGTTATGAACATTTTATTCTGATGAATTTTGACTTGGTCATTTTGTAATCACTGGCATAGACTGCCATGTAATAATGTTGTGCGATTCCAAAATCTGTTTGGCACTGGTTGTCGGAATTTGACTTTGGCGTTCACTGTGTGATTACGCTTACAGATTACTATTGTAACGGGTGACTAAAGTCGTGCAACCCAAACTACAAAAAATTGTTTTTAGAGTACCTTTTCATTTTTTTTAACTTGCTAAATTACAAAATAACGACTAATGATTATTTGTTGATACCGTTCAACTGTTATGGTCTCCAAAAAAGAGATAGGCCCGATAATTCTTCAATGAGATACACCACACCACACTCCAATTTTTTGCGAGTGTAATTGCTGTTCATGGAACGCATGTGGGTTGTCTGCAGACCATATTCTGAAATTATGATTGTTGACGTATCTGTTAAGATGAAACCAAGCTTGATCGCTGAAAAAACAAAAACCTCGTCTCAAACAAATATGTCATTTCTGATTAACCGTCTGAACCACTGACAGTACTGCATTCGCTTTTCCTTGTCTAGTTCTTGGAGCTGATGAGTCACACTTATCCGATACGGATGTAATTTCAACACTTTTGTAGCCTTACGAACACTTTCATAAGATAGCCCAGTCTGGCTAGTACGTTTCCGAAGAGACTTTTTCGGAGAACGTACAAGTTTTTCGTTTATCGTCTGCTGAGTGTCATCCGTTAAAACACCTGGACGGCCTGTACGTTTACGGTCATCCACTTTTCCTGTATCCCGAAAACGATTAAATAAACGAGAGATAGTGGATTTGTTTGGCACATTAGCATCTGGAAAAGCATTTGAAAACTCTTCTTTACACTTTGAATACGATTTCAATTGGCAGTAACTCACAACATTGTAGCGCGGATTAAACAACCTGTTACAAACAACGCCTTCCTTTGGCCGATGGTGTAATCTAGCAGTGCTTCCATACACAGTACTGTCACACAATAAATTTTCCTACTTGCAATATCTTTTGCGACTTTGACTGTCATTCCTGTAAAGCAGAATAATTCGGGTTGCACGACTTTACAGTCGCCCGTTATTTAGTTTTATATTGTTATTTTTTTTGGATTGTAAAATTTTGATATGACGAAAGACATTTTGATCATAAACGCTTATATATATTATATATATTTAAATTTAAAAAATATACATAAATATTTTATTTAATTATAGTTATTATTAATATTATTAGTAATTAATATATTTATTAGAATCTGTATGTATAAGTAATAAAATTAGATAGTAAAGAATTAGTCTAAAATTAATTATCTTTAGTATTTTAGTGAATTAATTTTTAACAGAAATTTAAATAGGTAATGAAGAACTAATGTACAAAGTCTGTTTTTTAAGTGTACTGTTGTTCAGTGTGTGTGTGTGTGTGAGCGTGCGTGCTTTGTTTTTATTATTATTAATAATAATTAATATTTTAGTTTTTATGTGTGTTTTGTAAATATATATAGTATATATTATTATTAAGTTAATCTGTGTGTGTGCGTGTGCGTGTTGTATATTGGGTGACTTAAAGAAATTTATATCAGTTTTTGCAAGTTTGATGTGTAATGCGTTGGTTCTATTTAATGTTAAAACGAGTGGGCCATATTTAACGAAAAACTCTAGCATTTATTTTTAAACTATCTCCAAATATGTTTTAGTTTTTTTTTTAAGATTTAGTAATGGCCTTTGGTATAGCCTGATCAGTCACCTGATAGAATGTCGCTATTATTTGTTAAGTAATATCAGTTGGGCAACTAAATTTGTATGGTGACCTGATCAAACTCTTGGCTAATCCTCGTCGAAAATACTGCAATTAACTTGGGTGGTTGTTAATACTGTACAGTTCCCGATGACATTAACGAAAAAAAGATTAGCGCACCTCCGTATCGTTGTGGTTAATGGATTGCTTTGCCACGCTGAGGTCCCAGATTCGATTCCCGGCCGAGTCTGGGAAATTTTCAAGTCTCAAATCCCACAGTTAATTTTACATAATCCATCGTAGTTGCTAATGACCAAGCAGTTGATGCGACTTTAAATAAATTAATTTAAAAAAAAGATTTAAGAATGAAAAAAATCACACACAGCATCAAAATTCTGTATTATCTTTGAATATTTGATGGATTAACAATTGATTTTTTTTTTTAATCCAAAGTTATATTATTTTGCTTAATTTTTTTATCCCACTGAATAATTATATATATTTTATTGATTTATTTTTTATTATATAACATTTTTGTATGTATATTTAAAAAAATTAACTGTCCTAAAACTTATTGTTATTAATGAACCACTACTGCCGGCCGCATTGGCGTAGTTGGTAACGTGCTCGCCTCTCATCAGGCAGTCTTGGGTTCAAATCCCATTCAGGCAAAGCATATTCTCATACATTACAAAAACATTATTTCATCCTTCACACTGTCTGCATTAGCAGTAATTGAGGAACAGTCGGCCGTTAATCAAAAAAAAAACAAAAAAACATTACTAGAGTCTGATAGATGTAAACAGAACTATAAAGGATGGGTAAGGCGACGAAATATCTGTTATATATATTTCTTCTGTCCATGTGTTAGTCATTGAGCTCCTCTTAAACGCCTGGACTGATTCTTATGAAATTTTTTGTCTGAGATTAAGTTGATTTGAGAATGCTATAGATTCACAATTCAACCCGATAGAATAATTTTTTTTAAATTAATTAACTAATTTATAAATTTTAGTTGATTTTAAATTAACTTAAAGTTTACATTGTATCCTGTAGCTGGCGCTCTGATAATGTTTACGAAACTTTTTGACAATTTCTAGCATATTAGTGAGACCCAGCAGTAGTATTGAATAATACGAGGCGTATTTTTAAAGTAAGTACTGTTTGAAAATAAAAAATAAATAAAAGGAAATTTGCAAAAACTAATTTTATTTTCGGAATCTACATACTTTTATCTATTTTTCTACATAGTTTCCAAGTTTTTGTAAACACTTATCATATCGCACAACTAAATTTTGGAAACCTTCTTCATAAAAACTTGCCGCCTGCTGTGATAACCAAGAATTCACGGCTGTTTTCAATTCGTCGTCATCGTCATAACGGCTGCCGCCCAAGTGATGTTTCAGATGACGGAAGAGATGAAAGCTGCTCGGCGCAAGGTCAGGGTTGTAGGGTGGGTGGTCCAAAACTTCCCAGCCAAAAGAGTCCAATGCAGCTCGGGTCTGAGCGGCAGTGTGAGGGCTTGCATTATCGTGCAGAAACAAAATTCCTTTTGTGAGCATGCCACGTCTCTTGTTTTGAATTGCTCTGCGCAGCTTCCTCAGGATTTGGCAGTAGGCTTCTGCATTTATTGTCGTTCCTCGTTCCATAAAGTCGACCAGCAAAACACCATGCCTATCCCAAAACACGGACGCCATGATCTTGCGCTGTGACAAAGTCTGTTAGGCTTTGACCTTTACGGGAGAGTGCGTGTGTCTCCATTCCATGCTTTGTTGTTTCGATTCAGGAGTGAAATGCGAAATTCACGTTTCGTCTCCAGTTACGATCCGACTCAGGATGTCGTCACCATTTTCGTCATAATGTGTCAGAAAATTCAAGGAACTCTCGAGTCTTTTGTGTTTGTGCTCCTCCGTCAGGAGTTTAGGGACCCAACGCGAGCACAGTTTCTTAAAGTTTAATTTTTCATTAACAATTTTGTAAATCACAGACCTCGAAACGTCGGGAAATTCGTCATCTGAAACATCACTTGGGCGGCAACCGTTATGACGATGACGACGATTTGAAAACGGCCGTGAATTCTTGGTTATCACAGCAGGCGGCAAGTTTTTATGAAGAAGGTTTCCAAAATTTAGTTGTGCGATATGATAAGGGTTTACAAAAACTTGGAAACTATGTAGAAAAATAGATAAAAGTATGTAGATTCCAAAAATAAAATTAGTTTTCCTTTTATTTTTTTTTTATTTTCAAACGGTACTTACTTTAAAAATACGCGTCGTATTATTTTTTATAAAACAAAACATATTTTTTAGTGTCATTAAAATTACTCGTTGTGCCAGCCATAAAGTGTGCAGTATTGAGTAAGTATTTTATATTATTTTTTTAACAATTTTAATGATGTATACACGTGCACTAAAAATGAACTTAACCTATGAATCTAAGAAGATAAATTCGCTGTACGTGAGTTGATTTAACCATAATATCTACCATTCATAAATCAAATTTTAAATAATTAAAATCAATTATAATGAAACATTAAATTTTTGTTATAATATTTTACGAATATCTTTAAAAAATTCATGATAAATGACATAGTTTCCTCTCTCTCTCTCTCTCTGTATTTTTTGGAGTTAACGTTTCCACATGACGTCTGTCGGGTCCACTAGTTGCATTCTGAAGTAAAAACAAGTTCGTGTTTTGACAAAATCATAATATTCTGTCTTCTTCTTCTTCCGCGATGCGGAAGGCGAAACATCTGAAAATATCTATGTTTATCGCAGGAACATAAATTGGCGTTTTACAATCGTTAGCAAGCCAAGACAACTGTTAAGAAGATAGTCTGTTTATCCAATAAATGCTGATAGAGAAGAAAATAGAGAATTGAATCTTTTGTACTTAAAATTACGTTTCTTCTTCTTCTTCTTTACAACCAGGGCGTTCAGGCTTCTGCAGCCCCTCCTCACCGCGACCTAAAAGATCTTTTGTGATTGCCCCTATTCCTTATTTATGCAAGACCCACACTTTCAATAAAGCGCAGGATCTGCCTAGGATCTAGTGCACTTACCTGAGAAGGTGTTAACACGTCCTTACCCATCAGCGCTCTTCTTTTGCAGCCAACCACTTTGCAACTGCATAAAATATGCTCAGCCTTCTCTTCTGCCCCATGACAGAATCTACACAGGCTCTCTTCAGCAACTCCTATCTTGGATAAATGATACCCAAGATTACAATGACCAGTCATCAGGCCCACTACCCTCCTCAAGTCCTGTCTTCCTAGTCTATTATATATCCCAGCCTTTCTGCTGGAATAGGCAATGAATTTCTTTGCCTGTTCACAGCCTGGCACCTTCTCCCAATAGGAGGTTTTAGCCTCCTCTTCCCAGGCCCTAACTATACCTCTATAATAGCCTTCACCAATTCCACAGAATGGCTCTGGGCCTATGAAGTGAGAGGCTGCGCCTTTTCTTTGCTAAGGCATCCGCTCTCTCATTTCCAGGCACTCCCTGGATAATATTCTGTCATAAACCTTTGAAAGGGTTAACTTTTCTCAAAATTGATTTATTGTACGAGTTGTCCCCTTGCAAGAAGTAATTGAATTGGTGTATGAAATTTCTTTTCAGTCATTCAGTATGTTAGGATGTTTACGTGTGAATGAAGAATGTGAGTGCGCGCGTGTTATTTATTCATAATTATTCTATTGATAGATTATGTTTTTGTTCTGTTATATTTATCCAAAATAGAGTAAATAATAATAATATTAAGTTTTTAATAATATACTGTTTCTTTGTATGTAATTTTCCCAATGTTATTAACGATTTCTGTTTTAATAATCTTTTGGTTTGTATCTGTTGTTTTATTTTTATTTTTTAATTGGATTTAAGTATTTCTATTAACATTTTTGTAATATGTTTATATATTCATCAAAATATCTCTCTCTGTTAGTTCATTTATAGATAAAAAAAAATTCTGTATAAATTATTGGATGCGCTTTGTTAAAAGTTTTAGTATTCCTCTGTGTGGTTTCGTTAATATCAGTTTAATAGTTGTGTTCATGCAAAACTTATAATAAAAAAAATTACTTTTCGTGAGGCGACGTGTTTTATGACTAAGGGAAATTTTTTTTAAAGAAAAGGAATGGACGTAAAAAGTCATTGCGTGTTTATTTAACTCTGTGTCATCCTTCCTCACAATGGGAACAAGCCCATTTAGCTTTCGTAAGAAAGTTACTTAACTCTTTTAGAGGAATCAAATGACACTACAGTAATCCGGAGGGTTACCGAAAATAATGATACCCTTATATGAACGATAAGATGGGGGTTAGGTTCTGAAGGAAAAGTAGTCCTGTAGTGGTTTTAAGCGTTGAATAGTTTTAGGAACATTTTTCCATTATTATAATCTATGAATATTTAAAAAATATGTGGTACTGTACACATACAAAATTTAAGTTGCTTTAAAATAGTTAATTATGGCTGTTTGCTTCTTCTTCTTCTTTTCAAACTCCTTGTGGACTTCTTCGTATGGTATCATCAGCTCCTGGAGTCGTCTTTCCATGACGGCATACGTCTCCAACACGTGATCAGCTAGCTGCGTTGCCATGCTGATGATCTTGTAGATGGTTTGTGAAGAAATGCTTGATTTCGTTTCGGGATCGTCAAACAAACAAAACTAACTTAATCGTACGTTACTACGTGCGGGACACGCTCACTACATACTTCTCTTCTTCTTCTTTATCTGCCCCTTCTGCCTCTCAGCGTAGGGTGTGCCATTGTCTCGATCCATCCTCTCCAGATACCTCGGTCCATCATCATATTCCTCATCTGCTGCCAGTCCTTTCCTCGAGCCTCCCCCAACCGCTCCATGTCACCATTCCATGTCCCAAATCTAGTATTACAGCATTTCCGTTTATTATTCCGATTATCCAGTCCTGTTCCGAGGCTTTGTGTTGTGCTTTGAATCCGTTTTTAACCAACGTGTGGGGGATTAGCCCAACACGCTGGGTTGGAGTACTTCTTAGTCTGGCTCCTACCCTTTGACCTGTCCGGCTTGGGTGGCCCTACCAGTAGTTACACTACCGCCGGCATAGCTCCCAGGGTCATAGGAACACGCTAGCCCCTCCACCAACGACAAGGTCTTGTACTCCCCAGGAGGGGCTCACTACATACAGTACGTTGAAATCTCGCTTGGCTCATGGCGGCTGTCACCATACTAGTGTTTGACTCAACATGATACGAACGCCAAAACATTTATTCAAACACGTAGGTGATACATGTTTTCAAAATTGTATGACTTCCCCACCTTTCACCAATTACGGTGTACGCAAGGTGAGATTGCGTACGTATTTTAAGGTTTCAGGCACACGGACAAAGTCCGCAGATACCAAGGGATTACTGTATTTTTGTTTCCAAATTCTGTCTTATTTCTTGACTTCTGGTTGAAAATGGAACTTTGAACCTAATCCAGTGCCACTAATTTTGCTGTGTAGATTATGAATCCAAAACCGGTTTGTTGCTATCTCTTGTAGTTTCTGACATCTGGGTGTGATCCTGCGAGTCGTCTTTTGAATTGAAGAACCCTTTCCATGACGGCATCCGTCTCCAACACGTGATCAGCGAGCTGCGTTGCGTGCGTACACTATTTAAGGAGCTTAAATTGCTTACAGTTCCCTGTTTCTACATTTTTGAGGTGATTATGTATGTTAGGCAAAATAATTTTATGCAGAATTTCAATGTTCACAATCATAACACGAGAAACAGGAATGATTATTATGTGGCTAATCACCCCACAAAATTGTTTGAAGAAAAACCTACTTATGCAGGGAGAAAATTCATAAATAAATTACCCCAATCTTTAAAGTATTGTGAGGATTTGAATTCCTTTAAAAAAAATTTAAAAATTTACTTGATCGGTGAAACTTTTTATAGCGTACAAGAATTTCTTTCTTGATAGTAGTGATACATAGTGTGTTTCTTATATTATGTATTTCAGGTGTTACATCTGACGACATGTCCTATACTCCTCCTGGAGTCTCCAGGGCGTAAAAAAAACGTAAACGGGCGTAAAAAACACAGGAAAATGATAGATGGTCATTTTAATTGCTTTTCTTGGTAAAAATAAATCTTTTAAATTACTACAGGGTACTGTGCTGGACCCTACATACTTCGGTACAAAATTTATCAAGTGTGGCGTATCATTGTACCGAATAAATTTTTTCGTGATTTTTTTAATCAGTTTCCTCGCAAACGGATCGAGATATAATCTTAAAACATATTTTTATTTAATATTTTTAATCGAATACCATGAGATTCAATTAATTTTTCGCAATCTTTATTAACGAAATCTTCTTCTTCTTCTTCTGCCTTTCAAGGATTAGGCATCTCTGCCTGTTCCGAACCTCTCAAATCTGCCCATCTCTTTCTCGGGCGTCCTCGTTCTCTCCTTCCCTATGGCTTGTAGCCCACTGTCTGCTTAGGTATCCTATCCTCCCGCATTCTGTTTACATGATTTAACCACTGCATCCTGTTCTGGGATACCTTGTTGTTTCTGGAGAAGATTTTGAGTTTTTTCCTTGTCTCGGTATTCCTGTAACGATTTTCTCTACTACACCATATGTATGTCGAAGAAATTTCATTGCAGATGCTTGCAATCTACTCTCTTCTCGCTTTGATAGCACCAAGTTGCAATGCCATAAAGTAGAGGCGGCACTGCTAAGGTTTTATAAAATCTCAACCTCGTCTTTATACTGGTGCTATTTTTTAAAGTGCAGTGGATAGTCCCACATATTTGCTGAAATTGGTGCATCTTATTGTAAGCATCTTCATTATTAGCGAATTGTTTGCCAAAAAGTGTTTTTAGAAATTTAGTTGGTGGTTACTCAAATCGAAACGAGAAGAAAATTTTACTCACGTGTCCCAAAATGATAGGTTCATTGATGTTGTGTTCAGCACAACATCAATATTTAGGGGTTCCATTCCTGGTTAGGTCTGGTCTTTTTTTTCAGTAATTTCATCTAGTCTTAATGACTAGAAATCAAGTACAGTGCGAGCAATGTGGCGCCCTGCATCATTATGATGCAGTAAAATTTTGTTTGTTCTTTTCCGACTGTTTTATCGTAAAATGACGCAACATCTTGATCAAAACCGATTTGTAGTAATATTGCCATGAGGGACAGCATTTTGGTACAAATTAAGAAAACCATCTTAACTTTACCAGGGCTGCGATTCGATGTTTACTTTTTTCGAAGGTGGCGAGAGATGTTTTTTCTATTTAGAACTTGGTTGTTTCAGTTCCGGATCATAGTGTTACATCCAAGATTCATCTATGGTTATGATTTGAGTCTTTTGTTCGTTTACTTTCATTGATATTCGCAGACAATAGCAGCAGCTGTATTCTGTAGAACCTCGGTGTGAGACATTGCTCGTCAACGATGCTTTCTCTACTGTCCTTGAATACATTATATCACTTGTAGAACGTCACCTGGTTCATAATATTTTCACCATACTTTATAATTAATAATTGATATGTGTCTTTTCGGTTTTTCTCAAGTTCACTAAAAATTTCACGGTACACGAATCGTCACATACGTCCATTTGTTGCACCAATTGATTTAAAGATTGTTACAGACGGATAATTAAACGGGCTGGCTACACCATGGTGTGCGCTGTTGCCACTATTTACCATACATTTTCCTTCAGGATCACTATTATTATCATTACTTTTTGAACACAGCCATTGTATTAAAAAAGCTGAAAAATTTACGTATGGATTTTTTTTATTTTGTTGTTACGTCTGACTGTTAATGCAGACGGTAGGAGAAGTATGAGGGATGAAAAAATGCTAGACCTGACCAGGAATCGAACCCAACATCCCTATGTAGAAGCCAGTTGCATTAACCACTACACCAACGGGCCGGTCTTTATTGGATATATAAGTTTATATAATGCCCAAAACGGGCAGGTGGAGTGTTATTTTAATTGCACTCTATCTGTTTGGTCCAGGGCTAAAAAAAATAGTTCTGTTTCTTATCATAGTCAGTCACTTATATGACTGAACTATTTAAGAACAGAAGAGGTAGAGGTGTAAAAGACACTAGTCAGAGTTATCTCCTCTGAGAGTAATGAATTTCACTATGCAGCCAGACCCTGTGGTGAATGAAGTGAAGGTGTCATTTGCAGGGTGGAAAGTGAGTGCTTTTCGGAGGGCCTGGCATGCTGATAAGCATACTCTTTCAACTCAGTGAGGAAGGCAATGGTAAACCACCTTACTTCTTGTTTTTACTTAGTAAAACCTCTAGAGGTTCAAACCAGCCTTTCGGCTGTTGACCTAAACAACAACAACAAGTTTATTTATAAATAAACTAATTTACATCATAATGAAATGATTATTCTGATTGGATGATAACATAATGTGTAGGTTTATTTTATTTACAGCAAAGCTGACTTGAGCTGTCAGACATGTTATATTAAGTTTTTTTTCTCTTTTGATGTTGGTAATTACTTTATAAATTTATAACGACTTTTTTAAAACGCCCTTTAACGTGTATAATGTTTTGCATGAACACAAAAACCTTTATTTTTATTATCTCTGTAATATGTTATACATTACTTTTAACACGTTCAATGCGGCTTGGTTGATGCAAGGTCATTCACCATGACTGAGTAATACTTCAACGGTAAACTGGCTTGACGCCGTTATAGTTGTATACAAAAATTTAATTAATAATATATTATAATATTCCATTTAAAATGAATAATTTTTATGTAACTAATAAAATTGCACGGAAAACCGAGTTGTAAATATATCGGATTTTAAAATTCTGTCAGAAAAGAACCGTGACATCGGTTCAAGAACGGAGACCGGTCGCCTGGTAGTGTTCGATAAACTGCATGAATGCAGACCGTACTGAACGTGTTAATTATCAATTGATAATGCTAAATAATTTAAGTCAGTTTTCTACCTGCCAAAGACACTTTATCCTATTTTAATTCTTGTACAAACTTCATAATTATTTACTAGAGAAATATTTAATAGTTTTTTTTTTTAATCTCTTCATTATTTCTGGATTTTGTTATTTAATTTATTGAAAATTTTATTGCTTGTAAGAAAATATTTACATAATTGTTAATTTTAAAACTTTTTTTAACTGATTTGTTGTTTTTTTTTTAAGTAATAATTTTTATGTCAGGTTAAATATTTCATATTGATTGTTGAAGGTTATACTGTATTCGCATAACAATGTGGGATCTTGTGAAAGCTTTGGTTGTGTCGTTTTATTCGTGTGTAGTGTCAGCTTGGTCACATCACATGCTTTTATCTAGTTCATAGCTAGTGTCACCAAATGGCGACATTAAGTGGCAAACTTTATCTGTTTGGTGGCCCTGAAAAGGGCCAGGGTAAATCTTAATGAGTTGGTCCTGAGAAGGACCGTTGTGCCGGTCTCGAAGGAGACCGGTAGGCAGCGCGTGGCTGCAATGAGAGCCGTGGCTCAGATTGATGGCCCTGAAAAGGGGCAGTTAAATGGTAATCGTCTTGATGGGAGCGTCAGTCGTCGGAGGCTGGGTGACGTGGCGTGTCGTCGTCCAGCGGAGACATCTTCCTCCGCAGTAGTGCATCGATAACTGCTTCGTCGGGTCCGGTGGGCATAAGGCTCAGTCGAGAGACCACTGTGGGCAGCGAGCAATGACGGTCTGGTCGGCGAGCGGAAGCATCATCTTCTCTCTTGCAGGGTCGTCGATGTAGGACGTCTTGTCTGATGTCTGAATTAGAATTGAATTTCCTCAGCTCAGTGTAGCGCTCTTTATATAGTTGCCTAGAGGGTGGTTATTCACTCGACCTTTGCAACTAAGCCCTCTGTCAGTACGCTGCCAAAGGGCCTACCGCACCAACAAGGGTCGGGAGAAGAATTGAAGTCCGGCTACACAGTAAATGATTAATTAGAGGGGGTGGCGGTGATACTAGGTAGGTTAAAATGCTTTTGTTGAAAGTTTAATCCTGTTATTAGTGGACTGTTGGACAGGTGGCTTATGAGAGACAAACCATACTTGTACTTAAGTTGTTCGTATCAATCCACACTACATTAATGTACTACATGTTTTGATGCGTCTTTAATTTTTTTTAATGATGAAATGAGTAAACCAAAGATAAATAAATTTTTGAACACAAAGGGGTTTCAAATGGAAAAGTAATTAATGTTTTGCGGTTGACATGGATAAACAGTTGAAACCCAACAAAAATCAATTATGCAGTTGTACCCCGCTATATGAATTTGGTTGTAACATTGTTATTTGCCTCACGTTACAAACATTGTTATATAAGTATGTATTTTGTTTTCCTAGAACCAATTTACAATTTTCTGTACTAGAATGGCATTAATAATGCGTGTACGTACATAACATAGTTTATCTGTAAAACCTATTTAACTGTAGACTATGTACGGTACATTACAAAAATTGTTTCTTTATCTCTAGCACTTCGCTTGATTCATGAGTTAAATTCTAACTTCCAGCCTCTGACTTTACACTATGTACATTCCCACTTAATTCACACTCTTTCTGAGATATCACTTGACATTCAACCGTCTTCCTTTCAATTTTAATTGTGCTTTACCCCCGTGAACAACCATGTCATCATCGGAGTTTCGAAAGCCTGTTTTTTATGTTTCATCTTTAATTTCATTTTCATGTTAGTTTGTTTTTTTGTTTGCTACTGTACTTTACAATTTAGAATTTTAATTTTGAGTATGTCTTCGAAAAGTAAGTCCGGATCAGCAAAGAAAAGGAAACCATTTACAATAAAGATAAAAACGAAATTGTTGCTAAATTTTAACGTGGAGTGAGACAGGTGGATTTGGCTTAATTTATGATTGAACAAGTCTACTATTATTGCCGCAATCATGAAAAACAAAGAAAGCATTAAGGTAATTGGTGTTGCGAAAGGTGTAACCGGGATTGACAAACACAGAAATGTAATACATGATTACGTAGCGGGGCTGCACCCCGCTATACAAAGGTTTCACTACACAAATTCCACTCTGATGAATTTCATATAGTGAGGTACAACTATAACAAAAATGTAATTATTACAGTAGAATTTAGTAGTTCGGGACCATAAGGGTGCCAGATTTGGATGTGTTGGAATTTTGGAACTACAAATTTAAAAAAAAAAGAATTGCATTGATTTCTATGTTATTTTAAATTAAATTAACTAATTACAAAAAGGTGGTGGTTGGCTGATTACTTCTGTAGTCATTGTACTAAATATAATTATCGGCTATTGACATTGCCTAGTGCGGTGTGCGGGTGCTCGTGTTCTGAGAATTACGTTTTGTTGTCAATTCCGCATGAAATATAGAGTATGACCCAATTCTGGGTTTTGGATAAAAGGCCAAAAATTATTCCATTTAACAATAATTAAGGTCTGCTTATTCATTTCTTTAATCAAATCCTAAACATACATGTTTTATTAAATCCGCCGTAATTAAGTCGAGTTGATTTCCCTAATTCGATTTAAATCTTTTACCAAAATCTGTCCTGAGTGAGGTTTCATACTTTTAAGCCTAATATTTTAAGGGCCGAACTAGATTCTACTGTATTTATTTATTTTTTTAATTAGAAAATCATATAAGTTTTCACTTCTATCATGTCGTGTGTTTCAAAAGCACACAATAATTTTTTTAGTATTAATTACCTAAAAATGCCTCAGTGTGCAGTATTAGGTTGTAAAACCGTTGTTAAAAACTAGACAAATGTCCAAATTCTGGAATTGTTGCACAAACCAGATGAAATTGAGTTTTTCCTGGATGTGTGCACTCAATATTATTCTTTCTACCATATTGGCACGCTAACCTCTGCAATACAGAAGCACCCATTGTTATGATTATTATTTATAAAACTTCAGATTCTGGAATGCGGGCTGTTCCTGAATCATTACTTAATACCATTTAAAGTAAATATTACCATTTATTCATTAAAATATATTTTATAATCAAAAAAGTTTTCACCTTAAGTTATAATAATGTCAACCTTTATATGTATTTCACAGCTAAAAAAAATTTTTGTTAACCTACTCTACCATATGTTTATTATTGTATTATAAAAAAAATTAATATTTAAATTTTTTGTTTTCATATATGTGTTAATAACGCATTCATGTAAAACCATTGTGCCTGTTTTTAATCTTGTATTTTTTACTTTTATTTTTTTTGTTATATATATATTATTTATTTGTAAAATAAATTGACAATACAATACGTATTTGTATGGTGTATTTATGTTGTTGTTTTTTTGTTTTTGTATGGAGTACTTGTTTTATTGTATTGTAATAGCGCCTTTTTCCTACTTTAATGAATCATAAAAAAAGACATCAAGAACAAAATTAATTTATTACCTAAAGTTTTATGTGTGAGGATTATTTTTTTCAACCTGCGATTGGTTATAAAAATAAAAGTAATGAGAATAATAAAATAAATTTATTATCCTAAGTTATATACATCCTTGGTTACTTTTCAATATAATCGCCTTTTAAATTGAGGCATTTGTTGTCATATCACTGTACAAGTTTTCCTATTATCTTTTCATAAAATGTTGATGCCAGTAACTTGAAACCCACCGGTTTGGTCTAGAGCTAAAGTCGTCGCCAAAATCAGCTGTTGAACAGCTGATTTTCAGAGACGAAGGTTCCTGGTTCAAATCCTAGTAAAGGTAGTTACTTTTATACGGATTTGAATGCTAGACAGTGGTCACCGGTGTACTTTGATGGTTGGGGTTCCATTAACCATACTCTCTCAGGAATGGTCGACCTGAGTCTGTACAAGACTATACCCCATTTACACGTCACACACATCATCCTCATCTCATTGGGTCATGGGGTTGCTTATTGTTCTGAATTGAACAGATTGCAACGTACACACATTAGGGATTACAAAAAAAATAACTTGAAATGGTGCCTTGCTGCTCGTCACCTGTTAAGAAGTGTGGGGCTGTATGCCGGAGGATTAAAACTTGTCAAGAACCTGTTTCATTACTGCAGCATTGTAAGGACGGGCTTTATGATGAATAGCTCTCTGCAACCACAATAAATGCAGAAGGTTACTATGAAATTGTTTTGGAGCTTCCAAACGGACAAGCTCAAAGACACCTTTTTCATGTCACTGGTGGCAACATTTTATGAAGGGAAGTATTGAAAAGTAACCAAGGATGTTTTTAACTTTAGATAATTTCTTTTAACAAATTTGAGGTTGAAAAAACCTCATACGAGGTGTGGCTATTTAATAATGAGACTGAAATAAAAAATTTTATTTTTATTTTATACATAATCACTCATTTTTACCTTCAATATACACTCCTTCTCTATCCATATAACGCTCCATGTGAATTTTCCATTGTTGTAAACAGTGCTGGAAGTCATCTTCCGTCAGCTCCTTCAGAACACGTGCCGCTTTCTTTTTTACAGCTTCCACAGACTCAAATCTTGTCCCTTTTAATGTAGATTTCACCTTACGGAACAAGTAGAAGTCACATGGTGCAAGATCTGTTTATAGAATAAGGTGAATGTTCTAACACTGAGATGCTGTACTTGACTAGGAACCTCTTGACAGATAACACGGAATGAGCTGGCGTATTGTCTTGGTGGAGACCCCATGATTTGACCTTCTACATTTCGGGGCATTTTTTCCTTACTCTTTGACGAAGTTTAGAAAGTACCTCAACGTAGTAATATTGATTAATTGTTTGATCTTCAGGAACCCAGTGAAGGTACACAATCCCATGGATATAAATAAAAAAAACAATCATCATTGCTTTAAATTTTGATTTGCTCATTCGAGCTTTTTTGGCTTACGGTGAAGTTCGGCTCTTCCAGTGCATGGATTGGCGCTTCGTTTCTGGATCATAACTAACAAACCATGTTTCATCACATGTTATTATCTTGTATCTGTTCCCTAAGGTGAAATCTGCATTAAAAGGGACAAGATTTGAGTCTGTGGAAGCTGTAAAATAGAAAGCGGCACTTGTCCTGAAGGAGCTGACAGAAGATGACTTCCACCACTGTTTCCAACAACGGAAAATTCGCATTGAGCGTTGTAGGGACAGAGAAGGAGTGTATATTGAAGGTGACAATAAGTGATTATGTATAAAATTAAAATAAAATGTTTTACAACGTCAGTCTTGTTATTTAATAGCCACACCTCGTACATACTTTATTACTTTTCGGTATAAAAGCTGTGAAGATCTTATCAGTAGGCAAACTTTTCTGTCGCCTCTTCAAAGAACAATGATATGCGATGGGGTTGTTTTGAATCTTTGGCCATGTAGAGCCAGTTCTTCAATGTGAAAATTAAATAAAAATAGCTGTGAAACACTCACATGACTTTCTCTTGCCAGTGTAAGTAATGACCACTTGAACTTACGTTTAATTAAAATCAACCTCTGTTTGACTTAGAAATACAGAAAATTAGTTATTGCCTCTAAACTAGGCTCTGTAGAGAACAATGTTTAAAATAAAATTTGTAGATTTTTTTAATTTCCTATTACTTTGATTATATACACTTTTCTCATAAACTGCATACTAGGCCACAATCTTAAAGAAGAGAAAGTAACAATTTTGCACCCGATGTCAACTGAATCAGTTCAGTCGGAATTTTTTTCACGATTGTAGCTTATTTCATAGGAGTAAGCTTTGAAATTAGTTCAAAACTATTCTGGTAGGTGGCACAGTAGCTGCTGCATTAAAAGAAAAAAAAATTGGTGTGAAACACTCAATTTTTTTTTTTCAACATATCTCTGGCCAATGCAAATAATGAACAATATAACCTAATATTAGAAATAAACAAAAAATTAACCTATTTAAGTCATTGAGTGAATGATGCAAAATTAAAATCAACCTCAGTTTGGCGGATACAGAAAATCACTTTTATCACGCTAAATTAGGCTCTGTAGAGAAAAATGCTCTAAATAAAAGTAGTAGATCTTTTAATTTCCCATAAATTTTATTATATAAAGTTTTGCAGTAAAATGCATACTAAAGCTGAAATCTTGAAAATCAATATTTTTTACACATTTTTGTGGAAAAGAATTGTTAATTACTGCTAAACTAAGCGTTTCTACATAGATCGAGTGCAAATAATATAACAGTCCACCTGCCTTTTATGGGCCAACAAGATTATAGCAAAATAATTTCAATTTTAATATTCAGGATTAAACACAGGATTTTTAAAAACACATTGAACCAATTTAACCAGCGATCAGGACATATTACTTTCTCTTGCCTAGATGAATATATAGGAAGGAAAGTATTGTTTTCAAGTTGATTTTTCACCAGATCTACACGTTTTCAGACCCTTCTAAACCAAAAAAACGTGTTTTTAGCAAGAACTGAACATTGTACGAACTTGAAACTTAAGTTAGGTACCACTAGAGGACCCAACACGAATATTTCCATCAAAATCGGTCAACCGGAAGTAGTAGTTTATTCGTGTCATTTATCACTGTTTTGCGATTTTCTCAAAAACAGCTCCTACGATTTTTTTAAAAATTACCTCATTTTCTAAATTTTTTATGCTCTACAAGATAGGGTAGGTGCCATGTCTGCTGAAATTCTTGGTGAGGCTTTTTTCACGTAAAAACATTGTTTTTTTTTAAGATTGCAGCTTTAATATGCATTTTAGAGCAAAAATCTATTCTAGTAAAAGTTGTAGAAAATTAAAAATCCTACAACTTTTATATAAAACATTTTTTGTATAATGCTTAGTTTAGCGTAATTAGCGATTTTCTGTTTTTTTTCTCACGAAAACTTGTAAAAATTGATATTTTAAAGATTTCAGCCTTAGTGTGCATTTGACAACAAAAGTGTATGTAATTAAATTTATAGGAAATTAAAAGATTTACAACATTTTTCTCAACAAAGCCTAGATTAGCTTGAAAGAGAGATTTTCCATATTTTTAAGCAAACTGAGGTTGATTTTCATATTGCATCATTCACTCATGATTAAAATAAGGTTGTGTTTATTGAGGTTAGTTTTATGTTTATTTATAATGTTTTATTTGTCAGGTTATATTGTTCATTATTTGCATTGGCAAGAGAAAGTTGTGTAAGTGTTTCACACCAGATTTTTTTTATTTAGTACATTTCAACTATAATAAACTTACATTTTAGATTAAAAGAAAAAAGTTCTTATATTGTGATGTAGCTCAATTTGGATTACAAAATCTTAACAGATTGTAAAATTGTTGTTTAATTTATCAGCTGAAAGACAGCTTGAACCTCTAGAGGCTTTACTAAGTAAAACAACAGGTGGGGTGGTTTACCATGCCTTCCTCCTTTAAGTAAGTGGAAAAGTATGCTTATCAGCATCCCTCCGAAAAGTATCAACTTTCCACCCTTCAGATGACACATTCACTTCATTCACCACAGGGTCTGGCTGTATAATGAAATTCATTACTCTCTGAGGAGACAACTGTGATTAGTGTCATTTACAACTCTACTTCTTCTGTTCTTAAATACTTAAATCATATAATTGGGTGACAATGTGATAAGCAGAACTACTGCATGGTTTATACGAGGTGTGGCTTTTAAATAATGAGACTGATTTAAACAAATTTATTTTTATTTTATACATATCTCTTATTGTCACCTTCAATATACACTCCTTCTCTATCCCTACAACGTTCCATTCGAATTTTCCATTGTTGGAAACAGTGCTGGAAGTAACCTTCTGTCAGCTCCGTTAGGACACGTGCCGCTCAAAAATGTTTGTACTGACACTTTGTACGCAATTGAAAATTACCCAAATTTTTTGGAAACTATATTAACATGTGATGAAACGTGGTTTTTTTACTTATGATCCGGAAACGAAGGGCGAGTCCATGCACTGGAAGAGCCGAACTTCACCGAGAGCAAAAAGAGCTCGAATGAGCAAGTCAAAATTTAAAGCAATGATGATTGTTTTTTTTTATATCCAAGGGATTGTGTACCTTCACTGGTTTCCTGAAGGTCAAACAATCAATTTATATTACTACCTTGAGGTACTTTCTAAACTATGACAAAGAGTAAGGTAAAACACCCCGAAATGTGGAAGGACAAATCATGGCTTCTCCACCAAGACAAAGCGCCAGTTCATTTCCCGTTATATGTCAAGAGGTTCGTAGCCAAGTACAATATCTCAGTGTTAGAACATCCACTCTATTCACCAGATCTTGCACCATGTGACTTCTACCTGTTCCCTAAAGTGAAATCTGCATTAAAAGGGACAAGATTTGAGTCTGTGGAAGCTGTAAAAAGAAAGTGGTACATGTCCTGAAGGAGCTGACGGAAGATGACTTTCCAGCACTGTTTCCAACAATGGAAAATTCGCTTGGAGTGTTGTAGGGATAGAGAAGGAGTGTATATTGAAGGTGACAATAAGTGATTATGTATTAAATTAAAATTAAATTTTTTACAGCGTCAGTCTCGTTATTTATAGCCATACCTCGTATACTGGAAAATGTTAAAATATCCCTGTATCATATGAAACCTATAGGACAATATTTTCCATTGAATTTAACATTTCATTTGGGTACCCAAAAATAGATATACTGTACAAACTGTAGTGTTGTTATTAGGGTCAACAGCCGAAAGGCTGGTTTCAACCTCTAGAAGTTTTACTAAGTAAAACAAGGAGTAAGGTGGTTTATCTTGCCTTCCTCACTGAGTACAAAAGAACCCTATGCTTATCAGCATACCAGGCAAAAAGCATCCTCACACCCTGCAAATGACTTCTTCATTTCATTCACCTCAGGGTCTGGCTTTATAATAAAATTCATTACTTTCAGAGGAGATAACTTTGACTAGTATCTTTTACACCTCTACCTCTTCTTTTCTTAAATAGTTCAGTCATATAATTGGCCAACCATGTGATAAGAAACGCAACTTATTTTTGTATCCCTGGAACTAGCAGATGTATAAATAATTTAATACTCCACCTGCCTGTTATAGGCAAATTGTAAGATTAGATATCTTACAAATTATACAGTATGATACATGAATAAATCTTTATAATGCATCCTGCAGTTTGAAATTATTTCTATTTTATATAATGAATTTATTTAATAATTTCACTAACCTTCTTTTTAAACTGATCACCTTTATTTTTATTCTTACTTACACGTGTTTCGGTGGATCCACCATCAGAGTAAATAAAAAAAAAATTTTATCTCACGTATTTAAAATTTACAGAAGATTACTGAATTTACTGAAGATGTATCTTCTTCTGTAAATTTTAAATAAGTGAGATGAAAAATATTTTTAGTTTCAATTTTTTTTTATTTACTCTGATGGTGGATCCACCAAAACATGTGTAAGTAAGAATAACAAATATATATATATATATATAGGTGACGCAGTTTAAAAAGAAGGTTAGTGAAATTATTATATAAATTCATTATATAAAATAGATATAATACATGAATGCCTTTTAATTTTACATTTTCCATATTGATTTGTTAAATAAAATTGTACTGTACATTACATATTCAAACATATTTTACATATATTTTATCAAATATCTTTATTTCTTATCTGCTATGGTTGGAGTAGGAAGTTTTAAATTTTAACTATTAATAAATTTGAAAATGCATTACTAAAGATGTGTATCAAGTACATGAAAACATTATAAACATTGGTAAGTGTTTAATGTTTTACTATATTACTGGTGGTTTGGAATTATATGGTAGTGGACAAAATTAACGCTTTACTTTAAAAAATTTTAGATGGTTTCACAGTATCTTAATGAAGTTGCTATTAACCATATGATCTGGCCAGCCAACATCCCACAATTAAATCCTATTGAGCATGTTTTGAATTTGCTTAAATAAAAGAGTTTGTCAACGTAATGCAGTGAATCTTCATCAATAGCTGTATCATGTGGTGAAAGAAGAGCGGTAGATTGACCAGGAAGAAATCCAAAACTTGATTCAAGGAATGCCGAGACGAATGCTGGATGTAATTAAAGCAAGAGGGGGCTGCAATTCATTATAAATCACATAATAATCATTACTTTTAATTTTTACTTTTTCTTGCCTATATGAATGTATAGGAAGGAAAGTAGGCCTATTGTATTCATTGTGATTTTTCAAAATCAAGTTTTCACCAGATCTACACGTTTTCAGATCCCCTGAACCCAAAAAAAACATGTTTTTAGCGATTGGTCCGTGTGTGTGTGTGTGTGAACAAAATATCTCAAGAACAGAACATCGTACAAACTTGAAACTTAAGTTAGATACCACTTGCGGACTCGACACGAACATTTCCATCAAAATCGGTCAACCGGAAGTAGTAGTTCATTCATGTATTTTTTTCAATTTTCTCAAAAACAGCTACAATTGTTTTTTAAATCGCCTCATTTACTACATTTTTTATGCGTTACAGAGGCTGTTTTCTCGTAAAATATTGTATTTTAAGATTGCGACTTTAATATGCATTTTAGAGCAAAAATCTATCTAGTGAAAGTTGTAGACAATTTAAAATCCTACAACTTTTATTTAAAACATTATTTTGTATAATGCTTAGTTTAGCATAATTAGCGATTTTCTGTTTTTTTCTCACGGAAACTTATAAAAAAATTGAATTTTAAAGATTTCAGCCTTATTATACATTTTACGACAAAAAAGTATAATCAAATTTAAAAGATGTACAACTTTTATTGAGAGCGTTTTTCTCTACAGAGCCTAGTTTAGCGTGAAAGTGATTTTCCGTACTTTTAAGCCAAACTGAGGTTGATTTTCATTTTGCGTCTTTCACTCATGATTAAAATTAGGCTATGTTTATTGAGGTTAGTTTTTTGTTTATTACTAATGTTAGGTTATATTGTTAATTATTTGCATTGGCACGAGAAAGTTACGTGTTTCACACCAGATTTTTAAAATTGTCATCTATCATTTACATTTGTCCGTCACATCCAGAAGTCAGAAACTCCATGAGAGCAATAAACAGTTTTTGGATTCATAATTTGCACCAAAAAGCTAAAGAGCCTAAATTGGGTTTGAAGTTCTGGTTTCGGCTGAAAGTGGCCCAAAACCAGAAGTCCAGAAATCAAAGTCAGAATTTGGATACAAAACTATTGTCATTCGATTCCTCTTAAAGAGTAGATACAGAAATCACTAATGGTTTTTTATCATAGGTCAAAGATAAGCCTTTTTCAAAATGACCACCAGCCATGAGGCCAGTCCCATAAAAGGGATTTTTTTATAGTTTATTTTGTTTGTCATCAGACTCTCGACTGGTTTGATGCAGTTCTCCAAGCTGTTCTATCTTGCGCAAGTAGTTTCATATCTACATACCTGTAACACCCTACATCTTTTGTAATTTGCTTTATATATTCTAACCTTTGTCTCCCCCTACAATTCACTCCCTCAATATTACTCTCCATTATTGATAGACCAATACCTGGATGTCTTAAGATATGCCTCACTAGCCTATCCCTTCTTCTGGTAAGATGTTTCTATATATGCCTTCTTTCATCCACTCGTCTAAGAACCTCTAAATTACATATTTTGTCTGCCCATCAAATCTTTAACACTTTCCTATAACACCACATTTCAAAAGCTTCTATCCTTTTCCTGTCCACAGCCCCTATAACCCACGTTTCACTCCCATATAATCCTACACTCCAAACATAGTGTTTTAAGAGATTTTTCCTAATCTGTAAGTCAGTGTTTGTAGTCAGTAAGCTGTGTTTCATTCAAAGGATTTTCTAGCTTGAGCAATTCTACTTTTGGTATCTCCTGTGACACGTCTGCCATCCTTAGTTATTTTACGCCCTAGGTAACAGAATTCCCCAACTTCCTGTATATTTTCATTGCCTACTTATAAATTTCCAATCACTTCTAAACCACTCTTGTTGCTGCAAAACACTTTCGTTTTGTTCTTATTAATTTTCATGAAGTAATCCATTCTCATGATCTAATCCATTCCATTTAAGATATCCTCTAGTTCTTTCTTCGTCTCGAACTAATATATCATCGGTGAATCTCAGCATTTTTTTTCTCCTTGATTTATTATTCCTGCGTTAAATTTTTCTTTACTTCATTTATAGCTCTATATACAAGTTAAAAAGAGTGGTGACAATTTTTTTTGCATCCAGGAGACTTTAAAAGGGAGTATAGGACATGTCAAGATAAAACTGGTAAACAAAAAGTTAATCACAATGATACATTCATCACTTACATGTGATGACGACACTGAACATCCTTGTCGTACACCTTTTCTTACAGCAGCCTCTTTTTCGAACCGATAGTTTATTTAAGGTTCCATCAAACAGCTTAGTTATTAGTGAGTATGGTGGGTTTTGCAACTGGAACAGTGGTTTTGACTTGTGAAAATTTCCAGACCCTATTTGGGAGTTGAACCTGGAACCTCCGTGTTGTAGCGTAGGGCGCTAACCACTACTTTACATAGGTGACCAATTTGGAATTTTATTTTCATAAGTAATGATTTTTTTTAAATACAATAAACGTGTATTTGTATTGCTAAAAAGTGCTTTAAAAAGATCAATAATTAGTATCGATAGTAGTTGGTAACGTGCTGGCCTCTCATCATGCGGTCCTGGGTTCAAATCTCACTCAGGCACGGCATATTTTCATACGTTACAAAAAATAATTTCATCATCCACTATACAAAGTTCCACCCCAACTTTGTCGCTAATGACCGTTGCAGTTGATGCGACGTTAAATAAATAAGTAAAAAAATAAAATATAAATAAAAAAAAGATTGATAATTAACGATTGCTGGACGAAAAAGATCAGTATTACATAACAGTAGTTAGTACTTTTTAAGCTTTACCAATATTACTCATAGGCATAGCTAAAATAGAAAAATCCTCCTTATACAGTAATTAAGATTACTTACAGGGATAAAAAATGACTTGAGGGGTAAACTTAAATATCCTTCTAACGGGTGATTCAAAAAGAGCGCCGGTTTTTAAACGGCTGGTAAATTTTTGTTTATCGGTTGGCAACATTGTTAGACCTCATTTCTATTTCGGAGAACATTCCAATTGACGATTCAGTTGTAGTTTCTCTTGTTCGCAGTGTAGTACTCTCGCAGTTTGTGTCTAACCATGGAGAAGTTTACTATTGCACAACGAGTGTTAATCGTCAAAACATTTTACCAGAGTGGAGAGAGTTATGCGGCTACTGTCAGGCGACTTCGCGGTACTCTAGGACGTAATGAAGCACCGAATGAATCAACAGTTCGCAGGCTCATGAAAAAGTTTTTTGAGACGGGTTCAACAATCGACCTTAAAAGTTCTGGACGTCGTCGTTCTGGCCGAACTGAGCAGAACGTTGCGTTGGTTCGTGACAGTGTGGCTGTTACCGATACCGTACGATGATTAGGGAGTTTTTGTGGCGTCATTTGGATGGAATGGACATTGACGAGTTGTGGTTTCAGCAGGATGGTGCCACCTGTCACGCTGCACGAGAAACAATGTTGTTGCTCCGTGAACGGTTCCAGGATCGCATCATTTCTCGTAATTCCGACAATCAATGGCCACCAAGGTCGTGTGACTTGACACCTTGTGACTTTCATCTTTGGGGTCATCTGAAGTCATTGGTGTATGCCAATAAACCCCGAAACATCAATGACTTGAAGGAGGAAATTCGACGGGTTATCGGGCAAATGGAAGTCGAAACTTGTCGTGCAGTAATATCCAATTTCATGGACAGAGTTGATGCGTGCCAGCGCAGTAGAGGAGGACACATGCATGACATCATTTTTCATACATGAAATCGGAAGGTAAGATGAACTTGTTGATGTATTTATTTTCAGTTTTTCAATAAAATAAATCTCTTAATTTGATATATCAAAACCAGCGCTCTTTTTGAATCACCCTATATAACTTAGGTCTGTGAATGAATAAAAACTTCTTGGAACAATGTTGACTCCAAAATTGTTGTGATTTCTTTCAAGATGTGTGGCGTCAACAATTCTTTGGATGGGTCTGAAGATGACTCATTGATTGTTTGAAAACAGTTCAAATTCTTCAAGTGACAATCCAAAAAATTGTTGATGCCGCACATCTTGAAAGAAATCACAACAATTTTGGAGTTAACATTGTTCCAAGAAGATTTTATTCATTCACAGACCTGAATTATAGAAGGATGTTTAAGTTTACCCCTCGTGTCATTTCTTGTTTCGGTTTCATCATTAATTTATTCCATTTGTGAAGAGGACATAACAGTTAGTATCTATCTTAGACGCAGGAAGTGAAAGCAATTTACATTTCATATCATTTCAAAAGAAATGACTAACCAGACAGTGATCATTACTGATTACTAATCAGTAATTTTGTATAACGTACTTGATTGTTGACTCATTGTTAACAGATAAAACTATATCCTTTAATACTGGGATTATAATATACTAGGATTTAAAACAGAAACACTTTTTCTTAATAAGGATATTCAGTTGAATCCTGACGTTAGAACGAAGAATCCTTAGAACCTGTATTGGTAAGAGAATATACAAAGATAATAGTTGGAGACTGCTACCAAATAATGAAGTCTATAAAATTTCGGAGCCAATACTAGACACAATTAGGAAAAAACGAATCTCCTTTTTGGGCCATATCCTTAGAACACCGGAGAACAGAGTACTTAGACGACTTATTGAAAGTGTCTGGGATTTTAAAATCGGTTTGAACTGGACGAAGGAGGTCAAGGAGGACTTGGAAAGGTTTGGGTTGACACTGGAGGATGTGAGGTTCAAGTCTGAAAGTTATAGAGGGTTGAAGGATCTGGCTTTGGAACCGGAAACCAAGACTAGAAGAGTGCAGAGGGTGACGGAAGAACTCCGGGCTCAGAGATCACAAAGAATGAGGGAATACTGGGTAAAGATCAGGGCTCAGAGATCGAAGTAGAGTCTTTCATGTTGTGGCTGAAGTGGTCCATTGTGGCCTCACAAGTAAAAAAAAAAAAAAAAAAATATTAAAACAGTTACAGAAAATTCCTATCCACTGTATTAGACGCACCCGGTTTTTTGATGAATTACTAAAGGAAATAAAGTGCCTCTTATACAGTTGGTAAATACGGTAATTCTTATTTAGAAATAATTGACACTCATACTTAAAAATGAATGCTAGTATATTTTCTTTTATTTATTTATTAATTTATTTAATGTCGCATCAACTGCAACGGTCATTAGCGATGACGTTGGGTTGTAACTATAGACAATGGAAGATGAAATGATTTTTTGAAACGTATGAAAGTGTGCCGTGCCTGAGTGGGATTCGAACCCATGACCGCATGATGAGAGACGAGCACGTTACCAACTATGCCAATGCGGCCAGCACTAGTATACGAGGTGTGGCTATTAAATAACAAAACTGATGTAAAAAATTTTATACATAATCTCTTATTGTCACCTTCAATATACACTTCTTCTCTATCCCTACAATGCTCCATGCGAATTTTCCATTGTTGGAAACAGTACTGGAAGTCATCTTCTGTCAGCTCCTTCAGGACACATGCCGCTTTCTCTTTTACAGCTTCCACAGACTCAAATCTTGTCCCTTTTAATGCAGATTTCACCTTAAAATTACTTGATCGGTGAAACATTTTATAGCATACAAGAATTTCTTTCTTGATAGTAGTAATACATTGTGTGATTATTATATGTATTTCAGGTGTTATAACTGACATGTCCTATACTCCTCCTGGAGTCTCCTGGATGCAAAAAAAGTGTGGTACTTTTATGCTATGTGCGATCAAAAATATGCAAATATGATGATGTGGACAAAGCAGTTTTCAAATGGGTAAAAATGTTACGAGATAAAAACATGCCTAATCAAAAAGGAAAGTTTTTCTTTGTGTGGACAATTTCCCTCCACATTCGTCTTCACAATAAACAAACTTTATTGTAAACAAATACTGTTTTTTAGGCAATATCGTTACAGTCAAGTTATCTCACTTAATGTAAGTAGCAGTCATAATGAAAAAAGCAGCGTTTCTAAAGTCCAGCCTTTCTTAGTTTGCTCCTAATGTAAACAAATAATGACGTCACTAAGCATGCACATTATATAAAAATGAGTACACACTGATTAAAAAGTAACTACTTAATACTTTCAAAAGTATTTAAATACAAAATACTTTTAAAAGTATTTTTATTGATGAAATTGTTAGGCCTACATCTTATCATGACTGATGTTTTAAGTACTTTAATTACTTATAATTTAAAACACATTTAACTTAATAGGAATACGACATCCATAAATTCGCAAACTAAGAACGGCTGAACATTATTGATCAAAGTTTCTATTTATCAAATTTTTTATACAGAACCTACAATATCAATATATGGAGGTCCAACTGTACTTTAAAATTAAATTGACCTGTAAAGAGTTGTCAAAGCTGATAAAAATTGTCAACCTGCAAACTAAACAAGATGGGAATTCCAGATTGGTGAAAAAGAAATTGCTGGATGAAGAGATGAAGAAATATCAAGATTATGATGCAGGGATATTTTAAAATTTGTATATATTGTGACAATATCGAAGACGAATAAGGTTCAAGAAATTTTTAGTACTTAATTCATAAAAGTTAAAAGAGTAGATAATAGAGTGAAAAAGTAACAATAGGGTCAGTTATAAAAGGATACCTATTTATGAAAGAGTCGGTTGATTACCTGTAACACCTTTTATTCTATTTACTTGTTTACAATAGTTAAGACATTTCCAGTGAAAAGGGTTTTTTTGTACTTTATTATTTGCATGAAATTTCTCTGCTTCTCTGGAATTATTATTTTTTTGATCGAGCAGTAGAGTGCGGTCAGTGAGTTAGTATCCGTTTGATCTTTGACGAGTGTTTATTGAGTGGCTATAGGTGCGTAGTACAGGTTACGTATCCGAGCATTGTAGCGGTTAACTTTTGTCATATTATCTCGTGTATGTGCTTTGTGTAATCTATATAATTGATTGTAAGTAGTACTAAGCAAATTATTAAGTTATATTGTATTACTTCATTATAATTAGTTTATTATTTATTTTGTAAATCTTTTAGTGTAATAAATATTTGTAATTGTAAACTTTAGTGTATTAATTATTTAATTACCTAGATCCTGAAACGGACCTTAGTGATAAGTGTCACAATAATTTTTCAATATAAACTAACAGATTTGTTTTCATTCCCGAAAAGTCAGTTTTTCTACAAATGACCCACTATTTCAAAAACTACTTATTACTGAGATTTTAAATTTTAATTACCAAGTCTATTTTTAATTGTACAACTTCCCTACCACATTTATCCCAGTTTGTTAAATAATGCAACTTCATCCAAGAGTGTTTCAACATATTAATTTTGGAAAACATCACTTTACCAAAATTAATTTTTTAGAAAATATTACAATATACTAAATATTCTATAAATTTGTGTATAACTGCTAAGGTGTCTTTAAAAAGATTTATAAAATCTTTATAAAAAGAGATACATACGAGGGAAAAGGTAAACATTTCATTTATTTGCCCAGAATATCATGTACTTTTTGAATTAATTGGTCATAATTTTTATTAAAATAACATGTACCGCATAGGGACGTACATCCCGCCTTGAATTAAAATTATTCACTTGGTGCCCAAAGAATGATTAGGTTATAAATTTTTATTTTTTTGTGATAGTTTATGGATAATTTTTTGTAATATGTAAGAAGGTAAGTTGGGTAAATTATGTATTTATTGAATGTTTTCACAGATTTATTATTTCTGATATTAAATTTTAAATAAAATTTTTTATTTATTTATTTTTGTAACGGTGTACAATGGAAATACTTTACCGATAATTCGGGTTGTGCAAACGAACAAATTTCAGCAATCTGGCGGGAGTCGTTTGAAAGTGCTTTGGAGCTGTTTTACCCAGAATGCAGTGCGATTTGCAAAAGCAAGATGTCGCATGTATAGAACGATTTAATTTATGTAATTTATCTGTACACTTCCTCCTATTCTGGGGGCATATATCTTGTAAATAATAGTTTTAACATATCGTGTATGATATTTTCAAGTTGTAAAATATATTATCATCGATTGAAATCTGTTTCTGACAGTGTTTACCGCGTTGTTAATTTGACAGTGCACATTTCGGTTTCTCGCGATCGGGGCTTTGTATATGCCAAGGCAGAATCGGTTGATTTTATAACAACCGTATTCCATTTGTATATTTACTGAAATAATCAAGATAATAGGTAAGATTATTAATTTTATATTAGTATTAGTTTTATATTTTTACCGTTTTATTGACTGTTCCTTTTAAGGAATTGGTTGTTTTCAGCCATTGTTTTTATTAATGTCAACTCATTATGCTAGTACCAGGTTAGCAAATTTTATTTCGGTTTGAGTTTCCTGCGTAAAATGTTCAGTTTTATTGTTAATTTTGAATGAAAATTTAATAATGGTTTTAAAATTAATTATTTATTTTTCCCGTTCTATTTTTATCTGTTTACGGTGTTTCAAAAATGTTTAATTAAATTTGATAACGTGATGTTTGATTTTATAACGAAATGTGCGTCTGTCTGTTACATTTCGGTTTATGTCTGTTGCTAACTATTCAAATAATATGATTGTTTACATATATTTTTTAAATATGCACAGGCCTACTTGATATTTTATTTCAGTAAATAAAATTATTATCGTTCAATATAAACAAATTATAAACATGTTATTTATACTTCATTTTTATTCCTCACAAAGAAATATTAACATTTCTAACCTTAAATTTGACTTCCCAATAATCGATTTTCCTTTGTACATAACTGTTTGTTTTCATGTTATGTAAGTTACAGTAAATGTTAAATTCGTTCAAAAAAATAAAATACAATACTTCTTTAATTAACCAAATGATAATTATTTGTGGGTTTTAAGAAAATTTTTATGTTTCCTTAACAATTTTTAGCTGTTTTCCCCTAAAAGATGCCACAGGTTTCATTTTTAACTTTTCATGAATTTTTATCAATATTTCATTGTATTTAAATGAAAACCCGAATTGTATAACAATTTTTACTATGACTATTTACCCATAATGTTTTATATATTTTAAATTTAAGTGTTGTTTGTATTTTTGAAAATTATGTGTAGTTAGGTTAGTTTTAGGTAAATCATTGTCAAGTATCATATTTCTTCCTTTCATTTAAAAAATTCAATGAAATAAAAAATAATTAACTTCGTAAAACTGTTGTGGTTTAATCTTTGAAGATTTCATTTAATTTTCGGCTTAATAACATAACCTAAAACTAATTTTATAGTTTATTTGTGACTTAATACCATCTAAGATACTGTAAAATGGTTTACTAAAATTGGTATGATTTTTACAATTATCATTTTTAAAAGATAGAAATAATTATAGTAGTAAAACAGATACAGTAGAGTTTATATTTTCCGACAAAAATGGGACCAGGAGATGGTCGGGTGAGCAAAATGTCCGATAATCTGCCACGGAAAGATAATTTAAATAAATATTACACTTGTATGGATTTTTAAAATAAATTTAATGAAAGAAAATGTGATAAATTTTGCAAAAGTTACAATAAATAATTTTAAATTGTTAATACTGTAGGTGAAAATAAAATGTTAAATGTCAGTAATACTGTCAACAATTAAAAAAAAAAATTACAGCCTAACAAGTAAAATACAAAGATTTAACTCATTTATCGTAAAAGTATACATTAAATGTTTGGCAGTAGGGCTACTTACAAAAAGTTGTACTACTTTTCAAAAAAACTCTGTTATAAACGATTAATTACTTAACATTTATGTTAAAGAAATGTGCCCCTTTCTTGGCGGCAATATGAAGCCAGTGCCGCATCATCTTTTATGTCAGATGGTGTTGTTTTTCATCACTAAATATTTTCCCTCGATTGTCAATTTACATTCGACTCTGTCAGTCATGTCGGATATTCGAATGTCAGATGAGAGTCAAGGTTGGGTAACTGGGATTTTACTGTAATTGAAAAAAGGTTTTAATTGTATAGTATTTTTTACTTTCTCTTGCCTATATGAATATATAGGAAGGAAAGTATTGTTTTCATGTCGATTTTTCAAAATCAAGTTTTCACTGGATCTACACGTTTTCAGACCCCCTGAACCCAAAAAACATGTTTTTGGCGATTGGTCTGTGTGTGTGTGTGTTTGAACTGAATATCTCAAGAACGGAACATCGTACGATCTTGAAACTTAAAACTTAAGTTAGACACCACTACCGAACCTGAAACGAACATTTTCATCAAAATCGGTCAACCGGAAGTAGTAGTTTATTCGTGTAATTTTTTCACTTTTTTGTGATTTTCTCAAAAACTGGTCCTACGATTTTTTTAAAAATCGCCTCATTTACTAAATTTTACATGCTCTACAAGATATAGTAGGCACCATGTTTGCTGAAATTCTTGGTGAGGCTGTTTTCAAGTAAAAAAATTGTTTTTTTTTTTAAATTGCGGCTTTATTATGCATTTTAGCGCAAAAATTTATATAATAAAAAATGTAGAGAATTTAAAATCCTACAACTTTTATTTCAAACATTTTTTTGTATAATGCTAAGTTTAGCGGTAATTAGCGATTTTCTGTTGTTTTCTCATGAAATTGTGAAAAGAGTTGTGAAAAATTTATTTTTTTAAGATTTCGGCCTTAGTATGTATTTTACGACAAAAGTGTATATAATCAAATTTATAGGAAATTAAAAGATCTACAACTTTTATTTAAAGGATTTTTCTCTACAGTGCCTAGTTTAACGTAAAAGAGTGATAATATCCGTATAGTTTTCCGTATTTTTAAGCCAAACTGAGGTTGATTTTCATTTTGCGTCTTTCACTCATGATTAAAATTAGGTTATGTTTATTGAGGTTAGTTTTTTGGTTATTTCTAATGTTTTGTTAGTAATGGTAGGTTTATTGTTAATTATATTTGCATTGGCAAGAGAAAGTTGTGCGAGTGTTTCACACCAGATTTTTTTTCATTTCTGAAAGTTTTTGTAGCTCGCATTTGTCAGTGTTATTTCACTGTAATTTTCTTTCTTCCGTCCATTTGGTGTTCTGCTTTTGTTCTTCACAGAAGCCCTTGAATTGTTGAAATTTGATTCGGTCTATCATATTTTCTTGTACACCCTTTCTGACTTCTTTAACCCATTGACTGATTATGACGAGTCAGAGACTCGCTGCGTAGCGTTGCAAATGTACAAGGTGATAATAACCATGTGTTTATATCCTGACTGCTATTGACAATTATTATGTAAACATTTATAATTAAATTATTACATTTGTAAATTATTAAACTGGTTAATTATAATTAAAATCTTATTTTTTTAATTATTAAATCAATTAACCTAATAATCTCGACTAATAATTAAAAATCAAGTGTTAATTTAGTGATGGAAATTTTTATGTTTAAATGAATCAAAACGGTGTTTAAAAAGTTACAAAAAAACATTTATTAAAATGTTAAAATAAAGAAATATCTACGCAGCTCATCAAATAAGTTTAAAATACATATTTACTACAACAAAAATTTATGTATTTCAAAGTTTTAAAAATTATTAAACCAAAAGTAATTAATATAAGTGAAGCATATTTGATTTGGTGTGCTGTTGACCGGGGTAGTTTGAAGAGAATGGTTGTGTTTAGGTGCGGTTTGATTTATGGAATGTGTTTAGTAAATATAAAGTATAATTGTTTTATAATTCATAGTATAAAGTCACAGACAGATCTTTGAAATGAAATTGAAGTGAAAGAACATTAGTTAATTGAAATACGGCAAAAAATATATTAAATACCGTTGGAACATTGAACGAAACTCTTAAGGCGATCGACAGACTTCAGAAACGATACGAATGGAACATTAACTGGTAAACTAGGTATTAAATATTAATTCAATAATAGCTGAGATACACTTTATACAATATATTTAATAATAATTGCTAAATGATATCTAGAATATTCTAAATTTCATTTTTTTAAAAAGCCAGTCAGATTTAATTAAAATTTTATTTAAAACCGATGTTCTTTTGTTTTATTTTGATTGTCATTTGTTTTTTTGTGTTAAATAAGTTACAATTAAATGTACAAAATGTTACAGCTGTCATTTAAAAACATAACGGCAACTTTAATGGGACTCTCCGTCTCATCCCGTTTCATCCCTTGACTGTCTTTGACGATAACTCCTTGCTGTATTTTTTTAATGTAATGTCAGTTATTTGTAATAGTTCTGGCAGGGTTCGGTAGATCTTCGTAGCATTTCAGTACTGACATGTATATATATATTTAGGCCGTATGATTTCCGTTGTTGTTGACATAGAAACTAACTGCGTCTCGTGCGTTTCAGTGTTGACAAAATGAGTTCAGGATGTAATATTGCAAAACTTGCAGACAAATTAATTGAAGAGTTGTTATTATTTAGTGATGACGAAGAAATATGACAAAGATTTAAAAATTTGAATAAAATCGTTAAACAAAAGGGGCAATATTTTAAAATTATTTTTCTGTATTTTTTTTTATTAACTTTATTTCTGCCTTAACAGACAGGTGGAGTGTCAAATTATTTACACTATCTGTTCGTTGCAGGGCTAAAATAAATAGTTCTGTTTCTTATCATATGGTCAGCCGATTAAATGACTGAATCATTTAAGAACAGAAGAGGTAGAGGTGTAAAAGACACTAATCAGAGTTATCTCCTCTGAAAGTAATTAATTTCATTATACAGCCAGACCCTGTGGTGAATGAAGTGAAGGTGTCATTTGCAGAGTGGAAAGTAGGTGCTTTTCAGAGGACTTGGCATGCTGATAGCATATTTTTCCATTCAGTGAGGAAGGGAAAGGTAAACCACCTCACTCCTTGTTTTTAGTTTCTAAAACCTTTAAAGGTTCAAACCAGCCTTTCGGCTGATGACCTAAACAACAACAACAACCGAAACCTTATTGTATGATACCAATTATCTTGATTGCATGAAAAACTTTTCAGTTGTAAACCCAGTATAATTCTTGAATGTAGTATCATGAAACTTTTGTTAATTTGAACTTGCCATGCGTTTTACATTTTTTATACGTTTGAAAAAAACATTTTTTTATAAAGTCACTTTGCCACAAACGTTTCTCCCTTCGCTTTGAAATACAATACAATTAAGTGATTGAATACAATACAAGTAAAATGAATTCTTTTACACCGGAATCGGACGAATCCGATACTAACCTATCACTCTCACTAAAATGATCCACCGCGCTAAATGCCCAAACAGGAGCTAATTTCTGAACCTGAAAAAATATTCACCTGTCCTTCTCCATTATACGCTGGTAGAAATATCTACCTGCCCTTCTCTGCTCGTGTCCGTCTCACACGCACCTGTGCTCCAGTATTCGTCTGTCCTAAAACTTAATAATTCATTTCCAATTCAATTGCTAATCCATCCAATTCATAGGTTCAACATTTTATCGACAATCCAATTCGATTCCATTGTCAACATGCTTTTCGATTTTCTGTACTATTTCCGCTTTCTTTTCCAGTTAATAATGTTATATTTGTTGCCCATAACAGACAGGTGGAGTGTCAAATTATTTACACTCAATCTGTTCGTTGCAGGGCTAAAATAAATAGTTCTGTTTCTTATCGCATGATCAGCCAATTAAATGACTGAATCATTTAAGAACAGAAGAGGTAGAGAGGTGTAAAAGACACTAATCAGAGTTATCTTCTCTGAAAGTAATGAATTTCATTGTACAGCCAGACCCTGTGGTGAATGAAGTGAAGTTGTCATTTACAGAGTGGAAAATATGTGCTTTTCAGAGGGCTCGGCATGCTGATAAGTGTACTTTTCCACTCAGTGAGGAAGGCAATGGTAAACCACCTCATTCCTCATTTTACTTAGTAAAACCTCTAGAGGTTCAAACCAGCCTTTCGGCTGTTGACCTAAACAACACAATGTTATATATTGCTCATAACAGGCAGGTGGAGTGTTGAATTATTTGCACTTGATCTGCTAGTTGTAGGGCTACAAAAATATAGCTCTGTATTTTATCACATGTTCGCCCAGTTATATGACTGAAGCATTTTAACAACGGAAGAAGTAGAGGTGTATTACGGTAAGCACACAGTGAATGCTGGTCGCTGGTCGCAGGTACCGATTCACGGTTGCGAACGCGCAGAGTGGGAGCATCTAACTACGCGCTTAATTTTCATTCAGTTGTCGGTATTCAACATGAGTTCCAGTAGCAGCAGTCATGATGAATTATTCCTAATGGAAAACATTTCCACAAAATTGTTATCATTTAAAGACGATACCGTTAGTGACATTATAAACAGGAAATTGTTCGGCATAATCATCTTTATCCGGAATGAAAAAAAAGTAGAGACAGGTTGTTTTAAATGCATGAGAATGGCTCTGGAAACGTTTAATTTTATATTGTCTAAAGTAGAACTCGTTTTCAAAAACACTGGTACAACTTGCTCAAGCAACCAATATTACGGTAAGAAAGATTTGCGATTACTTTGAACATTTTAAACGTATTTTGAACTTTTTGACTACCGATATTCAATATTATAAAGCATTGTTTGGCCAGTAATAATCTTTTCAGTTATTTTTATAAACCTAAGTTAAAAATTAATTACCTAACAAGTGATTATTATTTATGAATACATATTATACGATGCCACATACATTTAGCAACGTGCTAGCAAGCAGCAGGCAGGTTTATGCAAAACAAACCAATGAGCTGATATGCGCAGACGACCAGTGCGTAGCTTTCTCCACCAGCGTTTACTGTGAGACGTCCGATTAAAATATAATGGCCTATTCCTACTAGCAGGCTCCCGCTTTAAGCGACCAGCATTCACTGTGCGGTTACCCTTAGACACTTAGTCACAGTTATTTCCTCTGAGAGTAATACGTTTCATTATACACCCAGCAAGTCATTTCTTCATGGGATTGGAGAGACGAAAATCACTTATGGGGCTGTAAAGCTATTGAGTTTTTTGAGCATTGTCATGCAAAAACACAACATCACATCTCACAATTGTTTTGAATGTTTTGCTTAAGTGTCTTCAAAGTTTCACAGAATTCATTATTATTAAACGAATAAAAAAATAAAATGACTCACCTAACTTCATATTTATCAAAAATTTTAACATTTTTATTTTCATTAATCTTACTGTTTATATAGATCTATATATTCATGCGAGGATTTACAGCCCCAGCTGTATCTTGCTTTCTAAGCATCACCTCTCTCTGTTTCGCCAGTCCCCATCGGAGAGCCGCCCGCAAAGACATTCCCTCGTGCACCCCATCCAACCATGTCACTTCCGTACTACCCCTCCTTCTTCTACCGGCTGGCATCCACTCCCATACCCTCTTTGGCCACCTACCATTCTCCATTCTCTGCAAATGGCCCAACCATTTTAACTGCTTCCGGGTTATGGTACTGATGGTATTTCCTTTATCGTCAATTCTTCTCCTAATTTCAGAATTCAATCGAACTGTGACACACCACAGGTCTTCAGAAATCCATCTCAACCGCTTTTAGGTGATCCTTCTGTCTCTTTGTCAATATCCACACTTTCGACAGCATGGGTATACTGTGGACAATTAGAACTGGCACAACTCTTGCTCTACGTGTACACACAGTTCCGCATAAAGTATGTCCATAACCTATTCTTTCAACAACGTCTACAAATTTTAATGTACACAAATGCTTACAACCTTATTTCAATGCACAAATATGTGTTGTTTAGGTCATCAGCCGAATGGCTGGTTTGAACCTGTAGAGGTTTTACTAAGTAAAATGAGGAGTGAGGTGGTTTACCATTGCCTTCCTCACTGAATAGAAAAGTACGCTTATCAGCATGCCGGGCCCTCTGAAAAGCACATATTTTCCACTCTGCAAATGACACCTTCGCTTCATTCACCACAGGGTCTACCTGTATAATGAAATCCGTTACTTTCAGAGGAGATAACTCTGATTAATGTCTTTTACACCTCTACCTCTTCTATTCTTAAATGATTCAGTCATTTAATTGGCTGACCATGTGATAAGAAACGGAACTATTTATTTTAGCCCAGCAATGAACAGATTGAGAGTAAATAATTTAACTCTCCACTTGTCTGTTATGGGCACAAACATACAAATAATTATTTAATTTTAAAATATGTGTTTGATTTGTCCTTGTAAAAAATTTAATTATAAATTACAAGAACCAAACTACAAAAACTCACTAAACTATACTCTACAGAAGCTCGCAACTAACTAAACAAATTGGTCTGAATTTAATGTTATAATGAACAGAAAATCATTTATGAAAACAAATCAGTGATTTCATTATGTCTGACAGATTATTAATAACAACAGTGAAAACAAAGCGCAGAGACCGTGCGCGAGTCGCACGTTACAGTAGCGATTGTATACTTTTGTGACTGTACCACCATTGCAAGGCGAGGGGCGAAGAGTGGAGTAGATAAACGCCAAGGCTGCTAGTGCCAATTCGAATCGTCCATGGTGTACACACTGTTTACATATTTGGTGTAAAATTCACTTTTAAGGTGTAATAAAAAGAAATTACCGTATTATAAGATATTTTGGAGCATGCTGTCTCCACTCGCCGCCTTGATTACTTTTTTTTCAATCTTTTATCTTGAACTTCTTATCTATTATCTGTAAATTCTTCATTACCAATAAAGGTGAATTTCGGGGTTTTTTCCATTCCTTAGGGGTTGTACAGAAAATCGAAAGAATTAACATTTTTACCACGTGCACCCATGCCCATTATAGCCAGGTGTAGTGTTAAATTATTTGCACTCGATCTGATAGTTAAAGCGCTACAAAAAAATAGTTGTGTTTTTATCACATGTTTACCCAATTATATGACTGTAGCATTTAACGATAGAAGAGGTACAGGTGTAAAAGACACTAATATGCTTTTCATGGTTGATGAGCTCCGCTGTCTGTTCCACACGTTTAGACCAATCAGAACGTTTGCCAGTGTTGTCAGATTGTACCTGACAAACATTATGCGTGCATGCGTATAAGAGCCGCAATAGTTCACTTTCGTCTTGCATCTCATTCTGAACACATCGATTGTAGAACGCTTTAACATGCAATACTTTAAAATATAATCAGCTGATTGTATGTTTGTAGGTTATAATTTGTTATTGAAACACCAAAAAAATGGCTGACAAAATATTTAACAGCTACAAGAGCAAGTGATTGGCAACGTTGCTGGCAAGTGATTGGGTTGCTGTAAAGTGGGTAGGAGGGGGCAATGCATACGTAAAGAGAGCTCATGAGCCTTGAACAAATAGTATAGTCACAGTTATCTCCTCTGAAAGTAAAGGGTGATTCAAAAAGAGCGCCAGTTTTTAAACGGCTGGTAAATTTTTGTTTATCGGTTGGCAACATTGTTAAACCTCATTTCTATTTCGGAGAACATTCCGATTGACGATTCAGTTGTAGTTTCTCTTGTTCGCAGTGTAGTACTCTCGCAGTCTGTATCTAACCATGGAGAAGTTTACTATTGCACGAGTGTTAATCGTCAAAACATTTTACCAGAGTGGAGAGAGTTATGCGGCTACTGTCAGGCGACTTTGCGGTACTCTAGGACGTAATGAAGCACCGAATGAATCAACAGTTCGCAGGCTCATGAAAAAGTTTTTTGAGACGGGTTCAACAGTCGACCTTAAAAGTTCTGGACGTCGTCGTTCTGGCCGAACTGAGCAGAACGTTGCGTTGGTTCGTGACAGTGTGGCTGTTAGCCCAGCAAAATCAATACGTCGCCGTTCTCAACAATTGGGTTTACGATGTTCTTCTGTACGGAGAATTCTTCGGTACGATCTCCAATATCACCCGTATAATATTCAGTTGACGCAACATTTGAAAGTGGCAGACCATCAGAAGAGACGACAGTTTGTTGACTGGGTATTGAGAAAACGGCAGGATGATGACACCTTCGCAAACAAAATCATTTTCAGTGATGAGGCGCACTTCCACTTAAACGGTTTTGTTAATAAACAGAACATCAATGACTTGAAGGAAGAAATTCGACGGGTTATCGGGCAAATGGAAGTCGAAACTTGTCGTGCAGTAATATCCAATTTCATGGACAGAGTTGATGCGTGCCAGCGCAGTAGAGGAGGACACATGTATGACATCATTTTTCATACATGAAATCGGAAGGAAAGATGAACTTTTTGATGTATTTATTTTCAGTTTTTCAATAAAATAAATCTCTTAATTTGATATATCAAAACCGGCGCTCTTTTTGAATCACCCTATACTAATGAATTTCATTATACAGCAAGACTCTAAGGTCCATGAAGTGAACGTGTCATTTCCAGAGTGGAAAGTAGGTGCTTTTCAGTGGGCCTGACTGACATGCTGTTTTTCCACTCGGTGAATGTTGGCAATATTAAACCACATCACTCCTCGTTTTACTTAATAAAGCCTCTAGATGTTCAAATTAGCCTTTCAGCAGATCATTTAAGCAACAATGAGGTTATCTCGCTGAAACCGACCGACCGATTTGAAAGCATCTTTCACCGTTGAAAAATCCTAGATGTCGAGTAACATTGGCTTTATGACATTACTTAATTTTTAAAAAATTTTTTTGGGTAAAAAAAGTTGTGTTTGGTGAAATGAACTCACCTTTTGGTTAGTTATTTTATCTATTTATTCTATAGGGTGATCTAAAAGAATGTACTGTTTTTTTTGAACATGGATTAAATGAAAATAGAAATACTTACATTTGATGTTCGTTTATTTATCAAATTTCTCATCTCAAACATTTTTTTTGCATTTCTAATAAATGTCAGTATGTACACGATTGGTCGCTCGGCAAATGTCCAATCGATACTCAGTTTCTGATTAAACGTTACTTAACATATTATCTTCTGTTATGGTTATCAA
Organism: Catonia carolina; assembly: GCA_035578175.1. NCBI lineage: Eukaryota > Metazoa > Arthropoda > Insecta > Hemiptera > Achilidae > Catonia > Catonia carolina. The sequence goes on along the minus strand of JAQMRL010000017.1, from coordinate 1,879,073 downwards.
TGCTTCATTCGTTCGTTTCGTTAAGTGATTTAGGTCACGAATATTTTTTTGAAATAAACAACGTTGTTGTTGATGTATTCAAACGAGAAGAAATTGTGCGATGTCAGGTCTGGACTCCTTTTGGAGGCCATGGTATTTATCCCTGCCGGTGTAGCCATCGATATGAAAGTCTGTTTTCCTGTTGATGTCCGCTTGAAAACGTAACCACTTTCTTTAAATTGTTTGAACCACCGTCCTGTATTATTTTCATATAACATGGATCTTTTCCATAATCATGTCGAACTGAAATTACAAACTTCATTTCAGGTAACAATAAAACACACTTTGTTTTTATTTTATCAGTATATGTGTTATAATCAGACTAAAAAAACAATACAAAATCTTAATTTGTGGTTAGAACTGCTTTTATACAAACTTTTGGGTTCGAATCTATCAGGGCGACCAATAAAACATCTCAAAATTTCCCTATTGTCTTGGTTTGAATTATTGCAACCCCACCTTTTTTTTTAAAGTAAGTATACCACTACAATATGAAATCATATGTTACACTTTCCTTTCAAAATTATTTCTAGAGTAGAATTTGTTGTTCATGTTAATAGCCGAAAGACTGGTTGGTTGGAACCTTTAGAGGTTTTACCTTGTAAAAATGACGAGTGGGGTGGTTTACTATTGCTTCCTCACTGAGTGGAAAAGTATGCTTATCAGCATGCTAGGCCTTTTGAAAAGCACATACTTTCCACCCTGGCAATGTCACCTTCACTACATTCACCACGAGGTCTGGGTGTATAATGATGAAATCCATTTCTCTCGGTGGGAGATAATAGTGAATATAATGGTTTTCACGGTTGATTAGCTCTGCTGTTCCATGCGTGCAGACCAATCAGAACGTTTGGCAGCGTTGTCAGATTGTACAAATGTTTCAGTCTGATAAACATAATACGCACATGCGTATAAGAGCCACAATAGTTCACTCAGTGTCTTGTGCATCTTGTACTGAAAATATCGATTATAGAGCGCGTGTTAGCATGCAACAGTTTATAGTATAATTAGATGGTTGTACAAGGTGTGGCTGTTAAATAACGAGACGGGCGTTGTGAAAACTTTATTTTTATTTTATACATTATCTCTTATTGTCACCTTCAATATACACTCCTTCTCTTTCCCTACAACGCTACATGCGAATTTTCCATTGTTGGAAACAGTGGTGGAAGTCATCTTCGGTCAGCTCCTTCAGGACACGTGCCACTTTCGCTTTTACAGCTTCCACAGACTCAAATCTTGTCCCTTTTAATGCAGATTTCACCTTAAGGAACAGGTAGAAGATAATAACATGTGATGAAACGTGGTTTTTTACTTGTGATCCGGAAACAAAGCGCCAATCTATGCACTGGAAGAGCCGAACTTCACAGAGAGCCAAAGAAGCTCGAATGAGCAAGTCAAAATTTAAAGCAATAATTATTTTTTTTTTTATATCCATGGGATTGTGTGTACTTCCACTGGGTTCCTGAAGGTAAAACAATTAGTCAATATTACTACCTTAAGGTACTTTCTAAACTACATCAAAGAGTAAGGAAAAAACGTACCGAAATGTGGGACAAATGATGGGTTCTCCACCAAGATAATGCACCAGCTCATCCGTGTTATCTGACAAGAGGTTCCTAGCCAAGTACAGCATCTCAGTGTTAGAACGCCCACCTTATTCACCAGATGTTGCACCATGTGACTTCTGCCTGTTCCCTAAGGTGAAATCTGCATTAAAAGGGACAAGATTTGAGTCTGTGGAAGCTGTAAAAGAGAAAGCGGCACGTGTCCTGAAGGAGCTGACGGAAGATAACTTTCAGCACTGTTTCCAACAATGGAAAATTCGCATGGAGCGTTGTAGGGATAGAGAAGGAGTGTATATTGAAGGTGATAATAAGTGATTATGTATAAAATAAAAATTAAATTTTTTTACTGTGTCAAGTCTCGTTATTTAATAGACACACCTCGTATATGAGTTTTATATTCATGTTGACATTTATATTGTAATGTTTGAACGCCTACAGGAGGAGTGAGGTGGTTTTTACATTTACCTTCCTCACTGAGTTGAAAGAGTATACTTATCAGCATGCCAGGCCTTTTAAAAAGCACGTACTTTCCACACTGGAAACTTTCATTTCATTCACCACGGGGTTTGGCTTCATAATGATGAAATTCATTACTCTGAGAGGAGATAAAACTGTGACTAGTGTCTTTTTACACCTCTACCTTGTAGTGATCAGCTGTTTTGACAGTTTTTAAATTTATTTGGGAATATTTGCTGATTTATACATTTTATTTCCTAAGGCAACTATTTAATTAATATAATATTTACTTTCTCTTGCCTATATGAATATATAGGAAGGAAAGTATTGTTTTCATGTCGATTTTTCGAAATCGAGTTTTCACCGGATCTATACGTTTTCAGACCCCCTGAACCCAAAAAACATGTTTTTAGCGATTGGTCTGTGTGTGTGTGTGTGTGTATGTGTCTGTGTGTGAACAGAATATCTCAAGAACGGAACATCGTACGAACTTGAAACTTGAAACTTAAGTTACATACCACTACCGGACGCGACACGAACATTTTCATCAAAATCGGTCAACCGGAAGTAGTAGTTTATTCGTATAATTTTTCAGTTTTTTGCGATTTTCTCAAAAACTGGTCCTACGATTTTTTTTAAAATCGCCTATTTTACTCAATTTTTTATTCTCTACAAGATAGGGTAGGCGCCATGTTTGCTGAAATTCTCGGTGAGGCTGTTTTCACGTAAAAACGTTGTTTTTTTAAGATTACGGCTTTAATATAAATTTTAGCGCAAAAACTTATATAATAAAAGTTGTAGAGAATTTAAAAACCTACAACTTTTATTTCAAACATTTTTTTGTATAACGCTTAGTTTAGCGGTAATTTGCGATTTACTGTTTTTTTCTCACGAAAACGTATGAAAAATTGATTTTTTAAAGATTTCGGCCTTAGAATGCATTTTACGACAAAAGTGTATATAATTAATTTTATAGGAAATTAAAAGATGTACAACTTTTATTTAAAGCATTTTTCTCTACAGAGCCTAGTTTAGAGAGGAAGAGTGATTTTCCGTATTTCTAAGCCAATTTGAGGTTGATTTTCATTTTGCGTCTTTCACTCATGATTAAAATTAGGTTATGTTTATTGTGGTTAGTTTTTTGTTTATTTATAATGTTTTATTACTAATATTAGGTTTATTCTTAATTATTTCTATTGGCAAGAGAAAGTTGTGTGAGTGTTTCACACCAGATTTTTTTTTAAATTTTAGTTTAAATAGTGTAAAATTATAAATCATGATATTTAATTTATTTCATTAACTTAGTAGTACAACAGAATTGTTTTTTTTAATTTAATTAATATTTCATTTTATTTCATATTTTTACTTTCCCTTGCCTATATAAATATATAGGAAGGAGATTATTGTTTTCATGTCAATTTTTCGAAATCGTGTTTTCACCGGATCTACACATTTTCAGACCCCCTGAATCCAAAAAACATGTTTTTAGCGATTGGTCTGTGTGTGTGCGCGCGCGCGCGTGTGTGTGTTCGTGCGTGCGTGAACAGAATATGTCAAGAACGGAACATTGAGAACAATAAGCAACCCCCCATCACCCACCCAATCAGATGAGGATGATGTGTATGATGACATTTAAATGAGGTGTAGTCTTGTACATACCCAGGTCGATTATTCCTGAGAGAGTATGGTTCATTGAACCCCAAGTACACCAGTAACCACTGTCTAGCATTCAAATCCGTGTAAAAGGAACTACCGATTTTGGCGACGACTTTACCTCTAGACCAACCCGGTGGGTAATTGCAACAATTAAAAATAAAATTTGTCGTGGATTATCATACAGTAAAGATGGTATTTTGAGCTTTTTTTCAAGTAGCAGTTTGATTTTATAATTAATTAGATAATGCTAGCGGAATGATTTAAATTCATACAATTAACCGCTGCAACCTCTTCTGTTGTTAAATGTTTCAGTCGTAAAAATGGCTGACCATGTTATAAGAAACAGTTTTGTTTTTGTAGCCCTGGAACTAGCAGATCGAGTGCAAATAATTTCACACTCCACCTGCCTGTTATGGCCTGTGATTCGCATTGATTGTGTTTCCTTTAAAAAATCCAAAGGAAATGTAATTAATCTAGCACTTTAATCGAGTGTGTGTGCACGCGCGTGTGTGTTAACATTAATTCATTCAGGAATTTTACCACAGCCTCAATGTTGAAGTTTATTTGCAGTTTTTCATGCGTGATGTAACTTTTTGTGCACCCATTTATTTGTATGGACTGTTATAGGCTATCTGCATTAAAAAAATGAACGAGTCTAGATTATTTTTGTTTACTTTTTTTTCTTGGCAACCGTTTTAATTCGGGTACTACCACCACCACCACCACCACTACTACTACTGCTTCTGATGTTTTAAAGCTCTCGCTTAAATGTGACGGGGCTTAAAAAATTCAAAGGAAATGAAATTAATCTAGCACTTAAGTCGTGTGTGTGTGTGTGTCACAACACATGACGCTTACTATGAAATGATATCTTTTTACGATAAATGTTTGTTGTATAAATAAAAAAAAGTATATAATTGGGATCTAAATTTTAAAAAACGGAGAAGAAAAGAGAATTATTATTTTAGTATTTATATTATTTATTATTTTGGACAATTATTATTTAAGCGTTATACAAAAAATTGTTGTAAATAAAAGTTGTAGGATTTTAAATTGTTTACAACTTTTATTATATGCATTTTTGCGCTAAATTGCACATCAAAGCCGTAATCTTAAAAAACAATTTTTTACGTGAAAACAGCCTCACCAAGAATTTCAGCAAATATGGCGCCTACTCTATCTTGTAGAGCATAAAAAATTTTGTAAACGAGGCGATTTTTTAAAAAAAATCGTAGGACCAGTTATTGAGAAAATCGCAAAAAAGTGAAAAATTATACTAATAAACTACTTCTTCCGGTTGATCGATTTTGATGAAAATGTTCGCGTGTTGGGGGTCTGGTAGTGGTGTCTAACTTAAGTTTCAAGTTCGTACAATGTTCCGTTATTAAGATATTCTGTTTACACATGCACGCTCGCGCGCACACACACAGAATTCAATCGCTAAAAGCATGTTTTTTTGGTTCAGGCGGTCTGAAAACGTGTAGATCCGGTGAAAGCTCGATTTCTTAAACTCGACATGAAAACAATACTTTCCTTCCTATATGTTCATATAGGCAAGAAAAAGTAAAAAAGCTAATAGCTAATTAACAATTTTAGACCAACCCAGTGGGTTGGTCTAGAGGTAAAGTCGTCGCCAAAATCAGCTTTTTTTGATTTTTTTTTGATTTTCGGAGACGACGGTTCCTGGTTCAAATCCTAGTAAAGGTAGTTACTTTTATACGGATTTGAATGCTAGACAGTGGTTACCGGTGTACTTTGATGGTTGGGGTTCAATTATTAACCATACTCTCTCAGTCTGTACAAGACTACACGTCATACACATCATCCTCATCTCATTGGATTGCTTATTGTTCTGAGTTGAACAGATTGCAACTTACACATAATAGGAATGAAAAAAAAATTTTTTAATATTAGAGGTATTATAAGCGCTATGTCTGCTGAAATTCTTGGGGTGGGAGGCCGCCTTGATTACAGATTTATTAGGATCGCCATAGATACATAAACTTGTGTTACGTGCTAGGATGGATTCGATAGTGTTAGTTTCGTAATGGAGAAAAAAAATAAAAACAAGTGATAAGCGGGTGAATGTAGGTCGCTTTGGTTGTGTTTGTGTGCGTAATAATACGCTGTAGTAGTGTTTGTGTGTGTGTGCGCGCGCGTGTTTAAAATTAATTTAAAGGAAGAGTATTGTTTCTAATTATTATGTATTAAATAAAGTATGTAATATCGATCGAAATTAATGATCCGTAGCCTATAGTTAACATTTTGATGGTGTGTGTAATTCATATGTGAATCTTTCATTTGATCTAGAAATTCGTGAAGTATTCGTGGCTTAAAAGATAAAAATCTGGTGTGAAACACTCACACAACTTTCTCTTGCCAATGTAAATAATTAACAATATCACCTAACATTAAATAGAACATTAGGAATAAACAAAAAAATTAATCTCAATAAACAATATAACCTAATTTTAATCATGAGTGAAAGACACAAAAAAATCAACCTCAGCTTGGCTTAAAAATACGGAAAATCACTCTTTCACGCTAAACTAGGCTCTGTAGAAGAAAAATGCTTTAAATAAAAGTTGTAGATCTTTCAGACTCCCGAAAGGGAGTCTTAAAACGTGTAAATCCGGTTGAAACTCGATTTTGAAAAATCGACGTGAAAACAATATGTTCCTTCCTATACATTCATATATATAGGGTGATTCAAAAAGAGCGCCGGTTTTGATATATCAAATTAAGAGATTTATTTTATTGAAAAACTGAAAATAAATACATCAACAAGTTCATCTTACCTTCCGATTTCATGTATGAAAAATTATGTCATGCATGTGTCCTCCTCTACTGCGCTGGCACGCATCAACTCAGTCCATGAAATTGGATATTACTGCACGACAAGTTTCGACTTCCATTTGCCCGATAACCCGTCGAATTTCCTCCTTTAAGTCATTGATGTTTCGGGGTTTATTGGCATAAATATGACTTCAGTCTACACCAAAGATGAAAGTCACAAGGTGTCAAGTCACACGACCTTGGTGGCCATTGATGGTCGGAATTACGAGAAATGATGCGATCCTGGAACCGTTCACGGAGCAACAACATTGTTTCTCGTGCAGCGTGACAGGTGGCACCATCCTGCTGAAACCACAACTCGTCAATGTCCATTCCATCCAAATGACGCCACAAAATACTCCCTAATCATCGTACGGTATCGGTCTCCATTTACTGTCACGGCTTGTCCTTCTTGATTTTCAAAAAAGTAAGGGCCGATTCGCCCGACCAAAAGCCGCACCAAACTGTCACTCGCTGTGCATACATTTCCCTTTCATTAACCACGCGAGGGTTTTCTAAACCCCACATACGGCAGTTCTGTTTATTAACAAAACCGTTTAAGTGGAAGTGCGCCTCATCACTGAAAATGATTTTGTTTGCGAAGGTGTCATCATCCTGCCGTTTTCTCAATACCCAGTCAACAAACTGTTGTCTCTTCTGGTGGTCTGCCACTTTCAAATGTTGCGTCAACTGAATTTTATACCGGTGATATTGGAGATCGTACCGAAGAATTCTCCGTACAGAAGAACATCGTAAACCCAATTGTTGAGAACGGCGACGTATTGATTTTGCTGGGCTAACAGCCACACTGTCACGAACCAACGTAACGTTCTGCTCAGTTCGGCCAGAACGACGACGTCCAGAACTTTTAAGGTCGTCTGTTGAACCCGTCTCAAAAAACTTTTTCATGAGCCTGCGAACTGTTGATTCATTCGGTGCTTCATTACTTCCTAGAGTACCGCGAAGTCGCCTGACAGTAGCCGCATAACTCTCTCCACTCAGGTAAAATGTTTTGACGATTAACACTCGTTGTGCGATAGTAAACTTCTCCATGGTTAGACACAGACTGCGAGAGTACTACACTGCGAACAAGAGAAACTACAACTGAATCGTCAATCGGAATGTTCTCCGAAATAGAAATGAGGTCTAACAATGTTGCCAACCGATAAACAAAAATTTACCAGCCGTTTAAAAACTGGCGCTCTTTTTGAATCACCCGTTAGTTCAGCCGTTGTTAGTTTGCTTCTACTGTCAACAAACAAAAGCCACCTACTACAGGGTGCACGCTAGAGTCTGCGACTTTACGGATGTCGTATTCCTATTAAGTTAACTATTTTTTAAATTATAAATACTTAAAGTACTAAAAACATCAGTCATGATATCATATAGGCATAACAATTTCATTTAGAAAAATACTTTTAAAAGTATTTTGTATTTAAATACTTTTGAAAATATTTTGTTGTTATTTTTTAATCAGCGTGTACACATTTTCATATAATGAGCATGCTCAGTGACGTCATTATTTGTTTACATTAGGAGCAAACTAAGAGAGGCTTGATTATAGGCAAGAGAACGTAAAAAGTAAAGGGTTTGCTGGGTAAACGGCGTTTTTTTAACTATGTTAAGAAACACTAATATATTAAAACATTTTCTTGATCCTGATCCTTTTAAAATTTACTTTTGTTATTATTATATTAGTAATTTTGTGTTTTATTTTTTATTTTGTTGTCGACAGGAACAGGAGAGATGAAGTGGCTCGGCGGTGGGGACACGAACGAGATGCTGGGACAGGCGAATGGCCATGTCCCGGTCAACTCGCAGCCGCAAGTTATCAGACCGCAGCCTCAACAGGTGCGTCATTCTGCTGTTTTTTATCACTTTTTTTATTATTATAATTAAAATAGTCATATGTAGTTAGTTAGTGATTTTTCTTTTGACGTCCCCTGGATTTACTTACCGATAGGTAAGTGCAGCGTTTCAAGGATTTTTATCTGTTGCTGCACTTGTTCTACTCTTGTAGGTCGTCTCCGCTTCCCTGTTAGTTCTTTTCATGGAGGTTGGGATGGCTGTAAGGGGTGGTGAGTGGAGGCCATCAAAAAAACAATTATTATGCATTATGTAATTGTTTAATATTAAAATACATATTTTTGTTTCGAATTTGTCGATTTACAAAATGTCTATTAAAATAGGGAAAGGGTTTACACGGTTTCCTCATGTTTTAGAGTTGAAATTTGGTATAGTTATGCGAGGCGTATCCTAAAGGAAGGGCCATTTGGTCGTATGAGAAAATAAGCTTGTGAGAAAGAGTTTTTATTGACAGTAATACTGTGTGGCAAAGATTTGATCGCCCCTTGCGTGGAGGAGCAGAATCGGCCCGCTACTGGCCTTCTCAATAACATTTCATTTTTTAAAAAATATTTTCATAACACTGTAAAATGCTCTCTACTTTAGTAAAATCATTAAAACAGAAAATAAGTACAGGTATCAGACGAACTAATGTCCCATAGCCGAGCGAGTGAGAGGGAGATATGTGGCATAACTACGCATGCGCTCAAAGGTATTTACCGTTGTAATCCAAATCTGAAAACATACTACAGTCGGTATCTTGCTTGTTAGTTTACTGCATGCATAAACGCTTGCTCACAACAATGAGTAAAGACAATGTTATTGGGACGGCGCGTATGGGTTGTGCGAGTGAGAGCGTTATCCATTCTCTCACTCCCACGGCTAGGGGACATTAGTTCATCTGAATGCTGTAATTACCGCTAAACTAAGCGTTATAGAAAAACAAAAATGTTTAAAGTAAAAGTTGTTGGTTTTTAGTTTTTCTACAACTTTTATTATATACATTTTTGCACTGAAATGGATATGAAAACTGGAATCTTATAAAAAACATTTTTCAATTTTCTACAAGATAGGGTAGGGGCCATGTCTGCTGAAATTCTTGGGGAGGCTGTTCCCTCATAGAAAAAAAACGTTTTTTTTTTTTAAGATTTGAGCCTTAATATGCATTTTAGCGCAATAGTGTATAATACATAATAAAAGTTGTAGACAATTCAAACATTTGCAACTTTTGTTTTAAACAACACTTTTGTATAAAGCTTAGTTTAGCGGTAATTAGTGATTTTCTGTTTTTTTTCTTTTTATAAAAATCTGTAAAAATATCGATTTTTTTTTTAAATTTCAGCCTTGTATACGTTTTACGACAAAAATGCATATAATCAAATTTATAGAAAATTAAAATGCCCATAACGGGCAGGTGGAGTGTTTAATTAATTTTGCACTGGATCTGTTGGTTACAGGGCAACAAAAAATAGTTGTGTTTCTTATCTCATGTTCAGCCAATTACATGACTGAACTATTTATGAACAGAAGAGGTAGAGGTGTAAAAGACACTAGTCAGAGTTATCTCCTCTGATAGTAATGAATTTCACTATACACCGAGACCCTGTGGTGAATGATGTTAAGGTGTCAGTTGCACGTTGGAAAGTGGGTACTTTTCCGAAGGCCTGGCATGCTGTTAACCATACTCTTTCAACTCGGTGAGGAACGCAAGTGTAAACCACCTCACTCCTCGTTTTTACTTAGTAAAATTTCTATAGAGGTTCAAACCAGACTTTTGGCTGTTGACCTAAACAACAAGAAATTAAAAGATCTACAACTCTATTTCAACCATTTTTCTCTACAGAGCCTAGTATATGATTTTCCGTATTATTAAGCCAAACTATGGTTAGTTTTCATTTTGCCCCGTTCACTCATGATTAAAATTAGGTTATGTTTTTTTTTTGTTTATATCTAATGTTTTATAATATACTATTTTCCAAGGGTGACGAGCTCTGAACGTATGCATTGCCCCCTACCCACTTTATAGCTAGCCAATTACGTGCCAGCAACGTTGCCAATACTTGCTCTCTTAGCTCTGTTAAATATTTTGTCAGCCATTTTTTTGGTCTTTCAATAATAATTATAACCTATAAACATACAATCACCTGATTATATTATAAAGTATTGCATGTTGACGCGCTCTACAATCGATGTGTTCAGTACGATGTGCAAGACGAGAGTGAACTATTGCGGCTCTTATACGCATGCGCGTGTAATGTTTGTCAGGTACAATCTGACAACGCTGGCTAACGTTCTGATTGGTCTAAATTTGTAGAACAGGAGAACTCATCAACCGTGGAAAGCATAATTTATTAGTTTTCATTTTGCATCGTTCACTCATGATTAAATTTAGGTTACGTTTTTTTTACTTTCTCTTGCCTATATAAATATATATGAAGGAAAGTATTGTTTTCATGTCGATTTTCGAAATCGAGTTTTCACCGGATCTACACGTTTTCAGACCCCCTGAATCCAAAAAACATGTTTTTAGCGATTGGTCTGTGTGTGTGTGCGTGCGCGCGCGCGTGTGCGTGTGTGTGCTGAAACTTGAAACTTTAGTTACATACCACAATAGGACCCGACACGAATATTTTCATTAAAATCGGTCAACCGGAAGTAGTAGTTAATTTGTGCGATTTTTCACTCTATTGCGATTTTCTCAAAAACGGGTCCTACGATTTTTTTAAAAATCGCCTGATTGACTAAATTTTTTATGCTCTACAAGATAGGGTAGGGTACCATGTTTGCTGTAATTCTTGGTGAGGATGTTTTCACGTAAAAAAAAGGTTTTTTTAAGATTGCGGCTTTAATATACATTTTAGCGCAAAATGTATATGGCAAAAGTTGTAGAGAATTTAAAATTCTACAACTTTTCTTTCAAACATTTTTTTTGTATAACGCTTAGTTTAGCGGTAATTAGCGATTTTCTGTTTTTTTCTCACGAAAATGTGTGAAAAATGGTTTTTTTAAGATTTCGGCCTTAACATTTTACGACAAAAGTTTATGTAATCAAATTTATAGGAAATTAAAAGATCTACAACTTTTATTTAAAGCATTTTGCTCTACAGAACCTAGATTGGCGCGAAAGAGTGATTTTCCGTATTTTTAAGCCAAACTGAGGTTGATTTTCATTTTCCGTCTTTTACTCATGAATAAAAGTAGGTTATGTTTATTGAGGTTAGTTTTGTTGTTTATTTCTAATGTTTTATTACTAATGTTAGGTTATATTGTTAATTATTTGCATTTGCAAGAGGATAGTCGTGTGAGTGTTTCACACCGGATTTTTACTTTGATGAAATAATGTATGTTGATGTGATTGTTTTGTTATTTTCCTTTTGCGCAGATGATGATGGGTGACATGGCTGCCAGGCCAAGATCGCAAGATGATGCGATGGTCGGCTACGTATTCCAGAGGCCGCAAGCCGATCCTGAGTTCCCGCTGCCGCCGGGTCTCGCTAAACAACAACCGCAAAGATGGGCCCTCGGTGATGACACTCTGATCGACCATGTAAGTTTGAGATAAATTTGTTTATTGTTTTTTTTGTTTTTCTGTTTGTAGTATTTTTCATCAAATCAAATGTGATTGAATGTTGTGGTGGAGCTCGTCTGAAACGGGTGCGATTTTCTCTGAGGTTATCAAATGTTATTGAATCGTGTTTTTCTGTATAATGATCCTTTGATTAACTGGGCGACTTTCTCACACCATGCTCTGTGTACTTCCCCGGCGTTATTCAAGTGTGCCAATAAAATTTATATTAAGCGGTTCAGGGTTTGGTTGATTAACCATTTTATTATTATATATGTTTTCATGACGAGTTTTCACCGAAAATCTACACGTTTTCAGACCCTCTGAACCAAAAAAAAACATGTTTTTAGCGATTGGTTTGTGTGTGTGTGAGTGTGTAAACAGAATATCTCAAGAACGGAACATCGTACGAAGTTGAAATTTGAAACTTGAGTGAGATACCACTATAGGACCCGACACGAACATTTTAATCGAAATCGGTCAATCGGAAGTAGTAGTTGATTCATGTAATTTTTTTCACTTTTTTGCGATTTTTCTTTAAAACGGTACCTACGATTTTTTTTAAAAATCGCTTCATATATTACATTTTTTTATGCTCTATAAGGAGTAGGCGCCATGTCTGCTGAAATTATTAGGGAGGCTTTACTTTTGTAGAAAAATATGGGCTTTTTTAGGATTGCGCAAATATGTATAAATAGGACGTGACACAAACATTTTCATTAAAATTGGTCAACCGGAAGTAGTAGTTTATTCGTGTCATTTTTTCACTTTTTGCGATTTTTTTTTCAAAAACGGTACTTACGATTTTTTTTAAAAATCGCCTCCATTTACTACATTTTTCATCCTCTACATAATAGAGTTGGCGCCGTCTGCTGAAATTTTTAGGGAGGCTATACACTTGTAGAAAAAAATGGGGTTTCTTAAGATTTCGGCCTTAAATGCATTTTAGCGCAAAAATGTATAAATAATAAAAGTTGTAGAGAATTTAAAATCCTACAACTTTTATTTGAATCATTTTTTTTATATACGTTATATATACTGTATATATTTTTTTGTAAACGCTTAGTTTAGCGGTAATTCGTGATTTCTGGGTTTTTGTTTCATGAAAATCTGTAAAAAGTGAATTTTTAAAGATATCGGCCTTAGTATGATGAATTTTACGATAAAAGTGTATAAAATCAAATTTGTAAAAAATTAAAAGATCCTCAACTTATGTTTTAAGCATTTTTCTCCACACAGCCTGGTTCAGCATGAAAGAGTGATTTTCTGTATTAAGCCAAACCGAGGTTAGTTTTTATTTCTGCTTCATTCACTCGTGATTAAAATAAGGTTCTGTTTTCGAGGTTAGTTTTTTTTTGTTTAATTCTACTGTTTTTATTACCAATGTTTGGTTGTGTTGTTTATTTTTGCATTGGCTAGAGAAAGTCGTGCGAGTGTTTCACACCGGATTTTTCAAGTTTACTTAAAGTCGCGTCAACAGCTCTGTTATTAGCGACTATGGTGGGTTTTATTTAACTTGGTGAAAATTTTACAGAGCCTAGCCGGGAATAGGACCCGGGACTTCCGGGTTGTAGGCAAGCGCGCTACCACTATGCTACGGAGCTGGCCATTTTATCGGTTTGTTTTTAATACTTTACCGGGATTACGTCAACGGTGAAAATGTTCAGAAGTACTTTAATTAATTTGGCTTTTTTTACTTTCTCTTGCCCTATATACGAATATACTGTTATAGGGACGGAAAGTATTGTTTTTATGTAGATTTTACAAAATCGAATTTTCAGTGGATGTACACGTTTTCAGGCACCACTGAACAATAAAAATCTCGTTTTTAGCGATTTGTGTGTGTGCGCGCGCGCGCGTGTGTTAACAAAATATCTGAAGACCGGAAGAGTATGAATCTGAAACTTGAAACTTAAGTTCGGTAGCTGTTGAGGTCATCAGGTGAAGGTTGGTTTGAACCTCTAGTGGTTTTACCAAGTGAATCGAGGAGTGAGGTGGTTTACTGGTGCCTTCCTCACTGACTGGAAAAGCACGCTTATCAGCATGCCGGGCCCTCTGAAAAGCACTTATTTTCCACTCTGCCAATGACACCTTCACTTCATTCACCACAGGGTCCAACTGTATAATGAAATTCATTACTCTCGGAGGAGATAACTCTGATTAGTGTCTTTTACACCTCTGCTTCTTCTGTTGTTAAATGATTCAGTCATTTAATTGGCTAACCATGTGATAAGAAACAGAACTATTTATTTTAGCCCAGTAGCTAACAGATTGAGTGTAAATAATTTGACACACCACCTGTCTGTTATAAGCAGTTAAGTTAGGTATCACTACCGTCCTCAACACGAACATTTTCATTAAAACTGATCAACCGGAAGAAGTTTGTTTATTTATTTATTTAATTTTAATCCCTAATTTGTGTACGTTGCAATCTGTTCAATTCAGAACAATAAGCAACCCCATGTCCCAATGAGATGAGGATGGTATGTATGACGTGTAAATGAGGTGTAGCTTGTACAGACTCAGGCCGACCATTCCTGAGAGAGTATGGTTAATTGAACCCCAACCATCAACGTACACCGGTAACCACTGTCTAGCTTTCAAATCCGTATAAAATAACTTACCTTTACTAGGATTCGAACCAGGAACCTACGTCCGAAAATCTGAGCAGTTTATTTTACTCTTTTGCTGTTTTCTCAAAACCGGCTTTTATGCATTTGTAGAAAATCGCCTCCTTTACTACATTTTTTATGCTCTAAAAGATGGGGTAAGCGACATGCCTGCTGTAATGCTTGGGGGAGGGGGGAGGCTGTGCTGTCGTGGTAATAACAGATTTTTTTAAGGTGCTGGCCTTAATATGCATTTTAGAGCAAAAGTGAATGAATTAAAGTTTTTTAATAAATTGCAGGTTTTTAATATTCTACGATTTTTATTTGAAATATTTTTTCTACCACGCTTAGTTAAGCGGGATTAGTGTGAAATAGTTCGTGTCTGGTCTCCTAGTTGTACGAGATGTAACTGAAATGATTCCAAGTTTCAGTCTCATGCGGTATTCCGTTCTTGACATTTTGTACATACGAGGTGTGGCTGTTAAATAATGAGACTGACGATGTAAAAAGTTTATTTTAATTTTGTACATAATCACTTATTGTCATCTTTAATATACACTCCTTCTCTATCCCTACAACGCTCTATGCGAATTTTCCATTGTTGGAAACAGTGCTGGAAGTCATCTTCTGTCAGCTCCTTCAGGACATGTGCCGCTTTCTCTTTTACAGCTTCCACAGACTCAAATTTTGTCCCTATTAATGCAGATTTCACCTGAAGGAATAGGTAGAAGCCACATGGTGCAAGATCTGGTGAATAAGGTGGGCGTTCTAACACTGAGATGCTGTACTTGGCTAGGAACCTCTTAACAGATAACTCGGAATGAGCTGGCGCATGTCTTGGTTGAGAACCCATGATTTGTCTTTCCACATTTCGGGGTGTTTTTTCCTTACTCTTTGACGTAGTTTAGAAAGTATCTCAAGATAGTAATATTGATTAATTGTTAGACCTTCAGGAACCCAGTGAAAGTACACAATCCCATGGAAATCAAAAAAAAAAAAACAATCATTACTTTAAATTTTGATTTGCTCATTCGAGGTTTTTTGGCTCTCGGTGAAGTTCGGCTTTTCCAGTGCATGGATTGGCGCTTCGTTTCCGAATCATAAGTAAAATACCACGTTTCATCACATGTTATTATCGTTTCCAAAAAAATTTGGGTCATTTTCAATCGCGTACAAAGTGTCAGTACAAACATTTTTGCGAGCTTCATTTCAAACATTTATGAGCGACGCGTGTCCTGAAGGAGCTGACAAAAGATGACTTCCAGCACTGTTTCCAACAATGGAAAATTCGCATGGAGCGTTGTAGGGATAGAGAAGGAGTGTATATTGAAGGTGAATAATAAGTGATTATGTTGTATAAAATTAAAATAGAATTTTTTACGTCAGTCTCGTTATTTAATAACCACACCTCGTACACGCGTACTGTTTGCTAAAAAAATGTTTTTCGGGGGTTCCCGCGCCTGAAAACGTGTATTTCTGGAAAACTTGGAAAAACGTGGAAAACTTGGTTTACAAAAATCGACATGAAAACAATCGGCACTTTGCTTCCTTATATTGTTTATATAGGGCAAGAGAGAGTACAAATTTTGTAAAAAAAACATTGGCGGAGAAACTGATATACTTTTTTCTGGATCATTTAAAATGGATTGACTGACTCATGAAGTGTTAAATTTTAAAAGGAAAGGTGTGGACGGATTCGTCGAGTGTCGTGTTCGTGTAATCAAGGGATCGTCGTACATTGTTTGTTTGTCTGTTGTTTGAATCACTGGTAATGTATTTCAAGTAATTTGTGCCTTCTCTTTCAGAATCATGAAAAATGGAAGTACCCGACTGTAGCTAAAATGCCACATCCAATGAATTCGGTACCATATGAATTACACCCTCTTGTCATGAAGGTAAATCTTATTTTTTTTAACACCAAAAAAAAATGTACCAAAAAAAAAACAAATTAAGTACCCGCTAAATTATATAGAGGGGAGAGGGCTGATCAAAATTCTACGAAAAAGTACAATGATGCTGATTTTGTTTAGGGAGTTTTAATATTTTGTCATAGTGGTGACATCGTGTGAAGACTATATATTTTATTTATTGGCGGCATTATTTAAAATTGTCATCTATCACGTACCTTTCTCCGTCCGTATGTCAGACACTGTTGTAAAAAACTACGAGAGATAGAAGCGGTTTCGGATTCGTAATCTACGCAAAAAGTTAGAGGGCCTAAATTGGGTGTGAAGTTCCGGTTTCGACCGAAAGTGGCTCAAAACCGGAAATTAAGAAATCAAAAGTCGGAATTTTGCAACAAAGATAGTGTCATATTTATGATTTCTCTTAAAGAGTTTGTACAGAAACATTGGGTTTAAAGTTCCGGTTTCGTCCGGAAGTAACCTGAAACCGGAAGTTTAGAAATCAAAATCGGAGTTTTACAACAAAGATAGTCATATGGTTTTTTTTAAAGAGTAGGTACAAAAACTTGGGATTTATAGTTTCGGTCGAAACCGGAAGTAACCTGAAACCTGAAGTTTAGAAATAAAAATCGGAATTTTGCAACAAAGATAGTGTCTTTTGGTTTCTCTTAGAAAGTATGTACGGAAACATTGGGTTTAAAGTTCCTGTTTCGACTGGAAGTAACCTGAAACCGGAAGTTTAGAAATCAAAATCGGAATTTTGCAACAAAGATAGTGTCATATGATTTCTCTTGAAAGAGTAGGTACAGAAACATTGGGTTTGAAGTTCTGGTTTCGACCGGAAGTGACCTAAAACCGGAAGTCAAGAAATTAAAGTCGGAGTTTCGAAACGAAAATAGTGTCATTTGCGATTTCTCTTAAAGAGTAACTTTTTCTACGAAAGCTAAATGGGCTTGATTCCGTTGTGAGGAAGGATAACCCCGAAGTGTTAAGTGAACACACAACGTAACTTCTCCAACCGTCTTTTTTTTTTTTTTTTTTAGAAAAAATTGCCACCCGTCCGTCATAACAGGCGTCGTCTTATAAAAGGGATTTTTTTGTGTATAAATTTTTCAAGGATTGGGGATCAAAATAACAAAAATAAAAGGTAAAAATAGAAAAATTCATATTTTCGTTTATTGATTCCAGTCGGTCGTATTCGTGGAACATAAATCCGTTACGCCATCCATGGATTTCTTGTTACCCGAAATATTGACGAACTTGTAATGTAATAACCTGCCCGGCGTTGCATGGAAATACAGTCCAGTTCGTCGGCGTTTTATATGTCGTACAAAAAATGTTGCATCACATTGTCCACCATTGTTTTTTTTTTCACTTTCATCCCGTTTTTAACATCGGCGCTACTATTACCTCGGTGGGCTTTGTGAGTTTCCAACGCTAAAATCAACCATCGGTTGCCTCAAATTTGTTGTTGTTGTTGTTGTTGTATAGGTCATCAGTCGAAAAACTAGTTTGAACCTCTAGAGGCTGTACTAAGTAAAACGAAGTGTCAAGTGGTTCGCAATTGCCTTTTTCACACAGTGGAAAATGATGCTTATCAGCATGCCAGGGCGTCTGAAAAGCATCTAATTTTCACCCTGCAAATGTCAACTTCACTTTATTTACCTCAGGTAATGGCTGAATCTGACTGTCTGAACGTCCGACAGGATGTCACGTACACACCTGGCAACGTGGATAGTAGCACCCCCTCGTCCACATTACCCAATCTATTTTTCAAAATTTTAAAAATTCTACCCCAACATTGGCCAATCAATATTTCATGTTATTAACATATCTGTACTAACTTTTTTACGCTGAATAAAACGATAGTTTGCCCGTGCCGAACAATCGAACGGTTACCGACATGGCAAGGGTTCAGAATATTGTTAATAAATGGAAATTTAAATAACGTAGGAATTTGAAATTTCGTACACGCTGTAAGAATATAGTTTTCTATATTGTTTTAAAATTTTGAACTTTTCGGTTAAATAATTATCGAGTTGCACGGCTGTAAACGCATGAAATTTGTT
Organism: Catonia carolina; assembly: GCA_035578175.1. Taxonomy (NCBI): domain Eukaryota; kingdom Metazoa; phylum Arthropoda; class Insecta; order Hemiptera; family Achilidae; genus Catonia; species Catonia carolina. The sequence goes on along the minus strand of JAQMRL010000017.1, from coordinate 1,860,527 downwards.
GCGGTAGCAAAAAAGCCTAAACAACATTAAAAATATAGGATTGTTGTGGGTCAACGCAGAATAAAATGAGCTAAATTTTGATGTAAAGTATGTTGAAATCCGACTCATAGTTTTTGAGATGCTTTGGGTTGAAACTCGGGTGTCTATGATTATGAAACCGATAGTAGTCTCCTCTGAAAGTAATGACTTTCATTATAAAGCCAGACTCTGTGGTGAATGAAGTGAAAGGGTCTTTTGCACTGTGCGAAGTGAGTGGTTTTCAAAAGGCCTTGCATGCTGATTAGCATATGCCTCTTGACACTCGGTGAGTAACGCAATAGTAAACCACCTCACCACTCGTTTTACTTAGTAAAACCTGTACAGGTTCAAACCAGCCTACCAGGCTGATGACCTAAACAACAGCAACAACATTATACGGGAGTGAAACGTGGGCGATAGGGGCTGTAGAAATGAACAGGATAGAAGCTTTTGAAATGTGTTGTTACAGGAAAATGTTTAAGGTTTAGGTGGGTGGACAAAATGAGTAATTTAGAGTTTCTGAGGCGAATGGTTGAAAAAAGTATATAGAAACATCTTACCAGAAGAAGGGATAGGGTAGTGACGGAGTTAATTTTGTAGGGAGAGACAAAGGTTAGGATATTTATAGCAAATTACAAAAGATGTGGGTTGTTGCAGGAGGTACGTAGATATGAAACGACTTGCGCAAGATAGAACGCCCTGGAAAACTGCATCAAACCAGTCGAGAGACTGATGACAAAAAACATTTTTGTTTACGTAAGATTAACCCAACAGTTAGAAACTAATGAAGTAGAAATTTGCATAATCCGGGGTTCAGTTAATCGAGGCTCTATTATAGTTTATATTTCATCGTGAGCAACTTGACGACGGTAAAATTCCCCCTATTTTGCCATCAATCTCTCGACTGTTTTGATGCAGTTCTCCAGGCTGTTCTATCTTGCGGAAGTCCGATTCATAGCTACATACTTGTAATACCCTACATCTTTTGTAATTTGCTTTACATATTCTAATCTTTGCCTGCTCCTAAAATTTACTCCCTCAATATTACCCTCCATTATTATTGATAGACCAATGACTGGATGTCTTAAGATATGTCCCACTAGCCTATCCCTTCTTCTGGTAAGGTGCTTCCATATATTTCTTTTTTCATTCACTCGCCTCAGAACCTGTAAATTACTTATCTTGTCCACCCACCTAATCTTTAACATTTTCCTATAACACCACATTTCAAAAGCTTTTCTTTCAACAACATTTCAAAAATTCCGCCAACAATATTAATGACGTCACTATTTTGATCAGCTCTCGTACAACCTGTGTCCGTGCTTTTTCAGTTGTTTTTTTATATATATTTTTTATATAAATAGAAGGCAGAAACTAGAATCTTGTCTTGTGTAATTAATACCTTTCCATTTTATCTCTGAACCCTTTCATTTTCCTATATCCGTCATGATCTGTTCATTTTCCCTGTCAAACTCATTTCATTCTCTTTTTATGTGTAAAGTATTCCCGTTCCGGGTTTAAAGGTCAAATCCCATTCATTATTGGGATTAACTCAAATTTTTGGATTTAGCTGCAATGCCAAAAAATAATATGGTTTTTTCTTTCTGGTGAAAAATTTAAAAGAAAAATAGCAATTCAGCGATTTATTTTTTCATTTTTCATTCATTACTTTATTAGTGGACATATCAACGCTTGATTCAAGGTCAAAGAATTTCTGATCTGTCTTGTTACTTTCTCTTGCCTATATGAATATATAGGAAGGAAAGTATTGTTTTCATGTCGATTTTTCGAAATCGAGTTTTCACCGGATCTATACGTTTTCAGACCCCCTGAACCCAAAAAACATGTTTTTAGCGATTGGTCTGTGTGTGTGTGCGTGTGTGTGTGTGTGTCTGTGTGTGTGTGTGAACAGAATATCTCAAGAACGGAACTTCGTACGAACTTGAAACTTGAAACTTAAGTTACATACCACTACCGGACGCGACACGAACATTTTCATCAAAATCGGTCAACCGGAAGTAGTAGTTTATTCGTATAATTTTTCACTTTTTTGCGATTTTCTCAAAAACTAGTCCTACGATTTTTTTTTAAATCGCCTGGTTTACTACATTTTTTATGCTCTACAATATAGGGTAGGCGCCATGTTTGCTGAAATTCTGCTTGAGGCTGTTTTTACGTAAAAACATTTTCTTTTTAAGATTGCGGCTTTAATATGCATTTTAGCGCAAAACGTTATATAATAAAAGTTGTAGAGAATGTAAAATTCTACAACTTTTATTTCAAACATTTTTTTGTATAACGCTTAGTTTAGCGGTAATTTGCGATTTTCTGTTTTTTTTCTCACGAAAACGTGAGAAAAATCGATTTTTTTAACATTTCGGTCTTAGTATGCATTTTACGACAAAAGTGTATATAATTAAATTTATAGAAAATTAAAAGATCTACAACTTTTGTTTAGAGCATTTTTCTCTACAGAGCCTAGTTTAGCGTGAAAGCGTGATTTTCCGTATTTTTAAGCCAAACTGAGTTCGATTGTCATTTTGCGTCATTCACTCATGATTAAAATAAGGTTATGTTTTTGAGGTTAGTTTTTGTTTATTTCTAATATTTTATTAATAATGTTAGGTTTATTATTAATTATTTGCATTGGCAAGAGAAAGTTGTGTGAGTGTTTCACACCAGATTTTTTTCTGTTAGGGCCATTTTAATAATTTCGAATAATTCTGACGGAGGAGGCTTTGAGAGCCTTAAGAGGGCGAGCAGTGCACACTCCCCAAGTCGGCTGACCTGGCTTCAACTCTCCTTCCAATTTATTTCAATTTTATAGTATATCCCAGAGAACCGTCCAGCAGATATAAACAGACTACGGGTTGAAAGTCAGTAAAAAGGATGCGTAAATATGTTTCGCTCTACCAACGCCTTCAGTCAAAACAACCGGCGGCAGGCCGGATGTTTTATAATAGTCTATGAATTCTTTTTCTACTGGTACTGTCGTATTTTGTATTTAGTTAATTTTTCAATTAGTATATAGAAAGTTTTATCCGATAAGCAAAAAGCATTTTTTAACTCGAATAGATCGCGCTAAGGTCAATTACAATTTTAATGCATTTTTGTTTTGACGGTTCCATGGGGTAGAGTATAGTTTAGTCAGTGTAAGGTGATAGTCGCCGTCTCACAATATGAACAAATTAAAAGTTCCTTGGACCTCCGGCCTATGTCTTCTGGCGACCAGTCGGTGGGGTGGTGAAGAGAGAAATGCCAGCAAACCGATTATCAGTATTTTGGATATAAATTTGTTTAATGTTGGGTTTAGCGGCAGTTTTTTCATAGTTTTTTTTGAAACGAAACTACCAAAATATTCGGGATGTTTCCCGTCCCAAAATTACAGTTGGTTAGGTCGATTTTTCAGTCAATAAAAGGGAACAAAATTGTTTATTATTATTACCTATTTAATAAATTTATTTATTTTTAAAGTGGCATTACGTGGTTGGTTTTTAGAGACTACGGTGGATTTTGTAAATGTAACTGTAGGTTTTGACTTGCTAAAATTTTCGGACCGTGATCGGGAATCGAACCGGGGACCTCCGCTTGGTAGGCTAACACGGTAACCAGTACGCTACGAAAACAACCGTTTCAAATTTTGTAATACGCCGCTATGAAATTGAAATGAAATGAAAGGTTTCCTTTTTCCTAGTAGTCCTAATTCATAAAAAAATTTCCTTGTTTTCCTGTTTTTCTTATTCGATTCATATCATATGTGTAACTTATTAATTTTGCCTTGTTCTTGCTCATTTCGTCTGCGGTCTACACTGCTATCTTTTTTTTTAAATTATTTGTCATGTTTATTAGTTTGCTTTTGTTTTTTTTCATGTTTGTCTTGGCCTTTAGTTTTTCTTTCTCTTAGCCAACATTATTTTTGTGTTGTTGTGTCTTGTGTTTTGTTGTTTTTATGTCTGTAGTGATAGGTATAAAGGTCTTAAGTCAAAAATTGTCGATTTTGAGTTGTGTAGGCTACTACCCAGTTTAGAAAATATTTCTCTTTCAAATGGTGCAAAGGGCTTACTTAAGTGTAGCTAACTCCTGAAATGAATTATGTTGACTGGCTTTATAAAAATTTTCTTTTCGCGTAACGGTATAAGAGTCTTAATTATAAATGACATTCTTTTTTAGTTGTGTACAAAAGGTCTTCAGTTGAGTTAAGACATTTATACCAATAGTAGTGTATTTAGTTTAGATTTAGTTTCTCAGTCTTGTTTAGTTGTTAAGCTGAGTTAACCTTTATTCCAATAGTAGTTTATTATTTCACCAATATAAATTCCTGAGATCAACTGGAAAAAAATCAAATTGAAAAGATCGAAATGACAAGAAACCAAAGGCAAACTTGTGACTTAAGTACCTGTAGTAAGAATTTACCAGGTCAAAAAGTATTATGTTACACTGTAAACGGTAAAGGTCTTAAAGTCGTGAATTGCCCCCCCCCCCCAGCCCCGAAAAAGGGCCACAGCGTAGACATTAAACTAAATTTTTATTTTCGTTGTTAAGTATAAAACAAAAGAAATTATAACAAATTATAAATACAATTTTTGGATGAGACAATTGCGAAAACTATCCTTCAGTAATAAAAAAATATAAATAAATTATACAATTTCAAATTTTCATTTGCTTTTCCTGAAAAATGACTATTTTCAAGTTAACACCTTCACTACAGGTGTATGCATTAGTATTTATCGTACAAGCTTTGAGTTGATCATAGTTTAGTTTTAACAGATTCAACGCTGAGCAACCGTGAGGTATCTCTCCCTTTGGCCTGATTACTCTTGCAGCGTGCTCTCCCTCCGCTTGCTTTATCTACCCCCGTACAACTTATCTTACTTACATTTTTATATATTATTTAGTTTATTTTAGATGTATATAGTACGTTTGTTTTTGGAAGAAGCTTGTAAGGGGAGGGCGAGTAGGTAGAGTAGGGATAGTTTCAATGGGGCAAGTGTTGTCTCCTTCTCACTTAATCATCATTCCCTCTCTTTCTAACCGTATACTATGTTACAACTAAGAGGTGCTTCCGCCACCACTAAACAGAACAGCTCAGCGGCACACAGCGTTGGAGGGAGAGCTTCTAGCTAGAACAAATGACCTGTACAGTACGGCCGCTTGATGGAGAACGCTGGTATCATAGCATACAGAGTCATACGTACTATAAGCGCGTCAGCTCGTGATCCGTGTGAGGAATTTCTGTTACAGCATGCAGTGAAAGATTATACTATTCATAAAATAAACATTTATCATAATGTTCTTGTCATTATAAAGTAACCTTTTGTTTTATTATTTCAATTTATTCTATAATATAGTAACTCTTTTACTTTTCTTTCATTGTATTTATTAATATTTAGTAATTATTTACAGTTTGAGTCAGGCAGTCCTCAGGAATTAAAATATGCACGTAGCATAGAAAATAAGGAAATTAAAAAATATATATTTCATAACATTAATTTATAGGCCTAAATAATTAGTAGCAAATTATGATTATATTTTTTTTTACCTCAGTCAAGTGGTTAAGCCAATTCCGAGTCCTTTACGCGATTCTTCATCACAGTTTTTTACAACTGATGCAATAATTTGTCGCACTTCCGAATGAATTACCGCTTTATTTTTCCGGGAAGACATATTAAAATAAAAACAAAAGATATGAAAAATACACGTTGAAATTTACCTAACACAAAATACACAAAACAAATAACTTTTGGCACGTTAACACCCTTTAATTTCAAAATAAAAATCACTTTAGTGATCAAAAATCATGAATAATGATTAACACATCCGAGACGCATTAGCACAAATGTACAACTGTATATTGTGACACGTGTATCCGTTGTGAAAAGCAATAATAATACGTATAATTTATAATAAATAAATACATAGACATAATAATAATATTTATATGATGACTAAATGTTTTTGTACTGCACGATAAGACGAATATATTACTCACATTCTATTAGGCCACCCGCCCCGCCCCACTTCCCCAGGCGACAGAGATCATGAGCTGGCGCGCGTATAGTAGCAAGCGATGACTCGTGAGCGGCGAACAACACGCTGTTAGAAAAGTTTAACTTCTAAATACCGTAACTATCGTTCTGATATTCTATACGTACGAGATGTACTACATCCTAAAATTTCAATGTCCTGTAATCTATTTGTTTATGGTTGTGCGGTTTTGTAATAGACCTAGGCCTAATGTACTAATAATAAAAACAATGATATAATTACAAATGAAATATAAACACATACTAACTGTTGTTGTTTAGGTCATCAGCCTGTAGGCTGGTTTGAACCTGTAGAGGTTTTACTAAGTAAATCGAGGAGTGAGGTGGTTTACCATTGCCTTCCTCACTGAGTGGAAAATTACCCTTATCAGCATGCCAGGCCCTCTGAAAAGCATATATTTTCCACTCTGCAAAAGACACTTTCACTTCATTCACCCCAGGGTCTGGCTGCATAATGAAATCCATTACTTTCAGAGGAGATAACTCTGATTAGTGTCCTTTACACCTCTACCTCTTCTGTTCTTAAATGATTCAGTCATTTAATTGGCTGACCATCTGATAAGAAACAGAACTATTTATTTTAGCCCTGCAACTAACAGATTGAGTGTAAATAATTTGACACTCCACCTGTCTGTTATGGGCAAACATACTAACTATACTATACCAGCAAACACTGCACAATACTCACATACTTAACAAACTATCACAATTCAACACAATAACTTGGAAATCGTAAGATTTAATAAAATAATGGGTTTTTTTATTAGACGCTTATTAAATACGTTTACGTATGAACATGAAACGCAGCACTGAAGTAGACAAGAAAACAATTTACATTTTGTAGGCCCAATACTTGCCACAGTTCAGTAAATCTGACAGTGAAATGTAAACAGTAAATGAGTAATGCCTATTAGTAATGTATTATGACTAACCACTGCATCACTGTTTTGTCTACAATTATGCGTTTAATAAATTAGTACATCTAAATAATTAGCGAAGGACAATGCAACTAAATGTATACAGACGTTGTGAATGGGTGTATAGTACAAATAGGCCTACAGTGAATGTAAGCGTGGTATTTATTACGAAGGATCCAATTAGGCTATTTTTTTAAATTGTTTTGAACGTAAATAACTATAAATCACAGCTAATGTACTGTATGTACAAACTTTTTTTTACAGCCTGTATGACAGTTGTATGAGTGACAAGAGCAGAGGGGTATACGGGCTGTAAGCTGCCACTGCGCATGCTCAAACCAGCGTTCTTAGCAATTCGGCAGTACTGTACATGGATTTATGTTTGGTAATAACATAAAAGTAAACAGTTCAATGTTGTTTTTTTTTGTTTTCCCCTGTTATATAATAAATTTATTTCTTGTTTTAATTTTTTCATTTACCGTTACGATTTACGTGCATTTTTTTGTATACTTTTAAACTACGAGGGCTATTTAGAAAGTAGGGAACGTTTTGTAAATAAACAAAAACTATGTAAAAGAAAAATTTTTTATTATATATATCTGAAAGAGTGACTAAAATACTACTTTTCTACATAGTCACCAAGCAAATTGAGGCACTTGTCATAGCGGTGGACAAGCTTCAAAATTCCTTCGTCATAGAAATCCGCCGCCTGCGACCGCAGCCACTCAGTGACGCGCGCCCGGAGTTCCTCGTCGTCATCGAAGCGCTGTGTTGCTAGCCAGTTCTTCATTCTTGGAAACGAGTGAAAATCACTCGGTGCAAGATCAGGACTATAGGGTGGATGAGGGAAAACCTACCATTTGAATGAATGAAGGAGTTCTTTTGTGCGGTTTGCCGTGAGAGGTCGGGCATTGTCATGAAGAAACAAAATTTTTGACGACAACTTTCCTCGGCGCTTGTTTTGAACTGCTCTCCTAAGGTTGCGCAATGTTTGGCAGTACCGATCAGAGTTTATTGTTGCACCACGCTCGAGAAAGTTGTCGTCAAAAATTTTGTTTCTTCATGACAATGCCCGACCTCTCACGGCAAACCGCACAAAAGAACTCCTTGATTCATTCAAATGGGAGGTTTTCCCTCATCCACCCGATAGTCCTGATCTTGCACAGAGTGATTTTCACTTGTTTCCAAGAATGAAGAACTGGCTAGCAACACAGCGCTTCGATGACGACGAGGAACTCCGGGCGCGCGTCACTGAGTGGCTGCGATCGCAGGCGGCGGATTTCTATGACGAAGGAATTTTGAAGCTTGTCCACCGCTATGACAAGTGCCTCAATTTTTGCTTGGTGACTATGTAGAAAATTAGTATTTTAGTCACTCTTTCAGATATATATAATAAAAAATTTTTCTTTTACATAGTTTTTGTTTATTTACAAAACTTTCCCTACTTTCTGAATAACCCTCGTATAAATAATATTTTTTTAAAGTTGATCTAAAAGTGAATCGGTGAGTGGAAAAAAAGGGTAATATTCCAAAATCCTTATTTTCGAGAAATTAAAAAAAAACTGTTTTGCGACATTGTTTTTGGTTTAATGGTAAAATGTTCAATTGGTCATTTGTAGTAATATATTAAAGATTTTGAATGGTGACTTTAGAACTTATTTTACAATAATCATGGAATTGATTTTTGATTATTAAAATGTTGACTGTGCACATTTTTCTAGATTGACAAGTAAATAGGAAAAATTAAGTTGAAAAAACAATATAATGTGCCAATATGCTACAAAACTTTATTTTTATTCAAAATAATTTTACAGTTACATTTTGATAATAATAACACAGAAACCAGTGGTCCAACTGCTGTACGCTATTGAGTGGAAGAAGGGTAATAATATTCCTGGAATATTATCCTTTTTCCACTGTACTAAAATTTCATTGTAGCTTAGCTGGTTTTAGATACAAGGAATATTTCCCTTTTATTAACCAATAGATGCGCCGAAGTCAACTTAACAAAACTGCTATCTTCGTTCAATTTCGCATTTTTTGAAATATTACCCTTTTTCCACTCACCAATTCAAGTGTAAGCTATATTAAATCGAAGCCTGCAAATATACTAAATTTACGGCTTCAACTGTACCCTGAAAACCCGTTAAAAATACCGAACGAGGATAGAAGATCGTATCAGGAAAATTCAACTGCACGGTTACTAAGGAAGAACCTTTCTGATGGCTATATAATAGCAACAAACTGATATCCGACAGGCGGTGTCCCTCCGGAATTACTTAAAGTTACAACAAAACAGAACCTTGCCTTCCTCATTGAGTTGAAAGAGTATGCTTATCAGCATGCCAGGCCCTCCGAAAAGCACCCAAGCACCCACTTTCCAACCTGCAAATGACACAAAATTCACTTCATTCACCACAGGGTCTGGCTGTATAGTGAAATTCATTTCTCTCAAAGGAGATAACTCTGATTAGTGTCTTTTACACCACTGCCTCTTCTGTTTTTAAATAGTTCAGTCATATAATTGGCTGACTATGTGATAAGAAACAGAACTATTTTTTTGTAGCCCTGGAACCCAACAGATGGAGTGCACACAATATCTCAAGAATGGAAGATCGTACGAACTTGAAAATTGAAACTTAAGTTAGACACCACTAACGGACCCGACACGATCATTTTCATTAAAATCGGTCAACCGGAAGTAGTAGTTTATTTGTGTCATTTTTCACTTTTTGCGATTTTCTCAAAAACGGACCCACGATTTTCTTAAAAATCCCCTGGTTTACTAATATGTTTATGCTTTACAAAGATCAGGTAGGCGTCATGTCTGCTGAAATTCTTGGAGAGGCGGTTTTCACGTAAGAAAATTGTTTTTTTAAGATTGCGGCTTTAATATGCATTTTAGCGCAAAAACTTATAATTAAAGTTGTACAGAATAAAAATACTACAACTTTTATACCAAACATTTTTTTGTATGACGCTTAGTTTAGCGGTAATTGGCGATTTTCTTTTTTTCCTCACGAAAACAAGTGAAAAATTGATTTTTTAAGATTTCGGTCTTTGTATACATTTTACGACAAAAGTGTATAAATATTATTAAATTTATAGGAAATTAAAAGATCTACAACGTTTATTTCAAGCATTTTTCTCTACAGAGCCTCATTAGCGTGAAAGAGTGATTATCCGTATTTTTAAGCTAAACTGAAGTTGATTTTCATTTTGCGTCAATCAGTGATGATGATTAAAATGAGGTCATGTTTATTGGGGTTAGTTTTTTTGTTGATTTTGTAATGTTTTATTGCTAATGTGAGGTTATATTTTTATTATTTGCATTGGGAAGAGAAAGTTGTGTTGAGTGTTTCACACCAGATATTTTTTGCAGGGAGAAAATTGAAACTTTTGAACGTGTGTTGTTGTATTGTCTCCGTATTATTGGTATTTTAATGCAATTATTAAAAGTATTCACGTTGTATTTTTTGCAGAAAAATCGTCCAAAATGTATGTTTGGGTATTAAAATGTAAACGTATCTATTTTTTACTTTCTCTTGCCTATATGAATATATAGGAAGGAAAGTATTGTTTTCATGTCGATTTTTCGAAATCGAGTTTTCACCGGATCTATACGTTTTCAGACCCCCTGAACCCAAAAAACATGTTTTTAGCGATTGGTCTGTGTGTGAACAGAATATCTCAAGAACGGAACATCGTACGAACTTGAAACTTGAAACTTAAGTTACATATCACTACCGGACCCGACACGAACATTTTCATCAAAATCGGTCAACCGGAAGAAGTAGTTTATTCGTATAATTTTTCACTTTTTTGCGATTTTCTTAAAAACTAGTCCTACGATTTTTTTAAAAATCAACTGGTTTACTACATTTATTATGCTCTACAATATAGGGTAGGCGCCATGTTTGCTGAAATTCTGCTTGAGGCTGTTTTTTACGTAAAAACATTTTCTTTTTAAGATTGCGGCTTTAATATGCATTTTAGCGCAAAACGTTATATAATAAAAAAGTTGTAGAGAATTTAAAAACCTACAACTTTTATTTCAAACATTTTTTTGTATAACGCTTAGTTTAGCGGTAATTTGCGATTTTCTTTTTTTTTCCTCACGAAAACGTGAGAAAAATCGATTTTTTTTAACATTTCGGTCTTAGTATGCATTTTACGACAAAAGTGTATATAATTAAATTTATAGAAAATTAAAAGATCTACAACTTTTGTTTAGAGCATTTTTCTCTACAGAGCCTAGTTTAGCGTGAAAGCGTGATTTTCCGTATTTTTAAGCCAAACTGAGTTTGATTGTCATTTTGCGTCATTCACTCATGATTAAAATAAGGTTATGTTTTTGAGGTTAGTTTTTGTTTATTTCTAATATTTTATTAATAATGTTAGGTTTATTATTAATTATTTGCATTGGCAAGAGAAAGTTGTGTGAGTGTTTCACACCAGATTTTTATTTGTTAAATTATTGTGTAACTGAAAAATTTGACGTTGATTGATTATGTACTAGTAGCTGCGATGGGCCGGTGCTTTCAGAGCACTAACACTGGAGATTTAAAAAGTCTATTGTATTGTCTCGTTCCTTTTTGTTCATTGAGAAACAGATCTCTCTCTCTCTCTCTCTCCCCCCCTACTCTGTAAGCATTCGTGCTGCTTAGTAAGTTTTTCCTGGAGGATTGCCCTCCAGGTTTAGTTGCCCGAACATTGAATTTTCCCCCTATTATATTGGGGGTTGGATTCGGTCACCCTCTACATGGTTCGCATATCGAGTCAACTTTTAATAAAAATTTACAACTTTTAAAAAACTACAACCAATATTTTAAGTGTTTTTGTAAAAAGCTCAGTTTAGCGGCAATTAGTGATTTTCTATTTTGTTTTTCATGAAATTGTGTAAAAAAAAACTGGGAATTTTATAGATTGCGACCAAAGTATGCATTTTACGCGAAAGTGTATACAATAAAAGTTATTGAAAATTCAGCTTTTTTTCTCGACAGAATCATATTAAGCGTAAAATTACTGATTTTCTCAAAATAATAGGGGTTGATTTTCATTTTACATTGTTTACTTACAGTTGAATATACGAAGTGTGGTTATTAAATTACGAGACTGACACTGTAAAAAAGTTTATTTTTATTTTATACGTAATCACATATTGTCACCTTCAATATACACTCTTGTCAATCCCTACAACGGTCCATCCGAATTTTCCATTGTTGGAAACAGTGCTGGAAGTCATCTTCTGTCAGCTCCTTCAGGACACGTGCCGCTTTCTATTTTACAGATTCAAATCTTGTCCCTTTCAATGCAGATTTTCAGGTAGAAGTCACTTGGTGCAAGATCTGGTGAATAAGGTGGATGTTCTTACACTGAGATACTGTACTTGGCTAGGAACCTCTTGACAGATAACGCGGAATGAGCTGGCGCATTGTCTTGGTGGAAAACCCATGATTTGTCCTTCCACATATCGGGGCACCTTTTCTTTGACGTAGTTTTGAAAGTACCTCAAGGTAGTAATATTTATTAATTATTTGATCTTCAGAAACCCAGTGAAGGTACACATTCCCATGGATATCAAAAAAACAATCATCATTGCTTTAAATTTTGACTTGCTCATTCGAGCTTTTTTGGCTCTGTGAAGTTCGGCTCTTCCAGTGCATGGATTGGCGCTTCGTTTTCGGATCATAAGTAAAAAACCACGTTTCATCACATGTTATTGTAGTTTCCAAATAATATGGGTAATTTCAATCGCGTACAAAGTGTCAGTACAAACATTTTTGCGAGCTTCATTTCAAAAATTTTAGAGCGCCACGTGTCCTGAAGAAGCTGACAGAAGATGACTTCCAGCACTGTTTCCAACAATGGAAAATTCGCATGGAGCGTTGTAGGGATAGAGAAGGAGTGTATATTGAAGGTATGTGATTGTGCCTAAAATAAAAATAAAACTTTTTACAACGTGAGTCTCGTTATTTAATGGCCACACCTCATAGGTTATACATGTTTTATTGTTAACATTGACAAGAGAAAGTCGTGTGACTGTTTCATACCAGATTTATAAAATGTCTACAATGTTTATTTTTTAACGTCGTTTATCGTTTTCTTATTTTGTATCTTAGCTAATAAGTTTTCCATCAATTTTTCACTCTTCGGTATAGTTGTACATTTTTCACTCTGCCGGTCCATTTAAATTTCTCCAATTGTCTCCGTATTTACATTTCCAAATTCTCTAACCGTCCTATTTCGTCCTACCTTAATGTCCATAAAATTACCTCAATAATAACAGAAAATTGAAAACGTAACATTATACAAAACTTTTGAAGAAAATCTTTAGTCCTGCTTTTTTTTACGGTTGAAAATTTGTGTAGAAATTTGTGAAATGAAATGCATGGTACTTGATGTAGTCTATAGTTTTGGTTAGGTTAATCGTTGATAGTGAACGAAAATAAACGTGCTATTACATATTTAGTAACCGTAGTTTTGTAAAATGGTTGTTGAGATAATTTTGTGGCTTGCTTTTTGAATATTTTGTTGAAAATAGAAGTGCATTTTTATATTTTTACAATGCTTTCTTGATCACGTTGGTGTTTTAATGCTGTATAAAATTAGCTGCTTTCGCATTTTGTTTTTTTACAGTTATTCAGGGTGATTCACTTCAAATTGTACCGGCAATATCTCGGGAGTTGTTTGTATTGGTAAAAAAATTAGGAAAATTTTCCGTATAAAGCTTAGTGATAAGAAACGGAACTATTTTTTGTAGCCCTGGTAGATCGTGTGGAAATAATTTAAATTCTCCTCCTGCGTGTTATGGGGACTGTATGAGAGGTAATTACTTGAAGCGTGATAAATGAAAAAATACCTGGTCTGATTTAAAATAGAACCCGGGATCTCCAGCTTAGAAACCGAAACCCATGCAACCCAAACTACAAAAAATTGTTTGTTGAGTTCCTTTTAATTTGTTTTACTTAACTAAATTTAAAAATAACACGATTATTGGTATTGACAAATTATTTGTTGATACCGTTCAGCTGTTATGGCCTCCGAAAAAAAGATAGGCCCGACAATTCTCCGAAGAGATATACCAAACCACACTCTAATTTTTTGCGAGTGTAATGGTAACTGTTCGTGGAACGAATGTGGGTTGTCTGCAGACCGTATTCTGGAGTTTTGACTGTTGATATATCCGCTAAACTGAAACCAAGCTTCATCGCTGAAAAAAACCTTGTCTAAAACAGATATGTAATTTCTAATGAAATGTCTGAACTACCGACAGTACTGCATTCGCTTTTCCTTGTCTGGTTCTTGGAGCTGATGAGTCACACTCCTTATCCGAAACGGATGTAATTTCAGCACTTCAGTAGCCTTACGAACACATTTCATTAGATAGTCCAGTCTGGTTAGCAAGTTTTCGAAGAGACTTTTTTTCGGAGAACGTAGAAGTTTTTCGTTTATCGTCTGCTGAGTGTCATCCGTTAAAACACTTGGACGGCCTGTACGTTTACGGTCATCCACTTTTCCTTTGTTTGGTCACATTAGCATCTGGAAAGCATTTGAAAACCCTTCTTAACACTTGGAATACGATTTCGATTGGCAGTGGTTCACAACAATGAAGACACGTTCTTGCGTAAATTACATTGTAGCTCGGATTAAACAAAAACTATTTCGTGCTTACGCCCTTCTTTGGCGGATGCCATGATTAGCAGTGCTACCATACACAGTACTGTCAAACAATAAATTTTCCTACTCATAATATTTTTCGCGACTTCGACTGTCGTTCCTGTGGGGGGTACGGCAGACCGTACCCATAAAACCGCGGCTTAGGCTACCCTATCTAAGCCTGCATAGCAGTAGCTTCCTTAGCAATGGGGGCCGGCCGTGAACGCCATCGTGTGCTATTCGTAGTGCACGGTGGTGTGTAGTACATCCATGTGTGGGAGAGCTCGTGGAAGCTCGGCGGCGACCAGTCCAACGCTTATACACTGGTACCGAGGGGAGTGTGGTGCCCCGTGGACGGATCCATGCACACTCAGTAGGAGTAGGGCTCTCGGGGATTGTGGTTGAGCCGGGTAGCGCTTCAGAGCCACTAAGCTGCTAAAATTCCTCCGGAATGGGCGTAGTCGGCCGAGGGGTGTTCCGGAAACGGATGGGTGAGTATGTATGTCGTTCCTGTGAAGCAGAAAAATTGGGGTGCACAACTTTACAGTCACCCTGCATATAGTTGAAATCTGTTGCCGAATCTACTAATAGGTTGGTGGCAGTTCTTCAATTGCCATCTTGTCATTGTTCTAAATCCGTCCGTCCGTCACATCCTCATGTCAGAAACTACAAGAGATAGCCGCGTACTCTGCACATTCGATTTCGTTGCACATTCTCTGGATTCGTAATCTGGACAAAAACTTAGTGGACCTGAGTAAGGGGTTTGAAGTTCCGGTTTCGACCGGAAGTCAAGAAATCAAAGTCGGAATTTAGAAACATAAATAGTGCATTCGATTCCTCTTAAAGAGTAGATACAGAAATGAATAGGTATGCCCACACTCGTGCGCTTTCTTATTCGACGTGCGATGTCGGATGCGCTTAGAGGCTTGCCATTTCGCCTGTCCGTACTCGTTTGAAGGGCTTTATCTCAAAAAAACAACGAATATTTTTGAACACTGCACTAAATTAAAGCCTGTTCTTTCCTGCGTTGATTGGTTTAACTTATTATTTTAACTTGAAATTAGTCGGAGATGCAGCAATTTACGCATAACGAGTTCTCAGATTTTAGCTGGTTTTCCGTTAATGTGGTTTTTAAACGTCTGTTACTCCGTCCTAGCTTTTCATTAAAGAACGGCGTTTAAGTAAGTTGAAGATCAGAGTTTTCTCTATATGAAAATTTTAAAATAGAAGTCTGATGTTCCATTTTAAAATGCCGGCCATTTTTTTAAAGTGTATTTTGGCTTCACGTAAAGAGAGAGAAATGATTTTTGGACTGAACCGTGCATTTTTACAGCAGTATTGTACCGTGTATCGTATTTTGCATTTGTAATTAGAAGTAGATATGTGGTGTTAATAGAAAATTCTATTAGTCTCCAAACTTCTTGTGAGGAAACTGAGCTCATTAGCGGTATCCGCTCCGAGTATAGTCGTGTAGCAAAACAAACTTCTGTGTTTTTCCTGCTGCAACTCATTCCGTAGCTCATTTTGAATAATTTATCGACGTTTTTATTTAAAAAAATAAACGCTTTGCTTGACATAATACCGTTGTGAAAATACATGGTTCAGTCCAAAAATCATTTCCGTACCTTTACGTGGAACCAAAAAGGCACTTTTTTAAAAGATAGCCGGTACATTAAAACGGAACATGAGATTTAACTTTTAAAATATTCATATTATAGAAAAAAACTCTGATCTTCAACGTACTTAAACGCCGATTTTTATGAAAAGCCTGGACGGAGTAACGGACGTTTAAAAACCACATTAACGGAAAACCGGCTAGAAACTGAGTACTTTTTTGCGTAAATTGCTGGAGTTATCCCCGATTAATTTCGAAATAAAACAATCTAAATCAAACCATTCAATGTAGGAAAGAACAGGCTTTTATTTAGTACATTGTTCAAAAATATTTGTTATGTTTATTTTTTTGAGATAATTTTCTTCCAACGAGTGCGAGAAGGTGGCATGCCTCTCAGCGCATGCGATATCACACGTCGAATCGAAAGTCGATTAAGGAAGCGTTCGAGTATGGACATACCCTATTGGGTTTGAAGTTCCGGAAGTGACCCCCAAAACCGCAAGTCAACAAAATCAAGAAATAAAAAATCGGAATTTGGAAACAATAATAGTGTCATTAGATTCCTCTTTATGAGTAATTTTTTTGAAACCTAAATGGGCTTGATCCGATTATGGGTAAGGGTAACCGTGAGTTAAATGAACAAAGAGTGTGATTTCTCGGGTCGACTACTTTTCTTTAGAAAAGTTTGCCACATCAACCTTGAGACGCTTCGGCTCGATGACAAATTTGTTTTTTAACTTCGTTTTAGTTTGACATTTTGTAATCCAAATAAACTACCTATAGTTCAGCCGTTCTAAGTTTGCTTCTACTGTCAACAAACAAAAGCCACCTACTACAGGGTGCACGCTAGAGTCCACCACTTTATTGATGTCTTATTCCTGTTAAGTTAGCTATTTTTTAAATGATAAGTACTTAAAGTACTTAAAACATCAGTCATGATATGATGTAGGCCTAACAATTTCATGTAGAAAATATCTTTAAAAGTATTTTGTATTTTAATACTTTTGAAAGTATTTTGTTGTTACTTTCTAATCAGCGTCTACACATTTTGATACAATGCGCATGCTCAGTGACGTCATTATTTGTTTACATTAGGAGCAAACTTAGAGAGGCTAAACTGTACATAAGTATAGTACATTTGTTTTAGGAAAAAGCTTGTAAGGGGAGGTAGAGTAGGGATAGTTTCAAGGGGCAAGTGTTGTCTCCTTCTCACTTAATCATCATTCCCTCTCTTTCTAACTGTATACTATGTTACAACTACGAGGTGCTTCCCCCACCACTAAACAGAACAGCTCAGCGGCACTGAGCGTTGGATAGAGAGCTTCTAGCTAGAACAAATGACCTATATCGGTGTAATAAGGGGAAAATATTTCGTTTGTGTTTTTTTTCTAAACGAATTTGATGATGTAATGTATTTTGACAGACGGGTGCCGAACACCTGATGTTCCACCAGATGGGTCAGCCACCGCCTCTCCATCCTCCGCCACATCTTCAACCCGGCCCTGGACCTGCCGCACCCGGACCTACCATCATTTCACACCATGACCCTCGCAATGGACAGGTGAGTCACGTGTCATGGTTTGTTTAGTTTCTCTATTTAGTTGGTAGATATTTTTTTCAGCATGATCAAATATTGTCGTATGTAATTTTAACTGTATATTACAACAGAGTTGTTTTGTTGGAGTACATACACTAAAAATCGGTTGTTACGAAAATCCGAAATAATAACGTATGAAAATATAAAATTTGTTTGGTTTTATAATTTGTTACTCGCCACTCCATCGGCGCTCGCGCCGCTTACGTGTCTCGGCCTCAGAGGGGTAGGTGGATCAGAATTCATAAGTGGATCAGAACCATTTGCCACAAGGTGAAGTTCGGCCGCCAAAGGGGTTGGGTGGATCACAATATCTTGAAATTTGAAGATATGAAAGTTTGAAGATAAAGTTTGATGCTTTAAAGTTTAAAATTTGAAGGTTTTGAAATTTTAGGTTTAGAGGTTTTAGAGTTTCAAAATTTCAGCTTTGACTGTTGAGGTTTGAATGTATGATGCTTTGAGTTGTTTCGTTTTGTCATGCGACCTGGGGTTAATATAAAATTTGTTTGATGTTATAATATGTTATTAACGCATTGTTAAGTCTAACATTAAGAAAATGGACTCTGGTTGTAACGACGAATCTTACCATCCTCGGAAATTGTTTCACGATACAGTATTTGGATTAAAAATAACAAATACTATAGACAATTTTTTTAGTTTATTTAAAGTCGCATCAACAGCTTGATGATTAGCGACTTCTTCTTTGGATTTCGGTACTGAAACGGTGGGTTTGAACGCGTTAAAATTTCCAGACCCTAACCGGGAATCGAACACAGGATCTCCGCGTTGTAGGCTAGCGCGCAGTTGTTTAAAAATTGTATTAAATTTTATTTTCTTCTTTTTTGTAATTTTTACTTTCTCTTGCCTATATATATATATATATATATATATATATATATATACTCTTGATTATATAGGAACGAAAGTATTGTTTTCATGTCGATTTTTCCAAATCGAGTTTTCACCAGATATATACGTTTTCAGCCCCCCTGAATCCAAAAAAAAAACATGTTTTTAGCGATTAGCCTGTGTGTGTGTGTGTGTGTGTGTGTGTGTGTGTGTGTGAACAGAATATCTCAAGAACGGAACATCGTACGAAGTTGAAAATTGAAACTTAAATTAGATACCAGTGGAGGACCCGACACGAAAATTTTCATCAAAATCAGTCAACCTGAAGTAGTAGTTTATTCGTGTCATTTTACACTTTTTTGTGATTTTGTCAAAAACGGCTACGATTTTTTTAAAAAATTGTCTCATTTTCTACATTTTTTATGCCCTGAAAGATAAGGTAGGTCCCAGGTCTGCTGAAATTCATGGTGAGGCTGTTTTCTCGTAAAAAAATTGTTTTTTTAAGATTGCGGCTTTAATATGCATTTTAGCCCAAAAACGTATGTAATAAAAGTTGTAGAGAATTTAAAATTCTACAATTTTTATTTAAAATATTTTTTTTTGTATAACGCTTAGTTTAGCGGTAATTAGCGATTTTCTGTTTTTTTCTCTCGAAAACTTATAAAAAATCGATTTTTTAAGATTGCATCCTTAGCATGCATTTTACGACAAAAGTCTATATAATAAAATTTATAGGAAATTAAAAGATATACAACTTTTATTTAGTGCCTTTTTCTCTACACAGCCTAGTATAGCGTG
This sequence comes from Catonia carolina, assembly GCA_035578175.1. Classification (NCBI taxonomy): domain Eukaryota; kingdom Metazoa; phylum Arthropoda; class Insecta; order Hemiptera; family Achilidae; genus Catonia; species Catonia carolina. Next base: position 1,841,033 of record JAQMRL010000017.1, on the reverse strand, counting down.
AAAGAGTGATTTTCCGTATTATTAAGCCGAACTGAAGTTGATTTTCACTTTACGTCTTTCACTCATGAATAAAATTAAGTTATTTATATTTATTGAGGTTAGTTTTTTTGGTTATTTCTAATGTTAGGTTGTATTATTAATTATTTGCATTGGCAAGAGAAAGTCGTGTGAAGTGTTTCGCTCCTGATTTTTTTTTCTTGTTTATATTGAACATTTGCGAGAATGTCAGGGCGGATTGCCTTGCCGTTTGACTTAGTACAGCGTTATGTAATTAGTGATTTACGTACGACCTAAACTTGACACACTTTTTCAAACTGTTTAGACGTGACGCTAGTTTACAGTTTTGTTACGAACACCAGCTGTTTGGTATTCAACGGTTGTGCGTTAACGTGTACCACCGAACAACGCGTAATTATGGTCAGTTCACCTTGATTGAAAATCTAGATGTAAACAAAATGTCAGTGATTTTTTATTTTTACTTTCTCTTGCCTATATGAATATATAGGAAGGAAAGTATTGTTTTCATGTCGATTTTAAGAAATCGAGTTTTCACCGGATCTATACGTTTTCAGACCCCCTGAACCCAAAAAACATGTTTTTTGCTATTGGTCTGTGTGTGTGTCTGTCTGTCTGTGTGTGAGTGTGTGTGTGTGTGTGTGTGTGTGTGTGTGTGTGTGTGTGTGTGTGTGTGTGTGTGTGTGTGTGTGTGTGTGTGTGTGAACAGAATATCTCAAGAACGGAACATCGTACGAACTTGAAACTTGAAACTTAAGTTACATACCACTACCGGACGCGACACGAACATTTTCATCAAAATCGGTCAACCGGAAGTAGTAGTTTATTCGTATAATTTTTCACTTTTTTGCGATTTTCTCAAAAACTGGTCCTACGACTTTTTTTAAAATCGCCTGGTTTATTTAATTTTTTATTCTCTACAAGATAGGGTAGGCGCCATGTTTGCTGAAATTCTGCGTGAGGCTGTTTTTACGTAAAAACATTTTCTTTTTAAGATTGCGGCTTCAATATGCATTTTAGCGCAAAACGTTATATAATAAAAGTTGTAGAAAATGTAAAATTCTACAACTTTTATTTCAAACATTTTTTTGTATAACGCTTAGTTTAGCGGTAATTTGCGATTTTCTGTTTTTTTTCTCACGAAAACGTGAGAAAAATCGATTTTTTTTTTAACATTTCGGTCTTAGTATGCATTTTACGACAAAAGTGTATATAATAAAATTTATAGAAAATTAGGAGATCTACAACTTTTATTTAAAGCATTTTTCTCTACAGAGCCTAGTTTAGAGAGAAAGAGTGATTTTCCGTATTTGTAAGCCAAACTGAGGTTGATTTTCATTTTGCGTCTCACTCATGATTAAAATTAGGTTATGTTTGTTGAGGTTAGTTTTTTATTTATTTCTTATGTTTTATTACTAATGTTAGGTTTATTGTTAATTTATTGCACTGGCAAGAGAAAGTTGTGTGAGTGTTTCACACCAGATTTTTAACTTCCTGTCCTGCCGTAATAATTGCGTATAGGTGACATTTACACACATAACGACACATTTTATTTTCTCTTGCCGTATATGAATATGTATTAAAGGAAAGTATTTTTTTCGTGTAGATTTTTCGATATCGAGTTTTCACAGGCTCTACACGTTTTCAGACCCCCCTGAACCAAAAAAAAAACATGTTTTAGCGGTTGGTCTGTGCCGCGTATGTGTGTGTGTGTGTGTGAACAGAATATATCAGGAACGGAACATCGTACGAACTTGAAACTTAAGTTAGATAATACTACCGGACCCGACACGAACATTTTCATCAAAATCGGTCAGTCGGAAGTAGTAGTTTATATCCGTGTCATTTTTCATTTTTTTGCGATTTTTTTTAAAAATCGCTTCAATTACTAAGTTTTTTTATGCTTTACAAGATAGGTTTAGCGCCATGTCTCCTGAAATTCTAGGAGAGGCTGTTTGTTACGACGTAAAAAAATTATTTAAGTTTGCGGCTTTAATATGCATTTCAGCGCAAAAATTTATATGATAAAAATTGTTGAGAATTTAAAATCCGACAACTTTTATAACAAACATTTTTTTGTACAATGCTGAGTTTAGCTGTAATTAGCGATTTTCTTTTTTTCTCACGAAAACTTGTAAAAAAATTGATTTTTGTACGATTTCAGTATGCATTTTTCGACAAAAGTGCTTATAATCAAAAATTTATAGGAAATTAAAAAAATCTACACCTTTAATTTAAAGCATTTTTCTCTACAGAGCCTAGTTTAGCGTGAAAAGGTCATTTTCGGTCAGTTATTGGTTTTCCGTATTTTTAAGTTGAACAGAGAGATTGATTTTCATTTTGCGTCGTTTACACATGATTAAAATTGGGTATGCTTTTCTTTTTACATTGTGTAGTGATGATTTAGCATAAATTTTATTATATGGGTGATTGTTTACATTGGCAAGATAATGTCGTGTGAGAGTTTCATACTAGATTTTTTTTTTAGATGTTTTTTTATTTTGGTCGATTGTCAAGTGGTAATTGCAGACGAATTTTTTTTGTACGGAGTTTTTTAAATGTTGGAAGTAAACTTTTGCGTGGGACTGTACAAGCGGTCGCTGTGAGCGAGCATTGCGAATAGGCCCGCTTTGTGCTGCAGTCAGCCTCGGCGAGGCTTTTGGCCTCCGCGTCGTCATGACAACTGTTTCGCGCCAGTCCATGTAGTGTTGCCAACCTTTGCAGTATTGTACTAATTATGTTTTTCCTTCCCACTTTTCTTCATCTGGCCAAAAATTTGGTACAGTTTTCTCTACATAATTAACGTCGTTTCGATTGTTCAGTGTTTGTATAAATTGCAGTGTTACGGTATCTTTACTGAACGGATTAGTATATTCAAAAACTTCGATAACTTGTGAAATTTTTTTCACACATTCAGTATTCATTCGCTGTTGTCATTGTGTTTTATTTTCAAGATTTTGAAATTCACAAAATGAAAATCTTAATCGTTTTAATATAAATTAAACCACAATTTTATTACTATTAGAGAAGTTGGCGCGAATTTTGAATTGAAATACACAAAATTCGATCATTTTCTTTTTTTTTTGCTTGCCCTATATCAATATTATTAGGGAAAGAATGTATTGTTTTCATGTCGATTATTCTAAATCGAATTTTCACCGAATATACACGTTTTCAAGCCCCTTGAACTCAAAAAACATGTTTTAGCGATTAGTTTGTGTGTGAACAGAATATCTCAAGAACGGAATATTGTATGAAGTTGAAACTTTGAACTTTAGTTACGTACTACTGAAGGACCCGACACAAATATTTCCATCAAAATCTGTCAACCGGAAGTAGTAGTTTATGCGTCCGATTTTTCACTTTGCGATTTTCTCAAAAATTGCCGAATATCATTTATACTTTCTCTCGCCTATATGAATATATAGGAAGGAAAGTATTGTTTTCATGTCGATTTTTCGAAATCGAGTTTTCACCGGATCTATACGTTTTCAGACCCCCTGAACCCAAAAAACATGTTTTTAGCGATTGGTCTGTGTGTGTGTGTGTGTGTGTGTGTGTGTGTGTGTGTGTGTGTGTGTGTGTCTGTCTGTGTGTGTGTGAACAGAATATCTCAAGAACGGAACATCGTACAAACTTGAAACTTGAAACTTAAGTTGCATACCACTACCGGATAATTTTTCAGTTTTTTGCGATTTTCTCAAAAACTGGTCCTACGATTTTTTTTAAAATCGCCTATTTTACTCAATTTTTTATTCTCTACAAGATAGGGTAGGCGCCATGTTTGCTGAAATTCTCGGTGAGGCTGTTTTCACGTAAAAACGTTGTTTTTTTAAGATTACGGCTTTAATACAGGGTGATTCATGAAGTTCTCCCCCCACTTCTACAGCACATTGTACTAGTAAAAATAATGAAAAAATGTTATATAAACATAGGTCCGAAAACGCTTCGTTAGCGAGTTACAGCTAGCGAAAGTTTCGCCTGGATTTCAGTTCACCAGGTGAAATGAGGTCTTCCTGGAATTGTGGTAAGGTAGATTAAGGGGCGAATTCAATCATTTCTTATGGTTTTTGATCTGATAAATTGAATAAAACAGGTCCCAGAACTGTAAGTTAAATAGTTTTTGAGAAAACCAGTGTCAAATGCAAAAAATGGAGTGAAAATCACATTTTTTCATCTTTGGGCAAGGATAACTTTGTTATTTCACCAAGAAACAGTTAAAAATTTTCAATAAAAAATGTAGAAAATTTTATTCTGAACAAACTGGTGTAAATAAAGTACACAGAAAGCGAATAGTTTTTGAGAAAACCAGTGTCAAATGCAAAAAAATGGAGTGAAAAAAACACATTTTTTCATTTTAGTTTTTCCGGTTAATTTTACTTTGTACTCTTATGAATAAAAACTCATTTAATCAAACATCTATTCGCTTTCTGTGTACTTTATTTACAGCGGTTTGTTCAGAATAAAATTTTCTACATTTTTTATTGAAAAATTTTAACTGTTTCTTGGTGAAATAACAAAGTTATCCTTGCCCAAAGATGAAAAAATGTGATTTTCACTCCATTTTTTGCATTTGACACTGGTTTTCTCAAAAACTATTTAACTTACAGTTCTGGGACCTGTTTTATTCAATTTATCAGATCAAAAACCATAAGAAATGATTGAATTCGCCCCTTAATCTACCTTACCACAATTCCAGGAAGACCTCATTTCACCTGGTGAACTGAAATCCAGGCGAAACTTTCGCTAGCTGTAACTCGCTAACGAAGCGTTTTCGGACCTATGTTTATATAACATTTTTTCATTTTTTTACTAGTACAATGTGCTGTAGAAGTGGGGGGAGAACTTCATGAATCACCCTGTATAAATTTTAGCGCAAAAACTTATATAATAAAAGTTGTAGAGAATTTAAAAACCTACAACTTCTGTTTCAAATATTTTTTTGTATAACGCTTAGTTCAGCGGTAATTTGCGATTTTCTGTTTTTTTTTCTCACGAAAACGTGAGAAAAATCGATTTTTTTAACATTTCGGTCTTAGTATGCATTTTACGACAAAAGTGTATATAATTAAATTTATAGAAAATTAAAAGATCTACAACTTTTGTTTAGAGCATTTTTCTCTACAGAGCCTAGTTTAGCGTGAAAGCGTGATTTTCCGTATTTTTAAGCCAAACTGAGTTCGATTGTCATTTTGCGTCATTCACTCATGATTAAAATAAGGTTATGTTTTTGAGGTTAGTTTTTGTTTATTTCTAATATTTTATTAATAATGTTAGGTTTATTATTAATTATTTGCATTGGCAAGAGAAAGTTGTGTGAGTGTTTCACACCAGATTTTTTTATTTTGTATGCTTTACAAGAGTAGGGTTTACTGAAATTTTTGGGGAGTTTCAGCTTTCGTGGTTAAAGAATGATTTTTTTTTTAATTCCGGCCTTAATATGTCCGTTTTAGTGGAAAAAAAATTATGTAATCAATATTAAAGAATATTGAACCAACTTGTATTTCAAACATTTTTTTCTAGAACGCTTAGTTTTAGTGAGTCAATTAGTGAAGAGCGTCAATTAGTGATTTTTTTCTGTATTTTGCTTATCGAAATCGGTGAGAGAATTTTTTTTTTAAATATTGCGGTCTTATTATGCAATTTACGACAAAAGTGCATAATTTTTAATCAGATTCAGATTTATAGATTTTTTTTTTTTTAATTCCTAATATGTGTACGTTGCAATCTGTTCAATTCAGAACAATAAGCAACCCCATGACCCGATGAGATGAGGATGATGTGTATGACGTGTAAATGAGACTGTGTAGTCTTGTACAGACTGAGAGAGTATGGTTAATTGAACCCGAACCATCAAAGTACACCGGTAACCACTGTCTAGCATTCAAATCCGTATAAAAGTAACTACCTTTACTAGAATTTGAACCAGGAACCTTCGTCTACGAAAATCAGCTGTTAAACAGCTGATTTTGGCGACGACTTCACCTCTAGGCCAACCCACCGGTGGGTTATAGATAATTAAACGATCTAAAACTTTTATTTGAAGCATTTTGTTTTACGGAGTGTTTTTTAGCGTTAATCAGTGATTTTACGCGTTAAGTCCGACAGAGGTTGATTTTAATTTTCCGTCATTCACTCGTGGTTAAACATTAGGTTATAAATATGGTTATTGTTTACATTGACGAGAGAAAGTCGTGTGAGTGTTTCACATTCGATTTTTGTATTAATATTATTATTGTTGTTACTATTAGGGTACGTACTGTGCGGAGTAATTCCGCTAGGCGTGAACTTTCTCCGGCCAGCCGATCTCGTATTCTACGTCTCTTTGTGTGTTATTTTTCTTCAGTTCAGCTCTGTGTGTGTGTATGTGTGTGCGCGCGCGCGCGTGTGTGTGTGTGTGTGTGTGTATGCTTGTGATGTAATGAAAATTGTCCATGTCACACGTTTGTACAATGAAAACGTTTTCTTTAGAAGCGTATGAAAGAAAGCTACATTTTATTCCGTATTGAGATTATTGCGTAATAATTCGTCTAATCTGTCTTGTAACACAGGAAGCATTGATTTTCTTGAATTTTAAATACAAATGGAAAAAGTATTTTATTACCGTGTTTGAGCTGTAATGCGATGATTCCGATTTTAAAAATACCCCCTCCCCTCTTTTTCAATGTTTTAATTCTTCTATTGTATTAAAAAAAATCTGGTGTGAAACCCTCACGCGATATTCTCTTTCCAATGTAAATAATAAAAGACTAACGTGTGTTAAATCATGAGTAAACAATGTAAAATTTAAAATAACGAGTGATTTTTTAGTCCTGTTACCCAATTGTTAATGTCTGGTAATTTTTTTCTAAGAAAGGGATATTTTGTTTTGTGACACAAAGTTGGTAGCCCTACTCAACCGGTATAGATACGACAGTTTGAGTTGATTCTCCTTGAGTTGCGTAAAATTTTGTGCTGTTTCCAGTTGTGTTACGAACGGAATGTCTTTTACCCTAGAACAACGGGTTTTCATTCTTGAACAATATTTTGCTACGAAATCGTATGCGAGTGTAAAAGAATCATTTCAAATTAAATTTTTTGGTGTTCCTCCACTCTATTCTAGTCAGTTTCTAGGCTAACTAACTGATTTTAAGAGGCAGGTATTGTTTGCAGCAGAAAACGTAGTGGTCGACCAACTCTCTTGACAGATGACGTTAAGAGAATGTGAAAACAAGATTGCTCAATTCTCCATGGAAAAGTTTACAAAAACTTTCCTCGCATGTTGATTTGTCATGTTCGAGTGCTCAGAAAGCTGCTAAAAAATTGAAATTGTATCCGTATCACATACGATTAGTTCTAGAGCTTCAGCCTCCAGATTTAAACGAGATTGTTTTAGGATAAAATACATTCCGTTCGTAGCACGACCGGAAATGGCACAAAATTTTACACAGCTCAAGGAGAATCAACTCACACTGCCATATCCATACTGGTTGAGTAGGGCTACCAACTTAGTGTCACAAAACAAAATTTATTTTTTTTAGAAAAATATTACCAGACATTATCAATTGGGTAACAGGACTAAAAAATCACTCTGTATAACCTAAATTTAATCATGAGTGTATGTCGCGAAATGAAAGTCAACCTCTGTAGAACTCATAAATCTGGTGTGAAATACTGACGTGACTTCATCTTGCCAATGTAAATAATAAAACAAAACATGTAACGTGTGTTTAATCATGAGTGAATGATCCAAAATGAAATTCAACCTCCGTAGAACTTAAAGATTTGGTGTGAAATATTCACACGACTTTCACTTTACCAGTGCCTTCAGTCAAAACAACCGGCGACAGACCGGATGTTTTGTAACAGGCCTACTCTATGATTTTTTTTCAACTGGTACGGTCGTATTTTGTTCATAGTATATGTTTCAGTTAGTTTACTGCAAGTTTCATCTGACAAGTTAAGAACATTTTATGTAACTCGAATGGATCGCGCTAAATTCAATGACAATTTTAATACATTGTTGTTTTGACGTGCTGCTGCACGGTTCCATGGGTCAGAGTGTAGTTTCGGATTGTTTTTAGTATCTCTTGCCTATATAAATATATAGGAAGGAAAGTATTGTTTTCATGTCAATTTTTCGAAATCGAGTTTTCACCGGATCTACACGTTTTCAAACCTCCTTAACCCAAAAAACATGTTTTTAGCGATTGGTCTGCGCGCGTGCGCGTGAACAGAATGTCTCAAGAACGGAACATTGTACGAACTTGAAACTTGAAACTTACGTTACATACCACTACTGGACGCGACACGAACATTTTCATCAAAGTCGTTCAACCGGAAGTAGTAGTTTATTCGTATCATTTTCACTTTTTTGCGATTTTCTCAGAAACTGGTCCTACGATTCTTTTAAAAATCGCCTGGTTTACTAAAATATTTATGCTCTACACGATAGGGTAGGGGCCATGTTTGCTGAAATTCTTGGTGAGGGTGTTTTCACGTAAAAACGTTGTTTTTTTAAGATTACGTTTTTAAAATGCATTTTAGCGCAAAAATGTATGTATTAAAAGTTGTAGAGAATTTAAAATCCTACAACTTTTATTTCACACAAGTTTTCGTATAACACTTAGTTTAGCGGTAATTAGCGATTTTCTGTTTTTTTTCTCATGAAAACGTGTGAGAAATCGATTTTTTAAAGATTTCGGCCTTAGTATGCATTTCACAACAAAAGTGTATATAATCAAATTTATAGGAAATTAAAAGATGTACAACTTTTATTTATAGCATTTTTCTCTACAGAATCTAGTTTAGCGTGAAAGAGTGATTTTCCGTTAATTTTAAGGCAAACTGAGGTCGATTTTCATATTGCGTCTTTCACTCATGATTAAAATAAGGTTATGTTTTATTGAGGTTAGTTTTTTGTTAATTTCTTAGTTATTTGTTGGGTTATATTGGTCATTATTTGCATTGGCTAGAAAAACTTGTGTGAGTGTTTCCACTCAAATTAATTTTTTGATTTTTCGGGTAATGCTTTACCTTACATGTTTCTTGGGGGTGGTTGAAAAGCTGATCCCGGTACGGCGCGCGCTGTGTGTGTGTGTGTGTGTGTGTTGTGTGTAAGGATGTGTAAGGGAACAGAATGCGGCAGGCTGGCAGTCAGAGAGGCTGTTGGCTGTACGGTTGGACTAGGCGCCAGTGAATATATTGATCTTCCTCTCACCCCCCTTCTCTACCTCACTGTCAAGTTCATCTCCGTACTCCGGCTTCAGCTCACCAATACGCATCCACTACCACCCTCTTTCTCTCTCTCTCACTCTCTCTCTCTCTCTCTCCCCCCTAAACACCGACCCTTAAAAAGTACACCGATGTATTAAAAAGTCTATACGTATTTGTAAATTGAAAAAAAAAATTATTTGTGAACTTTCTCCAGACTTTATATTGTAAGTACACCTGAAATATCTATTCTTTGAATGGACTTCTTCATGGTTTCCAGTTGAGATACACTTGGTTGTGTAAAAAGGTTTACAGTGCCCGTCACGAAAAGAAGTCCGTTGTGAAGACGAGTTTCCCCTTAACTATTTAATATAATTTTCGGGTCTTTTCCGTATGCCACTATCAAATCGAAATTCCGTGAAGGTTGCTGCAGACTTGTTAATTTCTCCCACTCTCTGCCTAACTAAAACTCATACTGAGAAAGACACACTCACGCACGCGTACGTACACACGTCCTTCCCAGTCCCAGTATAGTACAGTACTATGTTACACGTTCTGTTGTTTTATTTCATATTTTGTGTTTTATTTTTCTATTACTACGTTACTATTAAAGTTATATTTTTTAATTGAATTTTTTGCTAATACTTGGCTATATTATTCTGTTACGTTATATTTTTTAAATTATGTACATTGGGGGAGAGAAAGTCGTGTGAGTGTTTCTCACATAATTGTTTTAGTTGTCACATCTTCTGGGATTATGTAATCGTCGCTCTTCCTGTAGTAACTCTGCAGCATCCGCCTCCGTCCGAATATTATTGAGTAACTGCAAAATTCAAAGCAGACTTTGTAGTAACCAACTTTGAAATCGGAGTGGAATTGACATTGTTGTTGTTGTTTAGAGGTCAACAGCCGAAAGGCTGGTTTGAACCAAAGAGAGGTTTTACTAAGTAAAAAACGAGGAGTAAGGTGGTTTACCATTGCCACAACTCACTGAGTTGAAAGAGTATGCTTATCAGCATGCCAGGCCCTCGGAAAAGCACTCACTTTCCACCCTGCAAATGACACCTTCTTTACTTGAGGGGGTCTGGCTGCATAGTGAAATTCATTACTCTCAGAGGAGATAACTCTGACTAGTGTCTTTTACACCTCTACCTCTTGTGTTCTTAAATAGTCGAGTCATATAAGTGGCTGACTATGTGATAAGAAACAGAACATTTTTTTTTTTTTTTTTAAGCCCTGGACCACACAGGTAGAGTGCAATGAAAATAACATTCCACCTGCCCGTTTTGGGCATGGATTTGACATTGCGCAGGGAATATCGTTGGTCATAATTGCGCGCTAGACGCACGAGTGGGAAAATTGTGTGATTTTTCAGGGATTTGATAGTGGCGTACGGAAAACGGAAAAGACCCGAATTTTATGTTTGAATCGCAAGTCCCATTTCTGTTTTATTTGTAATTTTAATCGCTAGAGTGCACTATAGGCCTACTTGGCCCAATACTGTTGTAAGAATGCATGGTTCAGTCGAAAAATCATATCCCAATCTCTTAGCGGAGCCAAAATAGCACCTTTGTTTCTTAATGACCTTCGTATTAAAACGGAACATCGGATTTTACTTGTTTAAATATATTCACATTATAAAGAAAACTGTGATCTTTAATATATACTTAAAACCCGATTTTTTTATTTAAATCCGGGATGAAGTAAGAGACGTTTAAAAGCGCACTGCCAGAAACCCGGCTAAACCCGGATTGGGTACTTTTTATGCGCAATTCGCAAATTGTATCTGCTATAAATTTTTAAATGAAACAGTTTAAGTCTAACGAATCAAACACAGGAAGGAAGAGGCTTTAATTTGCTGTAGCGTAAAAAATGTCCCATTTCTCTTTTTTGAATTAGAGCTTTATAAAGACATCGGACTTCCTTCGTAGCGGGCACTAAAGTAAAAAAAAAAAAATTTTTTTCTTGTATTGGGCCAATTTTGGAGCACGTGAGGTGAATGTAGACCCTTCCAGCACTGTTTCCAACAATGGAAAATTCGCATGGAGCGTTGTAGGGATAGAGAAGGAGTGTATATTGAATGTGACAATAAGTGATTATGTATAAAATTAAAATTAAATTTATTTACAACTTAAGTCTCGTTATTTAATAGCCACATTTCGTGTATATATATCTGCCCATAACAGACATGTGGAGTATCAAATTATTTCCACTCAATTTGTTAGTTGCAACGCTAAAATAAGTAGTTCTGTTTCTTATCACATGGTCAGCCAATTAAATGACAATCATTTAAGAACAGAAGAGGTAGAGGTGTAATGTGACACCAATGAGAGTTATCTCCTCTAAAAGTAACAAATTTCATTTTACAGCCAGGCCCTGTGGTGAATGAAGTGTATATGTGTCATTTGCAGAGTGGAAGTATGTGCCTTTCAGAGGGCTCGGTATGCTGATAAGCATGCTTTGTTATTCAGTGAGGAAGGCAACGGTAAGCCACATCACTCTTGGTTTTTACTTAGAAAAACCTCGACAGGTACAAACCAGCCTTTCGGCTAACGACCTAAACAACATGTCACAAGAAACAAGAGATAGTCGTGTGAGAGTGTTTAGTACCAAATGTTTTCGTTGTGAAAATCGTTGCGTTTTTCCGGACTGTTTTCTGCTGCTGTGGGCCGTGTTGAAAAATCGTTTAAAGTTTTATCGAATTGATAGAAATATGTCAACTGGTGACTATTTGAGTGACAATCGATATATGTAGGTTGGTAAGCGAATTAAAAGTAATTTATAATTTAGTATAGAAACGGTGTTGGAAATTATCGATCGTGGAGATTAGGTCGGACGTTGTGCGTGGTCGGTTTTTACAGGCGGCAATATCATCGTCCCGTCTTAAATTAAAATTAAGTTATTATTCGTATACCACTTGCTCCTTACGGGGTGAGTTTGCACACAGGTGATTCATGAAGTTTCCCCCCGACGCTTTTTAATAAGTACGTTGTAGTACAAGTAGAATAAAAAATCTGGTGTGAAACACTCACACAACTTTCTCTTGCTAATGCAAATGATTAATAATAAACCTAACATTATTAATAAAATATTAGAAATAAACAAAAACTAACCTCAAAAACATAACCTTATTTTAATCATGAGTGAATGACGCAAAATGACAATCGAACTAAGTTTGGCTTAAAAATACGGAAAATCACGCTTTCACGCTAAACTAGGCTCTGTAGAGAAAAATGCTCTAAACAAAAGTTGTAGATCTTTTAATTTTCTATAACTTTTATTATATACACTTTTGTCGTAAAATGCATACTAAGACCGAAATGTTAAAAAAATCGATTTTTCTCACGTTTTCGTGAGAGAAAAAAAACAGAAAATCGCAAATTACCGCTAAACTAAGCGTTATACAAAAAAATGTTTGAAACAGAAGTTGTAGGTTTTTAAATTCTCTACAACTTTTATTATATAAGTTTTTGCGCTAAAATTTATATTAAAGCCGTAATCTTAAAAAAAACAACGTTTTTACGTGAAAACAGCCTCACTGAGAATTTCAGCAAACATGGCGCCTACCCTATCTTGTAGAGAATAAAAAATTGAGTAAAATAGGCGATTTTAAAAAAAATCGTAGGACCAGTTTTTGAGAAAATCGCAAAAAACTGAAAAATTATACGAATAAACTACTACTTCCGGTTGACCGATTTTGATGAAAATGTTCGTGTCGCGTCCGGTAGTGGTATGTAACTTAAGTTTCAAGTTTCAAGTTCGTACGATGTTCCGTTCTTGAGATATTCTGTTCACACACACACACACACACACACACACACAGACACACAGACACACACACAGACCAATCGCTAAAAACATGTTTTTTGGATTCAGGGGGTCTGAAAACGTATAGATCCGGTGAAAACTCGATTTCGAAAAATCGACATGAAAACAATACTTTCCTTCCTATATTCATATAGGCAAGAGAAAGTAAAAATCGGGTGTGAAACATTCGCACAACTTTCTCTTGCCAATGCAAATAATTAATAATAAACCTAACATTATTAAAAAAATATTAGAAATAAATAAAAACTAACCTTAAAAACATAACCTTATTGTAATCATGCGTGAATGACGCAAAATGAAAATCAACCTCAGTTTAGCTTTAAAATACGGAAAATCGATCATTCACACTAAACTAGGCACTGTACAAAAAAATGCTTTAAATAAAAGTTGTAGATCTTTTAATTTCCTATAAATTTTATTCAATACACTTTTGTCGTAAAATGCATTCTAAGGCCGAAATCTTAAAAAAATAGATTTTTCACACGTTTTCGTGAGAAAAAAACAGAAAATTGCTAATTACCCGCTAAACTAAGCATTGTACAAAAAAATGTTTGAAATAAAAGTTGTAGAATTTTACATTCTCTACAACTTTTATTATATAACGTTTTGCGCTAAAATGCATATTAAAGCCGCAATCTTAAAAAGAAAATGTTTTTACGTAAAAACAGCCTCACGCAGAATTTCAGCAAACATGGCGCCTATCCTATCTTGTAGAGCATAAAAAATGTCGTAATTCACGCGATTTTAAAAAAATTCGTAGGACCAGTTTTTGAGAAAATCGAAAAAAAGTGAAAAATTATACGAATGAACCGGGGGAATGAACCGGAAGTAGTAACTTCCGGTTGACCGATTTTGATGAAAATGTTCGTGTCGGGTCTGGTAGTGGTATGTAACTTAAGTTTCAAGTTTCAAGTTCGTACGATGTTCCGTTCTTGAGATATTCTGTTCACACACACACACACACACACACACACACACACGCACGCACGCACGCACGCACGCACGCACACACACACACATACACACGCACTCACGCGCACGCACGCACGCACGCACACGCACACACACAGACAGACACACACACACACAGACCAATCGCTAAAAACATGTTTTTTGGGTTCAGGGGGTCTGAAAACGTATAGATCCGGTGAAAACTCGATTTCGAAAAATCGACATGAAAACAATACTTTCCTTCCTATATATTCATATAGGCAAGAGAAAGTAAAAAATCGGGTGTGAAACATTCGCACAACTTTCTCTTGCCAATGCAAATAATTTTAACAATATAACCTAACATTGTTGCAGGGCTAAAATAAATAGTTCTGTTTTCTTATCATCGCATGGTCAGCCAAATAAATGACTAAATTACCATTTAAGAACAGAAGAGGTAGTGGTGTATTGTGACACTAATCAGAGTTATCTCCTCTGAACGTAATGAATTTCATTATACAGCCAGACCCTGTGGTGAATGAAGTGAAGGTGTCATTTGCAGAGTGGAAAATATGTGCTTTTCAGAGGGCCCGGCATGCTGATAAGCGTACTTTTCCACTCAGTGAATTGTGGCAATGGTAAACCACCTCACTCCTCGTTTTACTTAGTAAAACATCTACAGGTTCAAACCAGCCTTTCGGCTGATGACCTAAACAACACGCACTCTGATATGTGAATAAACTATAAAACTAACCTCAATAAACATAACCTTATTTTAATCATGAGTCAGACGCAAAATCAAGATCAAAATCAGTTTGGCTTAAAAATACGGAAAATCACTCTTTCACGCCTATGTTAAGAAAAATTCTCTGAATAAAAGTTGTAGATATTTTAATTTTCTATGAATTTGATTATAAGACATTTTTGTCTACATAAATAAAATTATATAAATTTTTGCGCTAAAACGCATATTTAAGTCGCAATCTTAAAAAAACAATTTTTTTACGTGAAAACAGCCTTACCAAGAATTTCAGCAAACATGGCGCCTACTCTATCTTGATGAGCATAATAAATTTAGTAAACCAGGCGATTTTCAAAAGAATCGTTGGACCAGTTTTTGAGAAAATCGTAAAAAAGTGAAAATGTACACGAATAAACTACTACTTCCGGTTGACCGATTTTGATAAAAAATTTCGTGTCCGGTTTTCTGGTGGTATCTAACTTAAGTTTTAAGTTTCAAGTTCGTACGATGTTCCGATTTTAAGATATTCTGTTCACACGGACGCACACACACTCAGACCAATCGCTAAAAATATGTTTGTGTGGGTTCAGGGGGTCTGAAAACGTGTAGATCCGGTGAAAACTCGATTTCGAAAAATCGACATGAAAACAATATTTTTCTTCCTATGTATTCATGTAGGCAAGAGAAAGTAAACACATGAAAATTGAAAAGAAAACCAAAAAGTAAAATTTCATTCCTTTTTCAATTTTGAAGGGATACAATAGTTTTTCTAACTGTTTACGTCCATTCAGAATGAAAATAACAATATTTTAATTTTTTGAAATACCTGTTTTAGTTTTAAAGTTTGTAGGTAATGATGCTGCCCGTAACAGACAGGTGGAGTGTCAAATTATTTACACTCACTGTTTTCGTTGCAGGGCTAAAATAAATAGTTGTGTTTCTTATCACATGGTCAGCCAATTGAATGACTGAATCATTTAAGAACAGAAGAGGTACAGAGATATAAAAGACACTAATCAGAGTTATCTCCTCTGAAAGTAATGAATTTCATTATACAGCCGGACCCTTTGGTGAATAAAGTAAAGGTGCCATTGGCAGAGTGGAAAATATGTGCTTTTCAGAGGGCCAGGCATGATAAGCGTACTTTTCCACTCAGTGAGTTGTGGCAATGGTAAACCACCTCACTCCTCGTTTTACTTTGTAAAACCTCTACAGGTTCAAACCAACCTTTCGGCTGATGTCCTTATCAACCACAAGGTAATGATGAGATTTTGGTATATTTGATAAAAAAATATAGTTTTTTTTGTTTAAACATTTGAAAAGGAACGTAAGAATAAAACCGTTTACGGAAAAGTTGTTCACGCGGTGTCTGAGAGAATGCGAAGAAAAACGAACGATTTATAAAAACAAAACGTACACCACTAATAATAATCAGGAACGAACGTAAACTGCGATTACGTGCCTTTGTTACAATCAACAAACTTCACCTGCTTGATGAAGGCATTTTTCTTTTTTTACCTAGTTTGTTTTGACTAATATTTTTTTATTTGAACGAGACGGCGCCGATATTGCAGCTGCTGCAACCAAAACATATTAAAACCTTCCATTTTTATTCAAATCAATTCGGTTTTTTATTCGTGCCATACTCGATTTGTTTCAGAATTTGAAAAAATAAGTCATTAATATTATTGTCAAGTTGACAAAACATGATTTCGGAGACTTAGAATGTACTGTGCGAGTAAAATAGAATTTACTCATGATTGAAATTGGGTTATGTTTTTACTTTCTCTTGCCTATATGAATATATAGGAAAGAAAGTATTGTTTTCATGTCCATTTTTCGAAATCGAGTTTTTCACTGGATCTACACGTTTTCAGACCCCCTGAATCCAAAAAACATGTTTTTAGCGATTGCTTTCTCTCTCTCTCTCTCTCTCTCTCTCACTGTGTGTGTGTGTGTGTTCGCGCGCGCGTATGTGTGAACAGAATATCTCAAGAACGGAACATCGTACTAATTTGAAACTTGAAACTTAAGTTAGACACCACTACTGCACCCGACACGAACATTTTCATCAAAATTGGTTAACCAAAAGTAGTAGTTTACTCGTGTAATTTTTCACTTTTTTGCGATATTTTTAAAAAACGGGTCCGATTTTTTTTAAAATCTCTTTGTTTTTAAAGTTTTTTATGCTGTACAAGATAGGGTAGGCGCCATGTTTTCTGTCATTCTTAGTGAGGCTGTTTTCACGTAAAAAAATTGTTTTTATGATTACGGCTTTAATATGCATTTTAGCTCAAAAATTTATGTAATAAAAAATATAGAGAAATTACAATCCTACGACTTCTATTTCAAACATTTTTTTTTGTATAACTTTGTATAAGTTTAGCGGTAATTAGCGATTTTCTGTTTATTTCTTACGAAAACGCGTGAAAAATCTATTTTTCTAAGATTTCCGCCTTAGTGTGCATTTTACGACAAGTGTATATAATAAAATTTATAGAAAATTAAAAGATCTAAAACTTTCATTCACAGCATTTTTCTCTACAGAGCCTAGTTTAGGTTGAAAGAGTGATTTTCCGTATTCGTAAGCCAAACGGGTTGATTTTCATTTTGCGTTTTTCACTCATGATTAAAATTAGGTTATGTGTATTGAGGTTAGTTTTTTGTTTATTTCTAATGATTTATTATTAATGTTAGCTTTATTGTTAATTATTTTCATTGGCAAGAGAAAGTTGTGTGAGTGTTTCACACCAGATTTTTAGATATCTATCTCGTAGTTTTTAAAATTTCGAAAATAGGAAGGCATATTTTATAGGATTCTGTGTTTGTGGAGTGTGTGGGACGCTACATTTTTGACACCTGTATGATATTATACAAATAAGGAATAAAATTAAAGATGATGTCATTCTATTTATGAAAATGATAAAATTGCGTCAGTTAATTTTATTTAGCCAGGTGCTTGAAGCTGTCTAACGCGAGGTATTTTGTTATGTAAATGTGTTGGGGAAATTTTTGAGATTAATTTGTGCGTGAATTGCTCAAGCTAGAAAAGACTTTGAAATGAAAAAACAGCTTACTGATTAGAAAAGTTGATTTACAGATTAGGAAAAATTTCTTAAAACACATTGTACGGGAGTTAAACGTGGGCGATAGGGGCTTTACAAAAGGAAGAGGATAGAAGTTTTTGAAATGTGATGTTATAGGAAAATGTTAAAGATTGTAGGTGGGTGGATGAAATAAGTAATATAGAAGTTCTTAGACGAGTGCATTAAAGTAGAAGAAATATATGGATAACATCTTATCGGAAGAAGGGGTAGGCAATGAGTCATATCTTAAGACATCCAGGTATTGGTCTATGAATTATGGAGGGTGTTATTCGAGAGAGTGAATTATTGTAAGGGGAGGAAATGGTTAGAATATATAAAGCAAATTACAAATGATATGGGGTGTTACAGGGATGTAGATATGAAACGACTTGCGCAAGTTAGAAGTGCTTGGAGAACTGCATCAAACCAGTCGAGAGACTGATGGGAAAAACAAATTAGTACGATTGAGAGTATATATAATCAAAGTTGTATAAAATGAAAAACCCTACAACTTTTATTTCAAATATTTCTTCGTAAAAAGTTTAGTTTAGTGGTAATTAGTCATTTTCAATTTTTTCCCCATGAAAATCTGTAAAAAAATAGTTTATTTTTTTTACATTTTGGCGTTAGTATATTACGATAAAAAAATTTATAATCAGAATTATGGGAAATTAACAGATCTGTAAACTTTTTTTAAGTATTTTTCTCAACATAGCCTATAGTTTAGCGTGAAAGAGTGATTTTCCGTATTATTAAGCTGAACTAAGGTTGGTTTTTATTTTGCATCATTCACTCATGATTAAAATAAAGTTATCTGTTTTGTTGATTCCTAATGTTTATTACTACCCTTTTTAGATTGTATTGTTCATTATTTGCATTGGCAAGAGAAATTCGTGTAACTCTTTTACACCAGATTTTTTTTTTATAATGATAAACGATTTGTTTAACTATTGACGTGTTTCTTAAAAACGATTTTCAGGTAAAAGAAAAATATTTTGATCTTTCGATGTGCCAATGAAGCAGTTGTTGTCGGAACAAATTTTTGTTATTTATGTAATGGAAATTTTAAATTTGTTTGTGAATATTTGAAGAAATAAAATAAAAGGGAATAATAATAATAATAATAATAATAATAATAATAATAATAATAATAATAATAATAATAATAATAATAATATTGTATTTTGTGTGGTACTGAAGTGAGAAAAGCGAGCGGACATTGCACCGGGCAAAACGTGCGCTGAGGAGAGCAAGCAACTAACAAAGAAAACACTAGAAAGACCATCACGATCACGTGTTTGTGTGTGTGTGTGTATATGTGTATAGGTAGGTAGTTAAACGATATAGTAAGCATTGGTGTTATGTTATGTTGAGCAGCGAGATGGTGGAATATGTCGTCGCCGGTTTCAAGTTGGTAACACTGCGGGCACAATGTTCCTCCCCTCCGTTCGTACACGAAAATAGACTCGCCCAGCCGGTTACAGTTCCTTTGTCTCTCTTGGTAAAGTCTCAGTGTGTCTGACGCTGTTTAGGCGTTTTATGAACATGTTGTTGTATTGAAATCGGTCCGTGCGTGGAGGTTTTTTGTTCAGGTTTGCTTTTAAAACAGTTGTATAAAATCACATTTTGTTTATAACGACGGATACAATTTTTCAATTGTAAATAGTGTGTCTGTATCGAGTTGTGTTTTGTTAACGAATTTATCGTTTTAAAATCGTCGTGTTGTTGGTGTTGTGTTTATTTATTTTAAAAAGTATATCAATTTATTAATATATATATAGTTTTGGAATTATATCGTGTGTTGTGTGTTAATTCAACAGCGCTGGTTTCTTACATCTTCTGTTGTCTGTAATTAAACATTGTTATTGTGTTTTGCAACAAGTTTTTATTATCTTCGTGGTGTATACATGTTTTTGTTGTTGAAGAAAAGTTGTTGGCTTTTCCACACATAATCAATTAAGTGAAGTTCAATCTGTGTATCTATTGTTGGTTTTTCTCGAAGAAAAAGTTGGTTAATTGGTTTTTTTTTTAAAATTAATAAAGTGTTTGTCGCCGTTCAATATCGGCCGCTTTGTTTTTGTGAGCTTGTCTCCGAGAATTGTTTTGTTAAAGATTTTAAAAAGCAACTTGCATGATTCTTACGCGTGGATTCCGAGAGATGAAAGAGATGGGTCCTGATATGGTAATTATACATTTTTGTTACGTTAATTTTTTAGTAATAATTTTACAAGAATAAATAATGTTTACAATGTATTTAAGCATTCATCTCAATTTACATACTAAGTTTTTGTGGCGGTGAAAATATTTAGTTCATTAATATTTTCTAAGAAAAATATAAATTTTATTTAAAGTAACTTCCTTTTTACTTTCTCTTGCCGATATGAATATATATAATAGGAAGGAAAGTATAGTTATCATGTCGATTTTTCGAAATTGAGTTTTCACCGGATCTACACGTTTCCAGACCCCCTGAACCCAAAAAAAACATGTTTTAATCGATTGGTCTGTGTTTGTGTGTGTGTGTGTGTGTGTGTGTGTGGAACAGAATATCTCAAGAACGGAACATCGTACGAACTTGAAACTTAAGTTACATACCACTACTGGACCCGACACGAACATTTTCATTTAAATCGGGCAACCGGAAGTAGTAGTTTATTCGTGTAATTTTTCACTTTATGTGATTTTCTCAAAAACGGGTCGGTCCCAAGATTTTTTTAAAAATCCTTTGGTTTACTATATTTTTTATGCTTTACAAGATAGGGTAGGCGCCATGTTGGCTGAAATTCTTGGTGAGGCTGTTTTCTCATAAAAAAATAGTTTGTTTTAAGATTGCGGCTTTAACATGCATTTTAGCGGAAAAATTTATGCAATTTAAATTGTAGACAATTAAAAAATCCTACAATTTTTTAAAGTTTTTTTTGTATAACGCTTAGTTTAGCGGTAGTTAGCGATTTTCTGTTTTTTTCTCACGAAAACATGTGAAATTGATTTTATTAAGATTTCGGCTGTGGTATGGATTTTATGACAAAAGTATATATAATCATATTTATAGAAAATTAAAAGATCTACAACTTTTGTTTAGAGCATTTTTCTCTACCGAGCCTAGTTTAGCGTGAAAGATTGATTTTCGGTAATTTTAAGCTAAACTGAGGTTTATTTTCATTATACGTCTTTCAGTCATGATTAAAATTAGGTTATGATTTTTTTGAGGTTAGTTTTGTTTGTTTATTTCTTATGCCTTATTACTATTGTTAGGTTATATTGGTCATTATTTGCATTGGCAAGAGAAAGTCGTGTGAGTGTTTTACAGCAGATTTTTGTTTTTTTACTGAAAAATCACTTCTGGTTGTCTTTCTGTTATTAATGATTACTAATTTCTGCATTTCATCGTTAAATTAAATTGCCTTTTGACCTGTCGTTATTTATTTAGGTAGCTTGGTTGTCTGCCTATAACGGACAGGTGGAATGTCAAATTATATACACCCAATCAGTTCGTTGCAGGGCTAAAATAAATAGTTCTGTTTCTTATCTCGTGGTCAGCCAATTAAATGACTGAATCGTTTAAGAACAGAAGAGGTATAGGTGTAAAAGACACTAATCAGAGTTGTCTCCTCTGAAAGTAATGAATTTCATTATACAGGTGGACCCTGTGGTGAGTGAAGTGAAGGTGTCATTTGCAGAGTGGAAAATATGTGCTTTTCAAAGGGCCTGGCATGCTGATAAGCATACTTTTCCACTGAGTGAGTTGTGGCAATGGTAAACCACCTCGCTCCCTCGATTTACTTAGTAAAACCTCTACAGGTTCAAACCAGCCTTCTGGCTGATGACCTAAACAACAACAACAGCTTGGTTGTACAATTTGGGGGCCAAGTTAAAATAATTTTTGTTAGTACATAATTTTTCGCTGTTAGTAGTTGCTGTTAGTTTTGTTGAATGTTTTAATTTAGTTTTACCCGTAATTTCCTCAGTATCCTTTATTTAACGTTGATCGACGGTCATTATTTTTTTTGTAATTTCTCAAAATGTCTGTCTGATGAATGAGCGGGTTTGTTTGTATGTTTATAACTTTTTATTTTATTTTAAGTGCATTTCTCTACTACTTTTTGGAGATTCAGATTATAATACGAAGCGCCTAAGCGAACCATAATCTTGTAAGTAGTGATTGCATCATAGAGACACAAGGTTCAATACAGTACAATATGTTTTAAGTAACATTAAACACTGTTCATAACAGACAGGTGGAGTGTCAAATTATTTACACTCAATCTGTTAGTTGCAGGGCTAAAATAAATAGTTGTGTTTCTTATTACATGGTCAGCCAATTAAATGACTGAATCATTTAAGAACAGATGAGGAAGAGGTGTAAAAGACACACTAATTACAGTTATCTCCTCTGAAAGTAATAACTCTTGTTTGTATAATGAAAGTCTGGCTGTATGCCAGACCTTGTGGTGAATGAAGTGGAAGTGTCATTTGCAGATTGGAAAATATGTGCTTTTCAGAGGGCCCGGCATGCTGATAAGCGTACTTTTCCACTCAGTGAGGAAGGCAATTGGAAACCACCTCATTCTTCATTTTACTTAGTAAACCCTCTACAGGTTCAAACCAGCCTTTTGGCTGATGACCTGAACAACAACAACAACAACTTTAAACATGTCTAGAAGTTTTGGTGAATCCTGAATCCTGAATCCTGGTTGAGAGGGCTAAGAAGCCCTATGATGGCGACATCGTGTTAAGGAACACCTGGTCGCTCGGGGAACAATATAACAGAATAATTGCAACCTCAAGAAATTTAGGGGGAATTTTATAATTTAAATAGGAAATAGGATTCTGGTTCGTGGGACATTGGAACTGGGACTTGAAAGGAGGTAATTTATTTTTAGAAGTTATTTGTGGAAAATTTAAATTAAGGGACAAGTGGGTTTAAGAGCGGCTCTTTTATTTTATTTGGTTATGTTTTGATGCTCATATATTCCAAGTGTTTTTCAATGTGTGGTTATTTTCTTCATTTTATTTCTGGTTTTTGTTCTTTATGTGGTAGCCTTTAAAGTTGGTATACATTTATTTCACGTTCACTTGTGTTGTCCGGACGGATATTTTAAAATGTTTTCTTTTTAATTGTTTTGTTGTTGTTTAAGTCATCAGCCGAAAGGCTGTTTTGAACTTGCAAAGCTTTTACTAAGTAAAACAAGGAGTGAGGCAGTTTACTAAGCCTTCCTCACTGAGTGTAAAAGTACACATATCAGCATGCCAAGCCCTCTGAAAAGCACTTATTTTCCACTCTGCAAATGACACCTTTACTTTTTTCACGCTGTATAATGAAATTAATTACTTTCAGAGGAGATAACTGTGATTAGTGTCTTGTACACCTCTTCCTCATCTGTTCTTAAATGAGTCAGTCATTTAATTGGCTGACCATGTGATAAGAAACAGATTTATTTATTTTTAGCCCTGCAACGAACAGATTGAGTGTAAATAATTTGACACTCCACCTGTCTGTTATGGGCAGATTTTAATTGTTATTATATAATTAATTGAAGTACTTAGTGGTCTTATGTGACAAAAATTAAGTTTCCAGAAAACTGAAATCAAAATTCTAAAGCTCCCATTTATTTTATGAATTTCTTATTTTTTTATTGTTTGGTAACTACGTATTACCGCTTTATGCGATTGAAATTTGTTTAAACATTACTTTTCAGTACCACTTCTCAAATTGTTCTTTTGCATTTTACTCTTATGTCCTTTAATCATCCGTATCGTACATTTATTCTTTTGGGGATGGATTAATAACGGGATTTCAAAAACAGAAGGAAAATTGTTTCATAACAGAATTTTATTAATAAATAACAAATAACAGCTTTTACTGGTGAAGATAAATATACGAGGTGTAGCTATTTAATAACGAGACTGACGTAAAAAAATTTAATTTTTTTTTATACCTAATCACTTATTGTCACCTTCAATATACACTCCTTCTCTACCCCTACAACGCTCCATGCGAATTTTCCATTGTTGGAAACAGTGCTGGAAATCATCTTCTGTTAGCTCCTTCAGAACACGTGCCGCTTTCTCTTTTACAGCTTCCACAAACTCAAATCTTGTCCTTTTTAATGCAGATTTCACCTTTTAGGGAACAGTTAGAAGTCACATGTTGCAAGATCTGGTGATGTTCTTACACTGAGATGCTGTACTTGGCTAGGAACCTCTTGACTGATAACGCGAAAGAGCTGGCGCATTGTCTTGTTGGAGAATCCATGATTTGTCTTTCCACATTTTGGGGCGTTTTTTCCTTACTCTTTGACGTCAGTTTAGAAAGTACCCGAAGGTAGTAATATTGACTAATTATTTGACGTTCAGGATTTTAGTGAAGGTACACAATCCCATGGATGTAAAAAGAAACTATCGTCATTGCTTTAAATTTTTATTAGCTCATTCGAGCTTTTTTGGCCCTCTGTGAAGTTTAGCTCTTCCAGTGCATGGATTAGCGCTTCGTTTCCGGATCATAAGTAACAAAACCACGTTGCATCACATGTTATTATCTTCTACCAGTTCCTTAAGGTGAAATTTGCATTAAAAGGGGCAAGATTTGAGTCTGTGGAAGCTGTAAAAGAGAAAGCGGCACGTGTCCTGAAGGAGCTAACAGAAGATGATTTCCAGCACTGTTTCCAACAATGGAAAATTCGCATGAAGCGTTGTAGGGGTAGAGAAGGAGTGTATATTGAAGGTGACAATAAGTGATTATGTATAAAATGAAAATAAAATTTTTTACAACGTCAGTCTCATTATTAAATAGCCACACTTTTTATAATACCTCAGTTGAGTGTTATTCTTCCAAAAAGGTGTCTCTAAGACTGCAGTTCATTCTGGTAGAAGGCGGCAAGGTAATCTTGACACTTTAATGCAATACAGAACGTTAAATTAAGCAGTACACTCATATACCCATTTATCCATTAGTATTTCCTTAAATTGTAGAGACAGTGTTTAAATCGTAATCGACCACAAAAAGTAAGTTTTATATGTTTTTGAAAAAAATGTTACATAGCACCTTCTTCCATTAACCTCTTCGATTATTTATGCTGTAATTTTTGTGTGTAGTCCAGTCCGGTTTTGTGCTTATCATATCTTTGCGGACCGGAGAATGTTTGATTCACAAATTGTTATTGTTTACAATTGTTGAAATTACGTACTTTCATTTTTAATTTTGGGTCTTTTTCGTTTTCTGTGTGCCACTGACAAGTCCGAATTCGCTGAAGGGTTGCACACTTGTTCATATGTCCCGCGACCTACCATACTGAATACTCATACTGAGACAGACACACTCACGCACGCGTACTACACACTTCCTTCCCAGTCCCAGTTTATAATAATACTATGTTACATGTTCTGGTTGTTTTATTTCACATTTTTATTGTTTTATTTTGTTATTACTGCATTACTATTAAATTATATTTTATAATTATTTACATTGAGCAGAGAAACTCTTGTGAGGGGTTTAGACATACTTTTTCAGTTGTCACATCTTTTGGGATTATGCAATAACCCCTTTTCCTGAAGGAACTCTGCGTCATCTTCCTCCGTCCAAATATTATTGAGTGACTGTACAAAATTCATAGCAGACTGTGTAGTAACCAACTTTGAAATCGGAGTGGATTTGACGCTACGCAGGAATATTGCTTGTCAGATTGGCGCGGTGCTAGACGCAGGAGTGGCAGAATTGTGTAACTCTTCAGGGAATTCGGATTTGATACTGGCATACAGAATGGGAAAAGACCCCTAATTTTTTACACCACATTTTAGTTCGAAAAAGGAAACAAAAAAAAATGTGTTGTGTTTTTCGATGGTCACCCGAAAGGTTGGTTTAAACCTCTAGAAGCTTTACTGAAGTAAAACTAGGAGTCAGGTGGTTTGCATTGGCCTTCCTCACTGATTGGTACAGTATACTTACCAGTAATTCAGGCCCTCTGTAAAGCATCTACTTTCCACCCTGGAAATGACACCTTCACTTCGTTTTTCACAGGGTCAGGCTGTATAATAAATTTCATTATTCCTCGTTTTACTTTGTAAGTCTTCTACAGGTACAAACCACCCTTTTAGTTCCATACGTTCAACATTAAATAGTACATGAGGAGTGTAATTTTTTTTTGTCGTCAGTGTCGACTGGTTTGATGCAGTTCTCCAAGCTTTTTTTATCTTGCGCAAGTCGTTTCATATCTACTTACCAGTAACACCCGTACACCTTTGTAATTCACTTTTAATATTCTAACTTTTGCCTCCTCGTACAATTTCCTCCCTCAATATTACCCTCCATTATTGATAGACCAATGCCTGGATGTCTTAAGATATGTCCTACAACCTGTCCCTTCTTCTGGTAAGATGCTTCCATGTACTTCTTTTTTCATCCATTCCCCTCACAACTTGTATATTACTTATTTTGTGTTCACCTACCTAATCTGTAACATTTTCCTATAACATCACAATTCTAAAGCTTCTATCCTCTTCTTTTCTACAGCCCCTGTCACCCATGTTTCACTCCCGTATAATACTACACTTCAAACATGTTTTAAAAAATTTTCCTAATCTGTAAATCAATGTTTGTAGCCAGTAAGCTGTTTTTCCTTTGAAAAGCTTTTCGAGCTTGAGCAATTGTACATCTGATATCACTTGTGCTTTTACCATCCTTTGTTATTTTACTCCCTAGATATCATAATTCCCCAACTTCCTGTATGTTTTCCTTACCTACTTTAAAGTTTCCCATCTCTTCTAAACCACTATTGCTGCTGCACAACACTTTCGTTTTTGTTCTTATTAATTTTCGTGAAGTTTAATCCTTTCTTATGATCTCATCTATTCCATTTAAGATAACCCCTAGTTCTTTCTTTGTCTCGGCTAATACTACGATATCATCGGCGAATCTCAGGATTTTTATTATTTCTCCTTGAATTTTTATTCCTGCGTCAAATTTCTCCTTTACTTCATTTTATTGTAGCCCTAGTAAAGGGCCTTTTCCGTTTTCTGTATGCCACTATCAAATCCGAATTCCCGGAAGGGTTGGACACTTGTTCATTTCTCGCACTCCTTGCCTTACTGGATGCACAGACAGAGACACTCACACACGCGTACACACGTCCTTTCCAGTCCCCGTATATATTATAGTACTGTAACACGTTTTTTTACTTTCTCTTGCCTATATGAATATATAGGAAGGTAAGTATTGTTTTCATGTCGATTTTTCGAAATCGAATTTTCACCGGATCTATACGTTTTCAGACCCCCTGAACCCAAAAAACATGTTTTTAGCGATTGATCTGTGTGTGTGTGTGTGTGTGTGTGTGTGTGTGTGTGTGTGTGTGTGTGTGTGTGTATGTGTATGTGTGTGAACAGAATATCTCAAGAACGGAACATCGTACGAACTTGAAACTTGAAACTTTAAGTTACATATCACTACCGGACCCGACACGAACATTTTCATCAAAATCGGTCAACCGGAAGTAGTAGTTTATTCGTATAATTTTTCACTTTTTTGCGATTTTCTCAAAAACTAGTCCTACGATTTTTTTAAAAATCAACTGGTTTACTACATTTTTTATGCTCTACAAGATAGGGTAGGCGCCATGTTTGCTGAAATTCTGCTTGAGGCTGTTTTTACGTAAAAACATTTTCTTTTTAAGATTGCGGCTTTAATATGCATTTTAGCGCAAAACGTTATATAATAAAAGTTGTAGAAAATGTAAAATTCTACAAATATTATTTCAAACATTTTTTTGTATAACGCTTAGTTTAGCGGTAATTTGAGATTTTCTGTTTTTTTCTCACGAAAACGTGAGAAAAATCGATTTTTTTAACATTTCGGTCTTAGTATGCATTTTACGACAAAAGTGTATATAATTAAATTTATAGAAAATTAAAAGATCTACAACTTTTGTTTAGAGCATTATTCTCTACAGAGCCTAGTTTAGCGTGAAAGCGTGATTTTCCGTATTTTTAAGCCAAACTAAGTTCGATTGTCATTTTGCGTCATTCACTCATGATTAAAATAAGGTTATGTTTTTGAGGTTAGTGTTTTGTTTATTTCTAATATTTTATTAATAATGTTAGGTTTATTGTTAATTATTTGCATTGGCAAGAGAAAGTTGTGTGAGTGTTTCACACCAGATTTTTATTTCTTATTTTGATTGTTTTATTTTGCTATTACTACATTACTATCAAGTTATATTTTTCAATTATGTACATTGGGAAGAGAAAGTTGTATGAGTGTTTCACACATAAGTTTTTAGTTGTCACATCTTCTGAGATTATGTAATAACCACTTTTCCCTGAAGGAACTCTACAGCATCTTCCTTCGTCCGAATATTATTAAGTAATTCTGCAAAATTCAAAGCAGACTTTGTAGTAACCAACTTTGAAATTTGAGTGGATTTGACATTACGCAGGAATATTGCTGGTCATAATTGCGCGGTAGACGCACGAGTGTGGGAGAATTGTGTAACTTTTCAGGGAATTCGGATTTGATAGTGGCGTACAGAAAACGGAAAAGACCGTTAGTAAAATATCTGTAGAGTGTAAGTAAATAAATAGCCCTAGAGTATAACGTACAAAGAAGAAAAGCCACATGTTGTGTTGCGTCTGAACGTACTGTAGTATTTATTAGCGTAACGCTGAAAGTTTTTCCCGCGTTGTTTTAAATTTAAATAAAGTAGTTTGTAAACAAATACACCTAGATGATAGATAGATAAATAGATGGACAGATAAACAAACTAGGAAGGGTTATCGACCCGCGCGCGCAACGTGAACGTCAAACGGAGTCGTCGTCGACGATTTGTTTTGCTGCTTCATTGATTGCGCTGTAGCGCGCGTACAAACGCCGAACAACACACCGACCTTTTTATGTCATGTGATTTTCTCGTATACATTTTTAAGCGGTAACTAACTGTGCTTATTTTATTTTTTCTTTCTCTCGCCTATATGAATATATAGGAAGGAAAGATTGTTTTCATGACGATTTTTCAAAATCGAGTTTTCATCAATTTACACTTTTTCAGACCTCCTGAACCCAAAAAACATGTTTTAAGCGATTGGTCTGTGTTGTGTGTGTGTGTGTGTGTGTGTGTGTGTGTGTGCGCGCGCGCGCGTGTGTTTCCGTGTGAAGAGAATATCTCAAGAACAGAACATCGTACGAACTTGAAACTTGAAACTTATGTTACATACCACTAACGGAGCCGACACGAACATTTTCATTTAAATCGGTCAACCGGAAGTAGTAGTTTATTTGTGTAATTTTTCACTTTTTTGAGATTTTCTCAAAAACTGGTCTTACGATTTGTTTTAAAATCACCTGGTTTACTAAAAAAATACAAGATAGGGTAGGCGCCATGTTTGCTAAAATTCTTAGCGAGACTGTTTTCACGCTAAAAAAATTGTTTATTTAAGATTACTACTTTAACATGCATTTTAGCGCAAAACTTTATATAATAAAAGTTGTAGAAAATTTAATATCCACAACTTTTATTTCAAACATTTTATTTTGTATAACGCTTAGTTTAGCGGTAATTAGCGATTTACTGTTTTTTCCCACGAAAACGTGTGAAAAATCGATTTTTTTTAAAGATTTCGGCCTAAGAATGCATTTCGAGACAAAAGTGTGTAATTATAAACAATCTTATTGGAAGTAAAAAGATCTACAACTTTTATTTAGAGCATTTTCCTCTATAGAGCCTAGTTTAGCGTGAAAGAGTGATTTTCCGTATTTTTAAGCCAAACTGGTTGATTTTCATTTTGTGTCCTTCACTTTTAAAATTAGATTATGTATATTGAGGTCAGTTTTTTGTTTATTTTTTATTGTTTTTTTTTTACTAATTATAGGTTATACTGGTCATTATTTACATTGGCAAGAGAAAGTTGTGTGAGTGTTTCACACCAGATATTTTATTCTCGTAAAGGGCTAATTTTTGACCGCGTGAGGTTACTTGTACGTTTTTGGTAGCTCCTTTTATTTTGCAGACCACATTCTTAGCGTTCGCTCAGTGCAGGATTTGCTCCATTCATTGGCGTCTTTTCGTTTTTTACTTTCCTTGCCTATATGAATATAGGCCTATAGGAAGGAAAGTATTGTTTTCATGTCGATTTTCAGAAATCGAGTGTCACCAGATCTACAAGTTTTCCAACCCCCTGAACCCCAAAAACATGTTTTTAGCGATTGGTCCGAGTCTCTCTCTCTCCCCCTCCCTCCGCTCTCCCTCCCTCTCCTCTCTCCCTCTCCTCTCCCTCTCCCTCTCCTCTCCCTCCCCTCTCCCCCTCTCTCCGCGTGTGCGTGTGTACAAAATATCTCAAGATCGGAACATCGTACGAACTTGAAACTTAAGTTACATACCACTACCGGACCCGACACGAATATTTTACTCACGAAGTAGTAGTTTATTCGTGCAATTTTTCACTTTTTGCGATTTTCTGAAAAACTGGTCCTACGATATTTTTAAAAATCGCCTGATTTACTTAATTTTTTATTCTTTTCAAGATATGGTAAGCGTCATGTTTTCTAAAATTCTTGGTGAGGCTGTTTTCACGTAAAAAAATATTTGTTTTAAGATTGCGGTTTTAGTTTGCATTTAAGCGCAAAAAATTCTATAATAAAAGTTGTAGAGAATTTGAAATTCTACAACTTTTATTTCAACCATTTTTTTGTACAACGCTTAGGTTAGCGGTAATTAGCGATTTTTGGTTTTTTTTCACGAAAACGTGTGAAAAATCGTTTATTTTAAGATTTCGGCCTTAGTATGCATTTTATGACAAAAGTGAATATAATCGAATTTATAGAAAATTAAAAGATCTACAACTTTTATTTAGAGCATTTTTCTCTTTAGAGCTTAGTTTAGCGTGAAAGAATAATTTTCCGTATTTTTAAGCCAAACTGAGGTTGATTTTATTATTTTGCATCATTCACTCATGATTAAAATTAGGTTATGTTTATTTAGGTTAGTTTTTTGTTTATTTCTAATGTGTTTTTTTTTCTTTCTTTTTTTACGTCGCATCAACTGCAACGGTCATTAGCGACGACGTTGGGGTGGAGCTTTATGTGATGAAGGATGAAATGATTTTTTGTAACGTATAAAAATATGCCATGCCTGAGTGGGATTCGAACCCAGGACCGCATGATGAGAGGCGAGCACGTTACCAACTGCGCCAATGTGGCCGGCTTTAATGTTTTATTACTAATGTTTGGTATATTATTAATTACTTGCATTGGCAAGAGAAAGTTGTGTGAGTGTATCACACCAGATTTTTTTCAATTCATTTGACCACGAGTATCTAATCAAGGTGTTGGTTGTTTTTTTTTAGTTTGCGTATTCGTTCTTATCTCAGTTGAAATGCAATGTAAGCAGTTTGCTAAATCTGTAATCGTACGTATAATCTCTAAAAGACCGTTAAACTGGATTTAGTTGTGGTTCATCGCTCGTTAATGATAGTTTTTATTATGTAAATAAAGTTGTGCGCAGTAGTTAGCAGTTTTATTAGGTACGGCGTTCGTCTCAAGAGGTTACATAGATGTTAAAAGTAGGCTACTTTCGCAAACTGGGTTGAAATTTTAGAAAAATATGGTTATACTTGCTCTCTCCCTGCTTGAATGTACAGGGAACAAATGTAAGTAAGTTATTGTTTTCTGGAAATGTTGTTTTTATATTCTCTTGCCTATATGAATATATATGTAGGAAGGAAAGTATTGGTTTTCACCTAACTACTACCTCCGGTTGACCGATTTTGATGAAAATGTTTGTGTCGGGTCCGGTAGTGGTGTCTAACTTAAGTTTCAAGTTCGTACGATGTTCCGTTCTTAAGATATTCTGTTGACAGACACACACAAACACGCACGCACACACAGACCAATCGTTAAAAACATGGTTTTTTTGGGTTCAGGGGGTCTGTGAAAACGTGTAGATCCGGTGAAAACTCGGTTTCGAAAAATCGACATGAAAACAGTACTTTCCTTCCTATATATTCATATAGGCTGGAGAAAGTAAAAAGGCCTAAAAATTTGCTTAGGTTCTATCTTGAAGGGATTGGTTCTCGTAATAAACTTTTACGGTTTAATTGAAACGCTTTTTTATGTAGTGATAAACTGTTTTATCAGTAAAATTTCATTATGCGAATACGGTGTAACTATGTGTAGTATTGTTTTACAGTTGTGTGTGTGTGTGTGTGTGTGCGTGCGGGATATTCCAGAAATTTATTCATTATGAATGTACTAGTAAGAATTTATCGTTCCATATTGCACTTGGGCACAAAGGAAATATTTCTCTCTTTGCGTGTAGCGTGTCTCGTTGTTTTGAATTCATTCTAGTTGCGCGACATGATCTCACGTTTTACGTTGCGTGATTTAAATCTTTTTTTAATGTGTTTTTTCTTTAGTCTTTTTTTTACTGGTTTTGTCTTAGTGTATAAATTCGTTGGTGTTTTTGTTGTGTTGCGGTGATCAGCTGAAAGGCTGGTTTCGACCTTTAAAGGTTTTAGTAAGTAAAACGAGTTGTGACGTTGGTTTACCAATGCCTTCTTTAGTGAGTGGAAAAGAGTGGTTATCAGCATGCCAGGTCTTCTGAAAAGCACATACGTTGTAGTGTCTGTCTATAAGTTGATGGCCTCCGGCAGAGAGGAGCAAAATGCGGATTGTAAAACCATTTCGCAAAACACATTTCTAATTGTTTAAAATAACTAAAACTTGTGGGTTGTGACTGTTATTTCGCATGTTTTTCGTTACATAAAATTATTTCGAAAAACACGCTTAATGAGGTAAAGTATAATTGAATGAAAGTTTGTTGCCGGCCGCATTGGCGCAGTTGGTAACGTGCTCGCCTCTCATCATGCGGTCCTGGGTTCGAATCCCACTCAGGCACGGCATATTTTCATACGTTACAAAAAATCATTTCATCCTCATCTCACACAGTTACACCCCAACGTCGTTGCTAATGACCTTGATGTTGATGCGACGTTAAATAAAAAAAAAAAAAGTTTGTTTTTTTTTTTGAAGAAAAACCTGTATATTTTCAAGTACGAGGTGTGGCTATTAAATAACGAGACTTACATTGGAAAAAATGTATTTTTATTTTATATATAATCATTTATTGTCAACTTCAATATACACTCCTTCTCTATCCCTACAACGCTCCATGTGAATTTTCCATTGTTGGAAACAGTGCTAGAAGTCATCTTCTGTCAGCTCCTTCAGGACACGTGCCCGCTTTCTCTTTTACAGCTTCCACTGACTCAAATCTTGTCCCTTTTAATGCAGATTTCACTTTAGGGAACAGGTAGAAGTCACATGGTTCAAGATCTGGTGAATAAGGTGGATGTTCTGACACTGAGATGCTGTACATGGCTAGAAACCTCTTGATAGATAACGCGGAATAAGCTGGCGCATTGTCGTGTTGGAGAACCCATGATTTGTCATTCCACATTTCGGGGCGTTTTTTTCCTTACTCTTTGACGTAGTTTAGAAAGTACCTCAAGGTAGTAATATTGATTAACTGTTTTACTTTCTGCATCTCTGTGAAGGTACACAATCCCATGGATATAAAAAAACAATCATCATTGCTTTAAATTTTGACTTGCTCATTCGTGCTTTTTTGGCTCTTCTGCGGACCGTACACGATCATTAATAATGTCATTCCCTTATCATAATGACCGTCTACGGTCGACAAAGCTGGAATGATTCTCAGTAATGATGCGAATCCGGATTTTCTGATTTCGTTGCTTCACTACTGCGGCAGAGTGGGGATAATGTCAGTAATAATGACCGTGTACGGAGCATGCTTCATTCCTTCATCATTATTTAGTTAAATTTGTAGCGTGCTGCAGTAAACATGAATGACGAAACTGAAGTATCTGTCGCGAGTGAAGTGGTTAGTAATCTAGAAGAGAACAACGATAGCACCGATGTTCTTCTAAATTTTATTGAAACATATGAGACTCTTCCAGAACTTTGGAACCCTTCTTGCGCATTATATTTAAATAAGACAAAGAGGAATCAAGCGTTGGATAAACTTTTAAACATATATAAAACCATTAAACCGGGGGCTACACGTGCTGATGTTAGGCGGAAAATAAATACACTGCGATGTAATTATAGGAAAGAACTGAAGAAAATTCTTACATCTCGGAGATCGGGATGTAGTACGGATGAAGTGTACAAGCCGACATCAAACTTCAAGTCTTCAAAATTTCTTCCTGTTGCGAGATACCTTAAAGTTAATGCTAGTCTTTCAGACCCTGGTATACTTTCCCTCATATTTGTATCCTTCCTTTTCAAAAATGGCTCAACCAATCGTAACAATTCACCGAAAGTTTCTTCGTTCATGCGAAAGTAGTTTTTATAATCCTCGGGTTCTGTTGCACTAACTGCTCTGAGCAACACAACGTGGGAATGCTCACGGTTTTTTAGCCAGGTTTTCATCCAGCGACGACGTTCAACATTACAGTTTAAGCTTAATCCAAAAATTAGAGCAACACACGCTTTCTTACGCGAATCCATCACTGGTTCTTGTTAGGTAACCCAAGTAGTAATGAAGTAAAACTATTGTCATTATTACTGATGGTGTACGGCTACAAAAAAATGATGCGGTAATGAAGCTTGAATTTTCGAAGTAATGACATTTCTCGTAATGACATTATTAATGATCGTGTACGGTCCGCATTCCAGTGCATGGATTGACGCTTCGTTTCCGGATCACAACTAAAATACCACGTTTCATCACATGTTATTATCATTTCCAAAAAACTTGCGTCATTTTCAATCGCGTACAAAGTGTCAGTACAAACATTTTTGCGAGTTTCATTTCAAAAACGGAAAATACGCATGTAGCGTTGTAGGGATAGATGAGTGTATATTGATGGTGACAATAAGTGATTATGTCATTCAGTCATTTATAATAGGCTGACCTTGTAATAAAAATAATAATTTTTTTAGCTCTGGAACCAACAAGCAGATCGAGGGCAAATTGTTTAACGCTGTACCTGCCAGTTTTGTGCTACGATGAAAATGTGTGGTTAAAACATGCCGAACCCAACCGGGAATCGAACCTTGAATACTTCGCCGAACCCAACCGGGAATCGAACCTTGAATACTTCGTGTAGAAGCCGGAGTTCTTTGATGTAATTCTATAAGTAAGTGAAATGTAATACGGCTTTTGTTTATTTCGTATGTGGAAAGCATAATAGACGACTTGTTTTACGGTTTTCATCCCCTTTCAAAGAACCACCCGCCCAACCCCGTGATACGGCGTCGTCTTCCTGTTAACTTTTCCCCCTACCTTCTCTTTTACTGTTCCTCGCCCATCCCTATAGTATTTATCATCCCAATACTACTGCCGTATTGTACCGTATTGTAAAGACCCACCCTCAGCACCCTGTTTTCTTGGGTTTCTTTAGGGGTGTAAAATATGATATTCTTTATCATTTAACTGCTGCGAAGACGGTTGTCGCCATGTAGTCACCGGTTTTTAGATACTCGTTTGTTGGGTGCGCGCGCGTTATCTGTTGTCTTTTTGTTTTATTTATTCTTTGATAGAATGTCGATATTATTGTTTTCTTATATTTTTACTTATTACTCTCTCCCTCTCCCCCCTACCCTCTCTATCTTCCTTAACTGTTGTGTTCTTAAATACTTCAGTTATATAATTAGGTGACTGTGATAAAAACCGAAATATTTTTTGGAGCCGTGGGTTAGCAGATCGAGTGAAGATTTTTTTTTGTATTGTTTGTATTTCTTTTGCAATCAATTAATATGTACAAAAACTTTAAAGCAAGGGTGAGAAAATCTGAGCTATGTCCTTAAAATTAAAATAACAACTACACTCGGTAGTGCGTTTCAACAAGACTTAACTGTGAAGAAAAAAAATATAGATATACGAGGTGTGGCTATTAAATAACTAGACTGACGTTGTAAAAAATTTAATTTTAATTTTATACATAATCACTTATTGTCACTTTCAATATACACTCCTTCTCTATCCCTACAACGCTCCATGCGAATTTTCCATGGTTGGAAACAGTGCTGGAAGTCATCTTCTGTCAGCTCCTTCAGGACACGTGCCGCTTTCTCTTTTACAGCTTCTACGGACTCAAATCTTGTCCCTTTTAATGCGAATTTCATCTTAGGGAACAGGTAGAAGTCACATGGTTCAAGATCTGGTGAATAAGGTGGATGTTCTAACACTGAGATGCTGTACTTGGTTAGGAACCTCATAACAGATAACTCGGAATGAGCTGGCGCATGTCTTGGTGGAGAACCCATGATTTGTCGTGCCACATTTTGAGGCGTTTTTTCTTTACTCTTTGACGTAGTTTTGAAAGTACCTTAAGGTAGTAATATTGATTAATTGTTTGACGTTCAGAAACCCAGTGAAGGTACACAATCCTATGGATATAAAAAAAAAAACAATCATTGCTTTAAATTTTGATTAGCTTATTCGAGTTTTTTTGGCTGTCTGTGAAGTTCGGCTCTTCCAGTGCATGGATTGACGCTTCGTTTCCGGATCATAACTAAAAAACCACGTTTCATCACATGTTATTATCGTTTCCAAAAAATATGGGTCATTTTCAATCGCGTACAAAGTGTCAGGACAAACATTTTTGAGAGACGTGTGTCCTGATGGAGCTGATAGAAGATGACTTCCACCACTGTTTCCAACAATGGAATATTCGGATGGACCGTTGTAGGGATAGAGAAGAAGTGTATATTGAAGGTGACAATAAGTGATTATGTATAAAATGATAATAAAATTTTTTACAACGTCAGTCTCGTTATTTAATAGCCACACCTCGTATTTCATTGGTTACGTACCATGGGGCTGCAGTGATTAGTTTAAGGCATTTTAATTGAAAGCGCTGCAGTAGTTCTATATTTGACGAACTAGCTGTACCCAATTAATTAATTAATTAACTAGCTGTTAATTAATTAATTAATTAACTAGCCGGCCGCATTGGCGCAGTTGGTAACGTGCTCGCCTCTCATCATGCGGTCTTGGGTTCGAATCCCACTCAGGCATGGCATTTTTTCATACGTTACAAAATATCATTTCATCCTTCACCGTCTGCATTAGCAGTAACTGCAGAACAGTCGGACGTTAAACCACCAAAAAAAAAAAAAAAAAAAAAAAAAAAAAAAACTAGCTGTGCCTTTGTATCAATTAATTTGTGTAGCTAGTTGAGAAGTGATATTAATTAGTTATTTTACAGAGTTACAATAACAGCGGTATTTTTACTATTTTACAATTGTGTCCATAGAGCATTGTATTTGCTTGCATTCGTATTATATTGAAATATATTAGCTATAAATATATTTTTTTATATTAATAATATATATATAATAATATATATATATATATATATTTCTAGCTGGGTGTACTCTGTGTATTATTTGTTAATTAGTTTTGTTCAAAGGCTTGTTGACATTGATGAGTTTTGTTTTTGTTGTGTTTACAATTCGTTCCGTGATTTTTTTGTTGAATTTTTTTAACGGTACTCTTAAATTTTGTTGTTATTGTTCTTCTTCGTTGTAAAAAAGTTTGTCTTTTGTAATTTAGTTCCTGAACTCGTAAATATGTTAATTGTATGTCATTGGTATGTGTTCATCAAAGAAAACATTTTACACGGTTTTCTGATTTTGTAATTTATTTTTACTTTCTCTTGCCTATATGAATATATAGGAAGGAAAGTATTGTTTTCATGTCGATTTTTCGAAATCGAGTTTTCACCGGATCTATACGTTTTCAGACCCCCTGAACCCAAAAAACATGTTTTTAGCGATTGGTCTGTGTGTGTGTGTGTGAACAGAATATCTCAAGAACGGAACATCGTATGAACTTGAAACGTGAAACTTAAGTTACATACCACTACCGGACCCGACACGAACATTTTCATCAAAATCGGTCAACCGGAAGTAGTAGTTTATTTGTATAATTTTTCACTTTTTTGCGATTTTCTCAAAAACTGGTCCTACGATTTTTTTAAAAATCGCCTGGTTTACTCAATTTTTTATTCTCTACAAGGTAGGGTAGGCGCCATGTTTGCTGAAATTCTGCGTGAGGCTGTTTTTACGTAAAAACATTTTCTTTTTAAGATTGCGGCTTTAATATGCATTTTAGCGCAAAACGTTATATAATAAAAGTTGTAGAGAATGTAAAATTCTACAACTTTTATTTCAAACATTTTTTTGTATAACGCTTAGTTTAGCGGTAATTAGCGATTTTTTGTTTTTTCTCACGAAAACGTGTGAAAAATCGATTTTTTTTAGATTTTGGCCTTAGAATGCATTTTACGACAAAAGTGTATATAATTAAATTTATAGAAAATTAAAAGATCGACAGCTTTTATTTAGAGCATTTTTCTCTACAGAGCCTAGTTTAGAGAGAAAGAGTGATTTTCCGTATTTCTAAGCGAAACCGAGTACGATTTTCATTTTGCGTCTTTCACTCATGATTAAAATTAGGTTATGTTTTTGAAGTTAGTTTTTTGTTTATTTCTTATGTTTTATTGCTAATATTAGGTTTATTGTTAATTATTTGCACTGGCAAGAGAAAGTTGTGTGAGTGTTTCACACCAGATTTTTTGTTTTGTTTCTTTAAGATCTACTCGTTAGTGAGGACGTGTGTTCGAATTAAAATTTCTTTTTGGTTCGGGACAATAATTAAGAATTTTGTATAAAATCAAAATTGTCATTTGTGGGGTGATAATTATTTTTTGCTTAAGGAAAGCACTATACCTCCTATCTAACCCATTCTAAATTGACCTTTTTTAGGTACACGTTTCTAAAAAACCGGTAAAAGTTAGGGATCTAATTTTTTTTCCCCTTTCTTCTATGACATCTTTTTAAGCTCTGGTACTAGAATAATTTAATATAGAGCTAGCGATACCATTTCGAGAAATTTTTTTTTGAAAAATACAAAAACAATTTAATGTTTTTGTGGATTTTTTTATTCTATTTCAAACTTAGTTATAATACTGCAATGATTCTAGTACCATATGTCACAGTTATACTAGAAAACATGCTAAATAAATTCCAACTTTGAAATTGAAATAGTTTTTGAGAAAACTGTACCTTTATGGAAAAAAATGAATTTACGGGAAATGAGCTGTAAAGTTTTACTTACCATAAAATCGACCTGCACCATAATATTGATCCTGACCTCTAATAATAATTTTTCCCTCTAATAATTTTCTTGTTTTTTTCTTTTGTTTTGCTCCTTTTGACACAATTTCCATTGCCTTCTCAGCTTTGGGTTCGAATCCCATTCAGGCAAGGCATTTTTTCATACGTTACAAAAAATCATTTCATCATTCACCGTCTGCATTAGCAGTAATTGCAGAACAGTCGGACGTTAAACAAAAAAAAATAAAAAAAATAAAATTCTCAGCTTTCGGTGTTCTTTGAATATCGTAACTCTTAATTGTTTCCACAGTTTAAACTCAATTAAAATAAATTCTGGTCAAAACATTACTTAACAAAAATCTGCATAGCTTCTGTAATTTCTATCGTACAGTTATAATTTTTATATGTAATTACCCAGAAAAAGATACAGAAAGCAATGGCGCCAAAAGTATAAAAATAGATTTTCTTTGATTTTTGAGGTATAATGCTCTCCTTAATTAGGTAGCAGTTCCTTTCGAATGAAAAACCGCGTATCGACTATAAACATTAATTTACAGATTAGGAAAAATTTCTTAAAACATTTTTGGAGTGTAGCATTGTACGGTACTGAAACGTGGGCTGTAGAAAGAAAAACGATTAAAGCTTTTTAAATGTGGTGTTACAGTAAACTGTTAGATTATTATCGGTTTCATTATCATAGACACATGAGTTTGAACCCTCGCAACTCTAAAACTATGAGTCGGATTTCAACATACTTTACATCAAAATTTAGCTCATTTTATTCTCCGTTGACCCATAATAGTACTATATTTTTAATGCATGCCCAAAACGGGCAGGTGGAGTGTTATTTTAATTGCACTCTATCTGTTTGGTCCAGGGCTAAAAAAATAGTTCTGTTTCTTATCACATAGTTAGCCACTTATATGACTAAACTATTTAAGAACAGAAGAGGTAGAGGTGTACTGTGACACTAGTCAGAGTTATCTCCTCTGAGAGTAATGAATTTCACTATGCAGCCAGACCCTGTGGTGGATGAAGTGAAGGTGTCATTTGCAGGGTGGAAAGTGAGTGCTTTTCGGAGAGCCTGGCATGCTGATAAGCATACTCTTTCAACTCAGTGAGTTGTGGCAATGGTAAACCACCTTACTCCTCGTTTTTACTTAGTAAAACCTTTAGAGGTTCAAGCCAGCCTTTCGGCTGGTGACCTAAACAACAACAACATTTTTAATGTTGTTAAATAATTGCCATGTCGAGGTTAGAAGACAAAAAGACTCGGCTTATTTGCTACCGCAACAAATTTCATGCGTTTAGAGTCGTGTAACTCGATTATTATATAACCGAGAAGTTCGATATTTTAACACAGTACAGAAAATTACATTCTTGCAGCGTGTACGAAATTTTAAATTCGTAATTTATTTAAATTTTGATTTATTAACAAATTCTGAACCCTTGCTATCTCGGTAACCGCCCGATCGTTCGTCATGGGCTAACTGTCGTTGTATTCTGCGTAAAAGAATTTAGTAGAAATATGTTAATAACATGAGATATTGATTGGCCAATATTGTGGTAGAATTTTTAAAATTTTGAAAAATTGACTGGGTAATTGGGTGGGGGGGGGGCGCTACTATCCATATGCTAGTTTGTGTACGTGACATCCTGTCGGACTGTCTACCTGAATTGACAGACTGCATTGTCAATTCATATAGACAGTCGGATTCATGCAACGTGGATAGTAGCACCCTCCCCCCGATTACCCAGTCTATTTATCAAAATTTTAAAAATTCTACCACAACACTGGATAATCAATAAATCTATTTCATGTTATTAACATATTATGTACCAGGATTTTTTATGCTGACTTAAACGATAGTTTGCGCGTGCCGAACGATCGAGCGGTTACCGAGATAGCAAGGGTTCAGAATATTGTTAAGAAATCAAAATTCAAATAATGTAGGAATTTAAAATTTCGTACACGCTGCAAGAATGTAATTGTCTATGTTTTGTTTAAATTTCAAACTTTTCGGTCAAATGATTATCGAGTTACACGCCGCTAAACGCATGAAATTTGTTGCAATAGCAAAGAAAACTGAGTCGTTTTGTCTTCCAACCTCGACATGGAAATTTTTAAACTACATTAAAAATATGACTATTGTGGGTCAACGCAGAATAAAATGAGCTAAATTTTGATGTGAAGTATGTTGAAATCCGACGCATAGTTTCTCAGATGCAAGGATTCAAACTCTGTAGTCTATGATTATGAAACCGATAATAGGCGGGGGACAAAATAAAGTAATTTAGAGGTTGTTTAGACGAATGGCTCTCCCATAGCGGGCAAGTGAAGTGTTAAATTAATTTCACTCGATCTGTTGGTTCCAGGATTACAAAAAATAGTCCTATTTCTTATCACATAGTCAGCCAATTATATTTAAGCATTTTAAAAAGTTGCACAGACAAAATCTTAATTTTATTTATATAGATTTGTATTATAGAGGTACCTTGAATTTTAAATGTTATGGTAATTTCAAGAGCATTAGAGTAATGCACGCGTGTTCGAAGAAACCGTGCTATTGAGGGTGTTGTTAGCAAATGCCTATTGTTATTACTGAAAAGAAGGCCGTAACGTAAAAAATCTGGTGTGAAACACTCACACAACTTTCTCTTGCCAATTCAAATAATGACCAATATAACCTAACATTAGTAATAAAACATTAGAAATAAATAAAGAACGAACTTCAAAAAATATTACCTTATTTTAATTATGAGTGAAAAACGCAAAATAAAAATCGACTTCAGTTTGGCTTAAAAAATACGGAAAATCACTCTCACGCTAAACTGGGCTTCTGTAGAGAAAAATGCTTTAAATAAAAGTTGTAGGTCTTTAAATTTTCTATAAATGTAATTATATGCATTTTTGTCGTAAAATGCATAAGGCCGAAATCTTAAAAAAAAATCGATTTTTCACACGTTTTCGGGTAAAAAAACAAAAAATCTCTAATTATTGCTAAACTAAGCGGTATACAAAAAATGTTTAAAATAAAAGTTGTTGGATTTTTAACTTTCTGCAACTTTTATTACGTAAATTTTTGCGTTAAAATGCATATTAAAGCCGCAATTTTAAAAAAAATATTTTTTTTTACGTGAAAACAGCCTCGCCAAGAATTTCAGCAGACATGTCGCCTACCCTATTTTGTAAAGCATAAAAATTTAGTAAACCAGGCGATTTTGAAAAAAATCGTTAGGCCAGTATTTGAGAAAATTGCAAAAAATTGAAAAATTACACGATTGAACTATTACTTCTGGTTGACCGATTTTGATGAAAATGTTCGTGTCGGGTCCGGTAGTATATGTAACTTAAGTTTTATGGTCGTACGATGGTCCGTTCTTGAAATATTCTGTTCATACACTCACATACAGACCGATTGCTAAAATTTGATTTCGAAATTCGACATGAAACCATACTTTCCTTCCTATATATTCATATATGCAAACAAAAGTAACAAAATACATCTTTTGTGAAATTTTAATAATTTTCAGTCGGAACTTTAGGAAAAATCACCGCGGCAAGTTGGAAAACTCGGCTTTTGTAAATTGATTAACAATAAACTAGATAAAACTGTTAAATAAACAACAGAAAGAGGTAAACGACCTTTTAACATGCAATTGTTATTATTTGTGTGATTTTTTTTTTATTAGTATTATTAATTTAACGAAAGAACAAGTTGGTTCATGAGAAGACAGCGAGCTAAATCCGTTGATAGTCATGAACTTGTATGTCTCTCTCTTAAAAGAAAATAAAAAAATTAACTGGATATATCAGTGTACTTATTTTATTTATATTCAGGTAAAACACTTAAATAGAACGCTTGAAATGAGTGTTACAGTTTTTTGTTAGTACGTTTTTATGTAACCGGTTTTGTTGGACAATTTTTTGTTCTCCCATATTTCCGTGAACTGCATTCTTTTCGCGGTTTTTTATTGGGTCGTAATTTTGTTATCGTATTAAAAATTATGATTAGTAAAATTTTGTGGCTTCAGTAGTTTGAGTGTTGGATTTCGGTACACATTTCTGGAAGCAGTGTGTCTCTATAGTTGAATTCCCGGCGAAAAACTGAAATTATTATTACACGTTGAAATCTACAGATTTTCTACCGTAACTCATTGTAGTCGCCGATAACAATAGTAGGTTGATGTAACTAAAATGAAAACAAAGTTTTTGTTTTTAAACCTTTGTTTATTATTTTTACTTTCTCTCCTGCCTATACGAAGAGGAAGGAAATTATTGTTTTCATGTCGATTTTCAGGAATCTAGTTTTCACCGGACGTTTACAGACCCTCTAAACCCAAAAACATGTTTTAAGCGTTTTGTCTGTGAAAATATCTCAAGAATGGAACTTCGTAAGTAGTTGAAACTTGAAACTTAAGTTAGATACCACTAGAGGACCCGACACGAACATTTTCATCAAAATCGGTGAACCGGAAGTAGTTTATTCGTGTCATTTTTCACTTTTTGCGATTTTCTCAAAAACGGCTCCTACGTTATTTTGTTTTTTTTTTTTAAATAGCCTCATTTAGTAAATTTTTTATGCTCTACAATATAAGGTAGGCACCATGTCTGCTGAAATTCTTAGAGAGGCTGTTTTCGTAGAAAAAGTTTTATTTTTTTAAGACTGCGATTTTAATATGCATTTAACGCATAGGTGTACTAAGTGATAAAAGTTGTAGAGAATTTAAAATCCTACTACTTTTATTTCAAACATTATTTTTGTATGATACTTAGTTTAACGGTAATTAGCAATTTTCTGTTTTTCTTTCACGAAAACTTGTAAAAAATTGATTTTTAAAATGTATTTTACTTAATTATTAGACTTACTTAATTGATTTTAATGTATTTTTAAAGTGTATATAATCAAATTTATAGGAAATTAAAATGTATACAACTTTAATTTCAAGCATTTTTCTCTACAGAATCTAGTTTGGTGTGAAAGAGTGATTTTTCTGTATTTTTAAGCCAAACTGAGGTTGATTTTCGTTTTGCATTTTTCACTCATGATTAAAATTAGGTTATGTATAATATTGAGGTTAGTTTTTTGTTTGTTTCTAATGTTTTATTACTAATGTCAGGTATTATTTTTGTTCAGGAGTGGAAGGAAGGTGAACACTTTCGGTGTATTCCAAGTTTGAAAATGGAATTAGATGGTAATTTTGTTTTGGCCTAGTGGTTTAGTCATTGTGTAGAAATGTGTGCGGGTTTTCGGAAGTTTTTCTTCATGTTAAAACCGTAAAGCGTAGGCTAACTATTATTGGGTGAATGCATTTTTTATATTCCGTTTGCGGTGATTATTATATAGTGTACCACGTTTTACTTTCTCCTGCCTATATGAATATATAGGAAGGAAAGTATTGTTTTCATGTCGATTTTAAG
Organism: Catonia carolina; assembly: GCA_035578175.1. Taxonomy (NCBI): domain Eukaryota; kingdom Metazoa; phylum Arthropoda; class Insecta; order Hemiptera; family Achilidae; genus Catonia; species Catonia carolina. The sequence goes on along the minus strand of JAQMRL010000017.1, from coordinate 1,796,685 downwards.
AAATCGAGTTTTCACCGGATCTATACGTTTTCAGACCCCCTGAACCCAAAAAAACATGTTTTTAGCGATTGGTCTCTGTGTGTGTGCGCGTGCGCGCGCGCGCGTGTGTGAACAGAATATCTCAAGAACGGAACATCGTACGAACTTGAAACTTAAAACTTAAGTTACATACCACTACCGGACGCGACACGAACATTTTCATCAAAATCGGTCAACCGGAAGTAGTAGTTTATTCGTATAATTTTTCAGTTTTTTGCGATTTTCTCAAAAACTGGTCCTACGATTTTTTTAAAAATCGCCTATTTTACTCAATTTTTTATTCTCTACAAGATAGGGTAGGCGCCATGTTTGCTGAAATTCTCGGTGAGGCTGTTTTCACGTAAAAACGTTGTTTTTTTAAGATTACGGCTTTAATATAAATTTTAGCGCAAAAACTTATATAATAAAAGTTGTAGAGAATTTAAAAACCTACAACTTCTGTTTCAAACATTTTTTTGTATGACGCTTAGTTTAGCAGTAATTAGCGATTTTCTGATTTTTTCTCACGAAAACGTGTGAAAAATCGATTTTTTTAAGATTTTGGCCTTAGTATGCATTTTACGACAAAAGTGTATATAACCAAATTTATAGGAAATTTAAAGATCTACAACTTTTATTCAACGTATTTTCCTCTACAGAGCCTAGTTTAGCGTGAAATAGTGATTTTCCGTATTTTTAAGCCAGACTGAGGTTGATTTTCATTTTGAGTGTTTCACTCATGATTAAAATAAGGTTATGTTTATTGAGGTTAGTTTTTTGTTTATTTCTAATATTTTATTACTAATGTTAAATTATATTGCAAATTATTTGCATTGGCAAGAGAAAGTTGTGTGAGTGTTTCACACCAGATTTTATTGAGTGATTTTGTGCAATATGAGTGATGGTTTCGTTCGGTTTTCTCTCTTTCTCGTATTTTTAATCTCTCTCCCTCTTGAGACCATCATAAAGGTTGGCTGTTCTGGCCTTTGAATGTTATGTAAGTACCTTTTTCGGTCGAACCTAAACTTTTTCAAAGAATTAAAAGAGGCAATATTGTGAAATCGTTTAGTGGATCTGTAAAATTAAGTCGGCTATTTGTAAACGGTATTTTTGCTGTTCTCTCCCCCCCCCATATTTATAAATAAAGAGAACTCATTGAAAATATAATTCAACTTTCTCTTGCCCGAAATAAAATATAGGAAAGGACAGTATTGATTTCATGTCGATTTTTCTATAGGTGTGTGTTGTCCACTGGAGGTACACACTTTTGTAGGTTCCCTAAACCTGGTGTAAACATGTATTTTCCGGTAAGTTTGTGTGCGTGTGCGCACGCACGCGTGTGTTGTTTACCTGATAGTTTCACGGTGTGTGTAAATAAAATAACTCAAAAACGTTGGGGGGGGGGATTGTTTGTCTACTGTTTACTCATCTGCCCGTAACTGACAGGTGGAGTGTAAAATTATTTACACTCAATCTGTTAGTTGCAGGGCTTAAAAATAAATAGTTCTGTTTGTTATCATCATCACATGGTCAGCCAATTAATATATGACTGAATCATTTAAGAACAGAAGAGGTAGAGGTGTAAAAGACACTAATCAAAGTTATCGTCTCGGAAAGCAATAAATTTCATTATACAGCAGACCCTAAGGTGAATGAAGTGAAGGTAACATTTGCAGTGTGGAAAATATGTGCTTTGCAGAGGGGCCCGGCATGCTGATAACCGAACTTTTCCACTTTGTGAGGAAGGGAATGGTAAATTACGTCACTCCTCGTTTTACTTAGTAAAACCTCTACAGGTTCAAACCAGCTTTTTGTCTGATGACTTTACACAACAATTATTTATTCATGTTATTTTTCACTTTTTTTAAAAAAACGTAAATGTTGAGTCGTTGCTCTATGGGTTTTTTCGATGCTCAGTAACGGACAGAGGACAGATTCTGTCGTGTCCGTGCATGCGAGTGGCTTTGTTTCAGTGGTTTAATACCGATATAAATTGTAGATTATTCGCCAAATCTTTTAGACACCTCGTATTTTCAGCTGTACCAGGTAGTATTAATTGGTTACCCATGTGTTCACAATAGCCGCATATATTCGTGCCAAAACGTAACATTTTACAATTTTTACTCTCTCTTCTCTATATTAATATGTAAGAAAGACAGTATTGTTTACGTATTGGTTTTTTCGTAATCTTGTTTTCACCGGATCTATCCGTTTTCAGACTCCTTGAACGGAATAAACGTGTCTCTCTCTTTCTCTGCCTGTCTGTATGTGTGTGTGTACGCGCGCGCCCGTACAAAATATCTGAAGAACGGAATATCGTACGAAAGTAAACCTAAGTTAGATACCGCTAGAGGACCCGTCACGAATATTTTCATCATAATCGGTCAACCGGAAGTAGTAAATTATTCGTGATATTTTTCACTTATACGATTTTCTAAGAAATGGGTTCCTACGATTCTTTAAAAAATCGCGTCGTAATTTTGTATGTTTTATATTCTAAAAGACAGGATAGGAGCCGTGTCTGCTAAAATTCTTGTGTAGGCTGTTTTCTCGTAGAAAAAAAATGGTTTTATTTTTAGATTGCGGCTTTAATTTGCATTTTAGCGCAAAAATGTTTACATGAAAGTTGAAGAAAATTTAAAATCCTACAACTTTTATTTCAAACATTTTTATGTATAACGCTTAGTTTAGCGGTAATTAGCCATTTTCTGCTTTTTTTCTCGAAAATGTGTAAAAAGATCTTTTTAAGATTTCAGCCTTAGAACGCATTTTGCAATAAAAGTGTATCTATCAAATTCATAGAAAATTAAAAGATCTACAACTTTTATTTAGCGTAAAAGAGTGATTTTCCGTATTATTAAGCCAAACTCTGGTTAGTTTTCATTTTGCATCATTCACTCATGATTAAAATAACGTTATGTTTTTGAGGTTAGTTTTTTTGTTTATTTCTAATGTTTATTACTTATGTAATAATTTTTACCAGCGTACGTAAAACGATCACACGGATGAAAGTAAAAATCTGGTGTGAAACAACCTGAACTTTCTCTTTCCAATGCAAATAATTAACGATTAACCTAACATTAGTAATAAAACATTAGAAATAAACAAAAAGCTAACCTCAATAAACATAACCTAATTTTTAGTTATAAGTGAAAGACGCAAAATGAAAATCAACATCAGTTTGCCTAAATATACGGAAGATCACTCTTTTTACTCTAAACTAGGCTCTGTAGAGAAAAATTCTCTAATTAAAAGTTGTAGATCTTATATCATATAAATTTTAGTATATATTTTTTTGTCGTAAAATCCATAATAAGGCTGAAATCTGAAAAAAAAATATTTTTTTTACACGTTTGTGTGAGAAACAAAAACAGAAATCGCTAATTACCGCTAAACTAAGCGGTATACAAAAAAAATCTTTGAAATTAAAGTTGTAGGATTTTAAATTTTCTTTAACTTTTATGTAGACATTTTTGCGCTAAAATGCATATTTAAGTCGCAATTTTTAAAAAAACATTTTTTTTGCGAGAAAACACCCTTCCGAAGAATTTCAGCAGACACGGTGATTTTCCGAGCTTGTAGAGCATTGAAAATTAATAAGTATGAGGCGATTTAAAAAAATCGTAAGAGCCGTTTTTGAGAAAATCGCAAGAAAGTGAAAAATGACACGAATAAACTATTACTTCCGGTTGACCGATTTTGATGAAAATGTTCGTGTCGGGTCCTGTAGTGGTATGTAACTTAATTTTTCAAGTTTAACGTTTGTACGATGTTCCGTTCTTGAGATATTCTGTTCACACACGCGCGCGCGGTCACACACACAGACCAATCGCTAGAAACATGTTTTTTTGGGTTCAGTGGGTCTGAAAACGTGTGTATCCGGTGAAAAGTCAATTTGTTAAAATCTACATGAAAACAATACTTTTCTGCCTATAGGCTGTATACATATAGGCAAGAGAAAGTAAAAATGTTAAAAGTTCATTTTTTCTACAATATATGGATTTATTTGTAGCAAGTTGCCATATGCCGTCGACGATAGTGTTGTGTGCCGTCGGTAGATAAAATAGGTTTGTATTGAATTTTTGATTTGCTTGAATGAATCACCTTCGGTTTTCGTTTACGTCATTTGGGAATTGAGGATCAATCGAGAACAATATTGGGAAATTGTTTTTGTTTGACTTATTTTGAGTGAATTTTTGTAGTTCCGTCGTTTGTTTGTCGTCGTGTCACCCTGTTCCCTTGTCGGTACGCATCTGTTATATTCGATCTGTAATTTTCTTGAGGCGAAACTAAATTTATTTCTTGATTAAAATGTGTACGTCATGCTTTTTCACCGGTACACCCAGTCATATGCCCGTAACGGACCGGCGGAGTGTTAAATTAATTGCACTCAATCTGTTGGTTCCAGTGCTACAAAAAATAGTTCTGTTTCTTATCACATAGTCAGCCAATTATATGACTGGTATTTAAGAACTGAAGAGGTGTAAAGTACACCGTCACAGTTACAGGTAACTCAATATAAAATGATCGTCAACGAAAGTAAGCGTGGACTATGCGGCGGGTGGAAGTGCTACTATATGTGCTTTTCTAAATATATCATAGCACAGACAGCTCTAACCATGACTAATCATGTTGTAATTTACCCTTACGCTGTTTCATTGTATTTACAACTACGTCCTTTTATAAACATCCCATTGTATTATTTATTGATTCTTAATAATTATCCTAAATAATAAACATTCATTCTAAATAAGCCATAATATTAGGCCTAAGCTATATTTAGTATCCATTTTGGTGATCAGCAGTAAACTGAATTATTGCACTCTTGACATTTGTAGTGATAGACTTGTTAGTTCGTCAGTTCCGTCGATGCGAGCTTATTATCATGAGTAATACTAGTATAACGGTAATATAAAAATGTTATTGTATTTTTAGGGTTTCCATATTTCATTATTTTCAGTAAAGTTTTGTTAAATTACCTCAGTAAATAGCCCCATCAAGAATTTCAGCAAACATATTGCTTACCCTATCTTGTAGAGCATAAAAAAAATTAGTAAACCAGGTGATTTTTAAAAAAAATCGTAGGACCCGTTTTTGAGAAAATCGCAAAGAAAGTGAAAAAATACACGAATAACGTACTACTTCCGGTTGACCGATTTTGATGAAAATGTTCGTGGCGGTTCTGGTAGTGGTGTCTAACTTAAGTTTTAAGTTCGTACGATGTTTGTTCGTGAGATATTCTGTACACAGACACACACTCAGACCAATCGCTAAAAACATGTTTTTTTTTGGATTCAGGGGGTCTGAAAACGTGTAAATCTGGTGAAAACTCAATTTCAAAAGATTGACATTTAAACAATACTTTTCTTTTTTTAAATTTATATAGGCAATAGAAAGTAAACATAAAAAGAAAAAATTGACGTGATAAACCGCTGCCGATTCCGTTATCTATTTATTAAGACAAGCGGAATCGCTGTATATTTAACGCAGCCGTTGATGCTGTTACAAAGAACACCACCAACGACCGTTTTCTGTTGGTCGGGTGATGGTATTGGTGTGTTATGGATGGAGTGGCTAAAAATAAAATAAAAACAAACGGGAGTAACCTGATGGGGCGTGAGAGAGACGGCTTGTAAGAGTTCTTTTACTCCTACGTATATCGTTCGTTGTATAAGATTGAAGCCAGTCAGTTCTTTACCCCACTGGGCTCGCTTTTAATAGATATAGTAGTACATCGAACGCATTGGTGTTGTGTTCTTAGGCCGGACGCACATCGGACGCAACACTTTGTTTCCAAACAAATAAGGCAAAATTTTTCCAGCGTCTTTCGTTTTGTTACATGAGTGGTTGAAACATGTTTGATTGGGGACCAATTTAGTGTGTGGAAATCCACATTGCTCCAGCAGTGGTGACATTTTTTTTGTCATCAGTCTCTCGACTGGTTTGATGCAGTTATCAAAACTGTTCTATCTTGCGCAAGTCGTTTCATATCTACACACCTGTAACACCCTACATATTTTATAATTTGCTTTATATATTCTAACCTTTGCCTCCCCCTACAATTTCCTCCCTCAATATTACCCTCCATTATTGATAGACCAATACCTGGATGTCTTACGATATGTCCCACTAGCCCCTATCCCTTCTTCTAGTAAGATGCTTCCATATACTTCTTTTTTTATCCACTCGTCTTAGAAGCTATAATTACTTATTCTGTCCACCCACCTAATCTTTAACATTTTTCTATAAAACCACATTTCTAAAGCTTCTATTCTCTTCCTTTGTACAGCCCCTATCACGTACGTTTCACTCCCGTATAATGCTACACTCCAAACACAATGTTTTAAGAAATTTCTCCTAATCTGTAAATCATTGTTTGTAGCAACCTTTTTTTCATTTCAAAAGCTTTTTCTAGCTTGAGCAATTCTACTCTTGATATCACTTGTGCTTCTACCATCCTGCGTTATTTTACTCCGTAGATAGCAGAATTCCCTAACTTCCTGTATGTTTTCGTTGCCTTATTTTAAATTTCCCATCTCTTCTAAAACCACTTATACTGCTGCACAATACTTTCGTTTTGAGGTGACATAGCTATGCAGAATACTGTTTGTTTATAACTTTATTGCCTCCGGCAGAGAGCACCAATATGCGAGATGTAAACCCCATTTCAGAAAACATATATAATTTTTTTTAAGTGACATACTTATCGAATTGATGTATTTTTTTTATAAAACAAAGTATTTCGCATGTGTTTTGTTCTATTTTTTTTTGTAAACACACGCTTAATGAGATAATTAATAATTTAGTAAAAGTTTTGTTTTTGAAGAAAAAAGTTTTTTTTTAAGTACATTGTCATAGGTCTGTGTTTCCCAAAGTGTGCGCCGCGGAACCTTTCCAGGGGCGCCGCAGGCCACGGATTTAAAAATGTATATGAAATAATTTTTTGTTTGAATTGTAATTATTTATACGACATCATATTAAAATTTCATATATAAAACTTGCTGCCTGTGGTTTTTCGAATATATTTACTCTCCTCTGTGAACTTGTCTTTCATGATAATTATAATATAGTTTTTATAATTATAATATTCTTAAAATCCGCCAAGAGCTTATAAAATAGCGGTTTTTCCTAGAAAATACATATTATTTGAAGCTTGAATTTTTGCCTCGAAATGATTAAAATGCTGTTTTTGAACGTTTAATTTTCAAAAATTCCATACCCCTCAGCCCACACCCCCTGGAAGGTAGAGGGGCGCCGCCGTAACCTTAAAAATCACAAGGGAGACGCGAGGTTATAAAGTTTGGGAAACACTGTCATAGGTCAATAACTGTTTCAAGGATTAACATAATATTTGGCAGGTTTGTTCTGTAATAATTTATGGTAAACGGCGAGGCTATAAAATTTAACAGAAATTCATTATTTTTATGTTACAAGGTATTTGAATAAAATACAGTTTGTAAAATCTCGAACACAGCTCAAAAAGTCACCATGTGAGAAACTTTTGGTCTTTAAAGTTAACCGTACACATGTAAGAAATGAAATGAACAGAAAATTTTCAATGAATTTTCTTAGCGAAAGAATTGTTTTAATTGGATCGACCGTATGTTGTTGTTGAGGTCAGCAGCCGAAAGGCTGATTTAAATGTCTAGAGGTTTTACTAAGCAAAACGAGGAGTAAGGTGGTTTACAAATTGCCACAACTCACTGAGTACAAATGTAGCCCATGCTTATCAGCATGCTAGACCCTTTGAAAAAATTTACTTTGCACCCTGCAAATGACACCTTCACTTGATTTACCACAGGGTCTGGTTGTTTAATGAAATTCATTACTCTCAGAGAAGATAACTGTGACCAGTGTCTTTTACACCTCTGCCTATTCTGATGATAAATAATTCAGTCATATAATTGGGTGACCATGTGATAAGAAGCAGAACTGTTTTTTACTTTCTCTTGCCTATATGAATATATAGGAAGGAAAGTATTGTTTTCATGTCGATTTTTCGAAATCGAGTTTTCACCGGATCTATACGTTTTCAGACCCCCTGAACCCAAAAAACATGTTTTTAGCGATTGGTCTGTGTGTGCGTGCGTGCGTGCGTGCGTGCGTGTGCGTGTGTGTGTGTGTGTGTGTGTGTGTGTGTGTGTGTGTGTGTGTGTGTGTGTGTGTGAACAGAATATCTCAAGAACGGAACATCGTACGAACTTGAAACTTGAAACTTAAGTTACATATCACTACCGGACCCGACACGAACATTTTCATCAAAATCGGTCAACCGGAAGTAGTAGTTTATTCGTATAATTTTTCGCTTTTTTGCGATTTTCTCAAAAACTAGTCCTACGATTTTTTTTAAAATCAACTGGTTTACTACATTTTTTTTGCTCTACAATATAGGGTAGGCGCCATGTTTGCTGAAATTCTGCTTGAGGCTGTTTTTACGTAAAAACATTTTCTTTTTAAGATTGCGGCTTTAATATGCATTTTAGCGCAAAACGTTATATAATAAAAGTTGTAGAGAATGTAAAATTCTACAACTTTTATTTCAAACATTTTTTTGTATAACGCTTAGTTTAGCGGTAATTTGCGATTTTCTGTTTTTTTTTCTCACGAAAACGTGAGAAAAATCGATTTTTTTAACATTTCGGTCTTAGTATGCATTTTACGACAAAAGTGTATATAATTAAATTTATAGGAAATTAAAAGATCTACAACTTTTGTTTAGAGCATTTTTCTCTACAGAGCCTAGTTTAGCGTGAAAGCGTGATTTTCCGTATTTTTAAGCCAAACTGAGTTCGATTGTCATTTTGCGTCATTCACTCATGATTAAAATAAGGTTATGTTTATTGAGGTTAGTGTTTTGTTTATTTCTAATATTTTATTAATAATGTTAGGTTTATTATTAATTATTTGCATTGGCAAGAGAAAGTTGTGTGAGTGTTTCACACCAGATTTTTTTTTTGTAGCTCTGGACTAGCAGATGGGGTGCAAATAATTGCACACTCCATTTGCCCGTTATGTACCATGGACTGAATAAGGGTTACAAAGAACAATACTTTTACTAAATTGAACATTATCCTATTATGCGTGTGTTTTTGAAAAAAACGTTTATGGAGCAAAAAACATGCGAAATAGTTGGTTTTTTTAAGATCCGTCATATCCGATAAATTTCAGTCGCTTAAAAAAAATTAGAAATGTTCAGTGAAATGGTTTAACAGTCGGAATATTGCTCCCCTATGTCTGCGAGAGGCCATCCAGTTATAGACCGACTTCTCGTTTCACTTGGTAAAACCTCTTGGAGCCGTGATTCGCAATCGTTTTTGCTCCGCGTACCTTTAAATAGTAAAAATAAATAAAATTATTATTTCGCAACAACCCCATGTACGAAAATAATTGTAAACCTTATTTTTTATAATTGAATTTTACTGTAATTATAAATGTAAAACGATTTTGAATACGCGTATTATATAATCAAACTGCAATAATTTTATGTCTAAAGAAAATGGACAGTAAAAAAATCTGTTCAATTCAGGACAATAAGCTACCCCATGACCCAATGAGATGAGGATGATGTGTATGACGTGTAAATGAGACTGTGTAGTCTTGTACAGACCCAGGCCGACCATTCCTGAGAGAGTATGGTTAATTGAAACCCAACCATCAAAAAGTACACCGGTAACCACTGTCTAGCATTCAAATCCGTATAAAAGTATAACTACCTTTACTAGGATTTGAACTAGGAACGTTCGTCTCCGGAAATCAGCTGTTGAACAGCTGACTCGTGGCGACGACTTTACCTCTAGACCAACCCGGTGGATAATACAGCTATTGAGATTATTTTATTTCGCTGCGTTTATACTTTGATAGTAGCGACGTGTATGAACGTGTACGTTTTGGCTAGCTCGACAATATGAATACGGAAATTTAGTCACAGAAGCATTGAAAATAAGAATAAGAAAACCTTTTTCTGCGTCTTATCTCTGTAAATAGGGGGTTTCCTCTATGGTCGCTTTAAAAACTAAATATAGGAATCGTAGATTATCGCTCGAGAACAATTTACTTTTATAGGCCGGCCCGTGGTGTAGTGGTCAGCGCAACTGGCTACTATGCCGGGGTTCGATTCCCGGTCAGGTCTGGCGGTTTTTTATCTGTAAATCACCACATATCATTACCTACATATAAGCTCAAGGCTTATGTAGGCATCATCACGCAATAAAATAAAAAAAAAAGTTTCAAACGAACATCCACGTATGAAGAAAATTTAAATGAAAAACAAAATATACAACCATAACATTTATAATTAATTAATGATTAATCTCTTTTCTGTACTTGTAAGTGTACTTATTTATTGCACGTGAAATGTTTATAACTTAAGTTTATAATAAATGATTTTTCTTCATAAAATGATTAAATGATTTCATTAGTGTTTCGCGAACCCCCGATATAATATCACCACGACCATCATGGTTGAGAATCACTGCTCTAGTGGTTCAAACCAGCTTTTCGTCTGATCACCTAAACAACATGCCGTACGTTGCGAGACGTCGAGAACGAAAAAGTTGAGTCCGATGTGCGTGGGGCCTTATTCTCTGAACCAATTCCCAAGTAGCTAAATTTATATAGTGAGAAAAATGAAAACAGCGTTTCGTTTTCGTTACTAACTATCTCATACGCAGTTGGCCGTCAATGTCCCCTTTACTATTTCACTATTGTCATTTGGTTTCATTTTTTATGTTCTTCTGTTTATAGATTACCACAATATTGTCGTCGTTAGTGCGTTACCCATACCCTGTTTTTAATTTAATATTGTTTTTCACGTTCCACAATCAAATATATAACAATTGCCGCGTTAAATTTATCTCTTAATCTGTTAAGGTAGTCCGTATTCATATCTTACTCCATATTTACGTTTTATTCTAGAATCAAACTGACATGATTTATAAATGCCCGTAACGGACAAGTGGCTGTCAGATTATTTACACTCAGTCTGTTCGTTTCTGGGCTAAAATAAATAATACTGTTTCTTATTACATGGTCAGCCAATTAAATGACTGAATCATTTAAGAACAGAAGAGGTAGAGGTGTACTGAGACACTAATCAGAGTTATCTCCTCTGAAAGTAATGAATTTCATTATACAGCCAGACCCTGGGGCGAATGAAATGAAGGTGTCATTTAGAGAGTGAAAAATATACGCTTTTCAGAGGGCCCGGCATGCTGATAAGCATATTTTTCCACTTGATGAGGAAGGCATATGTAAACCACTTCACCCTCGATTTACTTAGTGAAACCTCTACAAGTTGAAACCAATTTTTCGGCTGATGACCTTAACAACAACATGGTTTATAAATAAAAATCTGGTGTGGCTAACGACTTTCTCTTGCCAATGTATAAAATTAACAGTATAATCTATGTTTAATCGTGAGTGAATGACGCTGAATGAAAATCAACCATTGTTCGACTTAAAAATACGTTTTTTAGGTGATCAGCCTGTAGGCTGGTTTGAACCTGTAGAGGTTTTACTAAGTAAAACGAGGAGTGAGGTGGTGTACTATTGCCTACTTCACTGAGTAGGAAAGTACGCTTATCATCATGCCGGGCCCTCTGAAAAGCACATATTTTCTGCTCTGCAAATTACACCTTCACTTCATTCACCACAAGGTCTGACTCAATTATGCAATTCTTTACTTTAGGAGGTGATTACTTTGATTACGTCTCTTATTTCTTCTGTTCTGAAATAATCCAATCATTTGATTGGCTAACGATGTGATAAACAACAGAACTATTTATTTTAGCCCTGGAACGAACAGATTGAGTGTAAATACGTTGACACTCCACCTGTCTGTTAAGGGCAGTTAAAAATACAGGCGATCATTACTTGACGCGAAACAGGCTCTGTAAAAAAAAATTTTGAAATAAAATTTGTAGATTTTATCTACTTTATATTACTGTAATTAAATTTACACCATTGTCATAAAATGATGCATACTAAGCCTGCAATGTAATAAAAATCACATTTTGACTGACTTTGATGGAAAAAATACAAAAAATCTCTAGCTAAGGATAAGCGTTGTATACATAAAAAATATTTAGTGCGAAACACTCACGTTACTTTCGCTGGCCAATGCAGATATGAACAATATAACCTACGTTTAATCATTAGTAAACAATGTAAAATGAGAAAAACCGCCTGCGTGGCGTAGTGAATAGCGCGCTTGGCTATTAACCGGGAGGTCCGTGGTTCGATTCTCGGTTATTGTCTGAAAATTGGTACGTGTCAAAACCCATTATTACAGTTTCTTAACCCACCGTAGTCATTAATGTTGAAGCTGCTGATGCTACTTTAAAAAAAGAAAAATTATCTGCTGTGAAACACTCATTGACTTCGTCTTGCCAATCCAAATAATGAAGAATGTAACCGTTTAATCATGAGTGAATGATGGAAACGATTCAAAATGAAAATCAACCTTGGTTTGCCTTAAAAATACGAGAAATCACCAAATTACGATAAACTTAGTCCGGTAAGGGGAGAATGCTTAAAATAAAAGTTGTAGATTCTTTTATTTCCTATAACTTTAAATCTGTAGGCTAGTTACTTATACATTTTTCCTTTCTGTTGCCTATGCGAATACATGTGTAGGGAGGAAAGTATTTTTTTCATGGCAATTTTTCGAAATCGAGTTTTTACCAAATCTACACGTTTTCAGATCTGCTGAACCCAAAAAACATGTTATTCTCGATTGGTCTGTGTGTGTGTGTGTGTGTGCGCGTGAGCGCGCGCGCGCGTGTGTGAACAAACTATCTCAAGAACGGAACTTCGTACGAAGTTAAACTTGAAAGTTAAGTTAGATATTACTACCGGACCGGACGCGTACATTTTCATCAAAATCGGTCAACCGGAAGCAGTAGTTTATTCGTGTCATTTTTAACTTTTTTCTCTATTTGATTTCATCAAAAACGGCTCTTACGATTTGTTCAAATATCGCCTCGTTTACTACATTTTTTTATGCTATACAAGATGGGGTAGACGCCATGTCTACTGAAATTCCTAGGGTGGCTGTTTCGTCGTAAAATGAAGTTTTTTAAAGATTGCAGCTTTAATATGCTGTTTAGCGCAAAAACGTATGTTGTAGAAAATTTAATGTCCTACAACTTTTATTTCAAGTATATTTCAGAATAACGCTTAGTTTAGCGGTAATTAGTGATTTTCTGTTTTTTTTTCTCGCCGAACCGTGTCAACGAAACAATGGAACAATGAACCGTGTCGATGTGTTGATTTTTTTTGAATCGATTTTTTTAAGATTTCGGCCTTAGTATGCATTTTACGAAAAAAGTGTGTATTATTAAATTTATAAAAACTTTAATGATCTACAACTTTTATTTAAAGCATTTTTCTCTACAGAGCCTAGTTTATCGTGAAAGAGTGATTTTCCGTATTATTAAGCCAAACCGAGGTTGATTTTCATTTTCCGTTTTTCAGTCATGATTATAAATTAGTTAATGTGTATTGAGGTTAGTTTTTTGTTTATTTCTATTGTTTTATCACTAATGTTAGGTTTATTGTTAATTATTTGCATTGGCAAGAGAAAGTTGTGTGAGTGTTTCACGCCAGATTTTTACAATGTACATTTTTCGATTGTGTTGTAGAGTTGGTATAAAGTAGAAAAATCTGGTGTGAAACACTCACACAACTTTCTCTTGCCAATGCAAATAATTAACAATAACCCTAACATTAGTATTAAAACATTAGAAATGAACAAAAACTAACCTCAAAAACATAACCTTATTTTAATCATGAGTGAATGACGCAAAATGACAATCGAACTCAGTTTGGCTTAAAAATACGGAAAATCACGCTTTCACGCTAAACTAGGTTTTGTAGAGAAAAATGCTCTAAACAAAAGTTGTAGATCTTTTAATTTTCTATAAATTTAATTATATACACTTTTGTCGTAAAATGCATACTAAGACCGAAATGTTAAAAAAAATCGATTTTTCTCACGTTTTCGTGAGAAAAAAAACAGAAAATCGCAAATTACCGCTAAACTAAGCGTTATACAAAAAAATGTTTGAAACAGAAGTTGTAGGTTTTTAAATTCTCTACAACTTTTATTATATAAGTTTTTGCGCTAAAATTTATATTAAAGCCGTAATCTTAAAAAAACAACGTTTTTACGTGAAAACAGCCTCACCGAGAATTTCAGAAAACATGGCGCCTACCCTATCTTGTAGAGAATAAAAAATTGAGTAAAATAGGCGATTTTTAAAAAAATCGTAGGACCAGTTTTTGAGAAAATCGCAAAAAACTGAAAAATTATACGAATAAACTACTACTTCCGGTTGACCGATTTTGATGAAAATGTTCGTGTCGCGTCCGGTAGTGGTATGTAACTTAAGTTTCAAGTTTCAAGTTCGTACGATGTTCCGTTCTTGAGATATTCTGTTCACACACAGACACACACACACACACAGACCAATCGCTAAAAACATGTTTTTTGGGTTCAGGGGGTCTGAAAACGTATAGATCCGGTGAAAACTCGATTTCGAAAAATCGACATGAAAACAATACTTTCCTTCCTATATATTCATATAGGCAAGAGAAAGTAAAAATGGAGTGAATTTAATCAGAGGAATGTACGCATGCATAATAAAACGCGGTGTGCATAATTAAGCAGTTTCTATTTTTTTCATGAATTAGGCGTGCTTTATAAGAAGTCACATACATTTGGACATATTGTCGTGATTTATAACGGTTTCGCCTGTCGCGTGCTAATAGTTTTCATTTGTTTTTGTTTTTTATTAATGCATTTTCTGCGTTTTGTTTTTTCGACGATAATACGTTAAATCTTTTGTACGTAGCTTGGTTGTACGTAGTGGAGTCGTCACGTTTTTTTTTTGTTTAGTCTTGGTGAAATAAAATTTAGAAGGCAAATTAATGGTAGGCCTACCAGTTATAAAAAAGTATTCCAAGGAAATTTTGTTAAAATATGAATTCTTTTCCGAAAGAAATCTGGTGTTGAAACATACTCGACTTTTTCTTGACAATATAGATAATATTTACTCTCTGTTGCGTATATGAATGAATATATAGGAAGGAAATTATTGTTTTCATATCGATTTTTCGAAATCGAGTTTTCATTGGATCTACACGTTTTCAGACCCTTTGAACCCAAACATGTTTTGTCGTTTGTTCTCTCCCCCCTCTCTCTGTGCGTGTGTGTGTGCGCGCGCGCGTGAGAACAAAATTTCTAAAGAACGGAAAATTGTACGAACTTGAAACTTTAAACTAAAGGTACATATCACTATCGGACCCGACACGAACATTTTCATCAAATCGGTCGACTGGAAGTAATGGTTTTCGTAAAATTTATCATTTGTTTTTGCGATTTTCTCAAAAATTGGTCTTGCGATTTTTTTAAAAATCGCCTGGTTTTCTAAAGTTTTTATGCTCTACAAGATAGCGTAGGCGTCATGTTTGCTGAAATTCTTGGTGAGGCTGTTTTCACGTAAAAATGGTTTTTTATGATTGCGCGGCTTTAATATGCATTTTAGCGCAAACATTTATCCAATAAAAGTTGTATGGAATTAAAAATTCTACAACTTTCTTTTGAAAAATTATTTTCTATAACGCTTAGTTTAGCGGTAATTAGCGATTTTCTGTTATTTTTTCTTACGAAAACGTGTGAAAAATCGATTTTTACAGATTTCAGCCTAAGCATGCATTTTATGACAAAAAAATTTAATTAAATTTATAGGAAATTAAAAGATCTACAACTTTTACGTAAAACATTTTTCTCTACAGAGCCTAGTTTAGCGTGAAAGAGTAATTTTTCGTAATTTTAACCCAATTCGAGGTTGATTTTCATTTTACATCTTTCACTCACGATTATGATTTTAGGTTATGTTTATTGAGGTTAGTTTTTTGTTTATTTCGAATGTTTTATTACTAACGTTACTTTATTTTGGTAATTATTTGCATTGGCAAGAGAAAGTTGTGTGAGTGTTTTACACAAGTCTTTTTTACTTTCTCTTGCCTATATGAATATATAGGAAGGAAAGTATTGTTTTCATGTCGATTTTTCGAAATCGAGTTTTCACCGGATCTATACGTTTTCAGACCCCCTGAACCCAAAAAAACATGTTTTTAGCGATTGGTCTGTGTGTGAGTTTGTGTGAACAGAATATCTCAAGAACGGAACATCGTACGAACTTGAAACTTGAAACTTAAGTTACATATCACTACCGGACCCGACACGAACATTTTCATCAAAATCGGTCAACCGGAAGTAGTAGTTTATTCGTATAATTTTTCACTCTTTTGCGATTTTCTCAAAAACTAGTTTTACGATTTTTTTAAAAATCGCCTGGTTTACTACATTTTTTATGCTCTACAATATAGGGTAGGCGCCATGTTTTCTGAAATTCTGCTTGAGGCTGTTTTTACGTAAAAACATTTTCTTTTTAAGATTGCGGCTTTAGTATGCACTTCAGCGCAAAACGTTATATAATAAAAGCTGTAGAGAATGTAAAATTCTACAACTTTTATTTCAAAAAATTTTTTTGTATAACGCTTAGTTTAGCGGTAATTTGCGATTTTCTGTTTTTTTTTCTCACGAAAACGTGAGAAAAATCGATTTTTTTAACATTTTGGTCTTATTATGCATTTTATGACAAAAGTGTATATAATTACATTTATAGAAAATTAAAAGATCTACAACTTTTGTTTAGAGCATGTTTCTCTACAGAGCCTAGTTTAGCGTGAAAGCGTAATGATTTTCCGTATTTTTAAGCCAAACTGAGTTCGATTGTCATTTTGCGTCATTCACTCATGATTAAAATAAGGTTATGTTTATTGAGGTTAGTGTTTTGTTTATTTCTAATATTTTATTAATAATGTTAGGTTTATTATTAATTATTTGCATTGGCAAGAGAAAGTTGTGTGAGTGTTTCACACCAGATTTTTTTTCATATAATGATTAAATGATTTCGTTATTGGTTTACGACTTCCGTATATCACCAGGACCCCCCCCCCCCTCCACGTTGAGAGGTTCAAACCTGCCTGCCATTCGGCTGATTTTTAAACGACAGAAAAATGTTTAATAATCGATTGTTGTTATTGATCGGTTTCAACGGAATTTTTTTGTAAGAAACTATTTTTTTTTTTTTGAATTGACGGATAGGGCACCGAACTGTGTGTTTATCTGTTGATGTTTTATTTAATCCGGTGTGTGGCAATGAAATGCTTTGTCTCTCTCAACTGGTCAATATTTATAATAAAACGTATATCCAGCCGTACAACCAAATGGGTTGTTGGTTAAGGTTCATAATATCGCTTTCTGTATTGCGAACTGCTTGCAAAAGACAAAACAGAAAAAAATATCGACTGTCGGGTGATATATATATATATATATATATATATATATATATATATATATATATATATATATATATATATAGATATATTTATTTATATACTTACTCTTGAGAGATTTGTGTTATAAAAACGATACTCGAGGCAGAACCGGTTTCTTTTAATTCCATTGGGAGTTGAAGACCTCTACGAGTCAATGTTACTTCTCCTTACAGCTAGCTTACTATGTCGTAGTGCTGAGAGGAAGGGATTGCGTCTTGACAAGGTGTCCAAAAAAGTGTAACTGAATTAGTAATACCTTTTCCCATCCTACGTTCCATGTGTTTGGATTTAAATTTAAAAAAAATTTATTTTAAACACTCGCACGAATTTTGTCTTGTCGATGCAGATTATGAACAATAATATATAAATGAAAAACATGTTGTTTAGGTAGTCAGTGAAAAGGCTAATTCAATTGAACCTGTAGAGGTTTTACTAAGTAAAGCGAGGAGTGAGGTGGCGTACCGTTGCCTTCCTCACTGGGTGGAAAAATATGTTTTATCATCATACCGGGTCTTCTAAGAAGCACATATTTTCCACTCTGCAAATGACCTTCACGTTATTCACTACAGGGTCTAGCTGTAAAATGAAATCCATTACTTTCACAGGAGATAACTATGATTAGTGTCTTTTACAGCTCTACCTTTTCTGTTCTTTAATGATTGAGTCATTTAATTTACTCACCATGTGATAAGAAACAGAACTATTTATTTTAGCTGTGCAAAAAATTTGACACTCCACCTGTCGGTTATGGGCAGATACCAGCCAAAAAGTTGGTTTGAACCTGTGGCTGTGGAAGTTTTACTGAGTAAAGCGAGGAGTGAGGTGGCTTACCTTTGCCTTCCTGACTGGGTGGAAAAATGTGCTTATCAGCATACCGGGCCTTCTAAGAAGCACATATTTTCCACTCTGTAAACAACTTCTTCACTTTATTCACTACAGGGTCTGGCTGTATAATGAAATTCATTAGTTTCAGAGAGGAGATAACTCTGATTAGTGTCTTTTACACCTCTACCTATTCTGTTCTTAATTAGTTTGGTCATTTAATTGGCTGACCATGGTGTTTAGAAACAGAATTATTATTATTTTAGTTCTGCAACGAACAGATTGAGTGTAAATCATTTGACACTCCACCTTTCTCTTAATGGAGAGATGAAAAACATAACCAAACGATAATCATTAGTTAATGGCGTAAAATGAGAATCGACCACTGTTGATGAAAATGCTTAAAATAATAAAAGTTGTAGGTTTTTTAATTTCCTAAAACCTTGATGTCTGCCCATAACGGTCAGGTGGAGTGTTAAATTACTTGCACTCGATCTATCGGTTGCAGGGCTACAAGAGAATAACATAGTTGTGTTTCTTATCTATCGCATAGCCAGCTAATTATATGATTGAAGCATTCACCAACAAAAGAAGTAGATGTGTAAAAGATACTAGTCGCAGTTATCTCCTCTGAAAATAATTACCTAATTTTATTATACAGCCAGACACTGTAGTGAATAAAGTGAAGAAGTTGTTTACAGAGTGGAAAATATGTGCTTCTTAGAAGGCCCGGTATGCTGATAAGCACATTTTTCCACCCAGTCAGGGAGGCAAAGGTAAGCCACCTCACTCCTCGCTTTACTCAGTAAAACTTCCACAGCCACAGGTTCAAACCAACTTTTTGGCTGGTATCTGCCCATAACCGACAGGTGGAGTGTCAAATTTTTTGCACAGCTAAAATAAATAGTTCTGTTTCTTATCACATGGTGAGGAAATTAAATGACTCAATCATTAAAGAACAGAAAAGGTAGAGGTGTAAAAGACACTAATCATAGTTATCTCCTGTGAAAGTAATGAATTTCATTTTACAGCTAGACCCTGTAGTGAATAACGTGAAGGTCATTTGCAGAGTGGAAAATATGTGCTTTTCAGAGGGCCTGGCATGCTGATAAGCAATACTCTTTTTATGTGGAAGGCAATTGTAAACCACCTCACTTCTCGTTTTTACGTAGTAAAACGTCTGGAGGTTCAAACCAGTCTTTCGGCTGTTGATCTTATCATTGACAACTTTGATTACATGTCGTTTCTCGTAAATTGCATACAAAGGCCGCAATCTTAAAATTAACAATTGCACGAATTCACTTTATATATTACATCCGGTTGGCCGATTTTGATGAAAATATTCCTTCGGATCTTGTAGTGGTAACTGACATTGGTTTTACGTTTCAACTTCGTACTATTCCGTTCATGAGATATCTCATTCACACATATACGCAGACTGAGAAATTACTGGAGACAACTTTTTCGGTGCAGGGTCTCTGCATACGTGTGTATTTATTCTGTGAAAAATCGTTTTCGATAAATCGTAATGAAAACAATGCCTTTGTATTCATATGGCGTAAGATGTACAATAGCAGTCTAATAATTGTAATTAAAAATAATAAAATTGATATTAGTAGAATATCAAGATACAATTTAATTTTAAAACTGAATTAAACAACTTAATGATTTTTTAAGACAAGCAGATCAAATTATAAGAGAGAATCGAATAGATACTATTAAACCAATTGTAACAATGGTCAAGTTCCCCATTCGATCCCGGTCAATAGAACAACGCTCATGGAACAGCAGAGAGTTCAAGAAAATATTAAGAATCGTAACTAATAATCAATTATTTTAATATTTTGAGCTTTAATAGAATCAGTAAATAGAAATTTAATTTAACATTTTATGTCATATAAAATAACTAGCGGGTCCCGCGTGGCTTCGCCCACGCAAACGTAAACAAAGAATTAGCTGTTTAAGTATACTCTCTGTATTTCTTATGGGAGGGTATTTTGCGAATTCTACCATTTAAAATAAAAATTTTGCAAAATCCTTTCTTTAGCAACAGCTTAGAAAACTTAAAATGATCTATAAATCAGGACATCTCTTTTTATATAATAGATAGCGCCCCGTCGTGGCTTCGCCCATGCAATTTTAAGGCTATGATTCTGTATTTTAAGTCGCTAATGACTTAAATCACAAATATAATTTTTTTTTTGGAATTAAGTATAAAGAACAACAGTTCAACAATTCTGGAATTAATTCTGGTTAAAATGTAAATTCAGTGTTAGGTCAAAAGATTAAACACTATGTACAGTACAACATCCGGAGTGACAAAAGTAAAACATAGATTAAAATCGTTGCTGAAGTCAATTTAACTTCTGGGAAAATAGCTACAGTTTTGTAATTGATCTGCTATTTACGTACGATAAGAATGTATATACTGGATGCTATGTAATATGCTATGGAGGGGTAAATGTGTGTCGGACGGAGAACCAGCCACTTCATAAGCGTAGCGCTTTGCGTTGATCCCTCATCCTCGCATCAGTGGGGGGGAATTTTTGCTATTTCTTCTTTTAAAATCAAAATTTTGCAAAATCCTTTCTTAGTGCGCGCTTACACAACATAAGAAAGCTAACTTCCAAATTTCAAGTCTGTAGCGTCAGTAGTTTCAGCTGTGCGTTGATCTATAAGTGAATCACCCAGGACATAGTTGTCCTTTTATATAATAGATTAAGCAAATATTTTTGTTGTTTAATTATTAATATCCTGCCCATAACAGACAGGTGGAGTGTCAGATATTTTACACTCAATCTGTTCGTTGCAGGACTAAAATAGTTAAGTTTCTTAACACATGGTCAGCCAATTAAATGACTGAATCATTTAAGAACAGAAGAGGTAGAGGTGTAAAAGACACTAATCAGAGTTATCTTCTCTGAAAGTAATGAATTTCATTATACAGCCAGATTCTGTGGTGAATGAAGTGAAGGTGTCATTTGCAGTGTGGAAAATATGTGCTTTTCAGAGGGCCCGGCATGCTGATAAGCGTACTTTTCCACTCGGTGAGGAAGGCAATTGTAAAACACCTCACTCCTCGTTTTACTTAGTAAAACCTCTACAGGTTCAAACCAGCCTTTCGGCTGATGTCCTTAACAACAACAACAACAATTCTTAATATGTGTACGTTGCAATCTGTTCAATTCAGAACAACAAGGAACCCCATGACCCAATGAGATGAGGATCATATGTATAACGTGTAAATGAGGTGTAGTCTTGTACATATTCAGACCGACCGTTCCTGAGAGAGTATGGTTAATTAAACCCCAACCATCAAAGTACACCGGTGACCACTGTCTAGCATTCAAATCCGTATAAAAGTAAGTGCCTGTACTAGGATTTGAACCAGGAATTTTCGTCTCCGAAAATCAGCTGTTAAACAGTTGATTTTGGCGACGACTTTACCTCTAGACCAACCGCAGTGGGTTATCAAATATCCAGAATTCTAGAATATTGTCATCAATAAATTATAATTCAAGATCAGTAACATTTTGTAAAATTCGATTTTGTCCGTAAATTTTTCTAATATTCAATAGTGTTCATCAAATATAATTTGTTTTTAAATACCAATTCATTGCGTTTTTTTTTATTTTACGTATTTTCTATAAATTGCATTCCATTACAAAGACATAGTAAAAACAACCGGACCCGGACAGGAATTGAACCCGGTATCATTGGTATAGATACAGTTTACGCTGGTCACAACACCAACCGAGAATGGATGTGAATGAGGGATAGATTGATGTCAAGTGATTTATCGGACACCCTGTAGAGTATCTCATGTGTTGGGCGAATTAGTTCAATAACATTTTACCTTATAGGACGAGGTATTGTGCTATTATTGTTGTACAGTCTGGTGTCTAGACAACCGGCGCTATTTGATTCTATAATAGAATTATGTAAATGTTAATAGTGGTGTGTACCTGCTTTGTTGTTGTAATTAGACTGTACATGCGGACTTGTGTTACAATTATTATTAGAATAGATATGTGTAATAAGTTACATTTGAGATTGAATTGACAATTGTTTGGAAACGTTTGTTTTGTTTTGATGTTGTTTTTTTACTTTATCGTGCCCCATATTCCCCATAGAAGGTAGGTAAGTTTTAGTTCCGTGTAGATTTTTTGAAATCGAGTTTTCACCAGATATACTGCGCGTTTTGTGGACCCCTGAACACCCCCCCCTCCGCCTAAAAAAACTATCACAAGTGCGGAAAAGCGTACAAAGTTGAATCGTAAAACTTAAAAGTATTGATTTCAAAAAAATCTGGTGTGAAACACACACAACTTTTTCTTGCCAATTCTAATAAAACAATTAACCTAACGTGAGTAATAAAATATTAGAAATAAAAAAAACTAACCTCAAAAAACATATTATTTAAAATTGAGTGAAAGACGTAAAGTGAAAAATACGGAAAATCACTCTTTCACGCTAAATTAGGGGTTGTAGAGAATAATACTTAAATTAAAAGTTGTGGATCTTTTAGTTTTCTATAAATTTTGATTATATTCACTCTTGTCGTAAAGTGCATACTAAGGCCGGAATCTTAAAAAAAATCGATTTTTCACACGTTTTCGTAAGAAAATACAGAAAATCGCTAATTACCGCTTAACTAAGCGTATACAAAAAATATTTGAAATAAAAGTGGTAGGATTTGAAATTCTCTACATTTATTTATTTGTATAATTTTTTGCGCTAAAATGCATATTCAAGTCGTAATCTTAAAAAAAATTTTTTACGGGAAAACAGTCTTCCTAAGAATTTGAGCAAACATGGCGTCTACCCTATCTTGTAGAGCATAACAAATTTAGTAAACCAGGCGATTTAAAAAAAAAATTGTAGGGCCCGTTTTTAAAAAAATTGAAAAGTTACTTGAATAAACTACTAATCCCGGTTTGACCGATTTTGATGAAAATGTTGGTGTCGGGTCCGGTAGTGGTGTGTAAACTTTAGGTTCAAGTTTCAAGTTCGTACGATGTTCGTTCTTGAGATTTCCGTTCAGACACACACAGACCAATCGCTAAAAACATGTTTTTTTGGGTTCAGGGGGTCTGAAAACGTGTAGATCCGGTAAAAACTCAATTTGGAAAAATCGCAAGAAAATAATAATTTCCTTCATATATCATATAGGCAAAAGAAAGTAAAAATTAAAGTAGGCTTACTTTTTTCGTGTCCAATTTTTGAAATCGAGTTTTCACCGGATGTGCTGCACGTTTTGAGGCCTTCTAAACCCCTCTCCCCCTCCCAAAAAAAAATACTAATGCGATTTGGGTCTGTGTGTGTACAGACTATCTAATGACCGGAATAGCGTACAAAGTTGAATGGTAAAACTTAAGCCTGGTACATCTTCGGGCACCTGTCATGATCATTTTCATCAAAATTTATGTAATGGAAGTAGTAGTTTATTCGTGTGATTTTTAATTTTTTTGCGTTTTTCTCTAAAACGGCTACTACGATTTGTTTCAGAAATTGGCAGATTGCAATGTACACAAATTACAAATAACAAAAAAGGTCATTATTTAAAATTCCAAGATGCAGTGTGTGAATGTTTTACATCGGATCCTTTTATTTGTTTACGGGGCTATGAGAACCTTCTTCTCATTTTATGGTAAAGATACGAGTAGAAATTATAATTTCAAATTTGTAAACGCCGCAATTAGTTTTTACTTTCGCTTGCCGATATGAATATACAGGAAGGATAGTATTGTTTTCATGTCGATTTTTCAAAATCGAGTGTTCACCGGTTCTACACTTTTTCAGACCCCCTGAACCCCAAAAAACATGTTTTTAGCGATTGGTGTGTGTGCGCGCGCGCGCGCGTGTGTACAAAATATTTCTAGAACACAACTTCGTACAAACTTGAACCTTAAGTTATATATCACTACCGGACCCGACACGGACATTTTCATCAAAATCGGTCAACCGGAAGTAGTAGTTTATTCGTGTAATTTTTAACGTTTTTGCGATTTTCTCACAAACTGGTCCTACGGTTTTTTTTTTAAGTCGCCTCGGTTACTAAATTTTTTGTGCTTTACAACATACGGTAGGCGCCATGTTTGCTAAAATTATTGGTGAGGCTGTTTTCTCAAAAAAAAAAAAATGGTTTTTTAAAGATTGCAACGTTAATATGCATTTTACCGGAAAAATGTATATGGCAAAAGTGTTGAGAATTTAAAAATCTACTACTTTTATTTCAAACATTTTTTTGTTTAACGCTTAGTTTAGCGGTAATTAGCGATTTCCCTTTTTTTCTCACGTAAACGTGTGAAAAATCGATTTTTTTTTTGAAGATTTCGGTCTTGGTATGATTTTATGACAAAAGTGTATATAATCAAATTTATAAAAAATTCAAAGATCTACAACTTTTATTCAGAGCATTTTTGTCTACAGAGCCTAGTTTAGCGTGAAAGAGTGATTTTAAGCCAAACTGAGGATGATTTTCATTTTTTTAATGTTTTATTACTAATGTTAGGTTACATTGTTAATTATTTGCATTGACAAGAGAAAGTTGTGTGAGTGTTTCGCACCAGATTTTTTTATAAAATTTACACAAGAGAACTTGATCCGATGGGGGGCGTTGTAAACCAGTAAGATGGATTGCTTGGAAATGTATCGGACGTTGGTTGGGTTTAAGCACGAAACAACAATACAGAAACCCCAGCGAGCGCAATGTGTCAGAAATTCTTGGGTTTCAGTGTGAAACAGTTGGTTGTATGGTGACGTAATTAAAGGGTTGGTACATCGGTTCGTGTGTGTGGGGGGGGGGGTGAATGTTAGAGAGAACAGAATAAGGTCTTATAGAGGGTGTCAAGTGTTGACCATTCATTCGGTCTGTTCCAAGTAAAGGCCGGGTTTGGTTAGCTGTCGAGATTTCCAATCAAGTGAAAAGTGTCTCCAACGATTTATTACTAAATACACTAGCACGGAGTTCGATTGACGTCCATTCTTCTTAGGATTCTGAAACACCATTGGGAGCCGTGTTCCCTGTGTTACAAATCCACTGTAACTAGTAACTGTGAAAAGTTATGTTACTTTACCGTTAAAAATAATTTGTTTGTATATTTACTTTCGCTCGCTCTAAGAGAAAGTTTTTTTTTGTTTTACTACGTCTGACCGTTATGAAATTTCTGCTATTTCCGACGGTGGATAATGTTGTTAGTAAAAATGCGTGATGAATAATGCCAGACCTGACCGGGAATCGAACTCGAGACCCCGGCGTAGACGCCAGTTGCGCTAACCACTACGCCACCAATGGGGACCGTCCAGAAAAAGTATTTTTTTCATGTTGATTTTTCACCGGATGCACACGTTTTTAGGTGTTTTTTTTTATCGATTCGTCTATGTGGGTAAGAGCAAAATATCTTAAAAACGGAATAGTGTATGAAATTGAAATTTTAAACTTAAGTTAGGTACCGTAAATCGAATATTTTCATTAAAATTGGTCAACCGGAAGTCGTAGTAGTTCATTCGTGCGATTTCTTTTTTAAAAACGAGCTCGAACAATTTTTTAAAAAATCGCCTCATTAACTATATTTTATTTAGTATCAGTAAAAAATTAAAAATTAATGTAGCTGCTTCCCCCCCCCCGTAATTTGAAAAGGGTTGATTTCTATTTTGCGTCATTCACTCGTGGTTTTTCATTTGATATTGTTTACTAGCGATCAAACGTAGGTTGTAATATTATAAATATTATAAAGACAACGCGTATTTTTTTGTTCCGGCTAATTCGTAAAACTATTTAACGGATTTTAATTAAATTTTGACACCGTTTTACATTTACAGCGAGATTTTTTTTAAATTTTCAAAAATTATAACCCTTACGGCTATAATGGAGATTTTCATAAGTGTGTGCGTGTGTGCGCGCGCGCGCGCGCGGACGCGAGAAAGAGTGTTAGAGAGGGTAGTGTATACAGTCGCTAGCTACACGATTTCTGTAATTTATTTATTTTACCGTGATTTATTTAATATACGTATAATATTTCATTAAAAACATTGGCAAGAGAAAGTCGTGTGTGTTCATAGCAGATTGTTTTTTTTTTGTTTTGTTTTGTTTTGCGGAGATGTTAAAGTGGTTGGAAATTAAAGATCAGTTGTAATGCAATTTAATTTACTTTAGTATTCAAGTACCGTACGATCACCTATTTAATTGGGTGCGTTTGTAGTAGTAATCGTTGCTGTTGTCGCGGTGTGTTAGTGTTGGTTTCTTTGAATCTGGTAATTGAAGGAAATAAATAAAAACAAATGCACCAGTCCTGTTAGTTTTTGTTCCGTGTTTGTGCCTAGTTGTGAATAAGATTGATTTTGATTGGCTTATGTCAATGGTGTTATACAGAGTGCACTTTTTCTACAATTTTTATGTTGTTTTTTTTTTATTTCATCAGCCGAAAGGCTGGAGTGAGTTGTTTACTTTTGCCTTCCTCAATGAGTGGAAAAGCTTATCAGCATGCCAGGTTCGCTCCAAAACATCTACTTTCCACTCCGTAAATGACACCGCCACTTCATTCACCACACAGGGTTTGGCTGTATAATGAAATTCATTACTTTCAGAGGAGAAAACTGTGATTAGTGTTTTTTTACATCTCTACCTAACTCTGATTAATAATAATAATTCTTTATTTCTGTACATAATTTAATTTACAAATATTAGTATTAATAACAGTTTAATTTATAATAATCTTAAAATATAATACAATAAAATTTTTCAAAATAATAAAATATTATACAGCACTTAGCCTAACATATTTCTAAAAAATAAATAGTATGCCAATTTTTTTAACTTCTCAATTTTTAACAAAAGACTTACTTCATGTGATTTTGAATTAAAATTAAAATTAATTTCACCCGGAAATATTAAAATCAATTTTTATATTTTCATAAAAGAGCAAGATTAGTGTCTTTTACATCTCTATGTTTTTCATTCTTATATGGTTTAGCTGCCCATAACAGACAGGTGGAGTGTCAAATTATTTACACTCAATCTGTTCGTTGCTGGGCTAAAATAAATAGTTCTGTTTCTTTTCACATGTTCAGCCAATTAAATTACTGAATCATTTAAGAACAGAAGAGGTAGAGGTGTAAAATACACTAATCAGAGTTACCTCCTCTGAAAGTAATGAATTTCATTATACAGCCAGACCCTGTGATGAATGAAATGAAGGTGTCATTTACAGAGCGGAAAATATGTGCTTTTCAGAGGGCCCGGCATGCTGATAAGCATACTTTTCCACTCAGTGAGGAAGGCAATGGTAAACCACCTCACTCCTCGTTTTACTTAGTAAAACCTCTACAGGTTCAAACCAGCCTTTCGGCTGATGACCTAAACAACACAACAACATATGGTTCAGTCATATAATTGGCTGACCATGTAATAAGAAACAGAACTATTTATTTTAGTCCTGCAACGAACGGATTGAATGTAAATAATTTGATACTCCATATCTATCTGTCTGTTTAGGGCAGGGGTGTTTACTACCATTTCAAAAAAAAATTAATTTTAATTTATACAATTCATTGTAAATGCACTTATTCAATAGAAAAAATGGTGGCGTATATTTTTTTGTGCAGTTAAATGTTCAGGTAAATGGAACCGTTAAAAATTTATTTCAAGTTTTTCTGAAAAAAATTTGAAATTTTTGAAATAGAACGTGCAGTCCTTTTGGAACAAGTGAATAAAATTCTTTTTTATTGGTTACGTTAGCCTTCTTAACATGTAACAGATACGCTTTTAAAATAAACGACATGTGAACGAAAACGTTTCAAAAATTTTAGAAAATTTGAAATAAATTTTTAACAGTTTTTTTATTTAAAACATTTCACTGAACAAAAAATATACGCCTCCATTTTTCTATTATATACGTGAATTAACAATTAATTTTATCAATTGAGAAACGAAAATATTTTTTTGAAATTGTAGTATACACCCAGTTATGCGCCTCTCTGCCAGCTGTGTTCTTTCCACAGACATATAACAAATTATACACCACGATATCGGTCAAGTCTGTTACTTGGTATTCAAACGCTCTTTAAAATAATTTTTTTAATTTCTGCTAATGTAAGAGTTTTTTTTTTTCTATAAAGCGTGTCAACTACGTTGGCGTGTCGTGTTTGTATGTTTTGTGAAAATCTTGGATAAATTAGAAAACGAATCTGTTAGATAGGTGGTTTTTTAAGAAGACAACTGGAACGAAGAAAACAATGCGATTCATAGAACCGTGAAAAAATGTTCATTTACTAAAATAATACGCATGCAATGTTCCTTACAGGGAAATCTACTGAGAACTACAGTCTTGCGTTGCGTGACTTTACTTAAATATGTGGTGCTAACGTTCTGTTGTATTTTGCGTGTGTTTTTCTGTTCTTCATTCATAGTGTAAATGAAAAGTAGTTTTCTGGTCTGGTTGAAAGTATGTGAAAACGGTATGGTTTCTGTTTTGGTTCAATAATTTTTTTTTGGATTTAGTTAGCCTGTATCTCGGAAAATATCGAAGGATTTTTTTTTGAAAATTTTGTTGTTTGTTTTAGCAGTTTATTCGTAACAAAATTTACGTTAGATTTTACTTTCTCTTGTCTATATGTATAATGAAAGTATTGTTTTGATGTCGAGTTTTCACCAGATCTACACGTTTTCAGGCTCCCTGAACCCATAAACATGTTTTTAGCGATTGGTCTGTGGATCAAAATCGGTCAACCGGAAGTAGTAGTTTACTCGTGTAATTTTTCTCATTTTTCCGAATTTCTTAAAACGGCTTGTACGATTATTGTTTTTAAAATCGCCTCATTTACTAAATTTTTTATGCTCTACAATATAGGGTAGGTGCCATGTCTGCTGAAATTTTTGGGGAGGTTGTAATCTCTGAGAAAAGATTTTTTTTTTTTAAGAAAGCGGTTTTAATATGCATCTTGGGACAAAATGTTTTGGTTTTGTTTTACGTTTGCCTGTTTTGGAATTTCTGCTAATTCAGACGTTAAAGAATGATATATGAAAATGAGTGATAAAAAAATGCTAGACCTGACCTGGATCAAACCTGGGACCCCGGCGGTAGAAGCCAGTTGCGCTAACCACTAAAAAAGTGTAAAAGATCTTTTAGGGCAATTTTGTGTATTAGAAATGTTGTAGAAAACTCAGAAACCTACAACTTTTATTTAAACATTTCTCTGTATAACACTTAGTTTAGCGGTAATTAGCTAGTTTCTTTTTTTGCTCAAAAATTTGTAAAAAAAGGCGATGTTTTTAAAGATAAAGAGCCCTAGTATGAATTTTAGGATAAAGGTGTACTGAAATATTTATAGGAAATTAAAAGATCTACAAATTTTATTGACAGCATTTTTCTCTACAGAGCCTAGTTTAGCGTGAATAAGTGATATTCTGTATTATCAAGCTAAACTTAAGTTGGTTTTTTTGAGCATAGTATTTTTTGTTTATTTCTAACGTATTATTGGTAATGTTAGGTTAAATTGGTAATCATTTGCATTCGTAAGAGAAAGTCGTGTGAAATTTCTACATTAAATTTTTTTGGTTGTTTTAGCCGATTGTTCACGACAAATTTTAGTTTTTTTTATTAATTGGGTCTTTACGTCAATGAAACTGCAATACAGAAAAATGTTGTAACGAAATTTTAAAAAATCTGGTTTCGTACACGTATTCGACTTTCTTTTGTCACTGTAAATAATGAACGAAATAATCTTATCTGTAATCATGAGTGAATGACGCTAAACTAAACTCTAAAAGAAAATGCTTGGAATAGATATTTTTTTCTCAATAGAAGGATTTTCACATTCTTTTGCCTATATGATTATAGCTATAGGTAGGAGAGAGTTGTTTTAATTCTTATAACTTTAATTATTTACCCTTTTCTCGTAAAATGCATGTTAAGGCCGCATTATAAATTCCATTTTTGTACCGATTTTGATGGAAAAGAGCAGAAAATCACTATTTAACGCTAAACTTGGCGTTGTAGAAAATAATGTTTGAAATAAAAAAGTTACAGGTTTTTAAATGTTGTACAACTTTAAATATGGATTTTTGCCCTAGATTGCATATGAAGGCCGCATTTTTATAAATTTATAAAAAATATTTTAACGACTAGAGCACTGGCAATCGTGGCGCTCACCTGTATTGTAGAACATAAGACGTGGTAAATGAAGCGATTTAAATGAAAACGTTGGAGCAGTTTTATGAAAAAAGTTGAACAAATAAACAACTAATTAAGATTTTGAATAAAATGGTTCGTGTCTGGTCTCTTTGTGGTACCTACTTTAATTTCCAATTTTCAATTTCTTATATTCCGTTTTTCGGATATTTTGGTCATACGTACGTACGTACGTACGTCTGTGTGCACGCACACACACTTACACACCCATGCATGGTGTGTGGTAATGATAAGGGTGAGAGTTGAAAGGTAGGAGGGGGTTATTGAGAAGGGTATGTGAGAATCGCTAAAAACGTATTTTGTGGGTTCAGGAAGCCGGAAAGTTGCATTTCTGGTAAAAAGTAGATTTCGAAAAATTTTCATGGAAAGAAAACTCTCTTTCCCACGTATTTATGTTGGACAAGGAAAAGTAAAAAGAAGCATTTTCGATGTGTATCATCTTCTTCTTGATGTGCCTATCCGTTACGAATGTTGGCGATCATCATGGCAATATTCATCTTGTCTGCAGCAACTCGGAAAAGCCGTACCGAAGTTGTATTGTACCAGACTCTGAGGTTCTTCAACCAGGATGTTCTTCTTCTACCTGGTCCCCGCTTTCCAAAAATTTTCCCTTGTAGAATGGCTTGCAGGAGGGCATATCTGGTTGCATTTCTCATAATGTGCCCGAAGTACTGTAGCTTTCGAGACTTGATAGTGGTCAGTACCTCCCGGTTCTTCCCTATTCTTCTGAGAACCTCTTCATTTGTTACTCGATCAGTCCAAGGGATCTTCAGTATTCTCCGGTACAGCCACATTTCAAACGCTTCCAATTTCTTGCACATATCCTCGTTCAGGGTCCACGATTCAGCACCATAAAACAGAACAGAGAATACATAGCATCGCACCATTCTCACTTTTATACCAAGAGAGAGGTAGTGGCTTTTGAAGAAGGCCCTCATCCGGTTGAAGGTGGATCTAGCCTTTCCAATGCGCGCTCTTATCTCCTGGTTGTTGGTCCATTCCTCGTTTATAATGGTTCCAAGATAATTATAGTGCTTTACTCGTTCTACTGGTGTTTGGTTGACGTATGTGTATCATAGCTTTTAAAAATTCAATGAAAATTGTTTTAATATAGCTGCTTTGTGTAGAAGGGGTAAGTAAACTTCCCTCCCTCGAAACGATAGGTCTGAACTTTTAATAATTATCTTCCCGTGAATCGAACCCAGGGTGTTCTGGTTTGCAGCGTAGTAGTACGCTAGCTACAAGGCCACAGATGCTTTTTATTTTTTGTAGTTTTGAATCCGGTGACCAACGTGGTTTGTGTACTGAGTTACTTAAACTGTGTTTGTGTTTTGATGTGCAGTAATGTACTAAGAATGTAAAATCTTTCCTTAGCTTTTCTTTTTTCTATTTTTGCACTCTCTCGTTTAGTAGTAAGGAACTAGCTATTTATTACGTTCCGTACTGGCCTTTACGCGACTTGTTTGTGCATTGTAGTGCAATAATGATCTGTCTTGCTGTTACGTCCTGTGTTGTTTTCTTTTTCTTGCTTTTTACACCTTGTTCCTCCTAGGGAAAACAAAGAGCATGTGCTACTTTTAGAAAATCTACTAATGTTTTACGTCTTAAAGAAACTTTGTTTTCAAAATAACTCCGTTTTTATTTTATTTTATTTATTTCTGTATTTGTATTATTTTTTCATCTTATACTCACAAATCCTCCTCTTGCGTTTATTTTCTTTCCTCCTCCTTCCGCCTTTTACTTTTTTCCCGGCTCAGTTTTTACTATCCATCCATTCGTACAAGAATTGGTTTTGTATTCGGAGAAAAAATCAGTTGTATTCCTCTGTGCCGCGGGATTCGTTATATTAAGATGGAGATAGCACGATGATTTTAACTTAAAATTTCGATTTTTGGTTTTTTGTGGTTTTCAATAGTTAGATCGGCCAGAAAAACGTTAAATTACGTCAAAAAATTTTTTTTTAATGAAACAATATTTTTTATATGAAAAAATGAAGTTATTATTAGATTTACACAGAAAAATTATCATGTTAGGAAGAACGAATATTTTTATATTTTATACTGCTCGTTTTAGTGCAAAGATAATTTTAGTTTTTAAAATATCTGCATCACGGTTTTTAATATTTTCAGCTTTCTAAACAACTGTTGATGGGAAATTTACTTGTTCGTGTACATATTGTTTTTGATTTGCGCCTTTTTGTTTCTTACTTTTTTCCGTAAATTTAGATTTTTAACGTTCAGGTACATATTTCTCAGAAACCAATATAACCAATAAACCTATCAGGCTGAAATTTTTACCAGCTAATTATCTCGTACATTTACATATACCGACATTTCTATGACATTTCCTCAGGTGCTCCATAAATTAGTAATACGCAAAACACGTAGAAAACAATTTGTAAAAATTTTATGTTATTCGTTATATTTAAAAAAAAAAATATGATGTGGTCCAAAGATTAAATTCAAAAATGTCAGTAGCTCGAGAAGAAGCCCGACACCTATAGTGTGTAAAGTTTAATTTCCTTATCTTTCACTGTTGTTGTTGTTTAGGTCAACAGCCGAGAGGCTGGTTTGAACCTCTAGAGGTTTAACTAAGTAAAAACGAGGAGTAAGGTGGTTTACCATTGCCTTCCTCACTGAGTTGAAAGAGTATGCTTATCAGCATGCCAGGCCCTCCGAAAAGCACTCACTTTCCACCCTGCAAATGACACCTTCACTTCATTCACCACAGGGTCTGGCTGCATAGTGAAATTCATTACTCTCAGAGGAGATAACTCTGATTAGTGTCTTTTACACCTCTACCTCTTCTGTTCTTAAATAGTTCAGTCATATAAGTGGCTGACTATGTGATAAGAAACAGAACTATTTTTTTTAGCCCTGGACCAAACAGAAAGAGTGCAATTAAAATAACACTCCACCTGCCCGTTTTGGGCATATCTTTTACGAATCCTGTGAAAAATGTACCTAAAAATAACAAATTTAAGGTTGGCGGGATACAAACAAAGCACAGTCTCTCCTTAGTCATTATCGGAGAGGCTGGTTTATAGACCTCAACAGCAGTAATCTGTAACCCGCGGCCCGCAGAACGATTTCAGTTTTTGAACAAAGAGCTTAGAACATTGTTGCATCATTTTGTTGATTTTTTAAACTAGTGAAAGAAAAAGAATGTCAAGTTTCCCATTGAACTGAAAAATCACCATTTTGATGTTTTTAGTTTGGTTTTGAGTTTTTTAACATGTTTAAGTATAAAGTATATGTTTCAATATTGATATTTACTGTCATTTTCAATCAATATAAGCTTTAAAAACACATCATGTTACTTCTTTTAACCTGACACAAAAAGTTCATATATGTCATATCTGCCCATAACAGACAGGTGGAGTGTCAAATTATTTAGACTCAATCTGTTAGTTGCAGGGCTAAAATAAATAGTTCTGTTTCTTATCACATGGTCAGCCAATTAAATGACTGAATCATTTAAGAACAGAAGAGGTAGAGGTGTAAAAGACACTAATCAGAGTTATCTCCTCTGAAAGTAATGAATTTCATTATACAGTTGGACCCTGTGGTGAATGAAGTGAAGGTGTCATTTACAGAGTGAAAAATTTGTGCTTTTTAGAGGGCCCGGCATGCTGATAAGCATACTTTTCCATTCAGTGAGTTGTGGCAATGGTAAACCACCTCACTCCTCGATTTACTTAGCAAAACCTCTAGAGGTTCAAACCAGTCTACAGGCTGATGACCTAAACAACACATGTGTCATATACAAATATATACATACAGGTCATTTGTTCTAGCTAGAAGCTTTCCCTCCAACGCAGTGTGCCGCTTAGCTGTTCTGTTCAGTGGTCGGGGAAGCACCTCGTAGTTGTAACATAGTATACGGTTAGAAAGAGAGGGAATGATGATTAAGTGAGAAGGAGACAACACTTGCCCCTTTGAAACTATCCCCTACTCTACCTACTCGCCCTCCTCTTACAAGCTTCTTCCTAAAACAAACGTACTATACATACGTAGATCAATGCGGCCCTCAAGCGCACCCTTAATAAAAATTTGGCCCTTTATTAAGATGAGGTTGGAGAAAATTGCTCTAGAGATTTTACTTAGTAAAAATGAGGAGTGAGGTGGTTTACTATGCCTTCCTCACTAAGTGGAAAACTGTGCTTATCAACATGCATGCCCGGCTCCTTAAAAGGCATTTACTTTCCCATCTGGCAATGACACCTTCACTTTATTCATCACAGGGTCTGGCTGTGTATTGATGAAATTGATTACTTTGAGAAGAGATCTGTAACTATAGGGTGATTCAAAAAGAGCGCCGGTTTTGATACATCAAATTAAGAGATTTATTTTATTGAAAAACTGAAAATAAATACAGATCAACAAGTTCATCTTACCTTCTGATTTCATGTATGAAAAATGATGTCATGCATGTGTCCTCTTCTACTGCGCTGGCACGCATCAACTCTGTCCATGAAATTGGATATTACTGCACGACAAGTTTCGACTTCCATTTGCCCGATAACCCGTCGAATTTCCTCCTTCAAGTCATTGATGTTTCGGGGTTTATTGGCATACACCAATGACTTCAGATGACCCCAAAGATGAAAGTCACAAGGCGTCAAGTCGCACGACCGTGGTGGCCATTGATGGTCGGAATTACGAGAAATGATGCGATCCTGGAACCGTTCACGGAGCAACAACATTGTTTCTCGTGCAGCAACTGAATTTTATACGGGTGGTATTGGAGATCATACCGAAGAATTCTCCGTACAGAAGAACATCGTAAACCCAATTGTTGAGAACGGCGACGTATTGATTTTGCTGGGCTAACAGCCACACTGTCACGAACCAACGCAACGTTCTGCTCAGTTCGGCCAGAACGACGACGTCCAGAACTTTTAAGGTCGACTGTTGAACCCGTCTCAAAAAAATTTTTCATGAGCCTGCGAACTGTTGATTCATTCGGTGCTTCATTACTTCCTAGAGTACCGCGAAGTCGCCTGACAGTAGCCGCATAACTCTCTCCACTCTGGTAAAATGTTTTGACGATTAACACTCGTTGTGCAATAGTAAACTTCTCCATGGTTAGACACAGACTGCGAGAGTACTACACTGCGAACAAGAGAAACTAACTCTGAATCGTCAATCGGAATGTTCTCCGAAATAGAAATGAGGTCTAACAATGTTGCCAACCGATAAACAAAAATTTACCAGCCGTTTAAAAACCGGTGCTCTTTTTGAATCACCCGTTACTATCGATTTTATAATTATAGACACCTGAGTTTGAACCCTTGCATCTCCAAAACTATGAGCCGCATTTCAGCATACTTTACATCAAAATTTAGCTCATTTTAATCTGCGTTTACCTACAATAGTCGTATATTTTTAATGTTGTTCAAAAATTGCCATATTGAGGTTTAAGAAAAGACCCGGTTTTTTTGATACCGCAACAAATTTCATGCGTTAAGAGGCGTGTAACTCGACAAGTGTTTCACCGAAAAGTTTGAAATTTTAACACCAACATGACCAATTATATTGATAGTACGTGTACGAAATTTTAAAATCGTAAGTTATTTAAGATTTGATGTATTAACAATATTCTGAACCCTTGCTATCTCGGTAACCGCTCGATCGTTCGGCACGGGCCAACTATCGTTTTATTCAGCTTAAAAAACTTAGTAGGCTACTGATATGCTAATAATATGAAATATCGATTTGCCAATGTTGTAGTGGAATTTTCAGAATTTTGAAAAATAGATGGATAATGCGGGGGGTGGGCGCTACTATCCATGTTGCCTGAATCCGACTGTCTACCTGAATTGACAGTGCAGTCTGTCAATTCAGGTAGATAGTCCGACAGGATGTCACGTACACAAACTACCAACAAGAATATTAACACCCACCCCTCGCATTACCTATCTATTTATCAAACTCTGAAAATTCTACCACAACATTGGCAAATCGATATTTCATATTATTAACACATCTGTACGTAGTTTTTGACGCTGAATAAAACGATATTTTGCCCGTGCCGAACGATCGAGCAGTTACGGAGATAGCAAGGGTTCAGAATATTGTTAATAAATCAAAATTTAAATAACTTACGATTTTCAAATTGCGTACACACTGTAAGAATGTAATTTTCTATGTTGTGTTGAAACTTCAAACTTTTCGGTCAAATACTTGTCGAGTTACATGCCTCTAAACGCATGAAATTTGTTGCGGTATCAAAAAAACCGGGTCTTTTTTTAAAACCTCGATTAGGCAATTTTTGAACAACGTTAAAAATATAGGACGTTTAAGGGTGAACGCATAATAAAATGAGCTAAATTTTGATGTAAAGTATATTGTAATCCGGCTGATAGTTTTGGAGATGGTTTGGGTTGAAACTCGGGTGTCTATGATTATAAAACCTATAGTAGTGTCTTTTATAGCTGTACCTCTGATGTTGTTACATGTTTCAGTCGTTTAATTGGCTGATCGTGTGATAAGAAAAAGAACTATTTATTTTTTTACCTCTGGATCTAACAGATCGAGTGTAAATAATTAACACTCTACTTTGTTATTATAGGCAATAATATTTACTAATTAATAAGCAAATATTAAACATTCAATGAAAATAATACACGTTGTTAAAAATCTAGTCGCTAAGTTGTAGAATCAATTCAAATCCTAGTAAAGGTAGTTACTTAAATACGGATTTGAATGCTAGACAGGGGTTACCGGTGTACTTTGATGGTTGGGTTTCAATTAACCATACTCTCTCAGGAGTGGTCAACCTGAGTCTGTACAAGACTACACGTCATACACATCATCCTCATCTCATTGGGTCATGGGGTTGCTTATTGTTCTGAATTGAACAGATTGCAACGTACACACATTATAGATTACAAAAAAAAGTTATAAAATTTTTTTAAAAATTTAAAAGCTTGATTCATTAAAGAGTTGTAATTTCCTCATCAAAAATTAGCATCTCCGTTTATTCCTTCCGTAATAATAATAATAATAATAATAATAATAATAATAATAATTCCTTTCCTACACATTTATATAAGTTAGTCATGTCGATTTTCAGAATTCGACTTATCACCGAAAATGGACGTTTTCATAATAAAAGAAATTTAATATAATTTGAAGTATTTAACCGAAGTTTTGACGTATGTTTAACATTTTACGTAACTTTTTAAGTTTTTCACCATGATAATGTGATTGAATATTTTTTAATGTTTTTGTTTCGTTTGCGTTTGTTGCAGGTTAGTAATCTCAGCTGGTGTTGCAGTATCTGCTATTTTCCACAATAGATAAGTATTTGTGTAGAAATAAAGTTTATTTTTTATGTAGGTTAAGGGGAGCAGACTGATTTTAATAAAAAATATTGATTTTTCAATTTCACTATAAATATTGATCGATCGTTTTCCCCTATTTAAATTGATATATAACTCGACATTCGTTGCTTATTCTGTTAAGAAAAACTATGTTTTTACATTGATTGGGTGGGTACGTAGTATTTGTTTAGATATTTATTCACGTTTTTCATTCTTGTAAAATGAAATTGATATAATATGTGACTGCTCTAACATTACGGAGATTGCGGTCACATAAATTACAAACAATAATTTCTAGAACTCATAGGAATCAGCTGTAAAGCTAGATAAATATTGGTGTGTTTTTGTTTGCAAGTTAATTCCAATTGGCAATAGGTTGTTTCTGTTACGGTATTTATGCTTTTACTATATCCGCATTTTCCACATGTTGTATTTTTTGACTTTGTTGTTTGTTGTTTAGGTCATCAGCCAAAAGGCTGGTTTGAACCTCTAGAGGTTTTACTAAGTAAAACGAGGAGTGAGGTGGTTTACCATTGCCTTCCTCACTGAGTGGAAAAGTACGCTTATCAGCATGCCGAGCCCTCTGAAAAGCACATATTTTCCACTCTGCAAATGACACCTTCACTTCATTCATCACAGGGTCTGGCTGTATAATGAAATTCATTACTTTCAGATAAGATGACTGTGATTAGTGTCTTTTACACCTCTACCTCTTCTGTTCTTAAATGATTCAGTCATTTAATTGGCTGAACATGTGATAAGAAACAGAACTATTTATTTTAGCCTCGCAATAACAGATCGAGCGTAAATAATTTGACACTCCACCTGTCTGTTATGGGCAGTTTTTGACTTTAGGTACACTTATTTCAAGAACAACCATCCCATCTAGGTGTGTGAAATTTCACAAACGACATTTTAGTATTAAGGTGTGTATTTACTCCAGAAGTGTCTCACACAAATTTTGGAGTTTTTATTTTTTAGGTGTCTTTTTCATAAAAAAAAAATGTAGGCTACATTTGAACATTTTTTGAGAATAAATACATTTTTAGATTGGATGAAGATAAATGAAAAAACTCTGGTACAAATCTGTAAAAAGGTACTGTAAATAGGTGAGCCAAAGCTCAGCCTTGTAGCTTGAACGGTCCCTACACAAAATCTACCGAAGTTAGTGTTACAGGTATAGGGATAACGAAAATGGTCTCCTCCCCTTAATATTATAGTACAGTAGAATCTCGGTAGTCCGGCACCTCCAGTAATCCGGCCCTTAAAATATTAGACCTTAAAAGTATGAAACCTCACCCTGGACAGATTTTAGTAAAATATTTAAATTGAATTAGGGAAATCAACTCGACCTAATTACAGCGGATTTTTATAATGTAACGTGTAAGTTGAGGATTTGATTAACGAAGTGAATAAGCGGATTTTAATTATTGTTAAATGGAATACGTTTTGGGCTTTTATCGAAAACCCAGAACCGGGCCATACCCTATAGGCTACTTTTCATTCTGAAGCGACAACTAAACGAGCACCGCCACACCGCACTAGGCGATGTCAATGCCTACTGAAGTGAAGTACTCGGCAAAACTTTTCAATAAGTTTCTTTAATCTAAAATCACGTAGAAATCAATGCATATTCACTTTACTTTGTCTTGCCTATATGGATATATAAGAAGGAAAGTATCGTTTTCATGTCGATTTTTCGAAATCGAGTTTTCACCGGATCTACACGTTTTCACATTCCCTGAACCCAAAAAACATGTTTTTCAGCGATTACTCTCTCTCTCTCTCTCTCTCTCCCCCCTCTCTCTCTCACACACTCACTCTCTCTCCCTGTGTGTGTGTGTGTGTGTGCGCGCGTGAGTGTGTTTGTGTGTGCGTGTGAAAAACAACCTTATTTTAATCATGACTGAAAGACGCAAAATGAAAATCGACCTCAGTTTGGCTTAAAAATACGGAAAATCGCTCTTTCACGCTAAACTAGGCACTGTACAAAAAATGCTTTAATGACAAGTTGTAGATCTTTTAATGTCCTATAAATTTTATTATATACACTTTTGCCGTAAAATGCATACTAAGGCCGAAATCTTAAAAAAATTGATTTTCCACACGTTTTCGTGAGAAAAAAACTTAAAATTAAAAAAAAACTATGTTCTTACGTGAAAACAGCCTCACCAAAACTTTTAGCAAACATGGCGCCTACTGTATCATGTAGAGCATAAAAAACTTTGTAAATGAGGCAATTTAAAAAAAAATTGTGGGACAAGTTTTTGCGAAAATCGGAGAAAAGTGAAAAATTACACGAATCAACTACTACATCCGGTTGACCGATTTTGATGAAAATGTTCGTGTCGGGTCCGGTAGTGGTATGTAACTTAAGTTTCAAGTTCGTACGATGTTCCGTTCTTGAGATATTCTGTTCACGCACGCACGCACGCACGCACGCACGCACGCACACACACACACACACACACACACACACACACACACACACACACACACACACACACACACACACACACACACACACACACACACACACACACACACAGACCAATCGCTAAAAACATGTTTTTTGGGGTTCAGGAGGTCTGAAAACGTATAGATCCGGCGAAAACTCGATTTCGAATAACCGACATGGAAACAATACTTTCCATCCTATATATTCATATAGGCAAGAGAAAGTAAAAGATTAATATATAATTAAATGGGTAATGTTGCGCAACGAAATGAGGGTTAGTTGTAGGCTACCGTTGTTGTTGTTGTTGTTGTTGTTGTTGTGAAGGAATCGTCTACATAAAGGAATTGCCCCTTTCTGGTCCCGCTACCGATTCTGTTCATTGGATACACGCAAACGCGCGCGTGTCCCACGGTCGTATTCACCTGTTATTGACAGCAGTCGTTACTATCGATTCAAGTCGTTTTTGAATTCGCCTGCGTTCAGTACACGTGTTTTTGTTATTATTGTATGCTAAGAGTTAAACTTGTGTGTAAGATTTAAAATTTTATATTGTTTACTTATTACTTTATCATGCCTATCTGAAATTATAAGAAGAAAAGTATTGTTTTCATGTCAATTTTCCGAAATACAGATTTCACCGGATCTACACGTTTTCACACACCCTGAACCAAAAAGATATGTTTTTAGTGATTGGTTACTATGTGTAAACAGAGTATCTCATGAATGGAACATTGTACGAACTTGAAACTTAAGTTAGATACCATTACCGGACCCGATACGAACATTTTCATGAAAATCGGTCGACCGGAAGTATTAGTGTATTAGTGTTACTTTTCACTTTTTTGCGATTTTCTCAATAACGGCCCCTACGATTTTTGGTAAAATCGCCTCATTTACTACATTCTTTATGCTCTACAAGATTAAAATAAGGTTATGTTTTTGAAGTTAAGTTATATTGTTCTTTTTTTTGCATTGGCAGGAGAAAGTTGTGCGAGTGTTTCACACACCAGATTGTTTTATGTAGTAGTCGATTCCGGATAATTGGTCCACTTGTTAATTGGGACCGCTGGTTTTTTTTGAAAAAGTTCTAATGAACAAAAACAGAACGGGATTTTTGTTTTATAGGTAGCTACTCCGTTTATTCGGTCCATAATGCCGCTTATTGGGGCCGACCTGACGTATGTACAATATTTGTTTTTTTTAAAACAATGACAGGCCAGCGACGAACAACACGTGGTTCTAAGCGGTAAGATAAGATAATGGGAAGAATAGAGGTAGTAAACATTTCGACAGATTAACAACAGTGAGTCTTGTCCACTAGTGATGCCCAACCTCTTACATGCTGTATAGACTCCTTGCAACTTACGGTTAGTTGTCACCTGTCATACGTACATAGTTCATTCGTTTCACACATTTTTACTTTCTCTTGCCTATATGAATATATAGGAAGGAAAGTATTGTTTTCATGTCGATTTTAAGAAATCGAGTTTTCACCGGATCTATACGTTTTCAGACCCCCTGAACCCACACAAACATGTTTTTAGCGATTGGTGTTTGTGTGTTTGTGTGTGTGTGTGTGTGTGTTTGTGTGTGTGTGTGTGTGTGTGTGTGTGCGTGTGCGTGTGTGTGTGTGTGTGTGTGTGTGTGTGTGTGTGTGTGTGTGTGTGTATGTACAAAATATCTCAAGAACGGAACATCGTACGAACTTGAAACTTAAGTTACATATCACTACCGGACCCGACACGAACATTTTCATCAAAATCGGTCAACCGGAAGTAGTAGTTTATTCGTATAATTTTTCACTTTTTTGCGATTTTCTCAAAAACTAGTCCTACGATTTTTTTTAAAAATCAACTGGTTTACTACATTTTTTATGCTCTACAATATAGGGTAGGCGCCATGTTTGCTGAAATTCCGCTTGAGGCTGTTTTTACGTAAAAACATTATTTTTTTAAGATTGCGGCTTTAATATGCATTTTACCGCAAAACGTTATATAATAAAAGTTGTAGAGAATGTAAAATTCTGCAACTTTTATTTCGAACATTTTTTTGTATAACGCTTAGTTTAGCGGTAATTTGCGATTTTCTGTTTTTTTTTCTCACGAAAACGTGAGAAAAATCGATTTTTTAACATTTCGGTCTTAGTATGCATTTTACGACAAAAGTGTGTATAATTAAATTTATAGAAAATTAAAAGATCTACAACTTTTGATTAGAGCATTTTCTCTACAGAGCCTAGTTCAGCGTGAAAGCGTGATTTTCCGTATTTTTAAGCCAAACTGAGTTCGATTGTCATTTTGCGTCATTCACTCATGATTAAAATAAGGTTATGTTTTTGAGGTTAGTTTTTGTTTATTTCTAATATTTTATTAATAATGTTAGGTTTATTATTAAGTATTTGCATTGGCAAGAGAAAGTTGTGTGAGTGTTTCACACCAGATTTTGTTGATATATTTCTGCGTCGGCTTACAGTACTGTACCTACTATCAACGTGTCTGTGAGTTAAATGCCGCGTGACGATATGACTGTGTGAACGAATAAAGCTTCTCGACAAAATTAAAACGTTTCCACCGAACGTAAGCCAACGTAAACTATCGGAACTAACTGGTGTACCGAAAATTATGATCGCTTGTATATCGTGCTCACAAAAAAATTGAAATATGCCAGAATGGGCACTAATAGATCATGGAACATCTCAGAAAAGAAAACGTGAAGGAAGGATCCATTTGTTGAGAAGCGTTGAATGAATGGTTCGCCATTGTTACTTCGCTAGGTGTTAGTGTTAATGGTGTCTAATGTTTATTAAAAGCAAGGCAAAAAATTTTGCTAAAATGTGAACCATTGTTCTGATACATTTATATTTTTATTTGTGTATATGGATAGAACTTGCACGTAAAATGTATGTATGTATGTGATAATTTTAATGTAATACAGTTTCGTATACGCCAGTTAACGAATTCGTTTAATTGGACCAAAATGCTTGGGTTTCGATGTGCCCCAATTATCCGGAATTGACTGTATTTTAAATATCTTAACGTAGAAACTTCAAACTGAGTTGTTGAAGGATGTCTGGTGTTAGGTGATTAAAATTATTGTTGAATTATCGCGGTTATAATCTGTTTGATTTTATCGATAGCGGGTAATTGTTGTCGGTGGATGCGATTGTGGAGAGGGTGATAGTGAGAGAGAGAGTGTGAGAGAGCCATGGGATGTTGGTGTGCTGCAGTGTGCCGGCCGGATAAGAGAAGCTCTTGGATAACGAGCCGGCTCTCTCTCGTTGATGTAATGTTTGTGACCCGCGGTTGCCATGGCTACCGTTTGGACGGGGTACGTTCGATAACAACCCCCTCCTCCGTAACCTTCTCCGATCCCTTGTCTATTGTACCTTCTCTTTCTTCACCATGTATTTCCCGGTTGCGTCCGTTCTGAATGTCTCTCACTCCCTCTCTCTCTCGTTCACAGTGTGGTGTTGGTGTTTGAAACCCGGGCACGACAGGTCCTTAACCTGGCTGTACTTCCTCTTCCGCGCCGCGACGGTATCTATAATAATTTCATCCCATTTTCACTCGTCTCGCATTCATTCTCCTTCTGTTTGTTAATCCTGGGTTCGTCCCCCGTTTCCATCGTCTTCACATCCATCATCTTCGTGTGATCGTCTTCATCCTCGTCGTCGTTTTAGTTGTCTGTGGTTCGTCCTTCGCACCTACCCACCATCCATCTAAGTAACTCTACTTTCTAATACAACCCTTATCTCGAAATTCTCGTCGGTTAACCCTATCACTTTACCACCCCCTCCCAGATTTACCTAAATTTCATTTTGTCCCAAAATTACAACTTTTAATCAGTCTGTAATTTTAGTAATCCCTTTAATTTTTTTTTAAATTTTAATTTCATTTTGCCCTATCTATTTAAATATATGTTGTTTAGGTCAACAGGCGAAAGGGTGGTTTAAACGTCTAGAGAGGTTTTACTAAGTTAAACCAGGAGTTAAACCTTCCTCGCTGAGTGGAAAAGTATGCTTATCAGCATGCCGGGCCCTCTGAAAAATATCAAGTTTCCACCCTGGAAATGATACCTTCGCTTCATTGACCACAGGGTCTGGCTGTATAGTGGATGAAATTGATTATTCTTAGAGGAGTTGATATCTGATTATTGTCGTTTACACGTGTACCTCTTCTGTTGTTAAATGCTTCAATCATCAAAAAAAAACTTTCACTTTACCCTTTCCCAGATTTACCTGAATTTCGTTTTGTTCCAAAATTACATCTTGTAATCGATCAGTCGTTAAGTTGAGTAATTAATGCCACTATTTTTTGAAATTTTAATTCTATTTCTCCTTTATGAA
Organism: Catonia carolina; assembly: GCA_035578175.1. Taxonomy (NCBI): domain Eukaryota; kingdom Metazoa; phylum Arthropoda; class Insecta; order Hemiptera; family Achilidae; genus Catonia; species Catonia carolina. The sequence continues at coordinate 1,752,118 of JAQMRL010000017.1, read as the reverse complement.
TGTGTGTGTTATTAAGGTTAACAGGCGTAAGGGTGGTTTATTAAACGTCTAGAGGTTTTACTAAGTAAAACGAGGAGTGCGGTGGTTTACCAATACTTTCCTTGCTGAGTTGAGAAGTATGCTTATCAGCATGCCGGGCCCTCTGAAAAATATTAATTTTCCACCCTTGAAATGATACCTTCGCTTCATTCGACACAGGGTCTGGCTGTGTAGTGGATGAAATTGAATAATCTTAAAGGAGATAACTATTTAATATCGTTTACACCTGTACCTCTTCTGTTGTTAAATGTTTTAATCATTAAAACCCTTTCCCAGATTTACCTGAATTTCGTCGTTTTGTCCCAAAATTACATCTTGTAATCGATCAGTCGTTAATTTTAGTAATGCCACTATTTTTTTAAAATTTTAATTCCCTTTCCCCTTTATAAATATGTGTGTTGTTGAGGTCAATAGGCGAAAGGCTGGTATGAACGTCTAGAGGTTTTACTAAGTAAAACGAGGAGGAGTCGTTCACCTTACCAAGCCTTCCTCATTGAGTTTAGCAGTATACTTATCAGCATTCCGGGCCTTATGAAAAGCACATATTTTCCATCATGCACTTTCCATACCTTCACTTTATTCACCACAGGGTCTGGATGTTTAATGATGAAATTGATTACTCTCAGAGGAGATAACTCTGATTAATGCATTTTACACCTGCACCTCTTCTGTTATTAAATGCTTCAATCATTAAATTGGATGACCACGTGATAAGAAACAATATTATATTTTTGTACCCTGGAACTAACACATTGCGTGTAAATAATTGAACACTCCACTTGTGCGTTATGGGCAAATATAAATATATAAAGAACGGAAGTATTAAGTTTATGTTGAGTTTTCCTTTGATGTAAACTTTTTTCTGGTTTTCTGAAAACTAGAAAAACCACGTTTTTAGTGTTTGGTCTATGTTAGAACGAAACAATTCAAGAACTGAATTGCGTACAAAGTTAAAATTGAAACTTGAGTTGGTTATCACTTTGGGGACCCGACATGGGAGAATTTTCCATCAAAATCGCTCAACTAGTAGTAGCAGTTTATTTGTGTGGTTTTCTCAAAAATGACTTTTAAGATGTATTTTTAAAATGGCCTCATATATGAGTTGTGGCTATTCAATAACGAGATTGACGTAAGAAAAAATTATTTAAATTTTATACTTCATCACTTATTGCCACCTTCAATATACACGCCTTCTCTATCCTTACAACGCTCCATGCGAATTTTCCATTGTTGGAAACAGTGCTGGAAGTAATCTTCTGTCAGCTCCTTCAGGATACGTGCCGCTCTCTCTTTTACAGTTTCTACAGATTCAAATTGTGTCCCTTTTAATGCAGATTTTTTCTTAGGGAACAGGTAGAAGTCTCATAGTGCAAGATCTGGTGAATAAGTTGGATGTTCTAACACTGAGATGCTGTACTTGGCGAGGAACCTCTTGACAGATAACGCGGAATGAGCTGGCGCATTGTCTTTGTGGAGAACCCATGATTTGTCCTTCCACATTTCGGGGCGTTTTTTCCTTACTGTTTGACATAGTTTAGAAAATACCTCAAGGTAGTAGTATTGATTAATTGTTTGACCTTCAGGAACCCAGTGAAGGTACACAATCCCATGAATTTAAAAAAAAAAACTATCATCATTGCGTGAAATTTTGGCTTGTTCATTCGAGCTTTTTTAGCTCCCTGTGAAGTTCGGCTGTTCCAGTGCATGGATTGGTGCTTCGTTTCCGGATCATAAGTAAAAAACCACGTTTCATCACATGTTTCATTATCGTTTACAAAAAATTTGGGTCTTTTTCAATCGGGTACAAAGTACAAAAATTTTTGCGAGCTTCATTTCAAACATTTTTGAGCGGCACGTATCCTGAAGGAGCTGACCGAAGATGACTTCCAGCAGTGTTTCCAACTTTGGAAAATTCGCAAGGAGCGTTGTAGGGATAGAGAAGAAGGAGTGTATACTGAAGGTGACAATAAGTGATTATGTATAGCATAAAAATAATTTTTTTTACGTCAGTCTCGTTATTAAATAGCGTCGTAAATTGTTGTTTTGCAATTTTGAAAATCAAATGAAACGAATTATATCACCGGGATTTGTTATTGTTGCATTCAGTAGTGCATGCATTCAATACAAAAGACGTGATAAATATTATTACATTGATATTTAATTGATAATATTTAATGAATAATAATAATAATAACAACAAAATAATAAATTATTAATAAAAGTGATTTCTATTTATCGTGTGTTATTGGAAAAGTCATTGTTTCATATCTTTTCCATTATTAATTTATGTTATATAACTCTTTCCTTCACTAAAAGGGAAAGTTAACACACAGAAAAATCTCTTTTAAGTAGTAGCACTGATGCATGAGCACTTAACGAAATTCCCTTATTTTATTCCATTTAAGTACTATCATGCTATTTTGGATGTCTGTACACTTGAATTAGTTACCCAATTAATCGCAGTTTTTCATTATCGTGTATATCGGATAACAGTAAACATTAAAAAGGAGTGAACGAATTTCATCCAATAGGTAAACAATCGTGAGCGTATCTTCTTCGTTGGTGGAAAACGCAACAAGTACAATTATTATTATCGTAGGAAAGTTTAAAGCGTTCGTTCGTTGTGAAACGGCACGATAACTCTCTACACGTCTTTTGTACAGACAGCTCGTCCTCTTTTGTTGGTGTTTGTTGTAGACGACACGCGAAATAGATGCAAAACAAAAGTGCTATACGTTCATCTGATTTTACAAATTACGATCGGTAAGTGTTTTGTGTGTTATCCCAGAAAGATCGGTTGTCTCATTTCAGTGGTGTTTTTCGCGAGTGGAGAACACACTAAAATAAATCCTTGACCCTCTCATGTTTTGGTATTGATATACAGTAATCCCTTTGTATCCGCGGACTTTGTCCGTGGGCCTAAAACCTTAAAATACGTACGTTTTCTCACATTGTGCGTGTACACCGTACACGCACATAGTGGCGTATGTCACCGGATGGCGACATTAAGTGGCGAGTTAAAACCTTTAATTGTTGGTGGCCCTGAAAAGGGCCGTTTAAACGGTGGTCGTCTCGATGAGAAGCGTCGGTCGTAGTCTTCGTGGCGGTCGAGGAGCTGGCCGACACGGCGTGTCGTCGTCCAGCGGAGACATCATCTTATTCCTTTGCATTAGTGTGTCGATGGCTGCTTCGTCGGGTCCGGTGGGCATAATGCTCGGTCGAGGGACTGCTGTGGGCATCACTCGCGTTAGCGGGCGATGACGGTCCGGTCGATGGCTTACGGTGACGGGTTGGCGAGCGGAAGCATCATCTTGTCTCTTGCGGGTCGTCAATTAGTCTTCACTGGAGTCCTGTAGCCGTGTGCCGTGGAGGACGTGTCTTGTCGATGCTGTAGGTTGATGGAATTGACTTTCTGTGTCTGGATCGGAACTCAATCCCTCGGCTCAGTGTTGCGCTCTTTATATAGTTGCTGATAGTGTTGTGGCAGAGGGCGGTTACTTGCTCGGCCTTGACAACCAAGCCCTCTGTCGGTACGCAGCCGAAAGGTTTGTGGGTACGCCGCCACAGGGCCTACCGCGCCGGGAACAGTAAATGATTAATTAGAAGGGCTGGCGGTGACACTTACAGAAAACGGAAAAGACCCTGAACTGTTATTCTACAAATTTGCTGACCGTGTGGTAAGAAGTAGATCTTTTTTTTGTACACCTGGAACTTAGCAGATCGAGTGTAAATTTAAATACACTCCACTTGTTTGATGTGGGCAAAATCTGTTTATGGTATTGAAATTTGCGGGTATGTGAGATAAGGTTGCCGTGTTTTTTTGTTTACGGTAGGGTAAGGGATATGTATTTAAATATAAATGTGTGCTGGTGGCGGCGTTGGTTGCGTTTAGCCGTCGTTCTGATGATGATCGTCGTCTCTCTCAATTCAACCTATCTTGAACCCCCTCCTTTACGAGTAGTCGAGTGATAGGCGCGCGGAGTCGGTGTAGTGGTGAATTCATAGCGCGGTGGCGGTGGTGGCGGGCGAGTTCCTTGCCCCCCGTTCTCGGTCGATAACGCCGCGTTTCAAGGCCACCATCTCAAACCGCAGCTGCCGACGGTGCCTTGTGTGTTGTCCCCCCCGTGTGTGAGTGTGTGCATATCATCTAACTAACCGACCACCCTACCTCCACCCACACACACTAACGCACCTTCTCACCACAATCAACAATCGTCATAATCCAAACGAACACATATCTCTAGAATTGTAGGATCTCTTCGCTTATCTGTATCCCCCGCATATATATTGGTTGCTTTTCGCTCTTGCAGTTTCGTATACCTTGGACAATTCGAATTGGCACAAGTAGCTTCGGTGTTTATCTATCTATAGTTCGTTTTTTGCATGTGTTGAGTCCTGTTGTAAACTAACTGCGCATGTGTGTGTTGTTAGTCCTTGTAAATACGCAACACACAAACACGCGTGGCTTTGGGTGAACTTTGTGCAAGCTAACCGGTGATCAAAAAATTTGGTGTGAAACACTCACACAACTTTCTCTTGCCAATGCAAATAATTAACAATAAACCTAACATTAGTAATAAAACATTAGAAATAAACAAAAAACTAACCTCAAAAACATAACCTTATTTTAATCATGAGTGAAAGACGCAAAATGAAAATAGACCTCGGTTTGGTTTAAAAATACGGCAAATCACTCTTTCTCTCTAAACTAGGCTCTGTAGAGAAAAATGCTTTAAATAAAAGTTGTAGATCTTTTAATTTTCTATAAATTTAATTATATACACTTTTGTCGTAAAATGCATACTAAGGCCGAAATGTTAAAAAAATCCATTTTTCACACATTTTCGTGAGAAAAAAAAAACAGAAAATCGCAAATTACCGCTAAACTAAGCGTTATACAAAAGATTGTTTGAAATAAAAGTTGTAGAATTTTCAATTCTCTACAACTTTTATTATATAAAGTTTTGCGCTAAAATGCATATTAAAGCTGTAATCTTAAAAAAATAACGTTTTTTCGTGAAAACAGCCTCACCCAGAATTTCAGCAAACATGACGCCTACCCTATCTTGTAGAGAATAAAAAATTGAGTAAACCAGGCGATTTTAAAAAAATCGTAGGACCAGTTTTTGAGAAAATCGCAAAAAAGTGAAAAATTACACGAAGAAACTACCACTTTCGGTTGACCGATTTTGATGAAAATGTTCGTGTCGAGTCCGGTAGTGGTACGTAACTTAAGTTTCAAGTTCGTACGATGTTCCGTTCTTGAGATATTCTGTTCACACACAGACCAATCGCTAAAAACATGTTTTTTGGGTTCAGGGGGTCTGAAAACGTATAGATCCGGTGAAAACTCGATTTCGAAAAATCGACATGAAAACAATACTTTCCTTCCTATATATTCATATAGGCAAGAGAAAGTAAAAAAGAACCCACTCATTATATTTTGTCAATTCAATCGTCAGTGGTATAATGTAATAGGCCTAATAATAAAATAATTATAATGGTTTTGTCATTTTTTAAACACAAATTATTTTCATTTCACATGACTTTATCAATTATTTTTAGATTGTTGTGATCAAAAGAGAATAAATCTTGTAGTACATGTGTCTGTCACATTTTGTAATATCTACGTGGTGTGTGTCTTCATGATTTAGTGTTGCGATTTGATGTAAAATTCCCATCAATTTTCGTATTTTTTCTTAGTTTTTGTGTGTTAGTGCGTGGTTATGTACGTGATTGTGCGACAACAAGATGTATTGACGATGGCGGACGAACCTTCTTCTTCCGGAAGTAATATTAAACACAAAAATCGGAAACCTCTACGAAGCGGAGAAAAGACAATTGCAACTAATGTTTTCAATAAGTTTGCTAATAAATATTCTAACTTATAAATTAAAGAGATAGAACCACCAGTGTATCTTGTTCAAGTGTTCACAGAGTACGTAAAGCATTTTAACCGAGTGATGTTTTAAAAACCGCAGTTTAAAAATGAAAACGTAAAACGCCTGCTTTAGACAAATTTGATGATGTCAACAAAACACTGCTTTAAAACTTAATTTTCATGAATTTTCCTTTAGAAATGAGTTACTTAGTTTAAATAAGATTTAGTCCGTTGTCACTAATGGTCCAGATTTACCCAACATTAGTCACCCCACTCTTCATAAACTAATTCTTTCTATGGGGTTTAAATGTGCCCATAATAAACAGGTGGAGTGTCAGATTATTTGCACTCAATCTGTTCATTGCAGGGCTAAAATAAATAGTTCTGTTTCTTATCACATGGTCAGCCAATTAAATGACTGAATCATTTAAGAACAGAAGAGGTAGAGGTGTTAAAGACACTAGTCAGAGTTACCTCCTCTGAAAGTAATGAATTTCACTATACAGCCAGACCCTGTGGTGAATGAAGTGAAGGTGTCATTTGCAGAGTGGAAAATATGTGCTTTTCAGAGGGCCCGGCATGCTGATAAGCATACTTTTCCACTCAGTGAGGAAGGCAATGGTAAACCACCTCACTCCTCGTTTTACTTGGTAAAACCTCTACAGGTTCAAACCAGCCTTTTGGCTGATGACCTAAACAACAACAACGGGGTTTAAATGCAATAGCAGGTTCTATAGTTTTTCGTGTAAAATTATGCAACGGCATGAAAGGTATGAGCGGGGGCGTAGTGTAAGCAGAATTTTGTGGACACTGTTTTGTCGTTCCATTGGCCCGGTGGCTTGTTTACGCTAGGACTCAACAAGAAAAAACGTACTATACTCCACTCTTTGCCCCTCGCCATGCAATGACGGTACAGTCACAAAACGTATACAATCGCTACTGTAACGTGCGACTCACGCACACGTCACTACGTTTTGTTTTCACTCTTGTTATTAATAATCTATCAGACAGAATGATGTGACTAATTTGTTTTCATATATAATTTATTTTTTAAATCAGCTGTCTTAACAGCTGATATTCGGAGACGAAGGTTCCTGGTTCAAATCCGAGTAAAGGTAGTTACTTTTATACGGATTTGATACTAGACAGTGGTTGCCGGTGTACTTTCATGGTTGGGGTTCAATTAACCATACTCTCTCAGGAGTGGTCGACCTGGGTCTGAACAAGACTACACCTCATTTACGCATCATACACATCATCCTCATCTCATTGGGTCATGGGGTTGCTTATTGTTCTAAATTGAACAGATTGCAACGTACACATATTAGGAATTAAAAAAAAAATATATATATAATTTTCTGTTCATTATATTTCAGACCAATTTGTTTAGTTAGTTGCGTGCGGTCTGTAGAGCATAGTTTAGTGAGGTTTTACAGTTTAGTTCTTGTAATTTATAATTTAAGTTTTTACTGGGACAAATTAAATACATATTTTGAAATTAAATAATTATTTGTATGTTTGTACTACATTGAGATAAGGTTGTAGGTATTTGTGTACATTAAAATTTGTAGACGTTGTTGAAAGAATAGGTTATGGATGTGCTTTATGCGGCAAGAGTTGTGCCAGTTCGAATTGTCCACTTTATAACTGCCGATAAATTTAACCCTTTCATTACCAATGTCCCGAAATCAGTACGTCAATAACTTGTACGATAAGTGATAACATCCGGTTTACCGGACGTCCGTAAGTTATGCATAAATTGCCAACGTCCGGATAACCGAATATTTCAAAAGAAAAACTTAAAACAAAAATCAATAATGTATCTTGAAACCGCCACCGTGGCGGTAGTGGCTAGTGCTCTAGCTTACAGAGCGAAAGGTTCCGGGTTCGATTCCCGGTTTGGGTCTGGAAATTTTAATACGTTAAAACCACCGTTAAGGTACGAAAACCCACTGACCAAGTTGTCGTTGCGACTTTGGATAAGCTAAAAAAGCTATTTTGAATATTTACAGTGATAGAACGATTTCTTTTTTTTTATTATGAACGCAATAAATATTAATTTATAAAAGGAAATTTTATTTTTCTGTAACTTTGAAATTTTGGTCGGCAAAGGCAGGCTTACGCCTGAAAGTTTTAGAAATTAAAGGCTGCCACTTTTTTTACACCCGTTTTAAAATTAAATGGAACTTTACATCAAACGTTTATATTGTTTCGGCGCTGAAAGTGTTATTAAACTTTTTAGAAAAAAATACAATTTCAACAGTTTTAGGGGTGATTCATATTATTTGAAGATATTTTAAGATATTGAAGATATCATATTCTAAAGATATTAATGACGTGACAAATCTTCTTATAAAATATTATTACTTGATAAATTTTATCATCATGCGGTCCTGGGTTCGAATCCCACTCAGGCACGGCATATTTTCATACGTTACAAAAAATGATTTCATCCTCCATTGTACCATAGTTACACCCCAACGTCGTCGCTAATGACCGTTGTAGTTGATGCGACGTTAAATAAATTAATTTTAAAAAAAATACTGTTTATTCTATTTATATTTAAAATTGAAATTTTGCGTTAAAAATAATTTTACATATAAAATGATCTATTTTAAGATTATTTTTAAAATCATTTCTTTAATTAACAACAATATTGGTTGCTTAGATTGAATAATCTATCAACGATGTAATAGAACATAGACTGCTATTCTACGAAACTTCTTCAAAGGTTCAAGTTGTCGGAAGGTAAAAATAATCTGAAAAATTTGTCCAAATTTTTGATGATTCTGTAGAACCACAGGCATAAAGTATGAAACGGAGGGATTAATTAATTGAATGTTTCCGTGCGTTTTTATAAATTTGTGTAACGTGTTTGTTTCAGTAGAACGTTGAATGTGGATGAGTCGGTCGTATTGTTTGTGCGGCGATTATAATAATATTAGCGTGTGAATTCGGAGCGTTGCGTGGCGACGAATGGGTTTTGGTGGGGTGGAAGGGAGTGTGTAGGGTTATTGGCACACTATTTTTAGACCTTGACAATGATGATGATTTTTATCTGTCTTCGCTAGCCGTTTTTCATTTGTTTTGTTTCGTTTCGTATATTGTAACTAACCTTCTATTGTGTGTGTGTGTGTGTGTGTGCTGTTAATTCGTTTCCGTTACATTCATGCTCACCAGTCCTGGTGTTTTTTTTTTCTAATAGATTTCTTGCAGGATAGCTTATGTTCAGGTGGATCCGCATTGAACGATTTTTCTTTAAAAAAAATCCAGTATAAAGTTCTTATTTATTTATTTATCTTGCCTATATGAATATTATATAGGAGGGAAAGTTTATTTTTCATGTCGATTTTTGGAAATCGAGTTTTCACCGGATCTACTCGTTTGCAGATCCCCTGAACCTATTAAACATATTTTTAGCGATTGGTGTGTGTGTGTTTGTGTGCGCGCGCGTGTGTGTGTGTGTGAACAGAATGTCTCATATAAGAATATTCATAAGAACGGAACATCATACGAACTTAAAACTTAAGTTAGATACCACTAGAGGACCCGACACGAACATTTTCATCAAAATCGGTCAATCGGAAGTAGTATTTCATTCGTGTCATTTTTCACTTTTTTGCGATTTTCTCAAAAACGGCTCCTACGATTTTTCTTAAAATCGCCTCATTTCCTAAATTTTTTATGCTCTACAAGATAGGGTAGGTGCCATCTCTGCTGAAATTCTTAGGAAGGCTGTTTTCTCGTGATAAAATTCTTTTCTTTTTAAGATGCGACTTCAATGTGCATTTCTGCGCAAAAATGTGTACAATAAAAGTTTTAAAGAATTTAAAATCCTACAACCATTATTGCAAACATTACTAGGTGTTGCTATTAAATAACGAGACTGACGTAGAAATTTAATTTCGATTTTAATACATAATCACTTATTGTCACCTTCAATATACACTGCTTCTCTATCCCTACAACGCTCCATGCGATTTTTTCATAGTTGAAAACGGTGCTGGAAATCATCTTCGGTCAGCTGCTTCAGGGCACGTGACGGTTTCTCTTTTACAGTTTGCACAGACTTAAATCTTGTCCCCTTTAACGCAGATTTCACCTTAGGTAACAGGTAGAAGTCACATGGCGTACATAAAACGGAAAATACCCCTATTTACACAATATAATGTATTATGTTCAACAAAATCGCGCTAACGTGAATTAGCCAGAAAGCCGGAACGCGTGTAACACGAGGTCTTACTCCAATATAATGTCTAATGTTTGCTTGTCATGAGAGAGCGTTTTCTTTTTGTATAAAAAGCACCAAAACACCACCAAAAGCACTTGTCCAAGTGGTGAGTTCTTTGAAGCGATTGATGGATCAAAACTGAGAGTTGTGGTACGTGTATTTTTGTTTAAAAATGAATAAATAAATAAACAGGCCTTAGCCGTGCACTAAATAGATGACAGGGTTGAGAAAGAAGCGAAAGAAGGAAGCGTTTGTTGACAGTGACACAGTGTGCTTGTTCAAGTGTAGATTATCTGTTGGATGGAAACGGAACGCACACAAGAAGAAGATGTTGGCCCACTGCCATTTCTCATCGTTGTTTTAACAAGGCCGTTTACCAGCTAAGTGCGGTTGTTACATCGGAAAGAAAAGGAAGAGAGGGGGTTGATGATAATGGATTGTCACCGAAAGACAGAGACCGACTCCAGTGCAAAAAAAATTGTCATTCTTCATCCCTTCTATTGTGTTTTGTTGTATTTTTCCGACGCATTAATTCTGTAACGATCTCTGTATTCGTTTTTCAACTACATATTTGACTCGAGTGCAGTTTAGGTATTACTATTGCTTTTGTGGTATTAGTCAAGAATTAGGGAACTGCTAGTTTCATTGCCACAAAAAATAGTTCTGTTTCTTATCATTTCGTCAACTATTTACATGACCGGAGCATTGACGAACCAAAAGAGGTATAATAAAAGAGGTATTTTATTTATAATTATACATTCAAAGATTCCAGAACAAAGTTCTCAGAAGCATTGTCAAAGTTGCCTGGTATGTTAGGAACGATGACCTGCACCGAGAATTGGGAGTGGATTCCATAAACGAAGTAATTCGGAAATTTGCCAGGAGTCATGAAAACAGATTTCTTCACCATGTGAATGCCGAAGCTATACAGCTACTCGACAACGCAGATCTGAATAGGAGACTTTCTCGTGTAAAACCATTTGAACTGGTCTAATGAACAGTATAAAGTTATTAATTTGTTAGATAATTATTATTAGTTACTTGTATTCATTTTGAAGTGTTTTGTTAAATAAATATCAATGATTAGTAAATTTTATAAATAGTGATCAGAATATCGAACATAAAAACTATTATTTGGTAATTCTTAGATTAAGTACTTAGATCAATTAAGTTCGAACAAAATTGTTAGTTAGTCTTAGACTTTTTCTTTTTCTTCCAGTGCCTATCCGTTACCGAATGTTGGCAATCATTCTGGCAATGCTAATTTTGTTGACAGCCGCTTTAAACAATTCAGGGGTGGATACTGAAAACCATGTCCTTAAATTTTTCAGCTAGGATATTCGCCTTCGCCCAACGCCTCTCCTGCCATGCACCTTCCCCTGCACTATGCATTTCAACAGCTTGTATTTAGTGTCATTTCTCATGATGTGTCCTAGGTATTCCAATTTTCTTCTTTTGACTGTGTACATTATTTCAGTCTTTTTATTTAGTTTTTGAAGAACTCTCTCATTGGATATTTTATCTGTCCATGATATTCCCAGGATTCTCCTGTAGGTCCACATCTCAAATGACTCCAGTTTCTTTGCTGTTGCTTCACTAAGAGTCCAAGATTCTACTCCATATAGCAAGATGGAAAATACATAGCATCGAAGTAGTCTAATTTTCAATTCAAGGTTCAAGTTGTGTGTCTTGAACAGTTTTGACATTTGGTTGAACGCTGATCTGGCTTTTTCAATCCTGGCCTTTATTTCCTGAGACTGGTCCCACCGCTCATTAGTCTTAGACTAGTCACAATAAATTAAAAAAAAAAAAAAAATTATACAAGTGTAAAAGACACACTAGGCCTACTATCGTTTTCATGATTATTTACACCTGATTTTTAAACCCTTGCATATTGAAAACGATAAGTCGGATTTTAACATTATTTATATCAACATTTAGCTCATTTTATTCTGCGTTAAACTATAATAGTCGTTTATTTTTAGTGTTTGAAAATTATCATATCGGGGTTGGAAGAGAAAAAAGATCCGGTTTTTTGCTACAGCAAACCATTCCATGCGTTTAGAAGCGTATAACTCGAGAACTATTTGACCGACAAATTTGAAATTTCAACACAGCACAGCGAATTATATTCTTACAGCGTGTACGAAATTTCAAATTCGTTCGGTTGTTAAATTTGTATTTAGGAACAATCCTTGCTGTCTTGGTAACCGCTCAATCGTTCGACACGACCAAACTTTCTTTATTTTTCAGCGTAAAAAAATAAATAACGTGAAATATTATAAGGTCAATGTTGTGGTAGATTTTTTTAAATTTTGAAAAATAACTACTCATGTAGTTGGAGGGGGGGCACTAAGCTAACTTAAAAAAAAAACATAATTTAGTTTTAATCATGAATGAATGAATGAATGAATGATGCAAAATGAAAAACAAACCTTAGTTGGTTAATAGTACGAAAAATCACTCTTTGACGCTCTTTCCTATACATTTTATTATTATATACACTTTTGTCGTAAAATGCATACTAAGGCCAAAATCTTTTTACAGATTTTGATGTAAAAAAAAAAGAGAAAACCACTAATTATTTATAACTAAGCAATTAAAAACAGTTTTTTGAAAGTAAATTGTACATTTTTACAACTTTAAAAGTATACACTTTTGCCCTAAAATGCATTTGAAGGCCGCAATGTTAAAAAAAAACAACTTTTTTTTCCTGTGAGAGTACAGCCTCCCCAAGAATTTCAGTAGATGTCGCGCCTACTCTGTCATGTAGAGCATAAAAAAATTTAATAAATAAGGCGATTTTTAAAAGAAATCTTAAAGCCATTTTTAAGAAAATCGCAAAAAAGTGAAAAGTGACACGAATAAACTGCTACTTCCGGTTAAACGATTTTGATGAAAATGTTCGTGTCGGTCCCTCTATTAGTGTTTAACTTAAGTTTCAACTTCATACGATGTTCTGTTCTTGACATATTTTGTTCACACACACACACACACACGCACGCACGCACGCACACACAAATCGCTGAAAACATGTTTTTCGGGTTCAGGGGATTTGAAATTGAGCATATCTCGTGAAATCTCGATTTCGAAAACTCGACATGACAACAGTACTTTCCTTCATTTATATTCATGCAGGTAAGAGAAAGTAATAAGTCGAACGAATCAACGCAGAAAAGAACAACATTTAATTTGCTGTGACGTTGAAAATTTTCCGTTCGGTCGTTTTTGAATTAGAGATGTTCAAAAACACTACGTACTTCTTTTGTGGCGGATTTATAGTTGGGTATATTGTGTAACGAGTAGGACGAGCGGGAAGCGAACCCCGACTACTGTTTGTTGAGAGAGTCATGACAAACATGATACTAATTAAGTCGTTTCAAACAATGAAGAAAATCTGGTGTGAAACACTCACACGGTTTTCTCTTGCCAATGCAAATAATGACCAATATAACCTAACATTAGTAATAAAACATTAGAAATACCTAAACAAAAAACTAACCCCCAACAAACATAACCTAATTTTAATCATGGGTGAAAGACGTCAACTTCAGTTTAGTTTAAAAATACGGAAAATCACTTTTTCACGCTAAACTACGCCCTGTAGAGAAAAATGCTCTAAATAAAAGTTGTAGATCTGTTAATTTCTTATAAATTTGATTATATACACTTTCGTCGTAAAGTGCATAATAAAACTGAAACCTTTAAAATATTGATTTTCTTTACAAGATTTCGTAAGAAAAAAAACAGAAAATCGCTAATCACCGCTAAATTAAGCGTTGTACGAGAAAGTTTGAAATAAAAGTTGTAGGATTTAAAATTTTCTCCTACTTTTATTATATACATTTTTGCGCTAAAATGCATATTAACGTATATTCTATACAAACACACACGCGCACAGCGAGAGAGAGAGAGAGAGAGAGAGAGAGAGTGAGCGCGCGCTAAAAACATGTTTTTGTGGTTTCAGGGGGTCTGAAATTGTGTAGATCAGGTGAAAACTCGATTTCGAAAAGTCGTCATGAAAACAATACTGTTTTCCTATGTATTCATATAGACTAGAGAAAGTAAAAAGGAAGAGCGAAGCGAGCCCCGACTACTGTTGGTTCAGAGTGTGATGACAACTTGATACTAATTAAAGTCGTTTGAAACAACGAAGAAAATCAATACGGCAGTTATCATAAGAGCGGATGGAACGAACAATTCCTGGAACATGAAAAACTGATTCCCCTTGTTTGCGTCTCACGTTGTAAAGCACACGATTGTGCAGACGTTTTAGTTAACGTTCCAGCCGCTAGATGTGTCTTGTTTTATCAGTGTAAAAAAAATACGTATAAACGTGTAATGCGCACCACGTGTGTTTGTACTGAAAACATTTTTTACTCTTTTTTTACCTATATGAAGATATAGGTAGGAAAATATTGTTTTCATGTCAATTTTTCGAAATCGAGTTTTCACCGGATCTACATGTTTTCAGACCCCCTCAACCCAAAAAAAAACATGTTTGTAGCGATTGGTGTGTGTGTGTGTGTGTGGACAGAATATCTCAAGAACGGAACATCGTACGAACTTGAAACTTAAGTTAGACACCACTACCGGACCCGACACAAACATTTGCATCAAAATCGGTCAACTGGAAGTAGTAGTTTATTCGTGTAATGTTACACTTTATTGCAATTTTCTCAATAACTAGTCCTACGATTTTTTAAAAAATCTGTTGGTTTACTGAATTTGTTATGCTCTACAAGATAGGGTATGGGCGCCATGCCATGTTTACTGAAATTCTTGGTGAGGCTGTTTTCACGTAAAAAAATTGTTTTTTTTTTGAGATTGCGGCTTTAATATGCAATTCATCGCGAAAATTTGTATAATAATAGTTGTAAGGAATTAAAAATCCTACAACTTTTATTTCAAACTTTATTTTTGAATAACGCACAGTTTAGCGTTAATTAGTGATTTTTCTGTTGGTTTTTTTTCCATGAAAATCTGTAAAAAAATCGGTATTTTAAAGATATTAGCGGTAGTGCTATGTAAGCCGAATGCTTTGGGCATTTACGACAAAAGTGTATACAATTAAATTTATAGGAAATTAAAAAAATCTACAACTTTTATGCAGAACATTTTTCTCTACAGAGACTAAATTAAGTGTGAAAGAGCGATTTTCCGTATTTTTAAGCCAAATTGAGGTTCGTTTTTTGTTTATTTGTAATGTTTTATTACTAATGTTAAGTTATATGGTTGATTAATTTGCGTTGGCGAGAGAAAGTCGTGAGACACAAGTTTTACTTTCTCTTGCCTATATGAATATATAGGAAGGAAAGTATTGTTTTCATGTCGATTTTTCGAAATCGAGTTTTCACCGGATCTATACGTTTTCAGACCCCCTGAACCCAAAAAACATGTTTTTAGCGATTGTGTGTGTGTGTGTGCGCGCGCGCGCGCGCGTTCGTGCGTGCGTGCGTGTGTGTGTGTGTGTGTCTGTGTGTGAACAGAATATCTCAAGAACGGAACGTCGTACAAACTTGAAACTTAAGTTACATACCACTACCGGACGCGACACGAACATTTTCATCATAATCGGTCAACCGGAAGTAGTAGTTTATTCGTATAATTTTTCACTTTTTTGCGATTTTCTCAAAAACTAGTCCTACGATTTTTTTTAAAATCGACTGGTTTACTACATTTTTTATGGTTATTTTATGGAGGTTAGTTTTTGTTTATTTCTAATATTTTATTAATAACGTTAGGTTTATTATTAATTATTTGCATTGGCAAGAGAAAGTTGTGTGAGTGTTTCACACCAGATTTTTAAGAGTGGGTTGGGTTTATTGGGGATTTTTTTTATATATCTCCACCGTAGCGAGAATCTGTGTTGTTAAATTGTTTTGGCTGATGGGTAAGAATTAGAGGTTTAAATTTTTAAGTAAGTAAAGAAAAAAAAAGTAAACGCGGTTGCAGAATGGCCTTGGATGTTCTTAGGGCAATGTCTTCTTTGGTCGTCGTCTAATTAAATGCCTTCACTATACGCTATACAGTACTATAGTATTTAAAAACTTTTACTGCAAAACTAAATTTCCCTGTTGTTTCAAAAAATTCCCTCTACGTTTACTTCTTGTCACTTTTTTTTGTTGTACTGTGTTACGTTGTTACTTGCATGCGTTCTCATATTATTATTATTATTATTATTTGTTATTTACGTTATGGCCTACAAAGGACCGCGATTTCTCAGTTTTTCTTCTGTGCTTTTCTCTTCGCCCAGTATTCTTTCATTTTCTTGGAAAAGTCACGTTTTCGTTCTTCCGACCATTCAGGTCTTGATCTTTTACTGCCCTCTTCCTGGAGCACTAGTTTAAGTTTATGTCTGAGAGGTGTTCTCTGTATGATGTCCGTCACCGTTATCTGGAGTTTGTTGCAGTCTGTTTTTATCTCTTTGAGCCATCCATCGGGATTTTTCAATTTTTCTTTGTAGTTCAGGATTTGTTTTGAGAGCCTATGTTCGTTCATTCTTACTGTGTGTGCGTAGAAAGCAATTCTTCGTTTCTTCATGATAGATGTGATTTTTTCTGTGTGTTGGTAGACTTCTTCATTGCTGCGGAGTCTAGGGCCTATATTCTCCTTCTTTGTATTTGGGCCCTAAAATCTTGCGGATGATCCTTCTTTCTTTACGTTCTCATATTGTGATATAGTTAAATATTATTTTAGGCTATGAAACTATGAACGTTTGTATTTACGTGTTAAGTAACATTGCTGCCCATAACAGACAGGTGGAGTGTCAAATTATTTACACTCAATCTGTTCGTTGCTGGGCTAAAATAAATAGTTCTGTTTCTTTTCACATGTTTAGCCAATTAAATGACTGAATGATTTAAGAACAGAAGAGGTAGAGGTGTAAAAGACACTAATCAGAGTTACCTCCTCTGAAAGTAATGAATTTCATTATACAGCCAGACCCTGTGATGAATGAAATGAAGGTGTCATTTACAGAGCGGAAAATATGTGCTTTTCAGAGGGCCCGGCATGCTGATAAGCATACTTTTCCACTGAGTGAGTTGTGGCAATGGTAAACCACCTCACTCCTCGATTTACTTAGTAAAACCTCTACAGGTTCAAACCAGCCTTTTGGCTGATGACCTAAACAACAAACAACAACAAGTAACATTGAATGAATAAGTTATTCTGTTGAATGACCGATTGAATTGGTTTTAAAGGATTTTGGTACCGGATTTCTTTGATGGGAGTTTTTCGATTAGTTGAAGCCCAAAGCGTTCATCACGTGGGTGGCTGAATGATAATTAAATGTTCTATATAGGGGAGGAAAGTATTGTTTTCATGTCGATTTTTCGAAATTAGTTTTCACCGGGTATACAAATATTTTCAGGCCCCCTGAACCCTAAAAACGTACTTTCAACAGTGTGCGTGCGTGCACATGAATGAGAGTATGTGTGAGGAAATGAGTGAGTGAGAGTTTGGTTTCGGGAGGGGGAAGAGAGAACAAAATAACTAAAGAACAGAATATCTTACAAAATTGAAACTTAAGTTAAATACTACTGCGATACCCGACATAAACAGCCCCTTTAAAAAAAAAATTGGGTATTTTTTGTTATATCGCCCTCCCTACCAGAAGCATAATTTGTCCGATTTTGTTGATATTTCGTACGTAATCTTAGTATTTTAACGATAAAAATCTGGTGTGAAACACTCACACGACTTTCTCTTGCCAATGCATAATTAACTAACAATATAATAAATCATTAAAAATTAAACATATCGTAATTTTAATCGTGAGTGAAAGACGCAAAGTGAAAACCAACCTCAGTTTGGCTTAAAAATACGGAAAATCACTCGTTCACGCTAAACTAGGCTCTGTAGAGAAAAATGCTCTAAATAAAAATTGTAGATCTTTCAATTTCCTATTAATATTATTAAAGACACTTTGTCGTAAATTCCATGCTAAGGCTGAAATCGTACAAAAATCGATTTATTACACGTTTTCTTGAGAATAAAAACAGAAAATCGCTAATTACCGCTAACCTAATCGTTACACAAAAAAATGTTTATTTATTTATTTATTTCTTTTTACATGAAAACAGCTTCTCCTAAAATTTCAGCAGGCATGGCGCCTACCCTATCTTGTAGAGCGTAAACAACTTAGTAAATGAGGCGATTGTTAAAAAAATCGTAGGAGTCGTTTTTGAGAAAATCGCAAAAAAGTGAAAAATGACATGGATAAACTACTACTTGCGGTTGACTGATTTCGATGAAAACGTTCGCGTCGGGTCCTCTGTGGTATTTATCTTAAGTTTCAAGTTCGTACGATGTTCCGTTCTTGACATATTCTGTTCACACACAGACCAATCGCTGAAAACATGTTTTTTTTGGGTTCAGTGGGTCTGAAAACGTGTAGATCCGGTGAGAACTCGATTTCATAATCGACATGAAAACAATATACTTTTCTTTTATATATTATTCATATAGGCAAGTGAAAGTAAAAACGGGAAAAACATTTTTTAAATCTCTACACCTAAATCTGAAATACAAAAGGATGTACTGGCTGATTGGTGGGAACTCTTCACTCTCTCTTGAGAATAAGTTAATGATTTGCAAAATGTTACTAAAACCAGTTTGGTTGTACGGCGTTCAACTTTGGGGAACTACCAGCAGAAGTAACATAGAGATAATTCAAAGGTTCCAAAATAAGGTTCTTCGGGCTATAACAAGGGCACCATGGTTTGCAAGGAATGCAGAAATACAATAACAGTATTGCAACCTTCCTGATGTAATGGACGAGGTCAGGCGTTTTAACAGAAAATATCAGGCTAGACTTGAAAGCCACGAAAACGAATTAGCCTTAAATCTTCTAAATAATGCAGAAGAAGTTAGGCGCCTGAAACGTTACCATGTTTTGGACTTGTCTGAAAGAGTTTAAATGTACATAAAATTATATTGAAAAGTATTCCATATTGTAAAATGAAAATATCTGTGAACACAGTCATTTTCTCTTATAACATATGAATAATTGATATAATGAGAGGCACGCAAGGTAATGAAGCCTCAACTTGTGATTTGTAAATTCAAAAGATTTGTTTATAGTTTATTTTCAAAAAACTGATTGCAAATAATGTAATTTAAAAAAAAAATCTCTACACCAATATTGTGGAAGCTAAGGTTAAATATAGGTGATGTAGGGGGAAATAGATTGCTTTTTCTCGATAGGCTGTTTGTTATCGTGTGTAATAATAAAATATAAAATCAACGAGTACGTGATATCATTAAATTAATTAACCATTAAATTAAATATTATATTATTAATAATTTACTTTTAATAAATAATTGAACGTAACTAGTTAAACGTAACGTTTAACTTGTAAAAGAAAAAATGGGTCTTTTTTCCGTTTTCTGAATGCCACTATCAAATCCGAATTCCCTAAAGGGTTACACAATTCTCCCACTCTTGTTTATAGCGCGCCAATCTGACTAGAAATATTCCGGTGTAGTCTCAACATTACTCCGATTTCAGAGTTACTACACAGTTTGGCTTAAATTTTGTAGCGTTACTTGTCAACATTACTCCGATTTCAGAGTTACTACACAGTTTGGCTTAAATTTTGTAGCGTTACTTGATAATATTCGGTCGGAGAAAGATGCTGCAGAGTTCCTTCAGGAAAAGGGGTTATTACATACCCCAGAAGATGTGACAACATAGAGTAAGTGTGAAACATTCACACGATTTCTCTTCCCAACGTAAACAATTAATAATATATAACGTAATAGTATAATTTAGCCTATAGTAATAGCAAAAAATTCAATTAAAAAATATAACTTGATAGTAATGTAGGAATAGCAAAATAAAATGACAACAGAACGTGTAACATAGTACTGTACTATACTGGGACTGGGAAGGACGTGTGCACGCGTTTGTGAGTGTCAAACACTTACAAACAGTTACAGTAAAACCTTTTTAATCCGGCATTCTATAGTCGGGAATTGTCTATAATCCGACATCAACGGCAATAGACAAAAATTATAGAATTGCCTTCACGATGAACATTGTAAAGTGAGCAACCCGGCAGCTACCGCCGACACTCAACAGCCACAGAGCGTCACGCTTTGAGTTTGTAAACTCAGTACGCTTTTTTACACGTTTTTAAAATTTGCTGAGTCAAATAAACAATACAGAATGGCCGAAGACAGAACTTGCATATAATAAAAAATTATTTTTTAAATAAAAAAAAATACCAGTCGTAAGAAGCAAGTAGATATTAGATCTTTTTTCCAGCCATCTACCAGTGCTGTTGCTAAAAACCACGAATAGTACAGTACTGTACTGTATTTCATACTGTATTCAAATTTATTTCATCATGTACTGTACTTCAAAATGCATTTTAATATTTCTCCTGTACTTATATATTGATTTGTATTGTTTAAATAATCAATACATACAGTAAAAGTTACTTGTGCAAATTGTGTTATTTTTTTATACGACTCCTGTATAAATAACCTCCATAGTCCGGAATTTCCTTTAATCCGGCAAGCTTCGAGTCCCAAACGTGCCGGATTAAAGAGGTTCTACTGTATTCAGTAAGGCAGGGAGTGGGAGAAATGAACAAGTATGCACCCTTTCAGGGAATTCGGATTTGATAGTGGCTAACAGATAACGGAAACGACCCGAAAAAAATCCTCTTGTTATCGGTAAAAATAGTGTGAGAGATTACAATACGAAATATCCATAAAATGTGACGAAATATGCTTGGGTTTTTTTTTGGGGGGGGGATAACAGAAAATATTCAAAAAATTATGGTAGGCTTAATAATAATTATTGTTCGCATGTCCCATTCTGCCATGTATTGGATGTTGCATGAGTACTTCTTCTTGTCAGCCGTAGATATTTGCCTAGGCTCCGCTGTATGGTTTGAACTTGCCAGTGATTCTTTTCTCTCTCCCCTCCAATCGTTCATTTCAGCCGACAGTCTGTACGACGGCTGTCTGTCGCCTCATCTTAACCCCCCCTTCCTAACTCGTTGTACTAATATTCTGCTTCACTATGGCACATGATTCGTGATATGATCCCTCCCCCATTCATACTCTCTCAACCCCATCTCTTGTTTATTATACTATCCCTCTTTTTCTAGTCACTTGTCTTCCGTTTTGTTTTTTTTTTTTTTTTTGTTATATTGTTTTATAGTAAGTTGCTATGCATTCACATCCCTTGCTTGCATGCGATACGAAATTTTATCAACTACAAAATACAGTTGAATGTATTTTTATGTTAATTGTCCGTAAAAGGGTTTTTTCTTTCTATTGCCTTAATGAATATATAGGAAGAAAAGTATTGTTTTCATGTCGATTTTTCAAAATCCTGTTTTCACCGGATCTGCACTTTTTCAGACCCCTGAACCCAAAAAAACATGCTTTAGCGATTGCTCTCCCCCCTCTCTCTCACTTTTCCTCTCCCACCCACTCTCCTCGCCCTCTCTCTCTCTCACCCCCCTCTGTGTGTTTGTGTGTGTGTGTGTGTACAACTTTTATTTTGAGCATTTTTTTCTACAGCCTCAAGTTTAGCGTTAAAGTGTGATTTTCCGTATTTTTAAGCAACCTGTTTTTTGAGGTTGGTATTTTGTTCATTTCTAATGTTTTATTACTAATGGTAGGTTATATTGTTAATTATTTGGATTGTCAAGTGAAAGTTATGTGAGTGTTTCACACCAGTTGTTTTGTAGTTGAATTGTTGTTCGTGTGTGATGAGATTTTATTTTCAATATTGCGTAATACGAGCCAAAAGATTGTGTTGAATTGTTGCTTGGTAGTCGGTGGAGATGTATTTTTTTCGCTTGGTATTATTAGTAATAGATATCCAATTAAAGAAAGGTTGGGTTCAGCTTTAGTCAGGTTTTAATAGAACTGATGTAGGGGAAGGAGGAGGTGCACGCTACAAAATGATGATGATTGTTAGTGTTTTTGTTATTGGGGTCCAGGGCGCAACCGGAATTCAGCTACCCGTACTTTCTCCCTTCATCGTCTATATATATATATTTATACCCCCTCTCAATCTTTACATGCACACTATATCGTTTTTACCCCTCCGGAGATGTAACGGGTGATCGAAAATGTTTTGAAAATTAGTTTTCGATATTGTTTTGTTGTTTTACTGTTGCGTTGTTGGCAAACATTTGTAAGAGTGGCCAGAAGAAAAATACATCTGTCTAGGGGGACCAAGAAAATCTATTAAAAAAAATCTGGTGTGAAACACTCACTCAACTTTCTCATGCCAATGCCAAAATTATGAACAAAATAACCTAACATTAGTAATAAAATACATAAATAATTAGTAATTATAAAAAATTAGAAATGAACAAAAAATACTAACCCCATTAAACATAACCTAATTTTAATCATGAGTGAAAGACGCTAAATGAAAATCAACCTTCAGTTTGGCTTTAAAATACGGAAAATCGCTGTTTCACGCTAAACAAGGCTCTGTAGAGAAAAATGCTGTAAATAAAAGTTGTGGATCTTTTAATTTTCTATAAATGCATATACACTTTGGTCATAAATTGCATACTAAGGCAGAAATCTTAAAAAAAATCGATTTTTCACACGTTTTCGTGAGAAAAACAGAAAATCGCTGATAACCGCTAAACTAAGCGTTATACAAAAAAATGTTCGAAATAAAAGTTGTAGGATTTTAAATTCTCTACGTTTTTTATTGTATACATTTTGCGCTATAATACATATTAAAGCCGTAATCTTAAAAAAACACTTTTTACGTAAAAACAGCCTCATTAAGAACTTCAGCAAACATGGCGCCTACCCCATCATGTAGAGAATAAAAAATTGAGTAAACCAGGCGATTTTTAGAAAAAAATCGTAGGACCAGTTTTTGAGAAAATCGCAAAAAAGTGAAAAATTACAGGAATAAACTACTATTTCCGGTTGACCGATTTTGATGTAAATGTTCGTGTCGGGTCCGGTAGTGGTATGTAACTTAAGTTTCAAGTCCGTACGATGTTCCGTTCTTGAGATATTTTGTTCACACACAGACCAATCGCTAAAAACATGTTTTTTTGGGTACAGAGGGTCTGAAAACGTGTAGATCCGGTGAAGAGTGGATTTCTTAAAATCGACATGAAAACAATACTTTCCTTCCTATGTATTCATATAGTCAAGAGAAAGTAATAATACTTCATGCAGCTGAATTTTTTCACAATTTGCGTTTGTTTTGTTTTAAAAAAAAAAATTAAATTTTAGTACCTCGTATTCAATTTTTTTTCTTAAATAATTTACATGAATCTTTTCAGGATTAAAGTGTCTCTTTATCTTAACCCTTTGTGCTCTGTAATGTGTTTTGTTTAATTGTCCCATAGCTCTTGTGACGTGCAATGCAGCCCACTATCATTCCTCTTACAGATTTGATTTTTTTTTAACATAACTTTTGTTTACAGCTCTCCTGTCCTGTATTGCAGACCAAATTCATTTTACGCGAACACTCTTTTGGCCTGCAATGCTGGCTGGACACATACACACAGACTTTAATCTATATTAATTTTTTTCCCGCTTGTTTGACCTCAATGGATCACTCTAGTCAACCTTCTGGTCCGCTTCCCATGTACTTCATTGGCTCGCCGTTTTTGCCAATACCTCCTCATGTTTTCAGATCTTGCTTTTCGTTGTTCGTCAGTTACCTGCACAACTCTAGCCACCTTGTCCACATTAAAACATTTTGCATTTAGAAACGCCCTTATCTTTGGTTTATTTGTCGCATCTTCAATCCTCAGTCCAACTTCGTCAAGATCCTCTTTAATTGCTGAGATGTATCTTCCACCAGATTTCACACTGGTTATAAGTTGTTTTCATAACCTATTCTCTGGCATTCTTAATATGTGAAAGAAATAAGAAATTCTGCGCTTTTTCATTAGACTGATAATCGGTTCCACGACTTCATACACTGTTTCATTAGTGGGGATTCTCCACACACCATCCTTTTTGTAGTTCTTATTAATGCAAGTTCTAACAATTCTACGTTCTGATCACTTTAATCTATATTAATATAATAAAGAAGAAACGTCCGTTTGTTTGTTTGTTTGTGTGAGGTGGTAATCTCAGAAACTACTGAACTGATTTTAAAAAAACTTTCGTTGTTGCATAGCTTAGAGCTTCCTGATCAATATAAGCTACTTTGCAAGTCTAAGTAACTTTAATTAAGTGAGTTAAGCAACTTAACTGTGACGATGTCGCATGTTTTGGTTTATCGGGTGCATAGCACTTTTATTTATTCTAAGTCTTCTGGATGTTGTAATTTTTTGGGCTAGAAGCTTGATTCAACTTTTATATATCATAGAAAAACGTGAAGAATAACATTCAATTCCAAAAACATTAAAAATTCAGAAATATTGAAAATTTTTATTTCTGTACTCAATTTCATTTATTATATTTGTTTTAATTCCACAGGTAGCGAATGAGTCATATATTTCTAATTACTCTGCGTACGTATTACTGTTTTTTTTTTATCTCAGCCATGTATCAAATGTCTCTTTATTTTTCATCGGTATTCTTCTATGCATTCTATTCAATTCTGTTAAATCATAGGGACAAACATTTAGAACGGTGGGCATCGATTTGAGACAAGAGTGCTTGCTTCCTTCACTCATGGACAACTTTATGTCGGACTTTCTAGAGCTGGAAGTGCAGAAAAACAATTTATTTTGCCGCCATAGGGCAACAAAAGTACAAATATTGTATATGGAGAGGTTTTTTACTTTCTCTTGCCTATATGAATATATAGGAAGGAAAGTATTGTTTTCATGTCGATTTTTCGAAATCGAGTTTTCACCGGATCTATACGTTTTCAGACCCCCTGAACCCAAAAGACATGTTTTTAGCGATTAGTGTGTGTGTGTGTGTGTGTGTGTGCGCGTGCGTGCGTGCGTGCGTGCGTGCGTGCGTGCGTGTGTGTGAACAGAATATCTCAAGAACGGAACATCGTACGAACTTGAAACTTGAAACTTAAGTTGCATACCACTACCGGACGCGACACGAACATTTTCATCAAAATCGGTCAACCGGAAGTAGTAGTTTATTCGTATAATTTTTCAGTTTTTTGCGATTTTCTCAAAAACTGGTCCTACGATTTTTTTTAAAATCGCCTATTTTACTCAATTTTTTATTCTCTACAAGATAGGGTAGGCGCCATGTTTGCTGAAATTCTCGGTGAGGCTGTTTTCACGTAAAAACGTTTGTTTTTTTTTAAGATTACGGCTTTAATATAAATTTTAGCGAAAAAACTTATGTAATAAAAGTTGTAGAGAATTTAAAAACCTACAACTTCTGTTTCAAACATTTTTTTGTATGACGCAGTAATTAGCAGTAATTAGCGATTTTCTGATTTTTTCTCACGAAAACGTGTGAAAAATCTATTTTTTTAAGATTTTGGCCTTAGTATGCATTTTACGACAAAAGTGTATATAACCAAATTTATAGGAAATTTAAAGATCTACAACTTTTATTTAACGTATTTTTCTCTACAGAGCCTAGTTTAGCGTGAAATTGTGATTTTCCGTATTGTTGAGCCAAACTGAGGTCGATTTTCATTTTGCGTCTTTCACTCATGATTAAAATAAGGTTATGTTTATTGAGGTTAGTTTTTTGTTTGTTTCTAATATTTTATTACTAATGTTAAATTATATTGTAAATTATTTGCATTTGCAAGAGAACGTTGTGTGAGTGTTTCACACCAGATTTTTTTGTATAGAGAGGTTTTAAAATAATTTAATAAGGCCTACATTAGCTGCTGTGAAGCGAAGCGAAGCGAGCAAGAGTTGCTAGATGGTTTATAAGTTATTATGTATCTTTCAGAGACAAATTGAATGCATTAGTCATTCTGAGAACTGATCCTGCCACAACTTCAGTCATTAATTTAGTCAAAAGAATTTTTTTTTCATTCGTGTATGACATTGAAGTTAATAATTTTATTCACAACTGAAACACCGATAAGATTAACGTCCTGCTGTTAATTGTATGTTTACTGAAATTGATATTGTTGGCTATTTACTTTAAAATCATAAAATTATCTTTCATTTGATAATAAATATTATGGTAGCATTCTCCACTGTTGTTGTTTAGGTCATCAGCCAAAAGGCTGGTTTGAACCTGTAGAGGTTTTACTAAGTAAAACGAGGAGTTTTACTTAAACGAGGAGTGAGGTGGTGGTTTACCATTGCCTTCCTCACTGAGTAGAAAAGTACGCTTATCAGCATGCCGGGCCCTCTGAAAAGCACATATTTTCCACTCTGCAAATGACACCTTCACTTCATTCACCACACAATCCAACTGTATAATGAAATTCATTTCTTTCAAAGTTGAGATAACTCTGATAAGTGTCTTTTACACTTCTACCTCTTCTGTTCTTAAATGATTCAGTCATTTAATTGGCCGACTATGTGATAAGAAACAGAACTATTTATTTTAGCCCTGCAACGAACAGATTGAGTGTAAATAATTTGACACTCCACCTTTCTGTTATGGGCATATTAATTTGTTTTTAAGTTAGTATTTATCTTTCAGAGACATAATGTAATGCTAAAAACATTCTAAGAAGTGATACTGCCACAACTTCAATCTAATAATTAATAGTCGAAACAATTTTTTCATTGGTATGACATATTAAGTTAGTAATTTTATTCACTACTGAAACACTGATAAAATAAACATCCTGCTGTTAATTTTATGTTTACTGAAATTGATATTGTTGGCTATTTACTTTAAAATCATAAAATTATCTTTCATTTGATAATAAATATAATGGTAGCATTCTCCACTATGAGTAATCTAACGTGTGAATTTCCTTATCATAATAGTCTCACCAAATCTGATATTTACGTCTGTTTCATTAAGATATATCGGTGCTGTTGCGTTAATAACTGGAATAAAATACAATAAAAATATTTGATAGTTCTTTCATTATTGTTGAGTTTATGTCATGTTTTTTTAACAACACATTGGACACAAAGAAGTTAATTTGTATTTAAGTTTTCTTAATGTTTTTTTGAATTGTTAAATTTTATTATTAAAATTTCCTGAAGTATCATATTAGTTACACCTAGAACAAACAGTAAGAAGTTAATTCATGAAAAGTTTATTTTCAAAACTTGTTTTTAGCATTTGTTATTTATTTGATTAAATTATATTAAAGCAGATATTGCATAATATTATTAATCATCTTGAATAATTATCAATTTATAAAATTAGCTTTATAACAGACAGGTGGAGTGTCAAATTATTTACACTCATTCTGTTAGTTGCAGGGCTAAAATAAATAGTTCTGTTTCTTATCACATGGTCAGCCAATTAAATGACTGAATCATTTAAGAACAGAAGAGGTAGATTTGTAAATGACACTAATCAGAGTTATCTCGTCTGAAAGTAATGGATTTCATTATACAGCCAGACCCTGTGGTGAATGAAGTGAAAGTGTCATTTGCAGAGTGGAAAATATATGCTTTTCAGAGGGCCCGGCATGCTGATAAGTGTACTTTTCCACTCAGTGAGGAAGGCAATGGTAAACCACCACCTCACTCCTCGATTTACTTAGTAAAACCTCTACAGGTTCAAACCAGCCTTTTGGCTGATCACCTAAACAACAACAACAACAAAATTAGCTTATACAAAATTACAGTATAAATAAATGACATGAACTTAAAGTTAGGCACCTATAGTCACGTTAGTCAAGCGTTTGCCCTTGTTTGCAACGAGGGGTAAAGGGGGAACAACTTCAGTGCGCATGCGTGCGACTGCTTTAATTTCAGTACGACCAACATATAACAACGTGTACTATACCCAGAACATAGCCTTTACATCGCGGAACCTTTTTTAGGTTAACGGTACGAATATACCTAACTGTTTGTTATCGCAAACAGAAATGTTTGTTTCTCAGAAATGTGGGCAGACTATTCACAGTGCTGAACAAAGTCTAATACGCAGTGTAATAAAATGGTGTGAAGTTAAAAAATGCGTTTCACTGCCTCCAAACAAAAATCATGAGCAAGTGGTTAACTACTGTGATGTTTCTCTTCCAACAACAGAAGGAAATTAAAGACATGAAGAAGGTATTCTTGACAACAGTTTTGTTGACACCTGGTAAAAAAAAGGAAACTGTTAGATAGATACTGTTGTTGTTTTTGTTGTTTAGGTCAACAGCCGAAAGGCTGGTTTGAACCTCTAGAGGTTTTACTAGGTAAAAACGAGAAGTAAGGTGGTTTACTCCTGCCTTCCTCACTGAGTTGAAAGAGTATGCTTATCAGCATGCCAGGCCCTCCGAAAAGCACTCACTTTCCACCCTGCAAATGACACCTTCTTTACTTCATTCACCACAGGGTCTGGCTGTATAGTGAAATTCATTACTCTCAGAGTAGATAACTCTCACTAGTGTCTTTTACACCTCTACCTCTTCTGTTCTTAAATAGTTCAGTCATATAAGTGGCTGACGATGTGATAAGTAACGCAACTATTTTTTTTAGGCCTGGTTCAAACAGATAGAGTGCAATTAAAATAACACTCCACCTGCCCGTTTTGGGCATAGATAGATAGATACTAGTGAGTCTGATAGTGAAGACGCTGGTGACAGCGATAGTAAAGAAGGCGGCGATTCATTGAAAGAAAATTTTGATCCAGTGCAATAAGGTAGCCGGGTTACAGTAAATCAAACATTTTCCAGTCATGTAATTAAGCTATAGGCAATATTTATATAAGAAAACATTTTCCCGGAATACACCTCAGCATACAAAATGTATGTAGAAACTGGACGTTAGTGAAATGTACGAGTAGTGTCTCACTGTTGAGATTGGCAGCACTGTCATATTTACAATTTTTCCTCACATCCAATCCATACGCAAAAGGCAATCTGGTGCCTTCAATATCTGTAACATCAGTTTTACTATGTGTTTGTAAAATAAATCAGAGTTGTGCAGCGGAACTTGGTTAAATAAAATAAGAGCTGTAGAGACATTTTAGTGTGGCCTGCTATGCAGAACACGAGAGTGCATGGACAAACTGCCCAATGCAAAATCACAGTGCACGGACAGAACACCGTGGCCTGCAATGCTGGACAGGAGAGCACAATGAGTTAATAAAAAATACCTATTAATTTACCATAATAATTTCACATTAAGGACAAAAATTTGTTGTATTTTAGCCCTATTTGTAGTGTTTTACGCAAGATATCTTTAAAACTGATAAAGGTACATAAACTGAAACCAATCAGAATTGTATCTTTAAAATCTGTTTTTTTATTTATTTTAATAATTTATTAAAAACAGAATTACAACCTTGAAAATGTCAATACGGGTCATTTCAGCGACGGTACTGAAATCTCTGTGAAATCTTTTGTCCCTGTATAAGTCGCTAACGAAGCGTTTTCGGTTTTATGTTTATATAAACTTTGTTTCTTATTTTTACTTTCTCTTGCCTATATGAATATATTGGAAGGAATATATGGTTTTCATGTCGAGTTTTCACCGGATCTACATGTTTTCAGACCCCCTGAACCCAAAAATCATGTTTTTAGCGATTTGCCTGTGTTTGTGTACAGAATATCTCAAGAACGGAATATCGTACGAACTTGAAACTCGAAATTTAAGTTACATACCACTACTGGACCCGACACAAACATTTTCATCAAAATCGGTCAACCGGAAGTAGTAGTTTGTTCGTGTCATTTTTCACTTTTTTGCGACTTTCTCAAAAACTAGCCCTATGATTTTTGTAAAAATCGCCTGGTTTGCTAAATTTTATGTGCTCTACAAGATAGGGTAGGCGCCATGTTTGCTGAAATTCTTGGTGAGGCTTTTTCACGTAAAAATTTTTTTTTTAAGATTGCGGCATTAATATGCATTTTAGCGCAAAAATTTTTTAGGAAATTAATAGATCTACAACTTTTTATTTTGCGCATTTTTCCCTACAGAGCCTAGTTTAGCGTGAAAGAGTGATAATCCGTATTTTTAAGCCAAACTGAGGTTGATTTTCATTTTTCTTCTTTTACTCACGATGAAACTAAGGTTACGGTTTTTGGGGTTAGTTGTGTTGTTTATTTCTAATGTTTTATCACTAATTTTAGGTTATATTGTTCATTGTTTGCGTTGGCAAGAGAAAGTTGTGTAAGTGTTTCACACCAGATTTTTTTTTTAGTTAAAGAATGAGCTACCGAGTTGGCCCGTATAGTTCTGAACCACTCTGTACATTCATATAGAGAGAGCAAGAGAAAGTAACGAAGTTAATTTTGGCTCAAATTAACAAATATCTTCATACGTTTGGTCGATTGAATTTCCCTATATAGAAGTTTGTGGAATATTAATAACATTTTTTCCGGCACCCGGTGTTTTGGTTGTAGTGAAGTTTTTGTCTAGCCCCTTTTTTCTATTTTATATTGTTCCCTTTCCCCACCATTTTCCCTCAATCGTATCCCTTCCCATTTTCCCTTACGCGTTGGTTCGTCTGCTTGTTTTTGTTGTTGTGTTATGTCTTTCCTCGTGTATGCCTCGTGTTCATCCGGCAAAGCGAATTGCAGGGACGTTGATCCGTGACGTTCAGTCTTCGAAAATATTTTCTTGTATTTGTGGAATTTTTGTTTACATATTTTACTACATTTTGCAGTTTTGTTGTGATGGCAGTGTTTTGATGCTGTAATTTTTCTGAAATGTTTTTCGTTGGTGTTTGGTTTTTTAATGAATAAACTAGTGTTTTGATCCGTATTGTCTGTGTTTTTGAGAATTTTTTTTCAAATTTTAGTCTAATGGTAAGCTTTGTTTTTTTAAAAGTTTTTTCTGATGTTTGTGTTGGTTCTTTTTTTCGATTCTATTTGTAAGTAATTGTATTGCACTTTCTTTTGTAAAATTTTATTTCTTTTACAATCAGTTAATAAATACAAAAATTTTAAGCAAAGTTGAGATAATCTCAGTAATGTCCACGTGTTGTTAAAATAAAAACCGCACTCATTAGTGTGTTTCAACATGAAAAAATCTGGTGTGAAACACTCACACAACTTTCTCTTGCCAATGCAAATAATGAACAATATAATCTAACATTAGAAGTAAACAAAAAAAAAACTAACCTCAATAAACATAACCTAATATTAATCATGAGTGAAAGAGGACAAAATGTAAATCAACCTCAGTTTTACTTGAAAATACGAAAATCACTCATTTACGCTTAACTAGGTTCTTGAGAGAAAAATGCTCTAAATAAAAGTGTTAGATCTTTCAATTGTTATTATCACTTTTGTCGTAAAATGCATGCTAAGGCTGAAATCTTTTTAAAAAAATGGATATTTTACACTCGTTATCGTGAGAAAAAAAAATCAGAAAATCGCTAATTACCGCTAAACTAAGCGTTATGAAGAAAAATGTTTGAAATAAAAGTTCTAGGATTTTGAATTGTCTACAACTTTTATTGTATACATTTTGCGCTAAAATGCATATTAAAGCCGCAATCTTAAAAAAAAAACAATTTTTTTGCGAGAAAACCTCGCCAAAAATTTCAGCAGACATGGCACCCACCTTATCTTGTAGAGCATAGAAAATGTAGTAAATGAGGTGATATTTAAAAAATCCTATATGCCGTTTTGAAGAACCTCAAAAAGCGAAAAATGACAAGAATAACCTACAACTTCCGGTTGACCGAGTTTGATGAAAATGTTCGTGTCGGGTTCTCTAGTGGTATCTAACTTAAGTTTCAAGTTCGTAATTTATTCCGTTCTTGAGATATTGTGTTCACTGAGACACACACACACACACACTGACCAATCGCTAAAAACATGTTTCTTTGGGTTCAGGGGGTCTGAAAAGTGTATATCTGGTGAAAAGTCGATTTCTTTAAATCGACATGAAAACAATGCATTCCTTCTCACGTATTCATATAAGCAAGAGAAAGTAAAAATGTCTATAAATCTAATCCGGATCAACGAGATTATAGTGTTATTATAGGAAATAAAAAAATATATTTGTTTTAGCAAAAATCATCATATTGTTACCTAGTCTTTCTCTTCCCTTAAAGCTGGTCCGTTGTCGTAGTGGTCAGTGCAACTGGTTTCTACGCCGTGGTTCTAAGTTCGATTCCTGGTCAGGTGTGGCATTTTTTATCACTCATTTTCGTCGGCATTAGCAAAACATTCGGACGTAAAAAAAACAACCACCAGGGGGAAACTTCCAGGAGTTTCAGGGAGGGGAGTTTCCAGGGGGAAACTTGAGCTCAACGGTTAAACTAAATATATGTGAATGACCTCTGTAAATAATCCTCAAGCTCCTCCTTTATTTTCTTGTCATCAGCCTCTCGACTGGTTTGATGCAGTTCTCCAAGCTGTTCTATCTTGCGCAAGTCGTTTCCTTTCTACATACCTGTAACACCCGACATATTTTGTAATTTGCTTTATACGAGGGGGTACCCAAAAGTATCCGGAATAGCTCTGCTGTGGGCGGAGCTTGTGCAGTACAAATTCCCGCCACTAGGCTGCTTGTAGCGCTACTCATTGCCAGTTCAATGCCATTTTGTTCGTTGATCTAGCTTGTTCTGTTCTCGTGCAGTGATTGTTCTCGCTAGTGCTGTTTTGTGCTCGTGTCGTTTTTCATGATGGCAAGTTTTAATGAACAACGTGCGGCTGTGAAATTTTGCTTCTTGCTCGGTAAAAACGCCGCGGAAACAGTTGTAATGTTGAACACAGCTTACAAAGACGACGCTATTGGAAAAACCCAAGTGTACGAGTGGTTTTTGCGCTTTAAAAATGGCGACATGTCGATTGAGAACAAACCTCGTTCTGGACGACCGTCGACTTCCCGAACAGACGAAAATGTTGTGAAAGTGAAAGAAATGGTACGAACAGACCGACGACAGACCATTGACCAAATATCACAGGTTAGTGGGTTATCTTGGAGCTCAGTCCAACGCATTTTAACAGAAGACTTGACAATGAAAAGAGTCGCTGCCAAGTTTGTGCCTCGGGTTCTGAGACACTCAAAAGGAACGTCGAATTGAAACGTGTAGTGATTTGAAACAACAGCTTGAAACTGATCCAGATTTCATGTCAAAGATCATTACGGGTGACGAGTCTTGGTGCTATGGGTACGACCCAGAAACCAAACAACAATCCAGTCAATAGAAGACTTCATTATCACCCCGACCAAAAAAAAGTCGTCAAGTCAGATCGAACATCAAAACAATGCTGATTTGTTTTTTTGATGTGAGGGGAATTGTCCATTCAGAGTTCGTTCAACCAGGCCAGACGGTAAATCAAGCTTTTTATCTTGAAGTGTTAAGAAGACTACGAAACAGCATTCGTCGTAAAAGACCTAATTTGTGGCAGACAGGGGACTGGTTTTTCCACCACGACAACGCGCCTGCACACACGGCAATCTCGGTTACCCAGTTTTTGGCGAAAAACGGCATGGTTTTGCTACCACACGCACCGTACTCACCCGATCTGGCTCCGTGTGATTTTTTCTTGTTCCCACGCATGAAAAGGGGCATGAAAGGTCTCCGATTTAACAACGTTGATGATGTCAAGAAAAAAACGACGGATGAGCTGGCAGCCATCACTGAAGAGGAGTACAAAAAATGTTTTGAACAGTGGAAGCACCGGTGGGACAAATGTATTAGTTGTAATGGAGAGTATTTTGAAGGGGATAAGGTTCTTTTGTAAAAAAATTAAAAATAAATAGTTTTAAAAAATAATTCCGGTTTCTTTTGGGTACCCCCTCGTATATTCCAATCTTTTCCTTTCCCTACTCTCTCAATATTTACTCTCAGATTTACTCAGATTTACTCTCTCAATATTACCCTCAATTATTGATAGCCCCAATATCTGGATGTCTTAAGATATGTCCCACTAGCCTATCCCTTCTTCTCGTAAGATGCCTCCATATACATTCTTTTTTTGCATCTACTCGCCTAAGAACCTGTAAATTACTTATTTTGTTAACCCACCTAATCTTTTTCCTATAATAGCACATTTCAAAAGCTTCTATGTTCTTCTTCTTCTTCTTTTCTACAGCCCCTATCACCCACGTTTCACTCCCCATACAGCATTAAAATGTTACGGTTTAGTTAGATTTGTATAATTTTCTGTCGTTCACGCCTTGTGTGATTAATTAGTTGGGTATTATCTGAAGCCAAGCTGAGGGAAAGTTGTTGCCGCCTTCAGTCTGGTCGGTTATCGATAATGCTAAATGTTCGATAGGTATCGATTATGTCATTGTTGTTTAGACGACGTTTGGTTTAATTAGTAGCTCTTGATTCATTCAGAGCGAACACAGTTATGGGATTTGATGTCATTATGGTTTACGTTTAAACGGGGGGTCTTAATCGCTTTTCATAACATTTTTCTGTTCTGTGTCCCTCATTTCTTAATATTTTTTCTAAGGTTGTTAAAATTTTTTTTGAGCTTTTCTGTTATCCCTCTCCCCCGCAGCACAATTTTTCACATTTTGTAAATATTTCGTATGCATGCATTCTTACCGTATTTTTAACGATAAAAACGGGGAAAATATTTTAAAAAATCTGTTGTGAAACACTCACAACGTTCTCTTACCAATGCAAATAATGAACAATAAATATAACATTAGTAATAAAACATTATAAATAAACAAAAAAAAAACTAACCTCAATAAACATAACCTAATTTTAATTATATTTTATGAAAAACGCAAAATGAAAATCAACCTCAGTTTCGCTTAAAAATATGGAAAATCGCTCTCACGCTAAACTAAGCTCAGTAGAGAAAAATGCTCTAAATAAAAATTGTAGATCTGTTAATTTTCTATAACTTTGATTATGTACACTTTTGTCGTAAAATGCATACTAAGGCTTAAATCTTAAAAAAACCCTGTTTTCTACGATAAAACAGCTTCCCTAAAAATTTCAGCAGACATGGCGCCTAACCTTTCTTGTAGAGCATAAAAAAATGTAAAAGGCGATTTTTAAAAATAGAGTAGGAGCCGTTTTTGAAAAAATCTGGTGTGGAACACACACAACTTTCTCTTGCCAATGGAAATAATTTAAACAATATAACCTAACATTAGAAATAAACGAACACCTAACCTCAATAAACATAACCTTATTTTAATCATGAGTGAAAGACGCAAAATGAAAATCAACCTGTTTGGCTTAAACGTATGGAAAATCACTCTTTCACGCTAAACTAGGCTCTGTAGAGAAAAATGCTCTAAATAAAAGTTTTAGATATTTTAATTTCCTATAAATTTGATTATATACACTTCTGTCGTAAAATGCATACCATGGCCGAAATCTTAAAGAAATCGATTTTTTACACTTTTTCGTTAGAAAAAAACAGAAAATCGCTAATTACCGCTAAACTAAGCGTTATACAAAAAAAATGTTTGAAATAAACGTTGTAGGATTTTAAATTCTCTAAAACTTAAATTATATACATTTTTGCGCTAATTTGCATATTAAAGCCGTAATCTTAAGAAAACTATGTTTTTACGTGAAAACAGCCTCACCAAGAATTTCAGCAAACGTGGCGCCTACCCTATCTTGTAGAGCATAAAAATGAAGTAAACCTGGCGATTTAAAAAAAAATCGTAGGACCAGTTTTTGAGAAAATCGCAAAAAAGTGAAAAATTACACGAATAAACTAGTACGTCCGGTTGACCGATTTTGATGAAAATGTTGGTGTCGTGTCCGGTAGTGGTATGCAACTTAAGTTTCAAGTTCGTACGATGTGCCGTTCTTGAGATATTCTGTTCACACACAGACACACACACACACAGACCAATCGCTAAAAACATGTTTTTTTTTGGATTCATGGGGTCTGAAAACGTGTAGATCCGGGGAAAACTTGATTTCGAAAAATCGACATGAAAACAAAACTTTCCTCTCTATATTTATTCATATTGGCAAGAGAAAGTAAAAAATCAAATCGCAACAAAGTGAAAAATTACTACACGAATAAACTATTACTTCTGGTTGACCGATTTTGATGAAAATGTTCGTGTCGGGTCCGGTAGTGGTATGTAACTTCAGTTTCAAGTTTGTACAATGTTCCGTTCTTGAGATATTTTGTTCACACTGACACAGAGACCAATCGCTAAAATATATTCTTTTTTTTAAGGTCGGGGGTCTGAAAACGTGTACATTCGGTGAATTCTCGATTTCGAAAAATCGACTTGAAAACAATGTTTTCATTCATATGTAAGGAAAGTAAATATGCAATACAAAAGTAAACATGCTTTCTATGCAAGGGAAAGTTAAAATAAGAGCGGAGTTTTTAAAAAAATAAATCGTTAATATTTTGTTTTGTAATGTGTTGTTTTTCTATGCACACAATGCCGCCCTCGCTATGGAATAAGGAAACTAACTTAACGAACTTAATTTTTTAATTCCCAGATATGAAATAGGGCCCAAATTCTGGATGTTTGTTCCATAAATGATAAGATAAATACGTACGGTGACTAAAGGCATTTTCCATTTTGACTGGAGCGGTTACTGTTAAGTCCTCTTGTATGTGTAGTGTTTCTTTTAAAGGAAAACAAGATGATGGGTGTCCATGGATGTCAATTCAATAGAGTTTTGTAGCTGTTGTGGTTCGGAATTGGTGGGAGCCTTATCTTAAATTATTCCAAGAGAAATTTTGCGGAGATTTTCTTAGTAACATTTGCTTTTTAACTCGCCGTAGAACGCGTTTTGCACGCAAGCACGGACGCGCTTACAACGAGAATGGTGTTTTTGTGTGTAGTTAGTGAATTACAAGAGATGATTTTTTTTGGACAATAGTAGTCTGTCTGAAATTTTTTTTTCTTTTTTTTAATTAACGTTGTTTTTTTTGTTTCAGATCGCGCCCTCTGCAAAAAAATTATGGGGCGTAGAAGAACCGAAAGACGAGCCGAAGGGAATTCTAAATTTAAACGAACAGATGTGGCGCGATTCAACTTGGAGCACATCAGGTCTGTTGGCATTTTTCGCGTTTTCATTCCGATTAACTTTATTTTGTTTCAGCGATTCTGATCAGAGAGGGCAAAACGGGGTGCCTTCTTATTATGATGTAAAAACGATTTATTTACCATGAATTTTGGCAGGAATGCATGTGACGGTTGTCATCAGATGGTAACGTTTAGTAGCGTACGGGATTTTTAAATATTTAGTGACCCTGAAAAGGGCCGTTTAAGTGGGTGTGTGTATGGGTATGTGGGAAGGTGAGAAAAGCTGGTTGGTGGATGGTGAAGTGTCTCGTCGTCCAGGGATGTGTCATGTGCTTTTTTCGTAGTAGTTTGTCATTGTCTGCGCCTGGACTTGCTGGGCGCAGCGCACGGTTGAGGGACAAACCGTGGTGTTTTGTCTCGTCTTCTTCTTGTTCTGAAATCGTCGATGTGTAAACCGTCAAGAGTCCCGGTAGTCGTGGGCCGATGATTGATTTTTATCAGAGTTGTAGAGCGCTAAGGACGGTCTCCAAGTCTTAAAAGTTCTGAATGATAAAGGGGAAAATATCCTTTGGAAATGTTGACACCGTGGAATATCACTTGATTGCTCGGGTAATAAAATTAGAGATAAATTTTGGTTTTCTTCGTGTGGATTATAGGTGGTTAACTGGAAATTCGGTATTGAGCGTGTAAATGGACATAGTGATAGGAATTTGTATTGGTAATGTGGGGTAAAAATCGTGGAATGGCAATTTGTTGATGCGGATTTCTTTGGTGGATGAGGGGCCTCGTACATTTTGCTGATTATGTTACGGCGTCCTGTCCGAATGCACCTTCTTGTGCGGGCTTCTTTCTAATCGGGACTTCCACTTGCTACTCTGTAACGTTGAAATGCGGCGTGCGATTCCTGGCCCAGGGTTGGAAAAGTTATCATAAGTTGAAACCCACCGTACATTAGAGTCAAAGTACAGTAGAATCTTAGTAGTCCGACCTGTTCGGGACCGAGAGGGTGCCGGATTACTGGATATGTTTGGATTTTGGAACTATAAATTTAAACAACAAATTAATAATACATGCATTGATTTCTATGTAAACACTATTCCTCGTAAACACCGAAAATAAGTTCAGTTGAATTTTTGTCGGTTTTTGTTGCTGCACCACGCAAGAACCGCTGAACCAAATTCAATGAATTTCGGTATCTAGGTTTTGGAGATAATCGAAATGAAAATAGGCTATAATTTTTTTTTTTAATATCACAAAGGGTCGGTGGAGTTCAGAGGGAGGGGTAAACAAAAAAACTACGAATATCTCCGTTAAAAGTCAATGTATCAAAAAATGTTACATAATCGAAATTGCGGAACGTTTAATGACGAATAAGTTTGATTATGTAAAGTTTTTCATTTTCATGCATAATAACGGAGATATTGTTGTTGTTTAGGTCAACAGCCGAAAGGCTGGTTTGAACCTCTAGAGGTTTTACTAAGTAAAACGAGGAGTGAGGTGGTTTACCATTGCCTTCCTCACTGAGTGGAAAAGTACGCTTATCAGCATGCCGGGCCCTCTGAAAAGCACATATTTCCACCCTGCAAAAGACACCTTCACTTCATTCACCACAGGGTCTGGCTGTATAATATGAAATTCATTACTTTCAGAGGTGATAACTCTGATTAGTATCTTTTACACCTCTACCTCTTCTGTTCTTAAATGATTCAGTCATTTAATTGGCTGACCATGTGATAAGAAACAGAACTATTTATTTTAGCCCTGCAACGAACAGATTAAATGTAAATAATTTGACACTCCACCTGTCTGTTATGGGCAGAAACGGAGATATTACCAATTTAAAAAAAAAAAAAATTAACCAACAGAGATTTCCGGAGATATACACCGGAGATTACCGGAGATACCGGAGAGATTAACGGAGATATTACCAATTTAAAAAAAATTAACCAATATTTTTAGAAGAATATTAACAGAACAATACAGAGAGGCCTACGCGCCGGTAAAACCCGTAGTCATTCAGTCAGTTACCTACCTGCCCATTCCACCAGTATTTTGTAAACCTTTTCTCGGTTGCTTTGTCAAAAATGAATCGGTCGTCTTAATAGTAGTCACTATCATGGTGTTATTATTGTGATTTACCTTTCATTTATTATTAAAATAATTTAGCGCTGCAATCTTGATTTAAAAAACCAAGATATCGCTTTTATTTTACGTTCAACTATTTTCTTTTTCATAACTAATAATGCTGACGTTGAAAGGAGTTAGATTAACAATGAACAGTTAAAGAATATCAGACCCGACAGGGATCGAACTCGGTACCCCAACCGATCGTCCACGACACCAAGGAAACCGTTCGAAGAACGGGTACTTCTTTAAGCTAGTTATAAATAAAGCTGCTGCAATGATAGTTTGTTGTGGATGTGTGTGCGATTTAAATTAGGCGCCAACGTGCATAAATACTCTTGCCTATTGCGGTTGGGGGAAAGTGTTTCTTAGTAAATGCCGACAGATAGCGGCACATGGCGCGCTCTGTTCACCGAGCGGGCTGCGTATTATGATGTGCAGCAAACAGCGCAGCGGCGGCGGGACCGCCGACCGTATCGTTTGGTAGTTATACGTGCACTATGATATGCCATGCAAGCGATACCCGCAGTTGAGTTACCATAGCAACGAGAAGCGGCCGGCGACCTGGCGCCAAATATTCTTGGCAAATGCCGGTTGGTTCCCTATTAAAAAAAAAATAAATAAAAAAACAATAGTAGCGTAATATTAATTCAATTACATTACGAACGTTGCCTGGGCTCGTAACGATCAATTCTTTCCCCAGCTTCATCTTATACATTGCAGATGTGTATTTGATATTCACAAAATATTGCCGTCTTTAATTGCCTCACAAATTCCCTCCATAATTATATACAGGGTGACACAGGGATGTTTTTTTTTAAATAAACTATATTCGAGCAATTTTAAAGTTATTCTATTATTGTTTTTGTTTTGGTTAACAGCTGAAAGGCTGATTTGAACGTACAGAGCTTTTACTTAGTAAAAACGAGGAATAAGATGGTTTTTCCATTGCCTTCCTCCCTGAGTTGAAAGAGTATGCTTATCAGCATGCCAGGCCCTTTGAAAAGCACCCACTTTCTTTCCACCATGCAAATGACACCTTCACGTCATTCATCCCAGGGTCTGGCTGTATAGTGAAATTCATTACTTTCAGAGGAGATAACTGTGACTAATATCGGTTTCATAATCATAGACACCCGAGTTTGAACCCAAACCATCTACAAAACTTTGAGTTTGATTTCAACATACTTTACATGAAAATTTAGTTCATTTTATTCTACGTTGACCTATAACAGTCATATATTTGTATTGTTGTTTGAGAATTACCATATATTAATAACATGAAATATTGATTGGCCAATGTTGTGGTAGAATTTTTAAAATTTAAAAAA
This sequence comes from Catonia carolina, assembly GCA_035578175.1. Classification (NCBI taxonomy): domain Eukaryota; kingdom Metazoa; phylum Arthropoda; class Insecta; order Hemiptera; family Achilidae; genus Catonia; species Catonia carolina. Next base: position 1,711,600 of record JAQMRL010000017.1, on the reverse strand, counting down.
ATAGACTTGGTAATGCGGGGTGGGGGGGGGTAAGTGCTACTATCCATGTTGCCTGAATCTGACTGACTACATGAATTGACAATGCAGTGTGTCAATTCAGGTAGACAGTCCGACAGGATGTCGCATACGTAAACTAGCAACATGGATAGTAACACCCAACCACCGCATTACCAATCAATTTTTTTCAAAATTCTAAAAATTCTACCACAACATTTTCCAATCGATATTTCATGTTATTAACATATCTGTACTAACTTTTTTACGCTAAATAAAACGATAGTTTGCTTGAGCCGAACGATCGAGCGGTTACCGAGATAGCAAGGGTTCAGAATATTGTTAATAAATCAAAATTTAAATAATGTAACAATTTGAAATTTCGTACATCATGTAAGAATATAATTGTCTATTTTGTTTTAAAATTTCAACCTTTTCGGTCAAATATGTATTGAGTTTTACACGCCTCTAAACGGATGAAATTTGTTGCGGTATCAAAAAACCGGGTCTTTTTAGTCTTCCAATCTCGACATGGGAATTTTTAAACAAAATTAAACATATAGGACTATTATAGGTGAACGTGGAATAATAGAGCTAAGTTTTGATGTAAAGTAAAAAAAGTTTCAATGTAAGTCTAAGTTTTGATGTATTGAAATCCGATTCATAGTTTTGTAGATGGTTTGGGTTGAAACTCGGGTGTCTACGATTATGAAACTAATAGTAGTGTCTTTAACACGTCGACCTCTGCTGTTCTTAAATAGTCTTATAAAGTCATATCCTGCCCATAACAGACAGGTGGAGTGTCAAATTATTTACACTCAATCTGTTCGTTGCAGGGCTAAAATAAATAGTTCTGTTTCTTATCACATGGTCAGCCAATTAAATGACTGAATCATTTAAGAACAGAAGAGGTAGAGGTGTAAAAGACACTAATCAGAGTTATCTCCTCTGAAAGTAATGAATTTCATTATACAGCCTGACCCTGTGGTGAAGGAAGTGAAAGTGTCATTTGCAGAGTGGAAAATATGTGCTTTTCAGAGGGCCCGGCATGCTGATAAGCGTACTTTTCCACTCAGTGAGGAAGACAATGGTAAACCACCTCACTCCTCGTTTTACTTAGTAAAACCTCTACAGGTTCAAACCAGCCTTATGGCTGATGACCTAAACAACAAAGTCATATAATTGGCTGACTAGTTGATAATAAACATAAGAATTTTTTCTAGTCCTGGAACAAACGGATCGAGTGCAATTAATTTAACACTCCACCTTCCAATTTTTGTTTGTCAACATTGAATCGGAGCTCATTGCTTAATCATTTAATGCAGCCCAGACTTATTTGTTGGAAATTAATATCATCAACGTGATATCCACCATTTCGATTGCACGAGTCAAGTATCTTCTCTAGAGCCCCCGTCACACAGACCAATGTCTCTGCAGTGATGGCACCAATTTCTTGAATGATTGCATTCTTCAACTGGTCCAAATTTTGTGGTTTGTGGTCATAGATACGGCTTTTAAGGTGCCCACACAATGAAAAGTCACACATTGAAGTCTGGAGATGCGGGAGAACAAGGGACATTGCCGAAACATGGTATAGTTTGTCCAGGAAACACGCGTCATTGAAGCGGTTGTGTGTTTGGTGTAGCGCCATCCTGCTGGAACCAAACATGTTTTAAAGTGTGTCTTGTTCGAAGAAGAACAACCCTTACCACGGTTCTTCTTTCACCACCACGCTCTCAGTACTACGTAGTAAAAAATTGTCCGTATTTCATGTATCGGTACTAGTGAATAAAGTTGAGAAAATTTTTCATTGTTCAGAAATATTTCGTCTTGCTAGCGGCCTTCTTAGGACCAGTAACGATGTTTTATTTTTATTCTGAGTTTAAACTAGATTTAAAGTTTGTAGCTTTTCTGTTTACCAATGAATTTGTGTGTCTTTTGTTTCACGTTCAATTGTTGAAAGTACTTCTCAGTTACTTTTGTTTTGTATCATCAGCCAAAGGGCTGGTTTGAACGTCTTTACTGAAGTAAAACAAGAGTGTGAGGTGGTTTACAATTGCTTTCCTCACTGGGTAGAAAAAGTATGCTTATTCGCATGCCCTCTGAAGAGCATCTGCTTTCCACCTTGTAAATGACACCTTCACTTCATTCTCCATGGGGTGCAGCTGTATAATGATGAAATTCATTACTCTTAGAGTAGATAACTGTGATTAGAGTCTTTTGCACCTGTATTGGTAACGCATTATAAGCTGGTGATCGTCCACGAGATTTAAGACTGGACTATGCGGGGGTTGGAAATGCTACTATCTGTACTTTTCGAAATACATCATAGCAACAGTTCTAACCATGGACGTCATGTTGTAGTTTTACTCATGCATTGATTTATTACATTTACAACTATGTAGTTTTATAAACCTCCTATTCTATTATTTATTGATTCTAAATGATAAACATTCATTCTAAATAAAACCATAATACTAGGCCTAAGCTATATTTAGTATCCTTTTTGGTCATCAGCAGTAAACTGAATTACTGCACTCTGGCATTTGTAGTGATAGACTAGTTATTCCGTGAGTTCCGTTGATGCGAGCTTATTATCGTGAGTAATACTAGTTTTACGGTTATTTCAAAATGTTTAATTTTTAGGGTTTTCATATATCATTATTTTCAGTAAAGTTATGTTAAATTGCAAATAAATTTTAAACAATTCACTTTCTTTAAATAATTACATTACACGTTACTTATTTAGTGTGACGGGTCATGAACTGAATTTTATTACTTAAGTGTTTGTGGTGGTTACATTTTGAGTTACACGTTTGATACATGTGTTATGCTTTCGGGTTGGCCGATGTAAGTACGATAGATAGTACTGTCCTCTGGATGATAGGCGCAATCGTCATCTTATAGCGCGTTACCAGTACGTCTTCTGTTCTTAAATGCTCAAGTCATATAAATGGCTAAATCTATGTGATAAGAAACTGAACAATGTATTGTTGCCCTGGAACTAGCAGATCGAGTGCAAATAATTTTAACACTCCACCTGTCTGTTATGGGAAAATCTGTAAATACTGGATAATGTTTTTTAAATTTATTATATTTTTGTTGTTTATTTGTTGAAGTATTTATTTATTTCATTGTTCTAGAACATGCAGTATCACAGCCAATCACGATGGTCGCTCGCAGATCTGGCAGTTTCCCCGGAAGCGAAGCTGGTAACATACTTTCACCACGATCGTCGGAAACATCTGGTTTGGGCGTTAAAATGGTCGAATACGTTTTGGGCACTTCGCCTACCAATAAAGATCTTGAACCGAGGATGCGAGGATTAATGGTGACGGTACGTATGTGAACCAGTGTACCGTTTGGTACATTGGTTATTGTATTAGTTTCTATTTTATAATGTTATGTAGGAAATGTTGATGATTAGTGGCAATTTTTATCGTCATTTATCATTTTCCTATGTCGTGTCTGTCACGCTCACGTGTCGGTAAATACAAGAGATAGCAACAAACGGTTTTCGGATTTGTAATCTACACGAAAATTTAGTGGGCCTTGATTGGGTCTGAATTTTTTTGTTTCGACCAGAAGTCAAGACATCAAAAACGGAAATTGGGAACAAAAATAGTGTCATTCGATTCCTGTTATTAAAAAGTTTATACAGAAATCACTAATAGATTTTGTAGCAGTAATGGTCAAAGGTAAGCCTTTAGAAAAAATTCCCACGAACCATTAGTCTCTTGAAAGGGATTTTTCTTCAGTGTTATCACTGCAATCATATGCAACTTTTATGAGCTTGAAAGTGCTTTCTATATGTGGTTCTCTAACTGCTTTATTAATTTAATTTATTTAATGAACTGGCTCTTAATTTGCTCTGAAATTTTCGTTCTGTCTTCACATTTCAGTTATTTTTGAAGTTGAGAAATGAAACGACATTTGTCTTCAAGATTACGTCAATGATGTTGATGTAAACGAGTCCCAACTATATTTTATAAAGACAAAGGGGTGCTTGTGGTGTTTGCAAATTTTTCGACTGAGTAATGTATACAGGGCGTTCTGAAAAAACGTTCCAAGGATTCAGGGCTTGATTCCCCATAACAAAAGACGAAAAAAGTTTAAATTAACATACGTCCGAAAATCATTAGTTACCGAGTTATACAGGGTGAAAGATTTCGTTAGAATTTCAGTTACCCCATTGAAACGAAGCCATAGAGATATTAGTTAGGCTTTAAATTAGGCATAAATTTTACTGTATCATATGTACAATGAACAGAGAAATTGAACAAAATGGGTTTTAGATCTGTAGCTGCAGTAATTTTGAAGATATCTGATGAAATATGCAAAACTTGGTCCCGAAAAACAAGTTTCTTTTAGGTTTTTGAAGCAGATGAACTTTTTTAAATGGATAATAAACACAAGAAATTCTTATACAAAACTTGTAGAGTATTTAATTCTGAAAAGAATGATGTAAAATAAGTCAATAATAGACAAACGCAATTTTAAAAAAAATTATTTATTAATTAAATAAAAAAATGCATGAAAAATAGACAAAATCTGTGAAACTCTCTAATAACTTAATTAATGTAATACTTAAAAGAAAACACTTGTATTAAAATAAATTTATGAGTTACTTACTGTTTATTTTTATCAAGTAAACATTTTTAACAACCATAAATTATCATACATCAAAAAAAGCAACAGTTGCCATAAAAATAGCTATTGTTTATTATTTTGTCTATTTTTCATGTGTTTTATTTTTATTTAATTAAAAAGTAATTTTTTTAAAAATTGCGTTGGTGTATTATTGACTTATTTTACATCATTCTCTTCAGAATTAAATTCTCTACAAGTTTTGTATAAGAATTTCTTGTGTTTATTATCCATTTAACAAAGTTCATCTGCTTCAAACCTAAAAGTCTAAAACTACCTATTTAAAACTAAAACCTATCTAACTTATCTAAAACTACCTAAAAACATTAAACTGATCTTAAAGCTACACAAAATACTGCAAACTAAAGGACACATGTTCACAATTAGGTTAGTTTGTTTACTAGTTTGGTATGGTGACATCAATTCAATTAATTCCATTTATATCGATAACCGGTAGTAGTCAACTATCAAAAACTGCAAGAATTAATTTTTAAAACATCCCGTAGAGACCAGCACATTACAACAACCGTGTTAAACGCGTATTTTCTGACAAAATCAGGTGTGCAAATGGAGTCGGACGGGGTCTGACATACGAGTGGAATGGTAATACTATCGTGTCGGATCAGATCCGATAGTCGAGTGGAAAGGTTTACGGCGGCATGTAATCCATATTATATTGATGTTGCTTACAATTTTGTTGTGCATGTAATTTTTTGATGTATGTATTAATTAAGGTATTTGTTTTATGTTACAGCAGTCTGGCGATCCTTCGGAGAAGAAAGATAAAGACAAAGCACCGCCATCTCCTTACGATCCAGCTGGCAAAAAGGAACTTGAAAATGGAGTCACTCAAAACGGTGTACAAAATGGACTTGATGACGATAAAGCTTTTAAGTATGTTTGTTTTTTTTTTAATTACAGTTGATCTTTAAGCGTATTAATTCTTACTAAGATTCCGCATATGGTTCCCTAATATGTCAATTTTCCTGAAGTGTTTTAATTATTATGTGTCGCGCAAAATATTGTGTTAATAGGTATAATTAAATGAACGATGATTAAAGTGGTATTTTTTAGGGGTTAGTATTGTGAGGTTAAAATTATTTATACTTTACATACGAAGAAATCCATATGGGGGTACTAACAGGTGCATTTTGTCGCCTACTGCCCCACTAATATTGTCACTACAGATGGTCCTAGGACCTGCCGCGACTAGCGCTTCCAATGCGCAGTCTTTCCTCCAACATGAAGTAAATTCGTCGAGAGAGTATATAAACAGCTGCTTTGGCCCGCGAGCATCATTCATTGCCCAGTTCTCAAACTGAAAAGAATAAGAAGACCGAAAGGAACTGAAGCAAGAAGAGAATAGCCCAGTTAAGCCGGGACACAGCCATCCCAGGTGGACGCTATTGGTGGTGAACCCCTCATTCCCGCCCCAGTCAGCCGAAGGAAGCCCGTGCATGTCTGCAGACACCATGGTGAAGACGGAGGTCTGTGCAGGCCCGGAGGGAACCACCTCGGCCACGCTATTGACCAACGCCAATCCGACTCTGGGGGCCACCACTGCTACGTTGCAGTGGGGACCCAACTTCTGCTGAGGGAAGGCTAGGTTTAAACCTGGTAACCAAGCTGTGTCACCCTTCAGGTACCGCGCTGCATACGCCGGCTCAACGCGTTCAACCACCTACTACAGCCCTTTTCAGGGCCACCCATATTGCAAAGTGGGGCTTGGCCACATGTCATCTGCTCTAGTCGACAACAGTTTGTACGACAAAAGATCTAAATACTTGCAGGACCAATTTTTTATTTAAGCCGAAGGTTTGAAGACAATATCACATAAAGGAAAGTGATAGAAACAAAGAGAAAACTGATCCTTGGTAGGTCAGAGGTTGTAACAAGGGGAAATGGCACGAGGAACAAAAGATATGGATGCTTAAATGTTGTAAATGTTCTAACTGTAAAGTCAAAATAATTTTACGTACAAAATGAGTCCAAACATACGAAAATAACGACTGAAAATTATACTGGAATATCACTAGTTGACAGACATTTAAGTAACTGTCATAGACATGAGGCATGGATACACAAACGGTGTTTGTAAAGGACGTTTCACTAGACATTTTGAGCAGAGTTATAATAAACAAATACAGGTTATTAGCGAATTGACACAACGGTAAAACAAACGAGGTAATTGGAATATGACGAATCAACGATGATTTGTTGTTTAGGTAATTTAGCCTGTAGGCTGGTTTGAACCTGTAGAGATTTACTAAGTAAAACAAGGAGTGAGGTGGTTTACCATTGCCACAACTCACTGAATGGAAAAGTACGCTTATCAGCATGCCGGGCCCTCTGAAAAGAACGTATTTTCCAGTCTGCAAATGACACCTTCACTTCATTCACCACAGGGTCTGGCTGTATAATGAAATTCATTACTTTCAGAGGAAACAACTCTAGTGTCTTTTGCACCTCTACCTCTTCTGTTCTTAAATGATTCAGTCATGAAACGGTGATTAATATGGATGAAAACAAGCATGGCCCAGGTTGCCTGTTACGCTTGTAAGTGATTTAACAACTAGGCGTGATTAAACGACAGTGATGATGGAAGAAGGAAGCAGCGAAGTGGGCTGAAATGTGATTTGGTTATAAACAGTTTTATGGCCAAGTATAATATTGGGCGTCTCACTTGGCGTGCCGAGAGTTTAGCCTGCAATAATACAAGTGAATCAAAAATTACTGGCTTTAAAAACAAAATGGACGATACAGTTTTCTATAAAGCGTACATTTTTCCTTTGAGGAGTTTAAAGAAAAACGCACTAAACTACAACAGCAGATGAGGAAAGATGGCCGGTGCACTCTGAGGAATTCACCACTTGTGTAAGAAGAAAACACTCTGAAGACGAGCCAAGATTAGACATTTTAATACTTTGATAAAACCTGTGTGCGCGCGCGAGTGAATACTGTGACATTTATCGCTAAGGTTTCGAGATCTAGGTAATTAAATAATTAATACACTAAAGTTTAAAATTACAAGTATTTATTACAACTAAAAGATTTACTAAATAAATAATCAGCTAATTATAATGAAGTAATACAATAAATAACTTAGATAATTCACTTAGTACTACTTACAAACAATTATATACAATGCACATACACAATAAGACAGTATAACAATAGCTGACCGATGCCCGGGACACGTTGACCTGATCTAACGTACCGATAGCACACGCCATAAACACTCTTCAAAGAACAAAAAAATACTGACTTCCGTTGCAATCGGGGCTCCCTTTATATAGGTAGATCAAAGAGATTCAATCAATAATCTTTTTTATTGGTTCTGGAAAAATCATAACTAGTATAAACAAGTCACAATAGTATAAAATGTGTGACAGGTAACCAACCGACTCTTTCACAAATAGTTGTACAACAAAGACCCTACCATATTATACATGGCCCTTTTTAAATATCCTTTTATAACTAGCCCTATTGTTAGTTTGTCACTCTATTTATTATGTACTATTTAACATTTTATGAATAGAAGTCTATCTAGAAGTCTCACGAACCATATTCCTCTTCGATATCGTCACAATACTTTAGAATGACGGGGAAGCTAACAGAAAGATCATCTGCAACATAATGGGACGAAAGGTAGTATAGTCCATCTATTGTAAGAGTACTCTGTGCGAGGCAAGCGCCTATACGTTGTAAACAAAAGTTTTACACTAGTTGGCGCATATCTACCTCTCCGCCGGACAGTTATCTTCCACTATGTTCCATCATAAAAATTTCTACATCCAGTTAAAATAAAACATTAACCTTTAAACGTTTTCAATTATACCGTTCTTATTACTTGTAATTATTGTAGTTTCATGAAGATTCCTTAATTAATTATTTTAACCTATACATTTACAAAACAATTTTTTTCTACTTTTTAATGTTTACGGCTTTTATGTTTCAAAAACTCAACACATTCACTATCTATCACGCATGTTAACAAAACACAGCTTACAAAAGTTTTCTACTTCAGTCTATGCAAAAAATCGAAATGAACTGATAACAATTCCAATAGATAACTGATGAAACTAAAAATGAGGTAAACACGGGCAAGTGCAAACAGTTGTATTAAACTAGTCACAGACATTAATTATTTTAATGATATGAAATAAACAATCTGAAATGATAAACAACAAATCTTTGGAATTGTTTACTCTCCTGTTACAATTTAAGAGCATTAGTCTTATGTTACTTGTGACCAAAAATTAAATAAAACTGAGTCTATAATAAAAACCTACTAATCATTAATATTAATGTAATAATAGTAAATAATGTAACGACAAATAACAATGTAAGAGCAACAATAGTAAAAATTTCAGTTATTAATGGTCAACTAATGTTCGATTTATAAAACATTTTCCAACAAATGAATTGAACGTGTTTTTATTATATTAAGCTTAGAGCGAATCAGAGTTGTAAGAAATTTTGTTTTTGATCATGCTGTGCGTATTTTCAATTAATGCGCATGTTCACGTGTATTGCTGGTTGCCTACATCGGAGTACTCTTAGCGTGGACAGACTCTAGATGGGCAATGTTAGTTACGAGGTCGAGAAGAACTGTACGAGGAAAGTAAACGATAATTTAAATGATTAGAAAAAGAAGACTAAATTATACGAACGCCTGTATATAAAATGGATGACGACTGGTTGACAAAACAAATTGTTAAGACTCAAACAATAGGCCTAAGGTGTCAGATAAATGGTTTAACGACATCAGAAAGGATATTGAGAAAACCGCAGTAAACCGAACCAAATTCAGAAAACTAATTCCAAACTTTAATCGCTTCCATGAAGGGTAAAAGCAGAACAACGGGTGCAATGAAAGATAAAGGAGAGCCTACGGTGAATGAATGCTTGGAGTGTGGGCTACAAATTGAGCTTCCATTCAAAAACATCTAAAATCACTTTAGTGATCTAAAATTGGCCATATATGCGGAAAAAAGTTTGTCAGTTGAATATGTTATAATTAGTTATGATTCTATAAGAATCGTTATTTATCTTCTTGGTTTAATTAACTGTGTAATTAATTTTTAATTAAGATTCTTTAGTTAATTAATTAATGAAGTATTTAAAGCAGTTGTTATCTTAATGATTGTCATCTTAATGATTATCGTTGTTTTTATTGGTGAAAAAATTGATAATCGGAAATGTTGTCATGTTTTTCTATCGGAAATTAAGATTATTCATAATGCGATGAATACATGAGTGATTAAAAAACGATGTTTGTTTTTAAATCTTTTATATTGTATCGGTTTTTAATTTAATTGTGTTTACTTAAAATACATTTAATTTAGTATACTTTGTATACTGATTGTGTTGTTTGTATGTCCAATGTGTACATTTTTTTACTTTCCTATATGAATAAATAGGAAGGAAAGTATTGTTTTCATGTCAATTTTAAGAAATTGAGTTTCACCACATCTACATGTTTTCAGACCCCCTCAAAAAAAACATGTGCACGTGTGTGTGTGTGTGACCAGAATATCTTAAGAAGGGAACATCATACGAACTCAAAACTTAAGTTAAATACTACTACCGGACCTGACACGAACATGAACGATCCAATGAAACATAGACTGTTATTCTACTGCTCCTATTAGCAAATTTCCAGCATTTAATCGGACTATTTGTATACAGATTTGATCTGTATAATATTCCCACGATAATAGAGTTCTAGTATTTAGTGACTCTCCAAGAAAGTTCACGGTTTGCACGTGTTCAAGGATATTATTTTGAATAAAGGCATCCACTTCTCTGTTTTTCCCCATATACGAGGCGTATTTTTAAAGTAAGTACCGTTTGAAAATAAAAAAAAAAATAAAAGGAAATTTGCAAAAACTAATTTTATTTTCGGAATCTACATACTTTTATCTATTTTTCTACATAGTTTCCAAGTTTTTGTAAACACTTATCATATCGCACAACTAAATTTTGGAAACCTTCTTCATAAAAACTTGCCGCCTGCTGTGATAACCAAGAATTCACGGCCGTTTTCAATTCGTCGTCATCGTCATAACGGCTGCCGCCCAAGTGATGTTTCAGATGACGGAAGAGATGAAAGTTGCTCGGCGCAAGGTCAGGGTTGTATGGTGGGTGGTCCAAAACTTCCCAGCCAAAAGAGTCCAATGCAGCTCGGGTCTGAGCGGCAGTGTGAGGGCTTGCATTATCGTGCAGAAACAAAATTCCTTTTGTGAGCATGCCACGTCTCGTGTTTTGAATTGCTCTGCGCAGCTTCCTCAGGATTTGGCAGTAGGCTTCTGCATTTATTGTCGTTCCTCGTTCCATAAAGTCGACCAGCAAAACACCATGCCTATCCCAAAACACGGACGCCATGATCTTGCGCTGTGACAAAGTCTTAGGCTTTGACCTTTACGGGAGAGTGCGTGTGTCTCCATTCCATGCTTTGTTGATTCGATTCGGGAGTGAAATGCGAAATCCACGTTTCGTCTCCAGTTACGATCCGACTCAGGATGTCGTCACCATTTTCGTCATAACGTGTCAGAAAATTCAAGGAACTCTCGAGTCTTTTGTGTTTGTGCTCCTCTGTCAGGAGTTTAGGGACCCAACGCGAGCACAGTTTCTTAAAGTTTAATTTTTCATTAACAATTTTGTAAATCACAGACCTCGAAACGTCGGGAAATTCGTCATCTGAAACATCACTTGGGCGGCAACCGTTATGACGATGACGACGATTTGAAAACGGCCGTGAATTCTTGGTTATCACAGCAGGCGGCAAGTTTTTATGAAGAAGGTTTCCAAAATTTAGTTGTGCGATATGATAAGGGTTTACAAAAACTTGGAAACTATGTAGAAAAATAGATAAAAGTATGTAGATTCCGAAAATAAAATTAGTTTTTGCAAATTTCCTTTTATTTTTTTTTTATTTTCAAACGGTACTTACTTTAAAAATACGCCTCGTATTATGTTTGTTTTCGAACTGGTACGTATAGTCACTTGAGTCACGAGTTTGCCCTTGTTTGCTACGAGGGGTAAAGGGGGAACAGCATCAGTGCGCATGCACAATTGCTTTAATTTAGTACGACAAACATAAGAATTTTTACTTTAATCAGAGCATATACAGTATATCGCGGAATCTTTTGTAGGTTAACTGTACGAATATAACTTTGTTGTTGTTGTTTAGGTGATGAGCCTGTAGGCTGGTTTGAACCTGTAGAGGTTTTACTAAGTAAAACGAGGAGTGAGGTGGTTTACAATTGCCTTCCTCACTGAGTGGAAAAGTATATAAATATTCTTATCAGCATGCCGGGCCCTCTGAAAAACACACATTTTCCACTCTGCAAATGACACCTTCACTTCATTCACCACAGGGTCTGGCTGTATAATGAAATTCATTACTTTCAGAGGAGATAACTCTGATTAGTGTCACAATACACCTCTACCTCTTCTGTTCTTAAATTTTTTTTTTAATTTCTAATATGTGTACGTTGCAATCTGTTCAATTTTAGAACAATAAGCAACCCCATGACCCAATGAGATGAGGATGATGTGTGTGACGTGTAAATGAGGTGTAGTCTTGTACAGACCCAGGTCGACTACTCCTGAGAGAGTATGGTTAATTGAGCCCCAACCATCAAAGTACACCGGCAACCACGGTCTAGTATTCAAATCCGTATAAAAGTAACTACCTTTACTAGGATTTGAACCAGGAACCTTTGTCTCCAAAAATCAGCTGTTAAACAGCTGATTTTGGCGACGACTTTACCTCTAGACCAACCCGGTGGGTCTGTTCTTAAATGGTCCAGTCATTTAATTGGCTGACCATGAGATAAGAAACAGAACTATTTATTTTAGCCCTGCAACGAACAGCTTGAGTGTAAATAATTTGACACTCCACCTGTCTGTTATGGGCAGTATAACTTTGTTACTGTAAATACAAATGTCGGTTTTTCGAAATTGTGATCAGACTTCACAGTGCTAAACGCAATGTAATAAAATGTTGTGAAATTCAAGCTAAACAAAAATGCCTATCCGTGCTTCTTAACAAAAGCCATGAGTGAGCGGCTAACTACTGTGATATTTCTCTTTAACAGTTTTTTTGACACCTGGTAAAAAAAGAAAACTATTAGGTAGCTACTACAGACACTGATAATGAAAACGCCGCTGATACCAACAGTAAAGAAGGCGATTTATTCATAATTAAAGTAAATCAAACATTTCTAGTCATGTAATTAAGCTATAGGCAATATTTCAGGTCATACTCATTCCTTATAAGGTTTATGAAGAAAACATTTTCTCGGAATAAACCACAACTTAAAAAATGTATCTAGAAACTACACGGTAGTGAAATGTACGAGTAGTGTCTCGCTGTTGAGGTTGGCAGCTTTGTCAAATTTTCACTTTCCTTCCTCACAGCCCATAAATACGCAAAGGCAATCTTGTGACTTCAGTATCTATGCTAACACTTCTTCATTGACTGTTAGCATAAATTTATTCAGAAATTGGACTGCAGATTCTAGGCTAATATGTGTATTCCTTTTAAAAGTATCACTGGTAAACTTTGGTTTATTTATGAAGCATCATCAGCAAACAATAATGCTCTACTGTTAAGTATGATTTCTGGTTATCTATTTATGTGTAACAGAAACAAAATGTATCCTAAAATTGATAAAACTCTTTGGTACACCAGCTATGATGTTAAACTTTCAAGTAAAAATTTTTTTAAGTTTACCTCTGACTACTCGTGTTATTTCTACGCATTGTACTTTACGTATAAATGATTTAAGACTAAAACCATTTAGTTCTACATCTCTAACATCAATCATTCTATAATTTTCAACAACGATGAAAATGATCGACTCAGTCAAAAGCTTTATTAGGTCTAGAAACAGCTAATTTTGTATGTAATTTGGTACGTACCATTATACACAGATTTATGTAAATCCATGAATACAGGGCGTTTGTATGGTGTTCTTTCGGGGTTATGAAAATTCACTAGAAAAAAAAAACTATTTTACTTACTTGAATGAAAGTTGTACGGGCCGATGCAGGGACTCAAACAGTTATTTTTTAAAACCTATTAATGTTCAATGTGTGCTCCGTTGGTGACACGGCACACATCAACTCGAAAGTCTAGCTCTTGCGAAACATGTTCTAACATGTCCGTTTCAATAGAGTTGACTGCATTGATTACGTGATCCTTGAGCTCAGCGATATCGTTCGGCATTGGTGGGATAAACACCTTGTCTTTCACATGACCACAGAGAAGAAGTCACATGGCTTGAGGTCTAGTGATCTTTGTGGCCATAGCATAATGTTTTTGTCAGACGTGCGTCCTATCCAGCATCGATGTTTTTTGTCTCCATTAGATAGATGCTGCATTAATTGAAGATGTTACAAAGAACTCTCCACACGGTCGTTTTCAGAATTCCTAACCCTTTGCCTGCAGACGCAGTCGATTTTGATGGGCTGCGAATGAAACTTGCATGCACACGTTAGACATTGGCATCTGAGGTCGATGGATGACCAATTGATTTCCATTTGCACAAGTAACTAGTTTCAGTGAATTGTTTGTACCATGCTAGATTGAATTGTCACTTGGTGGTGGATCCTTATTAAAAATGTCAACCGAAATGCATGTTGCACAGTAATTGCTGACTTCGACACGGGAAATTCTAACACACAAAACGACTTATCGTTTCCTGTGGCAGCCAGTTTCTCAGCTGTCTACGCCTAACGGGCAAATGGTTAACTAACTGCCCAGAATATGAGGAAAAACTATTTGAATTGCTCTTTCTTACAGTACTTGTTTTTTTTTTTAATATATTATGACCGCATAAATACGGTTCATAAAATACGTGCATAAATACGTTCCGATCTTTGTTTCTTTCTGGTGTTGAAAAAAATTTGTATTGTGTGTTTTCTTCTTATAAGTGTGAAGCGGGTGTATTTGTTTTGGATTTTATTGTTTAATAGTACTTTAGTACTTTTAAGTAGCCTACTTGTTTTTTTCTTATAAGTGAAATACTTTTTATGTACGGAATTTTTGTAACCCCGAAGTACATTATGAAACGCCCTGTATATTTAGCAGCTGAGTAAATTGGAGAATTGAATGGGAAAGTTTCAGTAAATTACGGTGTACTCTGGTTTTTTTATATCCTTTTTACGTACAGTTTTTGTGAATATTAAGTATAGATTGTGTTTATTTAGGATTTGTGTAATGTTTTGATATTGTTTGCGCTTTTTCAGTCGTACACCAGGCAGCCGACAGCCGTCACCATCCGATGAAGACCTGAACAAAAACACAGGTGGTGGTACAGGCGGAGGAGGTGTCGTGGTTTTGGAAAATCCGCACGTCGGGCATCCGCTGATGGGCCACGCACATCATTTCCCACCACCGCCGCACGCGGCGCATCCGCTCACTCATCTGTCCGATTCGCATTTCGAACACGTCATGCTCGATCCAAACTCGTTTGAAAATTACCCGGGTAATCCGGGAGGCGCTGGACCGGGCGCTCCACCTCAACAGCCGGGAACTGCCCCACAACAACCTGGTCAACAGACGATCGATTCGCCCAGCGTTTTGCCGCAGTCCTTCGATGTTCAGGTAAGAATTTTTGTACTTTTATATTTTGTATTTTATATTTTGATTATTTATGGTTGTTTTTTTTTTATTTATGACGTGAGCTTTCCATTACTTATTGTTATTCTTTTCAAATGTTATATTATTTTTGATAGTAGAAAATGAAACATTTTAATTTTTGTAGCATTCGTTTGCGAAGATAAGATTTACCTTTTGTGGTGATTCACCGTGTTGTGAAGACGTACAGTAGACCTCCCTATAGCAACCGAATTGGTTCCGGGAAACCGGTCGTAAATCGAATAGTAACGGATTCTTAACATACAGAATTTTTAATAAAATTAACAAGTTAATAATATTTTACACTATTATTCCCTTTTATTAGTTCTCTGGTGAAAACACCATTTAATACATTGGAATATAGATTCAGGTTTTTACAGTGAACACATTTTTTATTAAATTTAGAAAAAATACAATAACTTGAATATGTACTGACTGCACTGTACATGAAGCATAGGCCTACAATAAAAAAATTATGAAATCATAAAAATAACAGTACTTTAACATTTTCTGTGTTGTGTTAGTTAAATTTAAAACTTGCCTGCTGTGTAATTTACTGTCGTGATGTTGAGGGTTGAGGATCAGCTTTTTGACAGCTCACCGCTTGTACATCTGTTTTTGCCGTTTTATAAAAATAACTAAGTGGCTTCTGAACGTTTTGCGTCTTCATCGATTTATAACTTTGTTGATAGCATGAGAACTCACGGCTGCGGTTACAGCCATACTGTGATTAGAATCTGGATCGTCTAATTTGAAAATATTTAATCCTTTTTGGACCAGCCAATTCGGACAATATTTTGCTGTAGGACAAGGAAGTTTTATTGATTTTTACAGTGGTCTCTTCAAGAAACTGTATATTTAAAACTATCTTGAATAATGAAGTCTTTGTTTTTTTTTTGTAAAGAAATGTACTACAAACACATTTTAACCAGTTGATGATAAATTATTTCTCACAATTTTAAATTGCTTTGATTACATTACATTAGAAATTGCTACTGATAATGTATAGAAAAAAATTTTTTTTTGCTTTTGAAACTTATGTTAAAAAAAAAACAATCAATTTTGTGCATAATTCCAAAATTTCAGCCATAAATATTTTGTTCACATATTCTAAAAGTAGTTAGTTATGAAGAAAAAGTATCCAAGTAGTAGACGCCATGCAGTACACTCACCTTGCATAAAATGAAATCCAATATTGTTCCTGTTTGAAGTTTATTTTATCAACACTAACACTATTTTTATCAATGAAATTTAAATGTTTAAAAATAATAACCTACAATTTTCACAATAACCTAACACGTTGTCTACACACAAGATCAAACTAAGCCTAAAACAAAACTATACTTATACAATAATCCGATATCAAGTAAAATAAAGTGACACTACAACACACAAATAATGTACACAAGTATCTACAAAATCAAGCACGTTCTAAAATATTTGTAACTTCGTAAATTGAAATAATAAACGTGCACAAAGCAACAAGTAAAACGTAACCTCAATCACAACAACTAAGACGCACGCTTACTTCAGCTGGTGCGTAGTACTGCCAACATCATAAATTGTAACTAAAATAACAAACTTAAAGTTAAAAAAAAAACATATTTTAGCAATACTACTATAAACTACATAATTTATTGAATATTTTGGATAAAATATCATGAAGTTTTGTTGAAAAATAAATTAGTTGCACAACTTTTTGTAAACGTCTGACAGATCGGACGCTGGTCCTTTAGCGTAACCTTCAGCTGTCCGATCTATCGGACGTTGGTCCCTAAAGGGTTAAGCCACTTTCAACTAATTTAAATGCTTTCGATGGTCTTCTCGTCAATTTTTTTTTATCAGCTGTGGGTTCTGATTCACTTACTTAAACATTCTTCTTTCAATTGCTGAGCATCTTGTTGAACAGATGCAATAAGCTTTTCATTGGAAATATCCTTTTCAGCATTTAACAACTCTGTAACGCACGCCTTCATTACAAACTCCCAAGTTAAGACTACTGGCTATCTCTACAATTTCAGTCGTTGCATTCAACGCAGGGATCTCAGTAATTTGCTTGCCGTTATGATAGTGAAGACAAATTTTTTCCATCTATTTTGAATGTTTTTCGGAAACTTCCATCCATGCATTCTGACAGCTCACTAAGGATGAAATGAACATTAATGTTAATTAATGGAATATAACGTGTTATTCAATTTTTTTATAGCTTTTGTAATATATTGAATTTTCTCCAGTATTCTATTATAGTTTTTCCACCTTCCTTAATAACAGTGCTGAATAACTTTCGAAAACTGTGGCGGAAGTAATACGCTTTAAAACATGCGAGGACAGATTGATCCATAGGCTCGAGTAATGATGACGTATTCTGTGGCATAAGAATGACCCTTACATTAGAATTCTTACCTTCCAGGCCCCTGCGGCTGTGTGTGACTTTTGACATTGTCAATTAATAATATTGCCTTCAATGGCAAGTTGTTATCGACCTTTTTTTATCGATCTTTTTGTACGGTCGGTTGCTATGCCAAGCCGTTGTAAATCGGGGGTCTGCTGTATGTAATGCCCTTTGTGCAATTTTTCTTTATTTCCGTTGAAATTATACCATTTTGAATAATTTGAAAATTGTCAGCCGGTAGCTAAACGATTTGAATATTTTTCTTTTAAAATTTTGTAAGCATGAAAATCTAAAATAATCCTGCCAAGCACATTTCTCGAGTCTTGGCGTAAATAAATGAGAACATCACAAATTCATTTATTTGTTCACGAAGGGACTCGTAACTTTACCGTATCTTCATTTTTAGAATCTGTCAAAAATTAGAGCAGGAAAGTGGCATTTATTTGTTTAATGTATCATCTCTTTTGTTTCTGTTGTGGTTGATACCCCTATTTAAACATGTTATTTGTGTAATTTTTTTAATAAGACAAACTTACTGACTTATATTTTATTTTATAGACTTACAGACTTTATTTCAATAATACAACATTAAGATAGGTTAGATAACAAATTTTTTTAAATTAATTATGAATAAAATATATTTTACTTGCAAAAATGTTGCTTTTAATATCATATTTGGTCATAAATTAGCTGTAATAATTGTGTTCAAGCAAAAAAAAAAAATAGAGCAAAATAATATTCATTTCTGAAAAAAAAAGTAAACCGGTAAGGGGTTAAATGGTTTGGTTGTTTAATTGGTTGACCATGTGATGAGAAACGGAACTTTTTTGTAGCCCTGGAACTAAAAGATTAAGTGCAAAGAATTTGACACTCCACCGGCCTGTTATGGGCCAATTTTTATACACATGTTCATCTTCTTCTTGTTCTTACAAACAAGGATTAGGCTTGCGCCTGTTCCGACTCATAACAGCAAAATTTAACTCAATTTCCTTTTCCCATGTATTTACACAACATTTAAGTTATATATTTTATATATATATTTTCCTGTTTTGTTACATTATGTCTTTATAAAAATGATTCTTACAACAATCACTCCCATCTCTTGCGTGGTCTCCCCACATCTCTCCTCCCTTCCGGTCTGTACTTTAAAACTTTGAGGGGAACCCTTTCATTTGACATTCTCTCTACATGGTCTTTCCATTTCGATCTATATTCTTTCACCTGTCCATTAAAGTTCACATGTTCATTAACGTGAAAATTTCAAATTCTGATAATGTGTAATATTTTCTATTTTTAAACCGTGGTTAACTTTTGATTGCATGGTTGAAAGTAAGTAGTTCAGTTGAGTTACTTTTATATGAATTTTAATACTAGACACATTGGTTTACTGGTGTACTTTTGATGGTTAAGAGGTTAAGGGGGGAGTATACCATAAAAATAAATATTTACATCTTTCAAGTTAGAACCTTCACTACTTTTTCATTTTATTGCCTAAGATTAGCACATTCTTTTCATTATAACACTTGTTAAAAAAAACTACCCCTAGGCCTAAAGAACGGGGTGGGTTTTTAATTACAATGGTTTTTTGGAAAATGGATTTTTTAAATACTATTCTGACATGAAAAAATTTATTTGCGGGAAAACACTATTAAACTAAATGATATTTCTTTTAAGTAACATACCTATTATCTTAAAATAGAGCAAGAACGATACAGTAGAGCAATCATAGAGCAAGAATGATACAGTAGAGCAATCATAGAGCAAGAATGATACGGTAGAGCAATCTAGTGGTGTTATAATGAAAACAGAATGAAATGCACTTCAAATTTAAAAAACAACTGCAATAGTTTATCTGCAATCAGTCTTGAGTTATTTTACATAGAAAAACCTGATATTTTTGCTTCTAAGCACAAAAAAATCGAGTTGACACTTGCAACAAAATAATTTATTTGTAACGTTTCTATCAATCCATTTTACAAAGTAAAATAACCCTCTTATTCAGAACATTCCACACAATAAAAAAAAGCAAAAAAAATATTTTTGGGAAAAAATTTATTTTTGGTCATTTTCATGGTGTACGCCCCCCGAAAAAATTTATTTTTGGTCATTTTCATGGTGTACGCCCCCCTTAAATAACCATTAGGTTTAGGTCAACAGCCAAGGGCTGTTTTCAACCACTAGAGGTTTTATCAAGTAAAAACAAGGCGTGTTGTTGTTTACTACTGCGTGCCTCACTGAGTTGAATGATTATATTTATCAGCATGCTGGGCCTCTGGAAACCACCCGTTTTTCCACTCAGCAAATGACACCTTCACTTCATTCACCATAGGGTCTGGCTGTATAGTGAAATTCATTACTCACAGAGGAGTTAACTCTTGAGTATTGTCTCTTACACCGCTACCTCTTCTGTTCTTAAATAGTTCAGTCATATAATTGGCTGACTATGTGATAAGAAACAGAAATATTTTTTTTCAGCCCTGGAACCAACGAGATCGAATGCAATTAATTTAAAACTCCACCTGTCATTTATGGACAAAAAAATAACCTTTATCTTACTGGAATGGTCAGGCTGAGTCTGTATGTGTCTACAATACATTTACACGTCAAACATATAATTCTCTATCTTATCTGATCGGGTTAGGGCATGTTTATTGTTCATAAATTGATTTTAGCATAGCAATGTAGAGAAATTTTATCAGCTCTGCTCTTGAGAAAGAAATTATTTTGTTCAGATATTTTGTTTTGTTATCAAATGAGTGAAATTGCTTGTTCTTTCGTAGAGAAACAATTGAACAATACTGTAATAAAGTTAACATTAAAATATAAAACGTACAACACCATTGTACATTAATAATAATAATAATTATAATATATTTACACATATCTTTTTTTTTCTAATTTTTGAAATTGATTAATTTTGAAATGATTTAAAATCGAAATGAACGTAAACATACAGTAAATCTTTGCTTCTTCGACATTGTATACTCAATGTGGTTTGTGGCAAAGTGACATGACTTTGTGTAAGTAGTGATCCGGGATGCAGGTAAGCCCCTTCACTTTCTCCTCATTCCCCTACCCTTCTGTTGTCCTTAAGTACAGTACTGTACAGAAAGGCATGTCAGTTTGTTTAAATTGTGAGATTTTTACATTAAAATCATGTTTTTACTTATAATATGCCATACGCTCTGGTGGAGTGTTAAATTAATTGCACTCGATCTGTTTGTTCAAGCGCTACGAAAAATAGTTCTGTTTCTTATCACAAAGTCGGCAAATTATATAACTGAACTATTTAAGAACAGAAGAGGTAGAAGTGTAAAAGACAATACTCAAGAGTTATCTCCTCTGAGAGTAATGAATTATACTATACAGCCAGATCCTGTGGTGAATGAAGTGAAGGTGTAATTTGCAGGTTGAAAAGTGGGTGCTTTTCGAAAGACCTTGTCATGCTGAAACGCATGCTTCTTTGACATTTTGTATACTTTGACATGGGTCGTGGCAAAGCGACATGTTGTGATGTAAGTAGCAATCGAGCAAGCAGGTCAACCCCTTCGCTTTTACCTCATTCCTGTACTTCTCCGTTGTCCTGGAGTATATTATTGTACAATTCGGCATGTCATTTTGTTTGTGTTCATTAAAATTGTGCAATTTTTACGCTGAAATTGTGTTTTTAATGCTTCCTACTTATAATATCCATATGCTATGGTGGAATGTTAAATTAATTGCTCTCGTTCTGTGTGTTCGAGCGTTACGAAAAAATAGTTCTATTTCTTATCGTACAAGAAAGTACCCAAAAGTAACCGAAATAGCATTTCTGTGGGCGGTGCTTGTGTAGTATGTATGTATTTCTGCCACACAGACGTGTGCAGCACAACTCATTTTAAGTTCAGTGCAGTGATTGCAACTCGTTGCGAGTTTAATATTCATCTGCAGTGATTGTTTTTGCTAGCGCTGTTTTGTTCTTGTTTCGTTTTTTTTATGATGGCAAGTTTAAGTGAACAACATGCAGCTGTGAAAATTTGTTTTCTTGTCGGTAAAAGTGCTGCTGAAACTGTTTTAATGTTGCAAACAGGTTACAAAAATGACGCTATGGGAAAATCTCAAGTATACGAGTAATTTTCTCGGTATAAAAATGGCGACATGTCGATTGATGACAAACCTCGTTTTGTGGATGTGTCCATCAACTGCGGAATCGATGAAAATGTTTAAAAAATTTGAAAGCGTGTGAAATTGACTGACTATTTGAAAGTTTTAAGAAAATTGCACAACAGTGTTTGTCAAAAAAAGATCCGATTTGTGGCAGACAGGAGACTGGTTCTTCCACCTCGACGATGCTCCTGCACTCATAGACATCTCGGTGAAAGATTTTTTTGACTAAACATGGCATGGTTCCGCTGCCCCACGCACCTTACTCGCCTGACCTGGCTCCGTGCGACTTTTTCTTATTTCCACGCATGAAAAGGGACATTAAAGGACACCAATTTGACAACATTGTAGTAGTAGTTTATCCGTGTCATTTTTCACTTTTTTGTAAATTTTTCAAAAATGGGGTTCTACGATTTTTTTTAATAATTGCCTCAAATACTAAATTTTTATGCTCTAGAAGATAGGGGTAAGTAGACGCCATGTCTGCTGAAATTCTTGGAAAGGCTGTTTCCTCGTAAAAAAATTATCTTAAGATTTTGGCTTTAATATGCAGTTTAGCGCAAAATCTGTATAATAAAAGTTGTGAAGAATTATAATTCTACAACTTTTATTCAAACTTATCTTTGTATAATGTTTAGTTTAGCGGTAATTATTGATTTTCTGTTTTTTTCTCATGAAAATGTGTAAAAAATCGATTTTTTAAAGATTTCAGCTTCAGTATGCATTTTACGACGAAAATATATATAATAAAATTTATAGGAAATTAAAAGATCTACAACTTTATAGCATTTTTCTCTACAGAGCCTAGATTAGCGTGAAAGAGTGATTTTCTGTATTTCTAAGCCAAACAGGTTGATTATCATTTTGCGTCAATCACTCATAATTATATTAGTTTATATTTTCTGAAGTTAATTTTTTTTTGTTTATTTCTAATGTTTTATTGCTAATTTTACATTACATTGTTCATTATTTACATTGGCAAGAGAAAGTCGCGTGAGTGTTTCACAACAGAATTTTTTTTTACTGTTCTTTAGAGTTGTGTCTTGTATGTTCATACTGGGGGGAATTTCAGAAAAAAATTAATTGTAAGTTTCAGTTTTTGTTAAAAGCCTTACTTTTACTAAACGTTTTCAAAATGGGTTGAATTATGGGAAAATTAATGGAAATGAGCATAAAGTTTTAGTGTTGCTTGCCAGTAAACTTATTAAATTAGTTACAGTAGTTTTTATTAATTATTTTAAGGTTATTAACGTGAAGAATTATGTTGGATACTTATTAAAATATTAATCAAATTATTATTGAAATGTCATTGCAGTGTAACTAATTTTATTTTATTAGTTTATTTAGAAGTTATAATTTTGTTATTAATAAATTTAACAATATTGAAAGTATTAATACGTCGTGAACCTAGGTTATCGACCTGTAAAAGCAGACTTTATTAACAGGTTCCAGGTGGTTCGAACGGATTCCGATAGGGTGCGCTACTGTACGTTGAAAAGGTTTGTTTGGATGCCGCTAGATGGCGCGCGGTGTTCGATATTGTATCCCTCAGCTGTTCATCTCTTAGCGTTAATCCGTCTGCTTTGTTTTTTACTACAATGAAAGATACTGTAGTAGTCCAAGACCCTTTGTTTGTTAATGAAATTGACAGTTTTAATCGACCGAACTGTGTTCAGAAATTGGGTTACGATTTTAATTTATGAAGCGTTTTCACGCAACCCCGCGGTATGGAGATAATAAATAAATTAGTATGAACACGGGCAAAACACTGGTCCGCGAAATAAAACATTTTGTGTGAAACTCTCACCCGACTTTCTCTTGCTAATGTAGGTAATTTTATTCATGAGCAAATAACATAAAATGAAAATCGACCTCTGTTCGAATGAAAAATACGGAAAATCAGTGATTGCCTCTTAAGTCCTAAACTCTAGGCTCTGTAGAGAAAAATACTAAAAGTTGTTGCTTTTTATACAGATTTAGATGTAAAAAAAACTGGTGCGAACACTCACACGGCTTTCTCTTGCCAATGCAAATAATGAAAAATATAATGTAAAAAAAATATGGTGCAAAATGACACGACTTTCTCTTCCCAATGCAAATAATGAACAATATAAATGTTAAAAAAATTGGTGCGAGCACTTACACGACTTTCTCCTGCCAATGCAAGTAATGAACAATATTAACCAAATATTAGTGTAAAAAACATTAGAAATAAACAAAAAAACTCCCGTCAATAAACATAACTTAATTTTAATCATGAGTGAAAGACGCAAAGTGAAAATCAACCTCAGTTAGGCTTAAAAATACGGAAAATCACTCAATCACGCTTAACTAGACTCCGTAGAGAAAAATGCTGTGAATAAAAGTTGTAGATCTGTTAATTTCCTATAAATTTGATTAGAATACACTTCGTTGTAAAATGCACACTTAGCCTGAAACCTGAAAAAATTGATTTTTTTCAGATATTCATGAAAGAAAATAGAAAATCACTAATTACCGCTAAACTAAGCGTTGTACAAAAGATGTTTGAAATAAACTTGTAGAACTTTAAATTCTCTACAACTTTTATTATGTACATACATTTTTGCGCTAAAATGCATATTAAAGCCGCAATCTTAAAAAAAAAACAATTTTTTTACGAGATAACAGCCTTTCCAAGAATTTCTGCAGACATGGCGCCAATCCTGTCTTGTAGAGCATAGAAAAATTTAGTAAATCATTCTTTTTAAAAAAAAAATCGTAGGAGCCGTTTTTTGAGAAAATGTCAAAAAGTGAACGTTGCCACGAATAAACTACTACTTCCGGTTGACCGATTTTGATGGAAATGATCTTGTCGGGTCCGGTAGTAGAATCTAATTTAAATTTCAAGTTCGTACGATATTCCGTTCTTAAGTCATTCTTTGCGCGCGCGCCCACACACACAGACCAATCGCTAATAAAAACATGATTGTTTTGGGTTCAGGGGTTCTGAAAACGTGTAATGTAAAAAAAAAATGGTGCAAAATGACACGACTTTCTCTTGCCAATGCAAATAATGAACAATATAAATGTTAAAAAAAATTGGTGCGAGCACTTACACGACTTTCTCCTGCCAATGCAAGTAATGACCAATATTAACCAAATATTAGTGTAAAAGCCACTTCGAATTCGTTTATTAGGGCCAGCCGTTTAATTGGGCCAAAATGCTCCGGTCCCGCTGTGCCCCAATTATCCGGAATTGACTGTATTTAGTTTTAACATAGGGGAGAGGGACCAAATATGGAATACCATTTTCATTTTTCTCGGTTTCTATGACTTTTTTGAAATTATTTAAATTTTATATCATTAGTAGAAATAATTTATTTCACAACTAGAAAATACAAAATTTTAACTTTACAAAAATGTTTGTTTATTTTTTTAATTTTCTTTAGCGACATGATTTATACAATTCACAAAATAGGATCTCAATATGGAATACATTGGGTTATAATTTGGAATACATGGAATAGATACATAATTTCCGTACATAGTTTTTAAAGCACCAAAGTATTAGTCCATTCAGTTTATTTCACAGTAATCGCAGATAAAATACAACCTTTCAGCACTAGTGCATTGTTGTTCGTGATATCAATTATTACACCTCGAGCATTGAATTTACTTTTCACTTTTTTACTTTCTCTTGCTTATATGAATATATAGGAAGGAAAGTATTGTTTTCATGTCGATTTTTCGAAATCGAGTTTTCACCGGATCTATACGTTTTCAGACCCCCTGAACCCAAAAAACATGTTTTTAGCGATTGGTCTGTGTGTGTGTGTGTGTGAACAGAATATCTCAAGAACGGAACATCGTACGAACTTCAAACTTGAAACTTAAGTAACATACCACTACCGGACCCGACACGAACATTTTCATCAAAATCGGTCAACCGGAAGTAGTAGTTTATTTGTATAATTTTTCACTTTTTTGCGATTTTCTCAAAAACTGGTCCTACGATTTTTTTTTAAAATCGCCTCATTCACTCAATTTTTTATTCTCTACAAGATAGGGTAGGCGCCATGTTTGCTGAATTTCTGGGTGAGACTGTTTTCACGTAAAAACATTTTCTTTTTAAGATTGCGACTTTAATATGCATTTTAGCGCAAAACGTTATATAATAAAAGTTGTAGAGGATGTAAAATTCTACAACTTTTATTTCAAACATTTTTTTGTATAACGCTTAGTTTAGCGGTAATTAGCAATTTTATGTTTTTTTCTCACGAAAACGTGTGAAAAATCGATTTTTTTGAGATTTCGGCCTTAGAATGCATTTTACGACAAAAGTGTGTATAATAAAATTTGTAGGAAATTAAAAGATCTACAACTTTTATTTAAAGCTTTTTTTTGTACAGTGCCTAGTTTAGCGTGAATGAGCGATTTTCCGTATTTTTAAGCCAAACTGAGGTCGATTTTAATTTTGCGTATTTCACTAATGTTTTTTGAGGTTAGTTTTTTGTTTATTTCTAATATTTTATTACTAATGTTAGGTTTATTATTAATTATTTGCATTGGCAAGAGAAACTTGTGTGAGTGTTTCACACCAGATTTTTTTATCTTCATTATAATCACCTTGACAAAACAGACCCTGTATTTGGTCTGTTTGAATCTGTTAGTTGTTTCTGTCAGTATAACCAATGGTGCGAGAAGATCAGGATTTCCAACGTCCTGTCTGGAAAATCACTATTATTCCATAATAAGACCCTATTCCATATATGGCTCCCTTCCCCTACTACCTAATTTAATCACGATTAAAATTAGGTTATGTCTTCATTATGTACATTGGTAATGGAAAGTCGTGTGATTGTTCCAAACCTGATTTTTTTTTTTTTAAAGAAATACCATATATATGAGTCAGTTGTGGATAAATCGCCCGCGGATGAGAACTGGTCACACGCTAAACGTGTTTTGCGCCGTAGAAATTACCGGCTGTGTTTCTAACGTGCTGTAGCTATACATAATACGGCAGTAGTAGGTATAATATATCAGACAGACAGACGGACGGTAGGTGTCGATGTGTTTGTGGGTAACAAAAGAGAAGATTACCCGGTCGAACTGGTCTGAAAAAACACGGTTAATTTTTCTTTCTATTTACCTTGTCCGGTGTTCATTAACCAGTTTTATTGAATTCTAGATTTGATGCCAAATCCTTTCGTATATTTGTATTAGTTTTTTTTCATAATTTTTTTAATAAAATCGTGTATTTTTTATATTGTTGACCGCTTTATATGAACTTTCTCCTTTCATCTCGTTTTGTTCGTTTTTCTCTGTTTTACTTTCTTGCGTTTTTATTACGCAGGTATATAAAGTATTCGAACCTCTCCTTATCACCATTTCTGACCAGTTATCGCTTTTAATGGATAAATTTATTTGTGAATTGATTTCATCTGTGTCCATTAAATTCCATGTACTTTCTTAATCTTGTTTTTATCATGAGTGAATGACGCAAAATGAATATCAATCTCTGTTCGACCTAAAAAAAATTCGGAAAATTACTAAGTGGCGCTAAACTAGATTCTGTAAAAGAAAATTCTGGAAATAAAAATTATTGGAGATAATTCATCTCCGAGGCACAGTGAATTAGCCCGCTGGCCTACGAAGCGTAAGGTCTCTGGTTTGATTCCCGGCTAGAGTCTGGAAGTTTTAACACGTTAAAACCCACCGTTAGAATACCAAAACCCTTAGTAGTCGCTAAATGGCCAAGCTGTCGATGTGACTTTAAAAATGGTTATAGATGTTTTTATTATTCCATATAACGTTGATTATATTTATATAAAAAGTGTGGCTATTAATTAACGAGACTGATGTTGTAAACAATTTAATTTTAATTTTATACATAATCACTTATTGTCACCTTTAATATACACTCCTTCTCTATCCCTACAACGGTCCATGCGAATTTTCCATTGTTGGATACAGTGTTGGAAGCCATCTTCTGTCAGCTCCTTCAGGACACGTGCCGCTTTCTCTTTTACACCTTGCACAGACTTAAATCGTGTCCCTTTTAATGCAGATTTCACCTTAGGGAACAGGTACAAGTTAATAACATGTGATGAAACGTGGTTTTTTTTACTTATGGTCCGCCAATGAAGCGCCAATCCATGCACTGGAAGAGCCGAACTTCACCGAGAGTCAAAAAAGCTCGAACGAGCAAGTCAAAATTTAAAGCAATGATGATTGTTTTTTTTTTATATCAATGGGATTGTGTACCTTCACTGGGTTCCTGAAGGTCAAAAAATTAATCAATATTACTACCTTGAGGTACTTTCTAAACTACTTCAATGAGTAAGGAAAAAACGCCCCGAAATGTGGAATGACAAATCATAGGGGTTCTCTAGCAAGACAATGCGCCAGCTCATTCCGCGTTATCTATCAAAAGGTTTTTAGCCAAGTACAGCATCTCAGTGTTAGAACATCCACCTTATTCACCAGATCTTGCACCATGTAACTTCTATTTGTTCCCTAAGCTGAAATCTGCATTAAAAGGGACAAGATTTGAGTTTGTGGAACCTGTAAAAGAGAAAGCGGCACGTGCTCTGAAGTAGCTGACAGAAGATGACTTCCAGCACTGTTTCCAACTACGGAATCTCGCATGGAGCGTTGTTGTGAAATAGAGAAGGAGTGTTTATTGAAGGTGATAATAAGTGATTGTGTACAAAATAAAAATAACATTTTTTTGCAACGTCAGTCTCGTTAATTAATAGCCACACCTCGTATATTGGTGAGTAGGGGACAGTTTAGTCTGGTTTTTAGCTCAACAGCCGAAAGGCTGGTTTGAACCTCTTACAGGTTTTACTAAGTATAAACGAGGAGTGAGGTGGTTTACAATTGCCTTCCTCATTGAGTCGAAAGATTTTGGCCCTTCAAAAAGCATCCACTTTCCACCCTGTCAATGACACCTTAATTTCATTCACCTCTGAGTCTGGCTGTTTAATGATGAAATTGATTACTCTCAGAGCAGATATCTCTGACTAGTGTGTTTTACACCTCTGCCTTTTCTGTGGTTAAATAGTCCAGTCATATAATTGGCTGACCATATGACAAGAAACAGAACTATTTTTGTGGCCCTGGAACCAACAGATCGAGTGCAATTAATTTAACACACTACCTGCTCTCGTTATGGGGAAAGTTTAATCTATCATTTGAAACGTAATACGTACACAATATATCCATTAGTAATAAAGTTATGGCGATGGAAGCATTACATTTCAATACCCCTCGTACTATTTTTGGATTTTTGTTTTTACTGTAGCGAGGTTTTCAGTGTGTAAGGTTGTGTGAGAAGTTAAAACGCTTAAGTTTAATTTACCGTGACGCGTTGCTTAGTAGTAATGTAATAAAAGTTGAAGTTTTGCGAGAAAAATCATTATTATATTGTATTGTGTTATATTATACTGTATTACATTATAACTGATGTACGAGGGGGGGGGGGTACCTAAAAGTATCCGGAATAGCTCTGCTGTGGGCGGAGCTTGTGCAGTACAAATTCCCGCCACTAGGCTGCTTGTAGCGCTACTCATTGCCAGTTCAATGCCATTTTGTTCGTTGATCTAGCTTGTTCTGTTCTCGTGCAGTGATTGTTCTCGCTAGTGCTGTTTTGTGCTCGTGTCGTTTTTCAAGATGGTAAGTTTTAATGAGCAACGTGCGGCTGTGAAATTTTGCTTCTTGCTCGGTAAAAACGCCGCGGAAACAGTTGTAATGTTGAACACAGCATACAAAGACGACGCTATTGGAAAAACCCAAGTGTACGAGTGGTTTTTGCGCTTTAAAAATGGCGACATGTCGATTGAGAACAAACCTCGTTCTGGACGACCGTCGACTTCCCGAACAGACGAAAATGTTGTGAAAGTGAAAGAAATTGTACGAACAGACCGACGACAGACCATTGACCAAATATCACAGGTTAGTGGGGTTATCTTGGAGCTCAGTCCAACGCATTTTAACAGAAGACTTGACAATGAAAAGAGTCGCTGCCAAGTTTGTGCCTCGGGTTCTGACAGACACTCAAAAGGAACGTCGAATTGAAACGTGTAGTGATTTGAAACAACAGCTTGAAACTGATCCAGATTTCATGTCAAAGATCATTACGGGTGACGAGTCTTGGTGCTATGGGTACGACCCAGAAACCAAACAACAATCCAGTCAATGGAAGACTTCATTATCACCCCGACCAAAAAAAAGTCGTCAAGTCAGATCGAACATCAAAACAATGCTGATTTGTTTTTTTTGATGTGAGGGGAATTGTCCATTCAGAGTTCGTTCCACCAGGCCAGACGGTAAATCAAGCTTTTTATCTTGAAGTGTTAAGAAGACTACGAAACAGCATTCGTCGTAAAAGACCTAATTTGTGGCAGACAGGGGACTGGTTTTTCCACCACGACAACGCGCCTGCACACACGGCAATCTCGGTTACCCAGTTTTTGGCGAAAAACGGCATGGTTTTGCTACCACACGCACCGTACTCACCCGATCTGGGTCCGTGTGATTTTTTCTTGTTCCCACGCATGAAAAGGGGCATGAAAGGTCTCCGATTTAACAACGTTGATGATGTCAAGAAAAAAACGACGGATGAGCTGGCAGCCATCACTGAAGAGGAGTACAAAAAATGTTTTGAACAGTGGAAGCACCGGTGGGACAAATGTATTAGTTGTAATGGAGAGTATTTTGAAGGGGATAAGGTTCTTTTGTAAAAAAAATAAAAATAAATAGTTTTAAAAAATAATTCCGGTTTCTTTTGGGTAACCCCTCGTATTCTAGCGAAAGAGCGAGAAATATGTATGATGTGCGAAAATTTATTGTGCGTTTGCTGTTAATTTAATTCAGATTTAATACTAGTAAACTTTTGTGTTGAGAGATGATGTAGTTGTGTCGTTTTATTAAATTGTTGTTTACGCTCACTCGGATGCCCGTATTGTGTTAGTAGTTGTGGTAATTTCTAGTTTGGTTTATGATACGTTCTTCGGATGTACCGTTACGTTATACACCATACAGTTTACTCCCCCCCCCCACTTATCATCTCTATCCTTTTCTTTTTATAATACCAGGTGTGCGAAAAGTTAGTCAGACTGAAAATAGTATTGGTAACGCAATATAATTTGACGATCGTCAGTGAGAGTAAGACTTGACCATGCGGAGGGTGGAAGTGCTACTTTTTTATGTGCTTTTCTAAATACATGATAGCGACAGCTCTAACCATGACATCATGTTGTAGGTGTACTCTTACATTGATTTATTATGTTTACAATTATGTCGTTTTATAAACATCTCATTGTATTATTTATTCATTTTTAATAATTATCCTAAATAATAAACATCCATTCTAAATAAGCCATATTACTAGGCCTAAGCTATATTTAGTAACCTTTTTGGTCATCAGCAGTAAACTGAATTACTGCATTCTGGCATTTGTAGTATTAGACTAGTTAGTCCATGAGTTCCTTAATATCATGAATAATACTACTTTTATGGTGATTTCAAAATTTTGTATTTTTAGGGTTTTCATATTTCTTTATTTTCAGTTAAGTTATGTAAGGCCTTCGGGCCTTACATAACTTAACCAGCCCAGTCAGTCAGCTGGTAGAAAGTCGCTATTATTTGTTAAGTACCACCGATTGGGCAAGCGACTTAGTATGGTGTCCAGGTGACAGCCATCCGTGAAGAAATTCTGCTGGGAGTCCCTGGTCAAACTCACGCCTAATGCACGTCAATATAATACAGCCAAAAGCAGCGATCATATTGGGTAGTTGTCAACAATGTACAGTTCCCGATAACAAATTAAAAAAAAATAAAAAAAAGGTATGTTAAAGTGCAATTGAATTTTAAACAATTCACTTTCTTTAAATAATTACATTACTCTTTACTTATTTAGTGTGACGGGTCATGAACTAAATTTTATTATTTTAGTGTTTGTGGTGGTTACATTTTGAGTTTGACGCTTGATACGTCATGCGTTATGCTTTCGGGTTGGCCGTTGTGAGTAGGATAGATAGTATATTGTCCTCCACGTGATTTTTTTTTTGTTTTTTTTTTTTGTTAACGTCCGACTGTTCTGCAATTACTGCTAATGCAGACGGTGAAGAATGAAATGATTTTTTTGTAACGTATGAAAATATGCCATGCCTGAATGGGATTCGAACCCAAGACCGCATGATGAGAGGCGAGCACGTTACCAACTGCGCCAATGCGCCACAGATAGTGATGGGCGCCTCCACGTGATAGGCGCAGTCGTCAACTTATAGCGCGTAACCAATTCTCTGTCTTGTCATATAGTCAGCCAACAGTAAAGACTGAAACACTTAAGAATAGAAGAGGTAGCAGTGCAAAAGACACCAGTCTAGAGTTTTCTCCTCCGAGCATTATGAATTGCATTACACAGCCAGACCATGTGGTGAATGAAATGAAGGTGTTATTTGCAGGGTAGTAGGTGGTTTTCGGATGGTCCTGTATGCTGATAAGCGCATATAGCCACTAGGTGAGGAAGGCAATAGTAAAAAAAAAACCTCACTCTTTGTTTTACCTCTTTAAGAGGTTCAAACTTGTCTTCCGGCTGATGACTTAAACAACATTTTATTATTTTATGTACCAGGTGTGTAAAAATTGTAGTGTAGAACCGGTAAATATTTAGTCAAGTAGATTTTAAATTTTGAAAATTAGATATATTACTTTTAATATTACCGTTATATATTGTGCTCGCTAAAATATTTAATTAAGTATTCTTTATACACCGGGTTGGTCTAGAGGTGTAGCCGCGAGCAGCTGTTTAACAGCTGATTGTCGGAGACTAAGGTTCCTATAGTTCAGCCGCTCTAAGTTTGCTCCTACTGTTAACAAACCAAAACCAGCTACTACAGGGTGCACGCTAAAGTCCGTGACTTTATGGATGTCGTATTCCTATTAAGATAACTATTTTTTAAATTATAAGTACTTAAAGTACTAAAAACATCAGTCTGATATGATGTAGGCCTAACAATTTCATTTATAAAAATACTTTTAAAAGTATTTTGTTGTTATTTTTTAATCAGCGTGTACATATTTTGATATAATGCGCATGCTCAGTGACGTCATTATTTGTTTACATTAGGAGCAAACTTAGAGAGGCTGGACTGTAGTTCAAATCCTAGAAAAGGTAGTTACTTATATACGGATTTGAATGCTAGGCAGTGGTTGTGGGTGTAGTTAGATGGTTGGGGTTCAATTAACAATACTCTCTCAGGAGTGGTCGACCTGTGTCTGTAGAAGACTACACCTCATACATATCATCCTCATCTGATTGGGTGATGGGGTTGCTTATTGTTCTAAATTGAACAGATTTCAATGTACACAAATTAGGAATTAAAAAAAAGAATTCCGTTAAAGTTTTTGTCTTGTTTGTCGCTGATAGTTCATTGAAAATGGAGCTATTATGATTGCAGTTTCAAATAAATAAACTGAACGGTTCGGTGTATTACAACCGACAAAGCAACAAACGACTTGAAATATTGTTTCTTATATTTCATGCTACAACAATTAACAATTTTAAATATAAAAGTCTAATAATTATATAAAATTCTCGTGTCAGTGTTAGTTGCCATACTCCCCTGAAACGGTTTAACCGATTTTGATGAAATTTTATGTGTACACTTGGTAGGTCTGAGAATAGTTTTTATATATTTTTTATATCCCTAAGTGATAAGGGTGGTCCACCCTAAAAAAATTTTTTTTATTTATTTGGACAAAATTTTTATATATAAATTTTTTTATAATGTGGTATTAAAAAATACGTACACTCGTAAATTTTCACCCTTGTACAACCAACCCCTATATTTTTATAGTAGCTATACTTATTATACGTAGTAGTGACGTTTGCAACTATCATTTTATGCCCCTCGGATTAGTTTTGTTTTATTTTACGTCTGACTATTCTGCTATTTCTGCTAATACAGCCGGTGGATAATGATGGTAATGAAAATGAGTAATGATAAAAATGGCAGATCTGACCGGGAATCGAACCCGGTACCCCGGCATAGAAACCAGTTGCGCTAACCACTACGCTAACGGGCCTTAGATAAACTAAAATAATTTTCATAAAAACATGTTTTATGTTCTTGGGCGTAGCTAGCAACGCGCGCCGGGTACCGCTAGTTATTTTATAAAAAGTTTTATCCTTTTAAATGAAATTAAATAAATTATTTAAATTCGAACTTAAAGTATTTACAATATTTTTTAACACTATGAATTCTGAAAAAAATTTTGTTTTTTATAATATTTTATAATCAGAATACTGACTGCTACATGTTTTTCTCTTGAAATGTTACATCGAAATCATGTGCCATAAATCTTACTTTCTATTCTAAAAAAATCTGGTGTGAAACACTCACACAACTTTCTCTTGCCAATGCAAATAATTAATAATAAACCTAACATTATTAATAAAATATTAGAAATAAACAAAAACTAACCTCAAAAACATAACCTTATTTTAATCATGAGTGAATGACGCAAAATGACAATCGAACTCAGTTTGGCTTAAAAATACGGAAAATCACGCTAAACTAGGCTCTGTAGAGACAAATGCTTTAAACAAAAGTTGTAGATCTTTTAATTTTCTATAAATTAAATTATATACACTTTTGTCGTAAAATGCATACTAAGGCCGAAATCTTAAAAAAATCAATTTTTCACACATTTTCGTGAGAAAAAAAACAGAAAATCGCAAATTATCGCTAAACTAAGCGTTATACAAAAAATTGTTTGAAATAAAAGTTGTAGAATTTTACATTCTCTACAACTTTTATTATATAAAGTTTTGCGCTAAAATGCATATTAAAGCTGTAATCTTAAAAAAACAACGTTTTTACGTGAAAACAGCCTCACCCAGAATTTCAGCAAACATGACGCCTACCCTATCTTGTAGAGAATAAATAATTGCGTAAACCAGGCGATTTTAAAAAAAATCGTAGCACCAGTTTTTGAGAAAATCGCAAAAAAGTGAAAAATTACACGAATAAACTACCACTTCCGGTTGACCGATTTTGATGAAAATGTTCGTGTCGCGTCCGGTAGTGGTATGTAACTTAAGTTTCAAGTTTCAAGTTCGTACGATGTTCCGTTCTTGAGATATTCTGTTCACACACAGACACACAGACACACACAGACCAATCGCTAAAAACATGTTTTTTGGGTTCAGGGGGTCTGAAAACGTATAGATCCGGTGAAAACTCGATTTCTTAAAATCGACATGAAAACAATACTTTCCTTCCTATATTCATATAGGCAAGAGAAAGTAAAAAAAGAGGTAGATTCAATATGGCGGACGTAAATTTCGCGTACTTACAAAGTATATTTTCTGCATCGGTAATGATTCCCATTGCTTATTATTCCCTACAATAAGCTATTAGACTAAAAATTTACTGGACTAAACTTCTTACACGCCCGGTATATAATACGTTAGGAATATAGTTTGATACTATGATTTAGTGCGATATTCTTCCGGTTGTTCTCTCTTTTAATTGAAGATTTTTTTTGTATCCTTTTTTTTGCTAGACTGGTTTGGCCAGTTTATATCGGTACATGATGTTTGGTTTTTTAAATCATATATTATTTAGTTGTATTTTGCCTATTGATAAAACAAATGAAGCACGATGCTGGAGTAGTATTCGTTCAGTGTATGTTGGTGCTTAAGGTATTCAGGTCGTCTCCTCCGCAAAGGTTGTTCACCATTGGTTTCCTGGTTCAGTGGAAAAATATGCTTATCAAAATGATGGGAGGTTCTCTAAAGGCGGCATCTAACGGGTGTTGTATTTTATTAAGGACGCAACCCTGATTACAAGAACATAAAAGTAATATATCGGTAAATTTTCTCTCTCCCAATCGGTATGTTGGCAACAGTGTTACTCGAAGGCCAACTACCTAAGAAAGTTAAAATGTTCCAGTCAAGCATTAGTGTAGTGACAGCAGTCGTTTCGTTAAATTGTATCGGCAATGGGGTTTTCCAAGGAAGAACCGGGTGTTTTATTAAGGACGCAACCCTGATTATACGAAGATAGAAGTAATAGATCGGTAAATTTTATGTCCCTCAATCAGTATGTTGGAACCAGTGTACTCAAAGCTAACTACCCAAGACAGTTAAAATGTTCCAGTCAAGCATTAGTGTGGTGACAGCGGTCGTTTCGTTATTTTGTGTCAGCAATGGTTTTTCCCAAGGAAGAACCGGGTGTTTTATTAAGGACGCAACCCTGATTATAAGAAGATAGAAGTAATATATCGGTAAATTTTCTCTCCCCCAATCGGTATGTTGGCAACAGTGTACTCAAGGCCAACTACCTTTGACAGTTAAAATGTTCCAGTCAAGCATTAGTGTAGTGACAGCAGTCGTTTCGTTATATTGTGTCAGCAATTGTTTTTTCCAAGGAAAAACGCGTGTTTATTGTAGAGGCTTACATAGCTAGTTTTCTTCATATGAACATTTCAAAATAGAACTGTGATTTTCCATTTTAAAATGCCGGCCATTTTTTTGAAGTGTATTTTGGCTTCACGTAAAGATAGGAAAATGATTTTTGGACTGAACCATGCATTTTTACAGTGTATCGTGCCATGTATCGTATTTTGCATTTGTAATTAGAAATAGATGTGTGGTGTTAATAGAAAATTCTATTAGCCTCTAAACTTCTTGTGAGGAAACTGAGCTCTATAGCGGTATCCGCTCCGAATATAGTCGTGTAGAAAAACAAACTTCTGTGTTTTTCCTGCTGTAACTCATTCCGTAGCTCATTTTGAGTTGTTTAACGTTGTTTTTATTTTAAAAAATAAACGCTTTGCTCGACATAATACTGTTGAGAAAATGCGTGGTTTAGTCCAAAACTCATTTCCCTACATTTACGTGGAGCACTTTTTAAAAAATGGCCGGCATATTAAAACGGAACATGAGATCTAATTTTTAAATATTCATATTATAGAAAAAAACTCTGATTTTTATGAAAAACCTGGACAGAGTAACGGTCGTTTAAAAACCACATTAACGGAAAACCGGCTAAAGGCTGAGTATACATTTTTGCGTAAATTGCTAGAGTTATCTCAGATCAATTTCTAAATGAAACAATCTAAATCAAACCAATCAATGCAGGAAAGAACAGGCTTTAATTTAGTGTAGTGTTCAAAAAAATTCTTGTTTATTTTTAGATAAAGCTCTTCAAACGAGTGCGGGAAGGTGATATGGCTCTTAAGCGCATGCGACATTGTAAGTCGAATCGCAAGTTAAAAAATTGAGCGCACGAGTGTGGACCTACCTTTTGAGTAGTGTGTTAGAAATAAAAAATTTTGTACTCTGAACTCGGAGTTCGTGTTATATCGAACGACTTTTATTTCCCGGCCGTATCGTGGCGTGATTTATTTGCCATTGGATACTAAGTAATGCGGTATACATTACCAGTACGCCTTGCAGTGTAAACTTTATACATGTAATCTGCTATTAGAAGAAACGTTGTGCGACGTACAAACATGTGTTTATAAAGTTTTTCTTTCATTCTTTCTTTCTTTCTTCCATTATTTATTAATAATATTATTAAATTTATTTACTCTGCGAGCAATCCATTGAACTTAACCTTCTCGTAATGCCATTGACCTATTTCGATTTGTACACCGAGTTCCGCTTGGTTGAAAACTAACATTTGTAACCCAATTATGATCCAGTTAACTGATCGATTGTTCAATACGATATTCTCGAAATTGATAGACATTTTAATCTTTTAAGTTTATGTATTACCTACATAACTGTTATTATACATTACATTAAATTGAATAAAACAATCCGGTGCGAAACACTCACACGACTCTCTCTTGGCAGTGTATATAATGAACTATGTAACCTATTTTTAATCGATGACGCATTTATGTTTAATGACGCAAAATGAATAACAACCTTATCTTTGCTTAGTGATACGGAAAACCACTAATTGACGCTAAAACTACGTTCTGTAGAAGAAAATGCTTGGAATAAAAGTTGTAGGTGTTTTAATTTGCTATAACTTTGCTTATATATGTTTTTGTCGTAAAATGCATAATAAGGCCACGATTTAAAAAAAAAGATATTTTACCGATTTTTGGTGTAAAGAAATTAAACAAATCGTTAATTACCGTTAACTAAGCGTTGTACAAAAATATTGTAGTTTTTTAAATGTTTTACAACTGTAGATTGTAGATTAAGGCCCCAGTTATTAAAAAAAGAACAATTTTTTTTCTACTAGCGCATAGCCTCCCCAAGAATTTCAGCCAATATGGCGCTTACCCTATCTTGTGGTGAAAGAAATTGCAATAAATATGTAATAGATTTTACTTAATAAAACGAGGAGTCAGGTGGTTTAAAAATGCCTTCGTCACCGAGTGGAAAAGTATGCTAATCAGCCTTCCGAAAATTATTTACTTACTACCCTGCAAATGACAGTTTCACTCCATTCATCAGAGGGTCTGGCTGTATAATGATATTCATTACTTTCTGAAGAAATAACTATGATTAGTGTCTTTTACACCTCTACCTCTTCTTTTCTTAAATGGTTTAGTAATTTATAATTGTCTGACCATATGATAAGAAACACAACTATTTTATTTTTTGTAGCCCTGGAATTAGCAGATGGAGTGAAAATAATTTAACACCTTACTTGTCTGTTATCTGCATAAAATACACTAGTCAGAGTTAATGAATTTTATTATACAGTCAGACCCTCTGATGAATGGAGTGAAACTGTCATTTGCAGATGCTTTTCAAAAGGCATGGGGTATTCATTAGCATATTTTTACTTTCTCTTGCCTTTATGAATATACGAGAGGGTACCCAAAAGAAACCGGAATTATTTTACAAAAGTTATTTATTTTCAATTTTTTTTTTCAAAACAACCTTATCCTTTCAAAATACTCTATTACAGCTATTACGTTTATCCTGCCGGTGCTTCCACTGTTTGAAACATTTTTTGTAGTCATCTTTAGAAATGGCTGACAGCTTCTCCCACGTTTTTTTTTTGACCGCTTCAATGTTGTCAAATCGTCCTTTAATGGCCCTTTTCATGTTTGGAAATAAGAAAAAGTCGCTTGGAGTCAGGTCAAGTGAGTAAGGTGCGTGGGGCAGCGGAACCATGCCATGTTTCGTCTAAAATCTTTCACCGAGATGGCTATGTGTGCAGGTGCATTGTCGTGGTGGAAGAACCAGTCTCCTGTCTGCCACAGATCGGATCATTTTTGATGAACACTGTTGCGCATTCTTCTTAAAACTTCGAAATTGTCAGTCGACGGTCTGAGGGCTCACGCTCTGGAATTTTTGAAACATTTTCGTCAATTCGGGCAGTTTGTGGACGTCCAGAACGAGGTTTGCCATCAGTCGAGATGTCGGCATTTTTAAACCGAGAAAGTCACATTCGTATACTTGAGATTTTCCAATAACTTCATCTTTGTAAGCTGTTGATTTTCCAATAACTTCATCTTTGTAAGCTGTTGATTTTCCAATAACTTCATCTTTGTAAGCTGTTTTCTACATTAAAACAGTTCCAGTAGCTTTTTTACCGAGTAGTAAACAAAATTTCACAGCGACATGTTGTTAACTTAAACTTCCCTCCATTAAAAACGAAACAAGAACAAAACAGAACAGAACAACAGAACAAAACAGTGATTCCCCGGCCTTAATATGTATTTTAGCGCAAAAATGTATATAATAAAAGTTGTAAAAAATTTAAAACCTAAAACATTTTATTTATCAACGGGTTTTTTATAACACTTAGTGTAGCGGTAATTAGTAATTTTCTGGTTTTTTTTATGAAAATCTTTAGGAATAATTTTTTAAACGATTTCAGCCCTAATTTTACGGGAAAAGTGTATGTAATCGATTTTCCAGAAAATTAAAAAAATCTTCAATATTTATGTTAAGCATTTTGCTCTACAGAGCCTAGTTTAGCATCAACGAGTGTTTTCGGTAGTTTTAAGCCAAACTGAGGTTGATTTTCATTATGTTTTTTGAGGTTAGTTTTTCTTTTGTTAATATCTAATGTTTTAATAGTAATGTTGAGTTAATCATATACTTTGGCAAGAGAAAGTTGTCCGAGTGTAAAACAGCAGATGTTTTTGGTTTCAAGTGGTTGTGAAACGTGAATTATCTCGTGGGGTAAGGTGTAAAAACTGATAATGATTGATTTGAAATCGGTGGAAATGAAATGAATAGAAAAAAAAATAGGAGAAGTTGTGAGAGTGGCACATCGTGAAAGCAATTTTTAGTTGGTTTTTAAGCCGACGTCCGTTAAGTACCCGTTGGGAAGGCGTCGTACGGTACAAGAATTCTGATCCGGTGTGTGTTTGACACGGTCCTCTCGAGTCGTTGATATTTCTTGGCTTATACCCAAATGATAGTCTCTTCAAGTCACGCGCGCGCGCACTTAAACACACACACACACACACACAATCACAAAATGAGCGTTAACGTGCGCCTCTCAACCGCAGATACCCCCCCCCCATTACGCTGTTTTTAAAATGATTTTCTCCATTTTTTTTCTATTGACATTAATTTTCTTTTCCTACGTTGTTATTTCCGGGTAATTTGTTTTTAGATTCTTTATTTTTGTGTTTTTTTTAACGCGCGTTTAAATTTATCGACCCTGTGATAATTTCCACACCTTTTTAATTTATTGGTTGTAAACAGTTGTTATTCGTCGTTTGATTTGTGGCGGTTTTAATTTTTTTAAATTCGTTAATTTATTGTCGGTGGTTTTATTTTCACTTGATAATTTTTTGTTTTATGTTGAGTGTATTTTACTCTCTCTTGCCCTATATGAACGCATGTTTTTAGGGAAAGAAAGTATTGTTTTCACGTCGATTTAACTATATCGAGTTTTTTTTTTGATATACACGTTTTCAGACCACTGAATCCAAAATAGTTTTTTACGATTGGTCTGTAGAACATGAAATTCAAGTTAGATACCACTACAGGACCCGACATGAATTTTTTTTTATTAAAATCGGTCAACCGGATGTAGTAGTTTCATTGTGCGATTTTCAATTCTCAATAATTAGTACGATTTTTTTTAAATCAACTCATTTGCTACATATAATGTGCTTGACAAGATTTGGTAAGCGCCATATCTGCTGAAATTCTTGAGAAGGCTGGCGCTCTCGTGAGCAAAATAAATTTTTTTTTAAGATTACGGCTTTAATGCGCATTGTAGAGGAAAATGGTAATAGTGAAAGTTATTAGGCCTACAACTGATAATTCTAACATTTTTTAGGTGTACAATCAACGTTCTGCCCATAACAGACAGTTGGAGTGTCAAATTAATATACACTCAATCTGTTTGTTGCAGGGCTAAAATAAATAGTTCTGTGTCTTATCGCATAGTCATCCAAATTAATAACTGAATTTTTTAAGAACAGAAGAGGTAGAAGTGTAAAAGACATTAATGAGAGTTATCTCCTGTGAAAGTAATGAATTTCATTATACAGCCAGACCCTGTGGTGAAGGAAGCAGGGTGGAAAATATGTGCTTTTCAGAAGGCCCGGCTTTCTATAAGCGTACTTTTCCACTCAGTGAGGAAGGCGTGGTAAACCACCTCACTTTGCGTTTTAAGTAGTAAAACCTTTTAGAGGTTCAAACCGGCCTTTTCGGCTGATGACCTTAAGAACAACTATCAACGTTATAGAAAATTTAAAAAAACTTTTAATTTTTATTTAAGCATTACCGGGAACAGAGCGTAGCGAATTAGTCAATTTGTGATTTTCCGTATAATATGAAAGTTCTACGGCGGTTGATTTTCATTTTGCGTCATTCGCTCTTAATTAAAATTATGTTGTTTATTTTGTACTCTATAGGTTAACGTTAAGTTAAATGTTTAATATTTGCATTGTCAAGAGAAAATCGTGTGAGTGTTTTACACCAGATTTTTTTTTCATTTTGGGTGTTTTTAACGTGTAATAAATTTATTGACCCTATGATAATTTTTACACCACATTCTATTTTTGTTATAGTTTGCGAACACGTGTTGTTTATTTTGTGATTTGTGTCGGTTTTTTAAAATTTAAAATTCGTAAATTATTGTCGGTGGTTTTAAATTTTTAATGCGATTTTTTACGTAAGTGGTAGTAGTTTTTTCACTAAATAAATTTTTGTGTTATGTAATAATGTAATTTAAAACTTACTGTGAAAATAGTTATTTAAAAACTGTTGGAATGGTTTTTTTTAACTTTTCAGCTATTTCGTTTCGTCCCTCATAGTCATGCTGTCGCACATTTAAATGAAACATTTTACCGAAATAATATGTCAGTAAAATATATGTATAACCTAATTCTGTTTTTGATTTTTAAAAAAGTTAGTTTCACTGCTTTATTACGGTGTTTTTTAGGTTATCCGCTGAGAGGCTTAACTAAATAAAACGAGAAGTGATGTGATTTACCCCGTTCTCTTTCTCATGAGTGGAAAACTATGTTTATCAGCATGCCAGGCCCTCTGAAAGCATCTACTTTCCACACTCCAAATGACATCTTAATCTCATTCAACGCAGCGTTTAGCTGTATAATGATAAAATTCATTACTCTCAGAGGAGACAAGTTTGATTATTATATTTTACATCTCTACCACTTCTGTTTTTAAACGCTTCAGTCATATACAGTAATTGGCTGATCGTGTGATAAGAAACAGAACTATTTTTTGTAGCCCTGTATTAGGAGATCAAATGCAAATAATTGAACACTCCCACCAACCTGTCATGGGCAAGTACCACATTATATTTGGCCAAGTCAACTCAAGAAGGTGATTTTTTTTTAAAATTTCGATTGTGTTTTCCATTTATTTGAAGTTTAAAATTTTCTGAATTACAACATATGTTTACTGTGTTTTTACGTTGACAGAAAGTTATATAAACATCTGTTTAAAATAAAGCTCACTAGCAAGACGAGTGAAATTATTCCTTCAACTTAAAGTTTTCCGGA
Source organism: Catonia carolina (assembly GCA_035578175.1). Classification (NCBI taxonomy): domain Eukaryota; kingdom Metazoa; phylum Arthropoda; class Insecta; order Hemiptera; family Achilidae; genus Catonia; species Catonia carolina. The sequence goes on along the minus strand of JAQMRL010000017.1, from coordinate 1,668,827 downwards.
AATGTAGTTTTTTGCATGATTGTACTTTATTGGGAATTAAATATTTTGGTTTTTATTGGAGATATTTGGATGATGTTTTTTTCAAACGTTCATAATTTCTTGCTCTATTATCTGTGCAATGATTATTACAAAAACCTTAAAAGGGATTTAGTCAAATAATTTGTGAATGCGTAAAATAAATGTTTTTGAAAATATGGGTTTTCTTCAATAGAATTCATGTAAGAAAAAATATGAACATGCGCATACAACAAATAATAGAAAGCAGTTTTCTGTATTTTGTAGCATAAGAATCGTTGATATCTTTCTTAGTACCTGAGATAATGATTTCCCGTAAAAGTCTGCTTTTCTAACCTCACTTTTATATTAGGGGTTGTAAGTAATTTTTTGTCTTGGTTCAAATGGTAGATAATTACTAGTAAATTACTCTTTCATTTAAAATAAAATGATAAATTATAGCCAAAAGTTTTGATTTTCTTTTTCTGGGTTGACTACCCCCTAAACCAAGTAATTGTACCAAAAATTTATCAATGTAAACTTTAAGTTAATCGAATGTTACATTCACTTTTGGTATCATTTAGAAATTGCTTATACAGATTTTGATTTGTAGCTTGGAAAATCGTGTTTTGTATATATTTTATATTTGACTTTTACATTTTTGTTGACATTATTATTGTATTGTCGTTAGTGTTTTCGGTTTTGGTTGTTGTTTGCGTTTATCAAAGTTGGAAATTCCGTCGGATGTGGTCTACGAATTGTCCTTATCGGTTAGCTACTGGAAGTTGTATGCGATACAGGAAAGGCGCGCGCGATAAAATGCGGTCGCTTATCGAATCTGAAAACATTGTTTTGCGATCGTGTTTCTTATTATAAATTTTAAGTAAGTTAATGTAATAATTTTATCTCTCAATTTTTTTACAATTTTTACTTTCTCTTGCATATAGGAATGTATAGGAACGAAAGTATTGTGTTCATATCGATTTTTCGAAATCGGGTTTTCACCGGATTACACGTTTTCAGCCCCCCTGAACCCAAAAAACATGTTTTTAGCGATTGGTCTGTGTGTGTGCGCGCGCGCGTGTGTGAACAGAATATTTCAAGAACGGAACATCGTACGGACTTGAAACTTAAGTTACTCTCCACTACCGGACCCGACACGAACATTTTCATCAAAACCGGTCAACCAAAAGTAGTAGATTATTCCTGTAGGGTAATTTTTCACTTTTTAGCTATTTTCTCAAAAACGGCTTTTTTAAAAATCGCCTCATTTACTACATTTTTTTTATGCCCTACAAGATACGGTAGACGCCATGTCTGCTGAAATACTTGAGAAGGTTGTTTTCCCGGAAAAAATTGGTTTTTTAAGATTGCGACTTCAATATGCATTTTAACGAAAAAATGTATATAATAAAATTTGTAGAGAATTTAAACCCTACAAATTTTATTTTTAACATAGTTTGTATTACGTTTAGTTTAGCGGTAATTAGCGATTTTCTGTTTTTTTTCTCACGAAAACGCTGAAAAGTCGTGTTTTTTAAGATTTCAGCCTTAGTATGCATTTTACGACATAAATGTAGTCATAGGAAGATTCTTCCATATACTTCTTTATTCATTCACTCGCCTAAGAACCTCTAAATTACTTATTTTGTCCACCCACCTAATCTTTAACATTTTCCAAAAACACCACATAAATCAAAAGCTTCAATCCTCTTCTTTTCTACAGCCCCTATCACCCACGTTTCACTCCCGTATAATGCTACACTCCAAACATAATGTTTTTCGAAATTTTTCCTAATCTGTAAGTCATAAATCACCGGATATAAAGTTTTCAGACCTTCTGGACCCAGAAAACATGTTAAATGTTTAAGTCATAATTGGCTGACCATTTGATAAGAAACAGAACTATATTTTTTTGTAGCCCTGGAACTGGCAGATTTGAGTGCACGTTCTAAAGTTGCTGGATATTAAAATACCCTACAACTTTTATATCGAGCATTTACTCCTACGTATACGGAGCAAACGGTCTGAGTGTTTCACATTATATATATATCTTTTTGGGATATTTTTATTAACTTTATTTCTTTGTTTCTGATTTGCAGGTGAGTCATTGTACCTGGGTTTTTAATACGTACAGATATTATTTGTAAGTACTGAATTTATTTTGTTTTACAAATACAGTTGGTAGCCCTGTACCAGTAATCGTAGGAATTTAAGATTGGCTGTAATTGTGGGGCTGATTCGTGGTGAATTATTTGAAGTTTTTGGCGTAAATTGGAGAGGCTCAGTGACAGTATGTTCTGTAAATTTTTACTTTATCTTGCCTATATTTTTTATATATAGGAAGGAAAGTATTGTTTTCATGTTGATTTTTCGAAATCGAGTTTTCACCGGATCTACATGTTACAAACCCCCTAAACCCAATTACATACCACTACATGTTACAGACCCCCTAAACCCAATTACATACCACTACCGGACCCGACGCGAAGATTTTCATCAAAATCGGTCACCCGGAAGTAGTAGTTTATTTGTGTCATTTTTCACTTTATTGCGATTTGCTTAAAAACGGGTCCTACGTTTTTTTGTTTTGTTTTGCGTGGTTTACTAAATGTTTTATGCTTTACAAGATAGGGTAGGCGCCATGTCTGCTTAAATTCTTGGAGAGGCTGTTTTCACGTAAAAAAATTGTTTTATACGATTGCGGCTTTAATATATGCATTTTAGCGCAAAAATGTGTATAATTAAAGTTGTGGAGAATTTAAAAGTTTGCATCTTTTGTTTCAAACATTTTTTGTATAACGCTTAGTTTAGCGGTAATTAGCGATTTTCTGTTTTTCTCTCTCACGAAAACGTGTGAAAAATCGATTTTTTTAAAAAATTTCGGCCTTTGAATGCAATGTACGACAAAAGTGTTTATAATTAAATTTATAGCAAATTAAATGATCTACAACTTTTTTTGAGCATTTTCCCCTACAGAGCCTAGTTTAGCGTGAAAGAGTGATTTTCCATATTTTTAAGCGAAACAGAGGTTGATTTTCATTTTGCGTGTTTCACTCATGATTAAAGTAGGTTATGTTTATTGAGGTTAGTTTTTTGTTTATTTCTAATGTTCTATTACTAATAGTTAGGTTTATTGTTACTTATTTGCATTGGCACGAGAAAGTTGTGTGATTAGTGTTTCACACCAGTTTTTTTTTTATTACTTCTACGGCCTCATTAGATCATTTGAATCAAATTTAGAAATTCTTCTTGGTTTTGAACTGATATGTCTGATTTTATTTGTACAAAACATTTACGACTGATGTGTAGAGTTTTTTCAACGATCCTGTGTCCCTATTTTTAAGCAATTTATTTGTTGAGATGTTTCTAAAAGATCTTGTCCTGCAATGTTAATTTCTTGCATATTTTGCTTTATTTCGGCCTACCACCTTGGAGGATTTTTCCACGAGTTAATTATGGAAATGAGTTGTTCCGTAACTCGATTGTCCGTTATTCTAAGTAAATGCCCGAAGAAGGAAATTAATTTCTTTCTCATAATGTCAGTAATTGGCTCGATTTCGTGGTAGAGTTCAGAATTATACGTTAAGATCCAGATATCGTTGAGTTTCCGTTTTTTTGTAATGCAAGTCTAAAAGGATTCTTCTTTCTATCCCAAGAATTTCTCTCTTTCTCGTTTTAGTTTTGAAATTAGAAATAGTTTCGCAGCAATAAGTTGGTTCGGGTTGTACTACCTTTTTTTGTAGAATTAAAAGATTGTATTACTAAAAATTGGAATTTTTGTAAAGATTTCAGTCCCCGGTACATATTGTACGACCCAAAGATAAAATGAAATATTTATAAATGCCAAGCGGGCGAGTGGGGTTGGGTTGAAATGGGGTGGGGGTGCTCAGTAAGAGATAAAACAATGGACGGATTATGTATTTAGGATACGGGAATTATGAATAAATGTTTGTGGGGTAACAAACGGGTCGTTGAAGATCAGAGATCGAGCCTATGCGACTCCGGCAACATTGAACGAATTTGACTTGCAGATCTTGTACTACGGTACAGTATATCGTCCTAGTGACGTGGAATCATCATGTTCTCCGTCGAACGAAGGATCCACAACTTATGGTGTAGTAGCAGCAGTAGCAACTGTAACGCCGCCGCCAGCAGTAAGCTGTGTTTGTGTCTGCATCCGAAATGTCATTATACCAGACCTCTCGTCATCTCTCTCCCAACTCCGACCTCGTAACGACTACGACGATGACATGACATCTACCTACCCCCTTTTCGTTGGTTATTCAAATATCAAACCCATCCCCTCCGCCGTCGCTACCAAATGATTTCACTGTAATGTAATACTACTCATCATGACATGAATTTATTAACTTCTCTCTTACCAAGGCCACGTTGAAATTTTCGTGGAAATGTATCCGCTATATGAAAAATACGCAAAAAAACAGTATGAGGTGGAATTTAACGTACAAACATTTCAGTGTCACCGTAGCTACGGTCTGATTCTTATAAAATATTTCGATCAGTTTTTTGCCGTATTAATTCTTCGGTGAAAATTTACTCCTTCACCACCTTTTTGCCGTAATTGTACGCTTTTGATTTCTCTATTTATGTATGGATCTTATCATTAACCGATTGTTTTCTTAGAGAATCGTGGATTTAAATTCGAATTACCCAAAAAAAAGGTTTGAATTAAATGGCGTTTTTAACAAATTTAAAAAATTCTGCCACACTTGTACTACTGAATTTTTCTACCCGTATGTGTTGTACTCCGCAATATAAAATATTAAATTACATTATTAAAACTGTAATTCTTAAATGTTATCCGTTTTGCCGTAATTGTACGCTGTTGATTTCTCTATTTACGGATCTTACCATTAACCGATTATTTTTGGAGAGAATCGTGGATTGAAATTCGAATCGCCCGAAAAAGGAAGTTCGAATGGCATTTTTTGACAATTCTGAAATAGCGAATTTAAGGGATTTTTTTTTAATATTTCATATTTGCCGGCTGCATTGGCGTAGTTGATAACGTGCTCGCCTCTCATCATGCGGCCTTGGGTTCAAATCCCGTTCAGGCACGGCATATTTTCATACGTTACGAAAAATCATTTCATCCTTCACCGTCTGTATTAACAGTAATTGCAGAACAGTCGGACGTTAAACCAAAAAAATTAAAAAAAAATTTCATTCCAAGACTGTGACGCATAAAAATGCCTGTTGGACTTACACCGGCAGGTTGATTAAAATTTGAGTTTGCAAAATAAAGTGAGTGTTTCACGGCAAATTTTTCGAAATTAATTTCATGTTTATTTATGAATTACTCAGTGAAATTTTTTGGCATTGAGTGAGATTTTTTTGCAATGAAGCGAAATTGTCGGATGCCTGTGGTATATGCATTTGGTGATTTTGTAAACACCCTGTGTGAATTTGCTAGTTTTTGTTTTTTCTGGCAAATTTACAAGCGGTTTGCGCGCACGTATTCATTTATCTGCCACCTCTTCATTATTTTACTTCCTCATTATTATAATCAACTATAAGTTATCCACTAAATACTGCACGTAACTCTCTCTTCCTCCCCCTCTCTCTCTTTCTCTCTCTCTCGTGTGTGTGTGTTAAACAACATGACAGAGGACAAACAGTTAAATGTAATAATGTTGTGTACAGTGCCTTGTAGTACTGTCATATCTTGTCCGGCGTCGCGACGTCCAAACTATCTCGCGTATAATTTTATAAGTTGTACTTGTAATAAATACAGGCACTTTGTATTTTGTAAAACATGAGCGCAAAAGTTATTTTAATGGTCATTTTTTAAATACTATGTTGCAACTGTTATGAGTATTTCTCATGTTGTTTACAGAGGTGTGCGAATTATCTTAGACTAGTGGAAAGAAATTAAAACGATAAAAAAATTTATATTTTCTACAAAACTTCTTTATTGGTATAATATTTATTTTATTGGCTGCAACTTTTCGTATTTACGATGGTACCTGTTAATGCCCACTACAGGCCAGTAGGGTTTGTTAAATTTTGCACTCGTGTCTCTGCTAGGTTTGAACCTGTAGAGGTTTTACTAAGTATAACGTGGATTGAGGTGGTTTTTACCACTGCCTTTCTCACTGAGTGGAAAAGTATGCCGGGCCCTTTGAAAAGCCCATATTATCCACTCTGCAAGTGATACCTTCACTTCATTTACTACATGGTCTGGCTGTATAATGAAATTCATTACTTTCAGTGAAGATAACTCTGATTAGTGCCTTTTACACCTCTACTTCTTCAGTTCTCTTAAATGATTCAATCATTTAATTGGCTGATTATGTGATAAGATGTCCATAACGGGCAGGTGGAGTGTTAAATTAATTGCACTCGATTTGTTAGTTGCAGGGCTACAAAAAATAGTTCTGTTTCTTATCATATAGTCAATCAATTATATGACTGAATCATTTAAGAACAGAAGAGGTAAAGGTGTAAAAGACGCTAGTCACAGTTATCTCCTCTGAAAGTAATGAATTTCACTATACAGTCAGACCCTGTTGTAAATGAAGTGAAGTTGTCATTTGCGGGTTGAAAAGTGGATGCTTTTCGGAGGGCCTGGCATGCTGATAAGCATACTTTTTCAACTCGGTGAGGAAGGCAATAGTAAACCACCTCACTCCTCGTTTTTACTTAGTAAAACCTCTAGAGGTTTAAAACCAGCCTTTCGGCTGTTGATCTAAACAACAACACATGTGATAAGAAGCAGAACTATTTATTTATCCCTGCAACGAACAGATTGAGTGTAAATAATTCGATACTGGACCTGTCTGTTGTTATGGCAAGAGAAAGTAGGGATGAAGTTATGTTTTTTTAATAATTATGACTAACAGCTGATTAACAGTGTTCCCTTTCAAAGTCACCAACTTGTACCTTAACAGGTTGACTCCCATGAGACACTTATGCGGCTCTCACCAGATCTGTAAAATTTACTTTTCAGAGACTGATTTTGAAGTTTTTATTAGAATCGTGAGTCGGATTGGATGCTCGTTTTGATTGATTCATATACTGAGCCGTTTGAAATTAGTTCAAAAAACATTTCCCTAGCCATGGTTCGTGATTTACTTGATCCGATCGAGTCAAAAATGAGTCGGTGAAACTTGACAGCTTATTATTTTATTACTATTACATAATATTGACTATTATTATAGTTTATTATTGAATTATTAATCATGTTTTAATAATATTATATAATGAAAAATCATTTTATCTTTTAGTTTTTTAAGGTTTTCATATTACAGTATTTTTTGCATTGTAAAATGTATCTGGTCGGTGCCTCTGTGTCGAGAACTGGTCATCAAGTTTACCGCTCGCACTATAAAACAGTGATTCTTCCTGAAGCAATCTACGCAGCCGAAACAATGGCAATTGAAGGCCATTCCAAAATTAGGGAAATGGAAAAGCAGGAAAGAAAAATACTCAGGAAAATTTATGGGACCATCCATACAAACGGCATTTGGATGAAGAGACCTCAGAATGAGCTCTACAAAAATACCAACACTATTACAGAAGATATCAGGAAATGGAGAGCAAAGTTTTACACGCTTATCTACAGGATGGAAAACTCCAGAATCGCAAAGAAACTACTCGACATTATAACAAAAAATGAAACCGGTACAGCATGGCTGAAAGAAGTCGAAATGGACCTACAACAGATCAACATTGAAAATCTCGAAGACCGCACCGAATCCCGGAATAAAATCATAAATGTAAAGTTCCAGCAAAGAATACCACGACAACCGGGTAAAAAATGGACAGATGAACGGAAGAAGGAGCATTCCGAGAGGATGAAGAGAAGAGAAGAGGAAGAACAACCCAAAGTGAAATCATGATTCAAGTTCATTCGGTCTCTCTCCTACAGGGGAATAATCGAAAATAATAATAATAATTCATAGAAATACAAGCAAAATTTCAGTGAAACACATCAGTCTTTTATAGTAAATTTGATTTTTTTTTGCTGATGAGTACCTGATCACCTAAAAAAAGCGCCAAAAAAAAAATAGTACAATACTCCAGACTTGAAAGAAAATTATTTAAAAAATTTGGTGTGAAACACCCACACAACTTTCTCTTGCCAATGCAAATAATTAACAATAAACCCTAACATTAGTAATAAAACATTAGAAATAAACAAAAAACTAACCTCAATTAAAAATACGGAAAATCACTCTTTCACGCTAAACTAGGCTCTGTAGAGAAAAATGCTCTAAATAAAAGTTGTAGATCTTTTAATTTCCTATAATTTTTTATTAATAAACTTTTGTCGTAAAATACATACTAAGGCCGAAATCTTAAACAAATCGATTTTTCACACGTTTTCGTGAGAAAAACAGAAAATCGCTAATTACCGCTAAACTAAGCGTTGTACAAAAGAATGTTTGAAACAAAAATTGTAGAATTTTAAAATCTTAAAACTTTAATTATATCCATTTTTGCGGTAAAATGCATAATAAAGCCGCAGTCTTAAAAAAAATTTCCGCTAAAACAGCCTCATCAAGAATTTCAGCAAACACGGCGGCTACACCGTATCTTGTAGAGCATAAAAATTAAGTAAACCAGGCGCATTTTATAAAAAAAAATCGTAGGATCATTTTGTGAGAAAATCCCAAAAAAGTGAAAAATTACACGAATAAACTACTACTACCGGTTTACCGATTTTGATGAAAATGTTCGTGTCGGGTCCGGTAGTGGTATGCAACTTAAGTTTTAAGTGTCAAGTTCGTACGATGTTGCGTTCTTGAGATATTTTATATACACACACACACAGATCAATCGCTAAAAACATGTTTTTTTGGGTTCAGGGGGTCTGAAAACGTGTAGATCCGGTGAAAACTCGATTTCTAAAAATCGACATGATTACCGCTTTTTTCTTTCCTATATATTCATATAGGCAAGAGAAGGTAATAAAGCAAAGGAACCATGAAATGTAGGTGTTTAGCAAAATGCAAAAATTGCCTTGGGAGTCAACCTGTAAAAATGTTTTATTGTCATTGAATGAAACTTTAATCAATTGATGTAATTATTTAATAAAACGTTTCGTTTTCCATTTGTATGCAGGTATGCATAGATTTCGGCGTTTCTCATGTCGGGGGAAATGAATGGAATTTTTGGAAAATCGCGTCATGGCGGTGTGACCTGAATAAACGAGTCTCTGTAAGAAATATGCTAAAATAAATTTGAGTGCTAACGTATTTCAAGGTACTGCTAAGTTGTACGTTGTTTGGCGATCAGTACGAATAAACTCACGTAGTTTGTAACTGATGGGCCAATCAGATGTTAAATATTTTTTTGTTTTGTTTCTCTTTTCTTTTTTTAAACAAGAAGCGGCGGCTTAAAGTCGACACCCGACACTGAAATGCTGGCTGAAGTTTTTTAGTACACACACTCTTCTAGCCCACTAGCACTACTTCTCCCGAACACCCCACCTGGCCGTTGGACAGGATTCCAATCAATCATCGCTCCGAAAGAACAAACTGAGACATGCCAACTGAATCTAACATACTGACAATTGCGCACACTAACACACAATTCTATCGTTCACCAAAGCAGACTATATGTACCCAATAAGATAGTTTCGCCTGTAAATGATATGTAAACATTTTTGTAATCTATTTCTACGGCTTTGCTCCTCTCCCCGTCTTTCTTATAGGGGAAGATACCATCAACTTGTAGAAAAACTGAAAAAAAAATTTTTTTCTTTTCTTTAGCTTATTTTGATCTGCAATCTTTCCAGAGTAAGAATTCATATTTATTTTGTGTCAATTACATAAAAAAAGAAACATTAAAATATGACCGTATGTCAACCCACAATTTTCTTCTTCTTGGTAAAAATTAAGGCATATTGAACGTTTTATATCTCAGCAATGGAAAAAGATTATATCACGATTTTTTTTTTTTTTTTTGAAAGTTCGCTCATTTTTCTCTGTAGTCAACTTTTTAGCCACCCAAACCAGCACTGGTTTAATGGAGTATAGTGGCTCTGATCGTTTATGGTTCGTTTTGTGTGTTTACGTGATAATTTTTTATTTCACAGTTACACAGTGTTTTACCGGAAATTTGTGTTTTCATTCCAAATGTGTGTTGGAAACAAAATAACTTAAGTGGTAGAGTCCCTAGAAACATGTTTTTTTTTTGTTTTGTTCAGAATTTTGTTCTCTATGACATGGTGCATGGAAGTCTTTCATGGATTCCACAGGTTTTTTTTTATTATTGATCGCAAAAATCTATTAATTTAATTTTTTTGTTTATATTATTTTTTCTGTAAATACCAAAGTATAACTGATGCACCTTATCACAGAGCTTGTTATCAGCTTTCACAAAAAAAAAAAAAATTAAGTAAATCACAAGTGTGGTTCAAAAGATATTTTGTTTCCAGTACATGGCTTATTTTTCAATCCCACCCCCTTTTGGCGGCTGGGGGATGAAATTTTGTGCCAAAAATTTTAAGAAGGCTTTTTGAAATAAGTGTCTTATGTGTTACCAAAAAGTTATCTATGTCCCAAAAAGTTATCTTTGTCAGATACAAGGGAAGAAAATTTTTTTTGTATCTTCCCCCCGTAAGTATTGGGACAGTATTTTAATTATTGTTGTTTGTCGTCTCCTTGAAGCCAAAAAGGAGTAGACTACATCAATTTAATTCGAATGATATATAAAACATTTTTTGTTATCTATTTCTACGTTTTTGCTCTCCCCATCTTCATTACGTACTGAGACAGTATTTTAATATTCATTGCTTTTTGCCCTCTTGAAGCCAAAAACGAGTTCATCACTTTACGCGAATGTTAGACCTATATAAAACATTTATGTAATCTATTTCTACGTTTTTGCTCCTCATCTTTATTAGAGACAATATTATATAATATTCATTGGTTATCGCCCTCTTTAAGCCAAAAACTCATCAATTTATGCGACTTCATAAGACAAAAAAATCTGGTGTGAAACACTCACACGTCTATCTCTTGCCAATGCAAATAATGAACACTGTAACCTAAGTTTAGTAATAAAACGTTAGAAATAAACAAACACCAAAACTAATCTCGAAAAACATAACCTTATTTATTTAATCGTGAGTGAAGACGCAAAATGAAAATCAATCTCAGTTTGGTTTAAAAATACGGAAAAATTACTCCTTTACTCCAACTAGGCTCTGTAGAGAAAAATGCTCTAAATAAGAGTCGTAGATCTTTTAATTTCCTATAAATTTGATTTTATACACTTTTGTGGTAAAATGCATACTATACTACTTTTCAAGGGTGATGAGCTCTCTTTACGTACGCATTGCCCCCCTCCTACCCACCCCCCCTACACTAGCCAATCACTTGCCACCAACTACGCCAATACTCTTGTAGCACTGTTAAATATTTCGTCGGCTATTTTTTTTTTTTCAATAACAATTTTATAACCTACAAACATACAATCAGCTGATTATATTACAAAGCATTGCATGTAAACGCGCTCTATTAATAATCGATGTGTTCAGTACGAAATCCAAGACGAGAGTGAACTATTGCAGCTCCTATACGCATGCGCGCGTAATGTTTGTCAGGTACATTGTGTAAACGCTGGCAAACGTTCTGATTGGTCTAACCGTGTGGAACAGACAGCAGAGCTCATCAACAATAAAAAGCATATATTTTTGTTTTGTTTTGTATTCCATAATGTGTGTACGTTGCAATCTGTTCAATTCAGAACAATAAGCAACCCCATCACCCAATGAGGTGAGGATGATGTGTATGACGTGTAAATGAGACTGTGTAGTCTTGTACAGAATCAGGTTGACCATTCCTAAGAGAGTATGGTTAATTGAACCCCAACCATCAAAGTACAACGGTAACCACTGTCTAGCATTACAATCCGTATAAAAGTAACTACCTTTACTAGGATTTGAACCAGGAACCTTCGTCTCCGAAAATCAGCTGTTAAACAGCTGATTTTGGCGACGACTTTACCTCTAGACCAACCCGGTGGGTTTAAAAGCATGTTAAGGTTGAAATCTTGAAAAATCAATGTTTTACACGTTTTCGTGAGTGAAAAAAAACAGAAAATCGCTAATTACCGCTAATCTAAGCGTTATTAAATAATTTAGTACTGTATTTATATTCGTGTCACCCTAAAACGAGTTGCACTTTTTTAAACACCCGTTAGTACACGATGTTATGGATTACATCCAGCACACCCAGTATGAGTGTTGTATGTATAATAATAATTCAATTGAATTTCAGCTGAAATTTAAGTTCGATTGAAACGCTACCGGTCGCCGTTTCGTTATTTGCACCGTTGTAAGTCGGTTGAAATGAATATTTCATTCACGTTATTGTAAACAATGGAAACATACCTGTGTGCGCGCGCGCGCGTCATTTGAATGTTATCACTTAAATGCAGACGGACGACCCGGTTTGCGAATTCTCTTATTAGCTAAAAACGCACAATATAAATTGCAAAGCGCGCGCGTACGTGCACTAACACACTCACAGGAAGCCATACAGAATCAAAAAACCAGAGGTACTGTACTATTAAACTAATAATTTACCCCTCTCCCCGCCTATGTATTCTTACTCCTTCCTTCTGTAATTCCCTCCCAACCCTCTCTGATTTTTCTCTTTTGTTTCATACGCCCCCTCCTTCTTTTTCTTCCTTACGTCAATTCTCTTCTAATAAAAATTATTAATTAACTTTTATGTATAAAACCAAACAATTGTACCCGTACTGCTGTTGCTATGCGAAGATCTGTTAAAAAATTTCACCACGTTTTTTTATTAATAAAAAATTGTAGTAATAACTGATACTTCACCCTATCTCAACTAACCCCTGACTCGACAAAAAAGCCCGACCGATTTTATTTTGATGAGCAAACAAACCGACGGAATTTAGAGAAGTCAAGATATATATATAAGTAATAGAAGAAATAAATAGAACCATAACGGAATGTAATTAGATTTTCTATCATACGAGGTGTGGCTATTAAATACGAGACTGACGTTGTAAACAATTTAATTTTAATTTTATACATAGTCACTTATTGTCACCTTCAATATACACTCCTTTTCTGTCCCTAAAACGCTTCATGCGACTTTTTTATTGTTGGAAAGTGTGCTGGAAGTCATCTTCTGTCAGCTCCTTCAGGACACGTGCTGCTTTCTCTTTACAGCTTCCACAAACTCAAATCTTGTCCCTTTCAATTCAGATTTCACCTTAAAGAACGGGTACGTGGTTTTTTTTATTTGTGATCTGGAAATGAAGGGCCAATCCATGCACTGGAAGAGCCGAATTTTACCGAGAGCCAAAAAAGCTCGAATGAGCAAGTCAAATGAGTAAAGCAAAGCAATGATGATTGTTTTGTTTTTTGATATCCATGGGATTGTGTACCTTCACTGGGTTCCTAAAGGTCAAACAATTAATCAATTTTGTTTTTTGATATCCATGGGATTGTGTACCTTCACTGGGTTCCTAAAGGTCAAACAATTAATCAATATGATGACTACCTTGAGGTACTTTCTAAACTACGTCAAAGAGTAAGGAAAAAAACGCCCCGAAATGTGGAAGGACAAATCATGGGTTCTCCACCAAGACAATGCGCCAGCTCATTCCGCTTTATCTGTCAAAGAGGTTCCTAGCTAAGTGCAGCATCTCAGTGTTAGAACATCTACCTTATTCACCAGACCTTGCACCATGTGACTTCTACCTGTTCCCTAAGGTGAAATCAGCATTAAAAGGGACAAGATTTGAGTTTGCGGAAGCTGTAAAAGAGAAAGCGGCACTTGTTCTGAAGGAGCTGACAGAAGATGACTTCCAGCACTGTTTTCAACAATGGAAAATTCGCATGGAGCGTTGTGGGGTTAGAGAAGGAGTGTATATTGAAAGTGACAATAAGTGATTATGTATAAAATTAAAATAAATTTTTTACAACGCAGTCTCGTTATTTAATATCCACACCTCGTGTATCGGTATTGTGTCGGTAAGTGAAAAACTGGACTTACTTTGAATTAAATTTTCTTAGTGAATCTTCCAATGCTAGCGATAACGAAGTGCGTAGTGCGGGCGGGGCGAAATTGGTTGCAGTAGGCTTCAAGAATATGTTTATGAAAAAGTATCTCTTTTCGTACGGTGTAAAGCCGCACGCCCGCAAGTTAGTTTCATATTGTTGTCTGTTAGGGTACTGTACATAAATAAGAATGAAATCCGTTCTCTTTTGTGTTTCACAGAAAATAGAAATCGTAAAATAACGGACTGTCTGGTGGAACGGGTTGTGGGTGTGCGAGTGAGAGAAAGTGTAGGTTAGAAAGAGAGATATGTTAACCAAAATAGGGAGTGACGCAATAAGGGATTTGCGTCGCGAATTTCAATGCAGATTGAAAGATAGCAAGGTAATTCCTATACATGTCAGCTGTGTGTTGTTTAGGGAAATGGAACGAAATATTTTGAAGAAGAGAATACGAAATACGATACAGGCCTATGTGTATATTCTTTTTTGCGTTCCATCGTAATGGATTCTTTCTAAACGCGTATCATGAGGTTTTACTGGAAAAAAACCTGTGGTGTAAAATACTAACATGACTTTCTCTTATCGATGTAAATAATGAAACTGTGTTTAATCATTAGTGAACAATGTAAAATAGAAAACGTAACTTAATTTTAATCGTGAGTGAATGAAGCGGAATTGTTAAATCTGTATCTTTTCGACTTAAAAATGCGAGAAATTACTAATTGGCCCTAAACTAGGCTCTGCAAGAAGAAAATGCTTGGAATAAAAATTTTAGGTTTTTCATTTCCTGTGTTGCTTAGGTTATTAGCTGAAAGGCGGGTTTAAATCTCTGGAGGTTTTACCAAGTAAAACGAGGAGCGGGTGGTTTACCATTTTGCCTTCCAGACCGAGTGGAAAAGTTTGCTTATCACCATGCCAGGGTCTCTGAAAAGAATCTAGTTTCCACTCTGCAAATTACACCTTCACTTCATTCACCACAGCGTCTGATTGTATAATGAAATGAATTTCGTTACTTTCAGATGAGATAACTCTTAATTATTGTTTTTTTTTCACACCTCTACCTTTCCTGTTAAATGCTAAGTTGAACTTATTAAACGGTAAATTATTTACGTTTAATAAAAGTTTGAGTTTTTTTTAATTTCTTTGTGTTGGAAATGAAGGCTGGTTGAAACCTCTAGAGGTTTTACTAAGTAAAACGATGAGTAAGGTGGTTTACCATGCCTTTTTCACTGATTTGAAAAGTAGGGGCTTATTACCATGGAAGACTCTTTGAAAAGTGTCGACTTTCCAGTCTGTTAATGAAATCTTCACGCTTCATTCACCACATGGTCTGGCTGTATAATGAAATTACATTCATTACTCTTAGAGGAGATAACCTGTGATTAGTGTCTTTTACACCTGTAATCGCTAAAAACATGTTTTTTGGGTTCAGGAGGTCTGAAAACGTGTAGATCCGGTGAAAACTCGATTTCGAAAAATCGACATGAAAACAATACTTTCCTTCCTATGTATTCATATAGGCGAGAGAAAGTACAAAAATCCAATTTTTATACAGATTTTGTTGGAAAAGAATACAGAAAATCACTAATGACGTTAAACTAAGTTTTGTACAAAACAGTGTTCGATATAAACGTTGTAGATTCTGTATAATTTTCCAGGTTTTCCGTGAAACTTATTAAATATTTTTCATTTTATAATGATGAATCGATATGTTGAGGAAAATTGAAGGGAAGCCCTTAATGTAGGCATGATTTATAACGTGTATTGTTTTTCTGTCTACCTAATACATATTGCCTTCCAAAACATTCCCAGCGGACTCAATTACATCTTTTTGCACGTGCTTGTTTTCTTTCGTGTCATATTTATTAGTTAGTCTTTGTATTTGTGTGTTTTTTATTTATATTTTCACTTCATGGCACTTTTTAATAACGCCCATAAGCCAGAAATGTGGTCGTCAAACATGATTAAATTTGTTGTATTATTGACTTGCGTAAAAAACCTTTAGTGATTTCTGTATCCACTCTTTAAGAGGAATCGAATGACACAATTCTGATTGAAATACGAACTTCAAAACCGATGATTTCTGTATTTCCTATTTTTAAAGAGGAATCGAATGACACAATTTTTGTTTACAAATTCCGATTTTGATTTCCTGACTTACGGGTTTTGGCCAATTCTTATTGTCATCCGAACTTCAAAACCAATGATTTCTGAATCTGCTCGTTATGAGGAATCGAATGACACAATTCTTGTTTACAAATTCCGATTTTGATTTCCTGACTTACGGGTTTTGGCCAATTCTTATTGTCATCCGAACTTCAAAACCAATGATTTCTGAATCTGCTCGTTATGAGGAATCGAATGACACAATTCTTGTTTACAAATTCCGATTTTGATTTCCTGACTTACGGGTTTTGGCCAATTCTTATTGTCATCCGAACTTCAAAACCAATGATTTCTGAATCTGCTCGTTATGAGGAATCGAATGACACAATTCTTGTTTACAAATTCCGATTTTGATTTCCTGACTTACGGGTTTTGGCCAATTCTTATTGTCATCCGAACTTCAAAACCAATGATTTCTGAATCTGCTCGTTATGAGGAATCGAATGACACATTCTTGTTTACAAATACCGATTTTGATTTCCTGACTTACGGTTTTTGGCCAATTCTTATTGTCATCCGAACTTCAAAACCAATGATTTCTGAATCTGCTCGTTATGAGGAATCGAATGACATAATTCTTGTTTACAAATTCCGATTTTGATTACTTGACTTCCGGTTTTCGGCCCACGTTTGGTTAAAACTGGAATTTGAAATTTAATTCAGGCCCGCTAAATTTTTGTGTAGATTACGAATCCGGAAACCGTTTGTGGTTATCTCATGTAGTTTCTGACATCTGGGTGTGATGAACGGACGTATTAAGGAAAACTATCATGACAGTTTTAAAAATTGTCACCATTGTAATGTTGTCCTGTCACACTTATATCCGAAACTATTGTGTACATTAAACACGAAGAATTGTAAGAAAGACTCGTTTGATTTAGTTATTGGAAATTCAATTTGCCTGGCAACTGTATTGAAATGTCAAAATTAATCGGGAATTTGGTCATAGTGCATTAAAAAAAAATGATCAACCCAACTTTCAATTTCAGTTGTCTATACTAATACAATAAAGAAGAAACGTCTGTTTGTTTGTTTGTTTGTTTGTATGAGGTGGTAATCTGAGAAACTACTGAACTGATTTTAAAAAATCTTTCATTGTTGCATAGCTTAGAGCTTCCTGAACAAAAGGGGGCTATTTTACAACTTTAAGTAATTTTAATTAACTGAGTTAAGCAACTTAAAACTGTGACGATGTCGCATGTTTTAGTTTATCGGGTGCATAGCACTTTTATTTATATCCAAATCCTCTGGATGGTGTATTTTTTGAGCTAGAAGCTCGATTCAACTTTTATATTTCATAGAAAAACGTGAAGAATAACATTCGATTCCAAAAACATTAAAAATTTGGAAATATTAAAAATTTTTATTTTTGTGCTGTATTTTATGTATTTGTTTTTCATTCGTCAGGTAGTGAATGAGTCATACATTTCCATTACTCTGCGTACCGCACCAACCCACCCATTACTGACTCTTTATCTCAGTCATATATCAACTGTCTCTTTCTTTTCCATCGGTATTCTTCTATGCATTCTATTCAATTCTGTTAAATGGCAGGGACAAACATTTAAAAGGGTGGGCATCGATTTAAAAACAAGAGTGCTTCCTTCACTCATGGACAACTTTATGTCGGACTTTCTAGAGCTGGAAGTGCAGAAAAACAATTTATTTTGCTGCCACAGTGCAGCAAAACCACAAATATTGTGTATGGAGAGGTTTTAAAAATAATTTAATGAGGCCTACATTAGCTGCTGTGAAGCGAAGCGAGCGGGGGTTGCTAGTGATAAGTAGGAACGTACTATCGAGTTGAATCAAAGTCCTGTCGGACGACAACAACGAACAACTAACTGATGTGGTCCCCGGAGAATGGGATAGGACGACGTTCTAGTGTCCAGTATCATCCTAGACAGTTGTTGTATTCCCGTGAGACAATGAGACTTAACGGTACAACGCGATTTGTCGCCGTTGTCGATATGATCATACCCCTCTTGGATACGTCATTGTTTCCAAGTAACGGGTATTCAGAAAGTTATTATTACACAAAATGTATGATAAGACAATCCTAACGGTTTGGCGCGGTTGGTGACGTGCTCGCCTCTCATCATGCGGTCTTGGGTTCGAATCCCATTCAGGCCAGGGTTTTTTTTATACGTTACAAAAAACCATTTCATCCTTCACCGTCTGCATTAGCAGTAATTGTAAAACAGTCGGACGTTAAACAACAAAAAAATCCAAACTAATTTTTTAGCTTAATTTCAAACTACTGGGGAGTTCTGCTATTTGATTTTTACTTTCTCTTGCCTATATGAATACATAGGAAGGAAAGTATTGTTGCATATCCGAGTTTTCACCATATCTACACGTTTTCAGACTCCCTGAACCCAAAAAACCGAACATCGTACGAAGTTGAAACTTAAAACTTAAAGCCTGGGTACTACTAGAGGACCCTGATACGAATATTTTCATCAAAATCGTTTAACCAGAAGTAGAAGTTTATTCGTAACATTTTTCACTTTTTTGCGTTATTCTCGCAAACGGCTTTTACGATTTTTTTAAAAATCACCTGACTTGCTCTGTCTTTTATCTACTACAAAATAGAGTAGGCGCCATATTTGCTGAAATTCTTGAGAGGCTGTTTTTTCGTAAAAAAATGCTTTTTTTCAAGATTGCGGCTTGCATTTCAGCGCAAAAATGTATTTAATAACAGTTTTAGAGAATTTAAACTCCTACACCTTTATCACAAACGTTTGTTTGTATAGCGCTTAGTTTAGCGGTAATTAGTAGTCTATTTTTTTCATAAAAATTCGCAAAAAAATCGATTTTTAAAATTTCAGCTTTAGTATTCATTTTACGACAAAAGTGTGTATAATCATTTTTAATTTATAGGAAGTTAATATATCAACAACTTTTATTTAGAGTTTCCTCTACAGAGCCTAGTTTAGGGTGAACGAGTGATTTTTCCTATTTGTATGCCAAAGCGTGGTTGATTTTTATTTTGCATCATTCTCATTCAAAATAAGGTCGTTTGTTTTTTTAATTTCTAATATCTGTACGTTGCAATCTGTTCAATTGGGAACAATAAGCAACTCCATGACCCAATGAGATGAGGATGATGTGTATGACGTGTAAATGAGTTGTAGTCTTGTTTACAGACCCAGGTCGACCCTTCCTGAGAGATATGGTTAATTGAACCCCAACTATCAAAGTGCATTGATAGTATTATAGCACTGTCTAGTATTCAAATCCGTATAAAAGTTAACTACCTTTACTAGGATTTTTTTGACTATTAGGAAAATTCTCAACTGTACATTAAAACGAGTGAATGAGATGATTATGAAATGGGATAATGCGCTTAAAAAGACTCGAAGGAGATCACCGGTCAACGGTGGGCTCCAGCTGAAAATGTTCTATGAACGGATTACATAATTGTTTGTACCATCGGAAATTTCTTATTACAAAGTTATGTCCCTACTCCTTCGTCGGCGTCTGCGGGGATTTCCGAGAAGGTATGGTTGGTATAGATTACGTACAAGTTGTTCGTTGCTATGATGTGATAATTTCATACGGAATCTTGTGTAAATTTTACGGAAAAAGTCGTTTACGTAGTACGGAGTTTTGAGGTCATTGTGCAAACAGTCATTGGTAACGTAAAAGGGAGCATTCGGAATTTGTCGTGAAAGTTTTGACTGAAATCGGTGGATTTTGGAAAATTATAGGGTGCCTTAGCAGTTCCATAGATTTGGCAGGCATACATCCAATCGGGCCGGAGATAAGCGTAAGGAATCTTAGTCCCCGAAAATCAGCTGTTGTAACAGCTGACTCGAGGCGATGACTTTACCTATAGACCAACCCGGTGGGTCTTTGTTTTTGTTAATTTCTAATGTATTATTACTAATGTTACGAGGTTTTTAAGAAGGGCGAAGGGCTGTTCGAGGCTGGATCTAATACATAACAAAGAAATTAGATCCGAGTTGGGTGTATTTAGCTTGAATGCAAAAGTGGAGGAGTACCGGAATCAATGGAGGCAACATTTGGAACGGATACCAGAGGAGAGAATACCTCTAAAAGTGACGGAATATGTTCCAGTTAAAAGAAGGGGGTGGGAAGACCTCGAAGAAGATGGCAGTAGTCGAGATGTACGGGTTGGAATGTCTCGTGTTTGTGCAGACGTACAAAAGATGGTTTGTGAGTTCGGAACAGGCTTATGCCTAATCCTTGATAGTAAGAAGAAGAAAATGAAGAAGAATAATGTTACGGTATGTCGTTAATTTTTACATTGGAAAGAAAATGTTGTGTGTGTGTTTCACACCAGATTTTTTTTAATTGTGTTTGAAAACTTTTCCACGTTTGTGTTGATTTGTTTGTTTGATTTTGACCTGAATTCTGGTCGTAATGAGTAATGTAGATGGTTTTACGAGGGTTATCCAGAAAATAACCTCCGTTTTGAAATAAAAAATAAACGAGTGAAGATACAAAAACTTTATTGTATACATATTAAAACTACAGTTTTTCTCTATTTTTCGACATAGTCGCCAAACAGATTCAAGCACTTGTCGTACCTTGGAACAGTCTTTGAAATACCCTCTCCATAAAAATCTTCCGCTTGTGAATCTAGCCAATCATTCACGGCGTTTAGAAGCTCTTCGTCATTGGCGAACCGCTGAGATGCAAGCCACCATTTCATGTTCTGGAACAGGTGAAAGTCACTAGGAGCCAAGTCCGGGCTGTATGGGGGATGATCGAAAACGTCCCATTTATACTTGGCCAAAAGTTCATTTGTTCTTCGAGCTGAGCTGTATGAGGGTGAGAAAACAAATGAACTTTTGGCCAACTTTAAATGGGACGTTTTCGATCATCCCTCATACAGCCCGGTTTTGGCTCCTAGTGACTTTCACCTGTTACAGAACATGAAGTGGTGGCTTGCATCTCAGCGGTTCGCCAAAGACGAAGAGCTTCAAAACGCCGTGAATGGTTAGCTACATTCACAGGCGCCAGATTTTTATGCAGAGGGTATTTCAAAGACTGTTCCAAGGTACGACAAGTGCTTGAATCTGTTTGGCGACTATGTCGAAAAATAGAGAAAAACTGTAGTTTTAATATGTATACAATAAAGTTTTTGTATCTTCACTCGTTTATTTTTTATTTCAAAACGGAGGTTATTTTCTGGATAACCCTCGTATTTATTTGGTTATTTTGACAAGTGGTGATATCTTTTTGTACCAGCCTGTGATTTTGGTATTGAAACGTTAGACGAATATGCATGTCTATAGTACCCAGTTGTGTACGCAAACGTGAGGACGGGGGATGAGGGTTGATGGTGGTAAACAATGAGGCAGTAATCGGTAAACGGTTGGCGCAAATGCTGTCGATTGTTCGGTGTTTGAGCGGAGGAAGGTGCTTTCGGTCGGGCAGACGGTAGCTCTGCAACTAGACAGACAATAGTTTTCAATCTGGATGCGTTTCTAGCGCAACGCGGCGGCGTATTGCGGCCCATTCATGCGGCAATTCGGTTTAGAATTATTATCGGTAAGCCTCCCCGAGCCCCCAACCACTACCTGTAAGTGTTTGTTGTGCTCCATTCGGCTTAACTGCTTGTATGTGTATACTACGTATATGCCCTAAACCCGTCAATAGAATATTGGATTTATTAAACAAAAACCGTGCCCATTTTTTAATTTCTTGCGTTCTATGTATAGATGTATACATAAAATGAAATTTTGTATCACCATGATAGGGATTGGTGGAATGGCTTTTTTGCTTTTTCGTTCACATAATAGATTTTTTTTCGATATTTCAGTCTTCCGTTTACATATTACAGCAGAAATGTTTGAAACTACTATTGCAGGCAACTTTAGTCCATTCGAAGTAGTATGATGGTATTAGTTAAATGGAATAAAAAAATCAGGTGTGAAACACTCACACAACTTTATCTTGCCAATGCAAATAATGACCAAAATAAACCTAACATTAGTAATAAATCATTAGAAATAAACAAAAAACTAACCTCGATAAACATAATCTAATTTTAATCATGAGTGAAAAACGCTAAATGAAAATCAACCTCAGTTTGGCTTAAAGGTACGGAAAATCACACTTTCACGCTAAACTAGGCTCTGTAGAGAAAAATACCTTAAATAAGAGTAGTGGATCTTTTAATTTTCTATAAATTTGATTATACACACTTTTGTCGTAAAATGCATACTAAGGCTGAAATCTTTAAACAAATCGATTTTTTACGTTTTTTCGTGAGAAAATCGCAATATTAAAAAAATTATTTTTTCGACGAGAAAATAGGATTCCCAAGAATTTCAGCAGACATGGCGCCTACCATTTCTTCTAGAGCATAAAAAATTTATAAGCGATTTAAAAAGAATCGTAGGAGCTGTTTTTGAGAATATCGCAAAAAAAGTGAAAAATGACACGATTAAACTACTGCTTTCGGTTGACCGATTTAGATGAAAATTTTTGTGTTGGGTCTTCTAGTGGTGGCCTAGCTAACGGAAGTTTCATATTTCAACTTCGTACGATATTCCGCTTTTGAAATATTCTTTTCATACACACACACACACACACACACACACACACCAATCGCTTAAATTTGTTCGTTTGGATTGAGGGGGTCTGAAACTGTGTAGATCCGGTGGAAACTCGATTTCAAAAAATCGACATGAAAACAATACTTTCTTTCCTATTTATTCATATAGGAAAGAAAAGAAAGGTAAAAAAACCAACGACATCCATTTGATAGTTAATACTTTTGTACTACAACAACAGGGACATCATTATTGTTCATTTAAAGAAAAAAACGTATTACGTGTTATGACGACGTACAAGCTGAAGAAGAAAGGTAACAACTAGCCGTTGCGCATAATACTTAGTAGTTTTTTTTCACTGAAATAAACACTATCACAAGTATATCATCAGAGTGACAAAAGATTGACTTATTTAGTCAATCGGATTACAACAAAATATATTAAAAAAAATTACAAAGGCTCTCGGTAACTCGATTGACGATCGAGTCTCTAATTACGTAAGATCTCTATCAGTAAATCCCTTATTGTACAACTTACGAAGAAAAAACCAACTCACACTGCAAAAGAAAACCTAGTCGACTAGGTATTTAAAACTTTTCCAGATATTGTTGCCGTTCGGGAAGTGATGAAATACCTCGTAAAAATGGTCATTAACAAAACGTTTTATTCTTTGTAACGATCGTATCAACCCTTTTTACGTAACGTGCTTCCCAAAAACATTTTCACCTATACGGAAATTAACGTTAAACCAGGGGTTTTACTGTATTCTAGTACGTATAGTTTTTGCCCATAACAGACCGGTGGAGTTTCGAATTGTTTACTCTCAATCTGTTAAAACATCTTAAATTTTGTTGTAATACGGTAAATGAATAATTACCCCCCCCCACTACTAATTCAGCATATTTTTTTTAAGGATCTTGGTGTTAATATTTGCCCATAACAGACAGGTGGAGTATCAAATTATTTACACTCAATCTGTTCCTGGCAGGGCTAAAATAAATAGTTCTGTTTCTTATCATATGGTCAGCCAATTAAATGACTGAATCATTTAAGAACAGAAGAGGTAGAAGTGTAAAAGACACTAATCAGAGTTATCTCGTTTGAA
Organism: Catonia carolina; assembly: GCA_035578175.1. NCBI lineage: Eukaryota > Metazoa > Arthropoda > Insecta > Hemiptera > Achilidae > Catonia > Catonia carolina. The sequence continues at coordinate 1,645,018 of JAQMRL010000017.1, read as the reverse complement.
AGTAATGGATTTCATTATACAGCCAGACTCTGTGGTGAATGAAGTGGAAGTGTAATTTTAAGAGTGGAAAATTTATGCTTTTCAGAGGGCCTGGCATGCTGATAAGTGTACTTTTCCACTCAGTGAGGAAAGCATCGGTAAACCACCTCACTCCTCGATTTACTTAGTAAAACCTCTACAGGTTCAAACCAGCCTTTTTTGGCTGATGACCTAAACAACAACGGTGTTAATATTATTAAATAAGTTTTAGCAGAACATTTATGGAGTTAAAAATTTGAAAAAGCAAATTATCTTATAAAAAAAAAATTGAAACTTTTTTAGAGTAAGTGTATGTTGCAGTCAATACCGGCGTCGCTAGATGATTTCATGGATTTTTTTTCCGTGAAGTACTGAATTCTCTTTTTTCGTTTAGGGAGGGGTTTCGTTTGTCATAAGTTATAAAAATTTTAGCAATGCATTCTTTTTTGTGTCCCCAATAATCAGTTGAAATATAAGCTTCCTTCGTAGCACATTCGGTGCTACAGACTCGTCTTCAGCCGGTCATGGGTAGGTGTTAACCGCTAGGCGTCCGTCTCATCTAGTGGGTCTTTTTTTTAATATTTTAAGTAATTCCGGAGGGATACCGCCTGTCGGATATCAGTTTTTTTTGTTATTATATAGCCCTCAGAAAGGGTTTTTTTGTAACCGTGCAGTTCGTGTTTGAATATTCGTTACACGATCTTCTACCCTCTTATAATATACTCCTTCTGTATTTTCAAGAGTACAGTTTAGGATCTTTGCAGGTAGCCTATCGATTCGAAATGGATTACACTTTTCGATTTACTTTAAAAGTATATTATTTTGAGTTTAAAATTATATTAAAAATTATCTTGTAGAGCATAAAATAATTTAGTAATCCAGGTGATTTTAATAAAAATCGTAGGACCAGTTTTGAGAAAATTGCAAAAAAGTGAAAAATGACACGAATAAACAACTTCTTCCGATTGCCCGATTTTAATGAAAATGTTCGTGTCGGGTCCGGTAGTGGTATGTAACTTAAGTTTCAAGTTCGTACGATGTTCCGTTCTTGGGATGTTCTGTATACACACACAGACCAATCGCTGTTTTTTGGGTTCAAGGAGTCTGAAAACTAGATCCGGTGAAAACTCGGATTTCGAAAAATCTACATGAAAACAATACTTTCCTTCCTATATATTCATATAGGCAAGGAAAGGTAAAAAAACCATTGAATTTTTTACTTTTATGTTATTAGCAAACATAAATCCATTTACAGGTCGCACATAAAATAAATCTATAAAAACGTTAGTAACAAAAGTTGTAGGCCCTACATAAAGCAAGCGGAGAACACGCTGCAAGAGGAATCGCCCCGACGGCAAATTTAATTTTGTGCTTGATACGCACAGGTGGTAACCTGTGGAAATAGAAAATTACTCTTTAGAGCTTCTGATTTGACTTTGGACTATTCAAACCTGATTGGTTTCACATGTTAAAATGTGAGAAACGGAACACTACATGTGTGTGAGTAGAGGTTAATACGATATTTAAACGCATCACACCTTATCAGTTGAAACAAAATCGCGTATTAAGCGATGTGGGAAGCGAATACGTGATGCAAAACTATAATGAAGTAACTGGCTGATAGATATAAAGAAGAAAAAAAATGTAATGCATAACTTGTCACCCGTAACTAGATGTAAAACAGTTAAGTTTTTGAACGCGAGTTGTGCAGCCGGTATGTGTGCGGGGGTCACAATGAAACAATGATTGTGTTGCAATTGCATAATAGACGAGTATTAGATCGACGACATACTAACTACAACTGCTAACTAACTAGTACATGTCTGTATTCGTTCATATTACATCTTATTTTGTGGAATGGGTGATTTGACACCTTCAGTAGTAAGAAAAATGTCGAGTATTTTATAATAAAATCACGTTACTACAATTACTAAACTGTATTAGATGTTATAACAAGAATGGGAGAAAATCTGGTGTGAAACATCTGCACGATTTTCTCTTGACAATGTAACTAATAAGACATTATAATTTTTATTTGCTCTTGCCTATATGAATATATGGGAAGGATAGTATTGTTTTCATGTTGGATTTTTTGAAATTATTTTTTCACCGGCTCTACACGTTTTCAGACCCCCTGAACACCAAAAATACATGTTTTTAGCGATTGGTGTGTGTGTGTGAACAGAACATCTCAAGAACGATAAATCGTACGTACTTAAATTTTAAGTTAGGTTCGACTAGAGGACACGACACGAATATTTTCATCAAAATCGCTCGACCGGAAGTAGTAGTTTTTTCGTGTCGTTTTCACTTTTATGTGAAATATAGGAAAAAATCGATTTTTTCCACGTTTTCGTGAGAAAAAAACAGAAAATCACTAATTACCGCTAAACTAAGCGTTATACAAAAAAATCTTTGAAATCAAGGTTGTAGGATTTTAAATTGTCTACAACTTTTATTTTATATATATATTTTTTTGCGCTTAAATGCATATTTAAGTCGCAATATTAAAAAAACAATTTTTTTTACGTGAAAACAACCTTTGCAAGAACTTCAGCAAACATAGCGCTTACCCTATCTTGTAAAACATAAAAAATTTAGTAAACCAGGTAATTTTTGAAAAAAAATCGTAGGACCAGTTTTTGAGAAAATATCAAAAAAGTGAAAATTTACACGAAAATAAATGCTACGTCCGGTTGACCGATTTTGATTAAAATTCTCGTGTCGGGTCCTCTAGTGATATCTAAATTTGAGTTTTAAGTTTGAAGTGGTACGATGTTTCGTTCTTGCGATATTCTGTTTACACACACACACGCACACACACACACACACACACACACACACAGACCATCGGTAAAAACATGTTTATTTTTTTTCACGGGGGTCTGAAAACGTGTAGATACGATGAAAACTATTTTTTTTTAAATCTACATAAAAATAATACTTTCTAGTAAATAATATATAATAATATATTCTAGAATATATATTCTAGAAATATAATTCTAGAAATAATATATTCATAGTTTAATAAATTATGTCATTATCATGTATGGTTCCTGGGAAAACGGTGCAAACGTTAACATTGAATAGTATCCCCTTAGTTTAGCGAACAGCGGAGTCTTTTCTAATAGAGGAAGCTTTTGATGTGATGTGACCGAGTTAGCGAGGTGTTTTGCTTTAATATGATGTAGTAGGTGATGTGTTTTCAGGTGTAATCTTTATTTTAAATCGATGGTGGTGGAACTGGTACGTGTAACGGATTGATTTAATAATAGCCGTAGCCTGTTTGTATGATTAAAATATTTTTAATGCTAAAGTACAGTTTCGTAATTACTTGCTAAATACTGTAGTGATGTCTGCCGTGTTCGAGAACTGATCTCATGTAACCGGAACAAGTGTACCTGGTAGCATTTCAGTAGAGTAATTATTATTTTTATTATTATTATTATTATTGTTTTAAAGTTAAGTAGATATAATAACCATCCGTGTAAAATGTGTTTATAATGTCATCATTTAACATTTAAACTTGACATAATTTTCAGTTACGTAGTTGGTGGATACATTACTGGTAAAAATGTTTCTTGTCTTTAATATAGTTTTACATGTTTGACGAGGTTCCGTTCCGTCTTTCGAGGACGGATCTTTGAAATTTTTGTCGAAAGGTTTTCTTGCGGTTATCGTGTTAAATTAATTTTTGATGTTAATTGGTTGATTATTTTGTAATTAATTTATATTATTACATGATGGTATTAAGGTATAATGCTGAATGTCAACATTGCCGCCGTTTGTTACATGTTGGTTTTATGAGTTGTTCTCTGTTTGCCAGTAGTTGTAAATAATTGGTATGTACCTCAAAAAATTACGGTTTGTTTGAAATAATCACGGATTGGAAATAATCACAGTTTTTGTCCTTCTATTTTTTCTTATGCTCCTCCACCGCGACCTTCTTCTGCTCCTCTTTCTCCTTCTCCTTTTGTATGCCGACATTCTATTGTCTGTGGAAAGACGAGGATTAATGGAAAAGCGCAAAGTTGGGTGTGTACTATTAAAAAAACATTTTTTTTTGTACTTTCTCTTGCCTATATGAATATATAGGAAGGAAAGTAGCCTATTGTTTTCATGTCGATTTTTCTAATTCGAGTTTTCACCGGATCTACACGTTTTCAGACCCCGTAAATCCAAAAAACATGTTTTTAGCGATTGGTGTGTGTGTGTGTCAGCAGAATATCTCAAGAACGGAACATCGTACGAACTTGAAACTTACGTTCCATACCACTACCGGACCCGACACGAACATTTTCATCTAAATCGGTCAACCGGAAGTAGTAGTTTATTCGTGTAATTTTTCACTTTTTTGCGATTTTCTCAAAAACCGGTCCTACGATTTTTATAAAAATCGCCTGGTTTACTAAATGTTTTATGCTCGACAAGATATAGGGTAGGCGCCATGTTTGCTAAAATTCTTGGTGAGGCTGTTTACACGTAAAAATATTGTTTTTTTGTAAGATTGCGGCGATAAAATTTATTTTAGCGCAAAAATTTATATAATAAGTTGTAGAAAATTAAAATGCGTACATCTTTTATTTCAAACATTTTTTTGTATAACGCTTAGTTTAGCGGTAATTAACGATTTTTTATTTTTTTTCTCACGAAAACGTGTGAGAAAAGATTAAAAGATGTACAACTTTTATTTAAATCATTTTTCTCTACAGAGCCTGGTTTAGCGTGAGAGTGATTTTCCGTATTTTTAAGCCAAACTGAGGTTGATTTATATTTTGCGTCCATCACTCATGATTAAAATTAGGTTGTGTTTATTAAGATTAGGTTTTTTGTTTATTTCTAATGTTTTTTTTTTACTAATGTTAGGTTAATTAACATTGTTAATTATTTACATTGAGAAGAGAATGTCGTGTTTCACACCAGTTGTTTTTTTTTTATTATTGTAGTATATTTGACATGAAAATAAAGTTTGTTTATTTTGATTTTTTGTGTCATATTTTCAGTATAGCCTACTCGCTATATTTCTTATTTTCTAAAATTTTAATACCTTTTATTGTACTTTTAATATTATTATTCCAAGAAACATCCGTTTACATTATTTGAAAAAAGAAGCGATTCCTACTTGTGTGTTTCTATGATAATAATAATAATAATAATAATAATGTATGTTAATTTTTTCATATTCCGTCGAGTGTTGGAACCGGAAGTTTTTTTTTTTGTGAGATTTCACTGCTTTCGCTAGGATATTGCTTCCTCAGTTACTGTATCTAAATTATTTACCTAAATCGTAATTATTATTATTAATATTTATATGTATAAACGGGTGTTCAAAAGTTTTTTTAATTCTTGCTAGTATAAAATTTTTGTATGTTTGGTTAATGAGGCGGTACGGTTTTCTTGTCTCTGTAACGGTACGGATACATTAACCGCTTCCAGGTGCAGGACCCTTGTGAAATTTTTAAGAAATTTAATTCCGTTTTTTACTCTGTTCGCAGGAATGGATAGAACAGGTTCTGTTTATTGGCAAATTGTCTCTGGCCTATATGATTATATTAAGAAGGAAAGTATTGCTTTCATGTCGAGTTTCGAAATAAAGTTTTCACCAAATCTTCAGACCCCCTTTAACCCAAAAAAACATGTTTTTAGAGAATGCTGTGTGTGTGTGTGTGTATGTGTGTGAACAGAATCCTTCAAGAACGGAACATCGGACGAACGTAAACTTAAGTTAGATACTGCTACCGGACCTGCGACACAAACATTTTTTTTGAAAATCGGTCAACCGAAAGTAGTAGTTTATTCTTGTCATTTTTCACTTTCTTGCGATTTTTCTCAAAAAAAAACCGGCTCATGCGATTTTTTTTTAAATCGCCTCGTGTACTATAATTTTTTATACTGTACAAGGTAGGGTAGGCGCCATGTCTGCTGAAATTCTTGGGGAGGCTGTTCTTTCGTTGAAAAAATGGCTTATTTTAAGATTGCGGTCTTAAAGTAAATTTTAGGGCAAAATGGTAGACTATATGTTAAAAGTCGTGATAATTAAAAATCTGTATCCGTTATTTCAAACAATTCTTTGTATAACGCTTAGTTTAGCAGTAATTAATGTTTTTTTATATGAAAATGTGTAAAAAAGTAGATTTTTTAAGATTTCAATCTTGTATGCATTTTACGACAAAAGTGTATACATAGTTAGATTTATAGGAAATTAAAAGATTTACAACTTTTATTTAAAGCATTTTTTTCTCTATAGAGCCTAGTCTAGCGTGAAGAATGATTTTCCGTATTTTTAAGCCAAACTAAGGTTAATTTTCATTTTGCGTCTTCATTCATGATTAAAGTAAGGTTATGTTACTGAGGTTTGTTATTTTAGTTTTCGGTTGTTTCATTACTAATGTTATGTTATATTGTTAATTATTCGCATTGGCAAGAGAAAGTTGTGTGAGTGTTTCACATCAAATTTGTATATTTGATAAACGCACACTCTTAGTTTCTTCCGTATATTGTTCTGCTCATCGTAATTCTTTCTGGACGCTCTTGAATTCAGTCTTTTTCAGTGTCTTTCTTCAATGTATTTGAATTCAGTCTCTTGGCTCAGTGGAGCGTTGTGGTAGAGAGCGGTTACTCACTCGGCCTTGGCTTGGCAACAAAGGCCTCTTTCGGTGCGCAGCCGAAAGGTTTGTCGGTACGCCGCCAAGGGCCGGGAGAAGTAATGAAGACCCGGCTACACAGTAAATTATTAATTAGAAGGGGTGACGGTGACGGTTTCAATAATCTTTTAGATTGGCCATAACAGGCGAATAGACTGTTTAATTATTTTGCACTCGATCTGCTAGTTCCAGGGCTACAAAAAAATAGTTATGTTTCTTATCACATGGTTAGCCAATTATATGACTGAATCATTTAAGAATAAAAGTAGTTGAGATCGTATTAAAGGACTAGTCACATTCGTCTCGTCTGTGAGTAATGAATTTCATTATACAGCCGGACACTGTGGTGAATGAAATGATGGTGTCATTTGCAGGGTGGAAAATAAATTCTTTTCAGAGGGCCCGGGATGATGATAAGCATATTTTTCTACTGAGTGAGGAAGGTAATGTAACTAAACGACTCTTCGTTTTACTTAGTGTAAAGTCTGTGGAAATTTATACCGTTCTTTCGGCTGATCACCTGAACAATACAGTCTTTCAGAATCCGTTTTGAATTATTTAAACCTCTAACATATGACACATTTATTATAGTAATACATTTGTGTGTGATGTATAACAAAATGAATTCGTCAAAAATTATAACGTGGTCAATTAAAGTTTTAATGTATGGTCATTTTGTTTTCGGGTGCTCCTGTATATTAAGGTGTACAACATTTTTAGCACTTGAACTTTCCTTGTTTTAGTATATTTTTTTCTGCATCAGTCAAGTTCATGATTAAAAACCAGTTTGTGAAATTTATAATTCAATATTTGTCCTGGTTTATATATTTTTTATCTTGGGTTTTTTTCATAGAGGTTTTTTGTGATGTGTAGATTTTAGGCGTATTTTTTAATTCGAATTTCGTTACTTTTTCTTTTTAACCTTGCGTGAACAGTAAAAGTTACAACGTTGGTCGATTATTTATGCTTTCTTTTGGCACGATTTAAAAAAAAAATAATTAATTTACAATTTGTTGTGTAGTGCAATGTTTAAAGTAATTCCTGTTAATTCACTTGCGTTTTTGTTAACTTCTTCGCCAATTGATTTTGTTTTTTTGTACATATTACAGTTGAAAGTATATTCTGATAAGTAAATAATTTACATCTGTTCTTCAAACGCCAAATATACTTTTATTATTATTTTTTTAAAGGAAACCACGTATGAAATCGAAATTATCTGCATTAAAAAAAAAATTTCGTGTGAAAGACTTACACGACTTTCTAATGCCAATGCAAATAATAACCAATACAACCTAACATTAGAAATAAACAAAAAAATCTGGTGTGAAACGCTCGCATAACTTTCTCTTGCCAATTCAAATAATTAACAATATAAACTAACATTAGTAATAAAACATTAGAAATAACAAAAAAACTTAACTTCAATAAACATTTCCTAATTTTCATCATAAGTAAAAGACGCAAAACGAAAATCTACCTCAGTTTGGCTTAAAATTCAGAAAATCACACTTTCACGCTAAACTAGGCTCTGAAGAGAAAAATGTTCTAACATTATAAATAAATGCCGATAACAAATAAACGCTAAAAAAAAGTTCAAATTCAACACACAAGACGTGGTTGATTAATAAATTTGATTTCTATTTTCCATGTGTTTGGAAAATTTGTTTTCTTTTTCATTATTAATTTATCTTTGAAAACGCTTTGATTCACCAACACGGAAAGTTAACAAGAAAAATCTCTTCAGTGGTAGCCCTGACGCATGAGTACATTACAAAATTGCATATGTTGTTTATTCCATTTAAGTAACACTATCATGCTATTTCAAATGGATTCTAGAAGAAATTGAACGAAACAGAGTGATTATGCTTTTCAGTTGGGGTTACTCACGGTCACTGTACTAGGTGGTAGTGGTCACGCGCAGCTGCTGTGAGATATAAGATGACGTAGTCTGGTCCCCAACAACTCGGCCGGTAGGATTTTGGCATTGCTTTTACAAACACAGCCGTTTAGGTATGTTTACTCGGGAAATTGATTTTAATTTTAATAATTTTTCGTTTGCGGCCTGAAGTTTTCTCTTAAGTAACTTGTGCTCTTCTATTCGGCGTTTTCACGTATCAAAAGATCAGTTTCCTCTGACCGCGTAACTTTAAAATTTGGCGGTTGTTCATTAAAACGAAGCCTACGTTCCTCTACGGTTATCTCTTCTTTTTGTGAACTGCCTGTGTTGTAATTGGATAATGAGTTTAAAATATAAAACTTTCTTACTAGCGTATCGCTTCTCTACTCGATTTTTTCGTTTACTACAGCTAGGGTTTACCGAATGTAGAACGGCACTACGAATCGGTAAATTTAAGTGGGGGAACTGAATTAGTCTTTAGGACACGTTTAAATGGAAGATGTAGCAACTCGGACTTGAAATCGCGTACATAATCCGATTCGTCGAAATGTACCGAGCACACAATCAGCTGCTTTTGGTGTCTATCGCGATTAGAACAATAGGCAATCGCACAACACGTTATTACTAAAGGCTAGTGAAGTATTATTATAGACCGTCATTGACAAATATTGTAAATATCGCAGACCGACACTGTTCGTATCGTGCGTCGGCTGTCGCTGGTGACCAGTGACGTCAGAGGGCGGGGCATGCCACTGCGCACCTTGTTGATGATCCCTACCGTCTATACTACATATTTTTCAAGGGTGATGAGCTCTGAACGTATGAATTGCCCTCTACCAACGTTTTAGCTAGCCATTGACTTGCCACCAACGTTGCCAATACTTGCTCTTGTAGCTCTGTTAAATATTTCGTCAGCCATTTTTCTTGGTCTTTTAATAACAATAATAACCTATGAACATACAACCAGCTAATTATATTACTAAGTATTGCATGTCAACGCGCTTTATAATCGATGTGTTTAGTACGAGATGTAAAAGACGACTGAACTATTGCGGCTCTTATACGCATAAAGTTGGTCAGGTACAATCTGACAACGCTGGCAAACGTTCTGATTGGTCTAAACGATTGGTTAAACAACCGAGTTCATCAACCGTGAAAAGCATATTAGTAAAGTTACCGTTGCGATACTGAAAAGCCAAATAAAGACGTTACCGTCTTGAGTATATTAATGAATTTATCAGCAAAATCGGTCGTTTAAGGTGGGATGTATTAAATTAATCTTGTCTGAACAGATGTGTGTCAAGATTTGTAGTGGTTTTGCAATGGTGACGTGTGATTTGTTGTATTTATTGGCATTTTATGAAGAGTGAAGACGCTCGTTTTGTGATTTAGAGGGCACCGGTGCAATGTTAGGAGTGGTTAAAACGTTTGCGTTGCGTTTGATGCCAACTGGGGCTATACGGGTCGCCGATAATTCTGTTAATCGGTACTACTACACTGTTCCTTGTTGTTTTTTTTTTGTTGCTCTCCTTTCTCTTTTCTGGTTGTTGTTGTATGTGTGACTCATTCTGTGTGCATCGAGCCAATAAGTGAGCGTTTCCATGAAAGAAATTCGTTGTTGCCAACTTTTATAAAAATAAACCGTACTTGTATAGTTGTTGATTTATTTATAAAGTGCGTGATGAATTGATTAATATATTTTTTCGTTGTTGTTTCGCTACAATGCAGTTTTATTTGATTGTGATGGTGCGCCCGCGTTAATGCGTTGGCTTATCAACTAGGATAAACGTGAAATTATGAAAATACTTTTAATGAGATGACACGTCTCATGAATTTATCTCAATTTTAATAAAGGTTAACCTTTGGCCTTTGGCAAAAACAATTAGTGATTTTTTTGTATGTACTCTTTTAAGAGGATTTAAATAACACTATTTTTTAGTTTTGTAATTCTGACGTTAATTTCTTGATTTAACCCACCTTGTTTGGGTTGGTCTAGGGGTAACGTTGTCGCTATAAGTCAGCTGGTTTTCGGAGACGAAGGTTCCTGGTTCAAATCCTAGTAAAGATACGAGTACAGTTCAGCCGTTGTTAGTTTGCTCCTACTGTCAACAAACAAAATCCACCTCCTAACAGGGTGCACGCTAGAGTCTGCGACTTTACGGATGTCGTATTCTTATTAAGTTAACTATTTTTTAAATTATAAGTACTTAAAGTACTAAAAACATCAGTCATGATATGATGTAGGCTTAACAGTTTTATTTATAAAAGTATTAAATATTTAAAAGTATTTTGTATTTAAATACTTTTGAAAGTATTTTGTTGTTACTTTTTAATCAGCGTGTACACATTTTGATATAATGCGCATGCTCAGTGACGTCATTGTTTGTTTACATTAGGAACAAACTAACAGAGGCTGGACTGTAGTTAGTTTTATACGGATTTGGGGTATTTTCCGTTGTCTGTATGCCATTGTCAAATCCGAATCCCCCGAAGGGTTGCAGACGTGTTTATTTCTCCCACTCCCTGTCTTACTGAAGGCTAGTACTGAGACAGACCCACTCACGCACGCGTACACACATACCTTCTAATCCCAGTATATAGTGTACTATGTTACTCGTTCTGTTGTTTTATTTCATTTTTTTTCTCTCTAATTCTTTATTTACAATTGTGAAATTTACAATAAGCGAATGTGATGATTATGATAATAATGTAAAAATGACATGATAGGCATGAGAGGGGTAGGTTCCCCATTGGTGCCTCCCCAAGAATGAAATTTGTGTATCAAATTAGCAGGTCTCTACTCCAGCGTCTTTTAAGGCGTCTAAGGGGATTATCAGGTGAATGGAAGGTGGAAAGTGAACGGACCAGTGGGTTCTCGTGTTCGTGTGACTTGTCGTGAAAGCGTTTGTATAGGTATTCGATGGAATTCTGTACAAGTGGTGTTTTCAAATCTGTATGTAAAGTTTTGTTGCTAGCGTAAAGCAACAAAACTTTACATACAGAAATTTCATATTTTGATTGTTTTATTTTGATATTAGCTATTACATTGGGTTCGAATCCCATTCAGGCACTCGGCATATTTTCATTCGTTACAAAAAAAATCATTTCATCCTTCACCGTCTGCATTAGCAGTAATTGCAAAACAGTCGGTTGTAAAAAAAATTACTACGTTACTATTAAGTTTTATTTTTTAATTATGTACATTGGGAAGAGAAACTCGTGTGAGTGTTTCACACATAATTTTTTAGTTGTCGCATCTTCTGGGATTACGTAATAACCCCTTTTCCTGAAGGAACTCTGCAGCATCTTTTTCTGTCCGAATATTAATTAGTAACTACAAAATTCATAGCAGACTGTGTAGTAACTAACATTCTGCTACATATTTTTACTTTCTCTTGCCTATATGAATATATAGGAATGAGAGTATTGTTTTCATGTCGATTTTTCGAAATCGAGTTTTCACCAGATCTACACGTTTTCAGACCCCCTGAACCCACACAAACATGTTTGTAGCGATTGGTCTGTGTGTGTGTGAACAGAGTATCTCAAGAACGGAACATCGTACGAACTTGAAACTTAAGTTACATACCACTACCGGACCCGACACGAACATTTTCATCAAAATCGGTCAACCGGAAGTAGTAGTTTATTCGTGTAATTTTTCACTTATTTGCGATTTTCTCAAAAATTGGTCCTACGATTTTTTTAAAAATCGCTTGGTTTACTGAATTTTTTATCCGTTTCAAAATAGGGTAGGCGCTATGTGTGCTAAAATTCTTAGTGAGGCTGTTTTTACGTAAAAAAAATTGTTTTGTTTTAGATTGCGGTTTTCTTATGCATTTTAGCGCAAATAATATATAATAAAAGTTGTAGAGAATTTAAAGTCCTACAACTTTTATTTCATACATTTTTTGTATAAAGTAGTCCATAGTTTAGCGGTAGTTAGCAATTTTCTGTTTTTTTCTCACGAAAACTTGTGAAAATCGATTTTTTTAAGATTTCGGTCTTGGTATGCATTTAACGACAAAAGTGTATATAATTAAATTTATAGGAAATTTAAAGATGTACAACAATTGTACAGAGCATTTTTCTCTAGAGAGCCTAGTTTAATGTGAAAGAGTGATTTTCCGTATTTTTAAGCCAAACTGTGGTTGATTTTCGTTTTTCACTCATGATTAAAATTAGGTTATGTTTACTGAGGGTGGTTTTTTATTTCTTACGTTTTATTACTAATGTTAGGTTTATTGTTAATTATTTGCATTGGCAAGAGAAAGTTGTGTGAGTGTTTCACACTAGATTTAAAAAAAAAGTGATTACACCATTTTTCGCGTGCAAAGCCGCGATGGGGCATTCTAGTATTCATATAGACAAGAGAAAGTAAAGAGAAAGAAATGTGGTAAAGCCCCTCCCTGATTATTGTCGTGTTATAATTTTAGAGTAACAATCGTTTATCGTGTAAGTGTGTAACGTTGTGAAGTGCTGGTGGTTTCAATGTATGTGGTATAAAAATGAAATGGTGCAAAGTTATTAGCACAGCAATTAGCCGTTGTGCGATTGGTTTGCTACGAGTGTTCATAATTGGTAGATGGTAGGATAAAGCGTATAAGGCTATCCGTCCATCATCTATATTAGGAAGGCATTGGTTTGAATGTTGAATTGAGTCTTCTAGTGCAGTTCTATGTTTCTTTTAGTCGTCAACCACAATGGTGGCGTGTAGAGGTTGTTGTATGATTTCTAGGTAATTGGTTTTTAATAGCGGAATTGCTAGATCATCGTCATCTATTAAATCGATACCTTTCTTGCTAGTTAATTGCTTTCTTCGATCATCAACACTTGGGTTTCCTAATCGGGTAATTTTTCTTCTCGTTTGTCTCCGCTCGTACGCGTACTTAATCCAGTATACATATCTTTTCATATCTACATGTGTTGACATGTTGTTCCGTATGGAAGGCAGTTGTGGTTGTGTGTTGTTTTCTGTACCGGCTGTTCAAAAAAAACCGTATTAAGTTTTTTAAGGATGTATTTTTTTTTCTTTCACACCGCCTGAACCCCTTAAAAAACATGTTTGTTGCGATTGGTCTGTGTGTGCGTGTGTATACAGAATATCTCATGAACGGAACATCGTACGAACTTAAAACTAAAGTTAGATACCACTACCGGACCCGACACGAACATGCTTATCGAAATAGGTCAACCTGAAGTAGTAATTTTTAACTTTTTTGCGATTTTCTCAAAAACGGCTCCTACGATTTTTTTAAAAAATAGCCTGGTTTACTAAATTTTTTATGCTCTACAAGAAAGGGTAGGCGTCATGTCTGCTGAAATTCTTGGGGGTGTTGTTTTCTCGTAATTTTTTTTTTAAGATAGCGACTTTTAATATGCATTTTAGCGCAAAAATGTATATAATAAAAGTTGTAGGGAATTTAAAATCCTACAACTTCTATTTCAAAAATTTTTTCGTATAACGCTTAGTTTGGCGGTTATTAGCGATTTTCTGTTTTTTTTCTCACGAAATCGTGTAAAAAATTGATTTTTTTAAGATTTTAGCCTCATTATGCATTCTACGACAAAAGAAAATAATGAAATTTATAGGAAATTAAAAGATCTACTACTTTTATTTAGAGCATTTTTCTCTACAGAGCCTAGTTGAGCGTGAAAGAATGATTGTCCGTATTTTTAAGCTAAACTGAGGTTGATTTTCATTTTGTGTCTTTCACTCATGATTAAAATGAGGTTATGTTTATTGAGGTTAAATTTTTGTTTATATCTAATGTTTTATTACTAATGTTAGGTTATATTGTTCATTATTTGCATTGGCAAGAGAAAGTAGTGTGAGTGTTTCACAGCAGATTTTTTTTGTAATCAGTCTCGACTGGTTTGATGCAGTTTTTCAACCTGTTCTATCTTGCGCGAGTTGTTTCATATCTACATACCTGTAACACCCTACACCTTTTGTGATTTGGTTTATAAACTCTGACCTTTGCCTCCCACTACAATTCACCCCCTCAATATAAATTCCCCATTATTGATAGATGTCTTAAGATATGCCCCTCTAGCTCATCCCTTTTTTTTGGTAAGATGCTTCCATATACTTCTTTTTTCATGTACTCGCCTAAGAACCTCTAAATTACTTATTTTGTCCACCCACTTAGACGTTTCGTCTAATAATTTGAATAAGGTCAAATTAAAAAAAAAACAGTTCAAATTTTTGCACACCTGGTAGGAATAAATCCGCCACTATATGTGGATTTATTTATCAATTTTTTTTTTTGTAATTTATCATTGGAATTTGTAATGTAATAAAGCGTTGATTTATTGTTTTCTTCCGTTTGTATGTACGTATTGAGAAGACGTAACTTTTTTTTATTGACTATTTTTTTTTTTAATAAGTAAATTCACAGAAAAGGAAAGAAATGTTATAACGTATAACTTTCTTCGGCTTAGTTTTTTTTATATGGTCATTTCTTCTCTAGTTACTTGACCACCATTTCCCCCCGTCTACTCTTTTTTCTTTCTCTGTCTCTCTCTCTCTCTCTCTCTCTCTCTCTCTCTCTCTCTCTCTCTCTCTCTCTCTCTCTCTCTCTCCCCCTCCCCAGTTATATCTCCGTTTAATCTAATGACATGTCTTTTTACATAGACACGTCTACTTGTGTCAATTACCCTGTCGGACTTTCTCTTTATAATACATTCGGTTTTTAATTACTGTCCGATTAATCGTTGTAAATCATGTTTTTATCCATGTTACTTAACTTGTCATGTCAAACTATGATTAGTTTCCCATGTTTATTGGATGTAGTTCATGCGTGAATGTATTGTGTTTAGCGCTGGCGCAGTTGTTAGTCTTTTTTTTATAAATGCTACCGTACGATGTTTAGAACATTTTTTTTGTTACACTTTGTTAATTTATTTTATTTATGTACCGTTTACTGGGCAGCTATTTGGCTTTCCCTTGCCTTATGAATTTAGAAGATGGAAAGTATTGTTTTCATGTCGATTTTTTAAAATCGAGTTTTCACTGGATCTACACGTTTTGAGACCCCCTGAACCCCAAAAAACATGTTTTTAGCGATTGGTCTGTGTGTTGTGTGTGAACAACATATCTCAAGAACGGAACTTCGTACAAACTTGAATTTTTAAACTTAAGTTAGATACCACTAGAGGACCCGACACGAACATTTCCATCCAAATCGGTCAACCGGAAGTAGTAGTTTAGTTTATTCGTGTAATTTTTTTTACTTTTTGCAATTTTTTTTGAACAACGGCTCCTACGTTTTTTTTTAAATCACCTCATTTATTAAATTTTTTATGCTTTACAAGATAGAGTAGGCGCCATGTCTGCTGAAATTCTTGGAAAAGGTGTTTTCTTGTAAAAAAATTGTTGTTTTAAGATTGCTGCTTTAATATGCATTTTAGCGCAAAAATTTATATAATAAAAGTTGTAGATAATTTAAAATCCTACAATTTTTATTTCAAACATTTTTTTAAACTACGCTTAGTTTAGCGATTTTCTGTTTTTTCTCTCACGAAAACCTGTGAAAATTCGATTTTTTAAGATATCAGTCTTAGTATGCATTTAACAACTTTTATTTAGTGAATTTTTTTCTCCAGACTTTAGTTTAGCGTATAAAAGTGTGATTTTCCGTATTTTTAAGCGAAACTGAAGTTGATTTTGATTTTGCATCATTCACTCATGATTAGTATTAGGTTATGTTTATTGGGGTTAGGTTTTTTGTTTTATTTCTAATGTTTTATTACTAAAAATGTTAGGATGTATTGTTAATTATTTGCATTGGCAAGAGAAAATTGTTTTGAGTTTTTCACACCAGATATTTGTTATAAATGCTACCGTAAGATGTTAAGGACATTTTTTTTTTGTTACACATTGTTAATTTATTTTTTTTATGTACAATTTATTACTCGGTAGCCTTTTTTATGTTGTTTAGGTAATCAGTTGAAAGGCTGGTTTGTAATTGTAGAGGCTTTACTATGTAAAACGGGGAGTCAGATGGTTTGCTATTGCCTTACTGACGGAGTGGAATGCTTGTTAACATACAACTTATTAACGACTACTGAGGAAATTAAATTTAAAACGACGACGTCGCTCCAGCGATGCTATACTGGTGTGGAAGCCTTAATTTAATTTGTAGCCCTTAAGATACGATTCTTTGTACAGAAAGGTAATGTTGTTTTTGTTTTGTTCTGTTACAGGTAATTGATGCGCCATTATTGATTATGCAGTTGCTTGTGTAAGTTGTCTCAACTTAAGAATAAAAATAATAATATAATAATGGAATTTTTATTAAATAATAATATATAATTTATTGTAAAGGACCTGTAAACTTTTTTTTAAACGTTTCGTTCCCAACTCATACTTTTTATTGGCAGTTGACAATTTAAACATTGCTTTGAAAGAGATTTTCCTAGAATTCAAGTGCAAAATGCTGGAAAATCAATTGTGAAGGAAATAAACGTTGCACATTTTCTTTTTAAGGTTTTGTGTCTGACTTTGTTTTGATTAAAACTTTGTGTATTGGTGGGATGGTAATTGCATACACAAGACGTCAGTGAGGACAATTTTTTCTCGTATTTAACGTTGTAAAATTTTATGTTTAATTTTTTTATTTATCTAAAACACTATTTTATGGTGACTTTGCCAGAAAAAAGGAACAAAGTTGCACGAATAAACTGCAACATCCGGTTGACAGATTTTGATTAAAAAAAATTGTGTCGGGTTCCGTAGCGGTATTGAATTTCGTACGCTATTCCGTATATTTTAGTTAAAAACTGGGTATCAAAAAATGTTTTTTTCGAGAATTTTCCTTTACAGAGTCGAGTTAAGCGTGAAAGACTGATTTTTTTGTTTTTAAGCCAAACTGAGGTTGGTTTTCATTTTGCATCATTCACTCATGATATAAATTAGGTTATGTTTTTTGAGGTTAGTTTTTTTGTTTATATTTTCATGAAAATCTGTAAAAAATGAATTTTTATAACATTTCGGCCTTAGTATGCATTTTACGACCAAACTGGATTTAATCAAATGTATAGAAAATTAAAAAATCTACAAATTTAATTTAGAGCATTTTTCTGTACAGAGCCTAGTTTAGCGTGAAGGGTGATTTTTAGTATTTTTAAGCCAAACTGAGGTTGATTTTCATTATGCGTCTTTCACTTATGATTAAAATT
The DNA here is from genome assembly GCA_035578175.1 of Catonia carolina. Taxonomy (NCBI): domain Eukaryota; kingdom Metazoa; phylum Arthropoda; class Insecta; order Hemiptera; family Achilidae; genus Catonia; species Catonia carolina. Next base: position 1,627,276 of record JAQMRL010000017.1, on the reverse strand, counting down.
AGTTTACGTGTATTGACTTTTGTGAATCGTCCTGAGGGGTTGCCGCTGGGCGACTACCTCACACAAGTGACATCAAGACATTTATATAAAACTATTGACATTATAACTGCTGGTTGTGTTAACTTCTTACACAGTTGTAGTTTATTTTCTTAAATAAAGTCAAAAAAAAAAAAAAAAAAACGTGTATTGATGTTAGTTTTATAGTTTATTTCTAATGTTTTGTTACAAATGTTAGGTTATATTGGTCATTATTTGCATTGGTAAGAGAATGTCGTGTGAGTGTTTCACACCAGTTTCTTTTATACAAGTGGTGAGTTTTCTTGAGTGTACTCCAACATTTCCTCGTCTGTTGTTCGTTAGTTTTTTTTCCCTGGTCTTTAGTTGTATTTTCTCCTCGACGTACTTGAAGCTATCAACGTTTTTGATTTTTCCGTATCGTGTCTTTTGGTGACGCGGAGCTGTTTTGATGTTCTTCATGTCCATATTTAGTTTTATCGTAGGAAATCATTTAACCTGTTTTACAGGTATGTAATATTTAGAATTATTTTTTGTGGAATCGATTTGATATCAGGTCGTTGTAATAAGTTTTTATGGGGTAGGTCGTATAACGTTTTATGTCTGTTATTTTGTTAGATATTTGTCGTAATTTATAACTGTCCTAATTATTTGTGCTAGTTGTTAGGAATTCTAGAAGAAGTTTTTTTCTATAAATCCAGTTTTTATTTAGAGATTGTTAATTAATGTTTAATTAATAAATAAATGTGTCGCGAGAATCGAGTACCAATAAATATAATATATATCTGTTTTTGAATTTTATAATATGCTCGAAATTCATCTGCTAGTTTTATTATTTCAATTTATTGTGTGTTGTTAATTTGGCCGAACTGAAATAATTACTGTCCTAATTTCCTTGCAATTTAAAAAGATGATTATCTGTAACAAATACGGTGGGTTTTTTATGATTTCTTATGAAATCCAAAAATAAAATGTACGAGGTGTGGCTATTAAATAACGAGACTCGTAAAAAAATAATTTTAATTTTATACATAATCACTTATTGTCACCTTCAATATACACTCCTTCTCTATCCCTACAACGCTCCATGCGAATTTCCCATTGTTGGAAACGGTGCTGGAAATCATCTTCTGTCAGCTCCTTCAGGACACGTGCCGCTTTCTCTTTTACAGCATCATTGCTTTAAATTTTGATTTGCTCATTCGAGCTTTTTTGGCTCTCGGTGAAGTTCGGCTTTTCCAGTGCATGGATTGGCGCTTAGTTTCCGGATCAAAGTAAAAAATGACGTTTCATCACTTGTTATTATCTTTTCCGTAAAATTTGGGTCATTTTCAAACGCGTACAAAGATCAGTGCAAACATTTTTGCGAGCTTCATTTCAAACAATTTTGAGCGGCACGTATCCTAAAGGAGCTGACAGAAGATGCGTTCCAGCACTGTTTCCAACAATGGAAAATTCGCATGGAGCGTTGTAGGGATATAAAAGGAGTGTATATTGAAGGTGACAATAAGTGATTATGTATAAAATTAAAATAAATTGTTTTACAACGTCAATCTCGTTATTTAATGGCCACACCTCGTATATTGTGGATAATTCGAACTAGCACAACTCTTGCGCTACATGTACACAGAGTTCTGCATGGAGTATAGCTATAACCTAATCTTTCAGCAAGGTCTAGAAATTTTAATGTACGCAAATGCCTACAACTTTATTTAATTTGTCCTAGTAAAAATTTAAATTACAAATTACAAGAACTAAACTGCAAACACTCACTAAACACTATATTGGACGGACGCACACAACTAACTAAACAATTTGGTCTGAATGTAAATAATGAACAGAAAGTCATCTATGAAAACAGAATTGGTCACATTTTGTTAATTTTTAAACGTTGATCTTTAAACTAGTGAAAGAGAAAGAATTAAGTTTCCCATTGAACTGAAAAATCACCATTTTGATGTTTTTAGTTTGGTTTTGAGTTTTGTAATATGTTTAAGTATAAGTACAGTAAAATCTCTCTATTGCGGAAATCTCTCTTTAGCGGCATTATTTGCTGACCCCGACCCTTTCGTATACTACGATAATGTATTTAACTCTCGTTATGGCGGCACAAAAATCTCTCTATAGCGGCAAAACAATATCTTCAGGATATGGATTTAGACGCCTATGTAGGGGCAGACAATGACTTAGCCACTTCAGCAGATGTTGGCGATGATGCAATAATCGAAAATGTCTTAGCCCAAAACAACGAGCAAGAAAGTGAAGATGACGATGAAATGGAAAGAGAAATGTTGTCCCTTCAAGTAAACAGGCACTAGACGCTATTCTTGTTGTTTCCACGTACTGTCATTGCCAATATGTAAATGAAAATTTACAAGTTTTAAACATTGAAAATGAGATTGAAGACATGTTTTATGAATTGAAAACGAAACAAAATTTACAACTTATTTTACGAAATGAAATGTACTTCACAGTCATTGTTTCCTTAATAACGTAAAAATATATACTGTATTGTGTATTTTTTTGTGTTTGTGTAGCCTATGTTTTAGGAGATTTTAATTGTATGTATCCTATGTTCATTGCTGTTCAGTGAAAAACGAGTTTCAGTGCTAATTAATTTTAGGCTATCTATTACGGTATGTACTGTATGAATGATTATTGAAAAAAGTTCAATACGAAAAGAGAAATTCTATTGTTAAACATTAGTAACACAACATCTAATAAAACCAGTTTGTATCCAAATTTCTTGTTAAGTTAATAACGTACACTTTATGTAATTAATTTAAATATCTCACTGTATTGAAGTAATCTACTGTATTAAACATTCGTCATAAAGTTATCTATTCAGTAGTTTTTCAAAAACTTATTCCATGCACCATTTACATACGTATATAAGTTATTTTGTACAGAAAAATTAGCACTCAAACTTCCCTCCCACCGTTAATTACTCGCTCTCTCTATAACGGAACTCTCTTTATAGCGGCGGTACCTCATGGTCCCTTCAATTCCGCTATAGAGAGATTTTACTGTATATGTTTCAATATTGATATGTATTTTCAATTTTAACCAAAATAAACTTTAAAAAAAATTATGTTATTTCTTTTAACCTGACACAAAATGTTCGTATATTTATGTTAATACTATATACGAATATACATACATACGTAACGGGTGATTCAAAAAGAGCGCCGGTTTTTAAACGGCTGGTAAATTTTTGTTTATCGGTTGGCAACATTGTTAGACCTCATTTCTATTTCGGAGAACATTCCGATTGACGATTCAGTTGTAGTTTCTCTTGTTCGCAGTGTAGTACTCTCGCAGTCTGTGTCTAACCATGGAGAAGTTCACTATTGCACAACGAGTGTTAATCGTCAAAACATTTTACCAGAGTGGAGAGAGTTATGCGGCTACTGTCAGGCGACTTCGCGGTACTCTAGGACGTAATGAAGCACCGAATGAATCAACAGTTCGCAGGCTCATGAAAAAGTTTTTTGAGACGGGTTCAACAGTCGACCTTAAAAGTTCTGGACGTCGTCGTTCTGGCCGAACTGAGCAGAACGTTGCGTTGGTTCGTGACAGTGTGGCTGTTAGCCCAGCAAAATCAATACGTCGCCGTTCTCAACAATTGGGTTTACGATGTTCTTCTGTACGGAGAATTCTTCGGTACGATCTCCAATATCACCCGTATAAAATTCAGTTGCTGCACGAGAAACAATGTTGTTGCTCCGTGAACGGTTCCAGGATCGCATCATTTCTCGTAATTCCGACCATCAATGGCCACCAAGGTCGTGTGACTTGACGCCTTGTGACTTTCATCTTTGGGGTCATCTGAAGTCATTGGTGTATGCCAATAAACCCCGAAACATCAATGACTTGAAGGAGGAAATTCGACGGGTTATCGGGCAAATGGAAGTCGAAACTTGTCGTGCAGTGATATCTAATTTCATGGACAGAGTTGATGCGTGCCAGCGCAGTAGTGGAGGACACATGCATGACATCATTTTTCATACATGAAATCGGAAAGTAAGATGAACTTGTTGATGTATTTATTTTCAGTTTTTCAATAAAATAAATCTCTTAATTTGATATATCAAAACCGGCGCTCTTTTTGAATCACCCTATAGATCAATGTGTCACTCAAGCCCACCCCACCCGTAATAAAAATTTGGCCCTCTATTAAGATAAGGGGTTGAAGAACAAACACTGCTTCTGCTTCTGCTCTACAGGTTCAAACCAGCCTTTCGGCGGTGATACTACTATAAGCGACTGCAAATAAAGTAGTAACCAGTTATAAGGATTGGTTTGTTTGAACGTAACTCTGATTGCATGTTTGCAATTACAGTAGAGTGTCGAAAATCCGAAGCAATTGGGACCATAGGTAGTTCGGATTACCGATTTGTTCACATTTTTGAAAAGAAACCCTAAAAATACCGCTTAGGCCCATAAGCATTTTAAAAAGGTAGGAATAAATAAAAACAAAAACTGCTTTGTACTTACTACCTATATCTGGTTGCGTTTAATGAACCAAACTAAGCCTAGTGTGTTCTGTGTAGCAATGCAGAGGTAGAGTAAAATAATAAAACTACAGTCTGTATTTTACTTGTATATGCAGTATTGTACTGTACATTAAATTGTAAACAAACAAAACACTATGTACTGTTAAACAAAAGGTTCACTATAAACCTTACTAAACCACTGAAATCTTACTTCAAAAACTTTCGAATTTTTGATTGCGTGATTTGTTTAAGCCTCGCTCATTCGTTTTCAGAAAACATATTGTTTTAAAATAAGTTATAAAACATGTTACACAGTGTAAACATTTTACAAAATGTTTTTAAAAGATTAGTTTATAAAACATGTTGCCTTTCTCACGCAAATCAAAATATAGAAAAAATACTCAGATGGCGTTCGGATTATCGACGCTCTACTGTTTGACCGCCGTAGCTTTTCGAGGAAGTGTGTTTGTTGTAGCACCGGGTGTTCGATTTTCGTTCAATGATTTAAGTTTGACCCAGTTGTCATGTTCGCTGCGTTGTCCGTTTTCCTTTCGGACCGTAAAACGATACATTTGATTTGGTTATCTGCTTTGTTCGTCTGTCTATAAGTCAGCCGGTGGACCGGTTATTCGTTGTTGGTCATGTCAATTCACTTGGTCGTGAACCTGACCACGGTTTTCTTTTTATGTTTAGAACTGGTTTGTTTTTATTTAATATTTTAGGTCGACGGCTGGTTTTGATCATAGTCGGTTTCTCTTCTCTATTTAACTGTAATGTGTGTGTTTTGTTGCGAGGGTGTTGGTGGTTTGACGTCCTAGTTGCTGTACAGCAAGTTCTACTCGTTCCTTTTACTTGAAATCTCTTTGCATCTTAATTCGGACTATTTTTAGCGTCTTGTTTCTTCTCGTGTAGTGATTTTTTTTTTACTTGTTTATATAAGTTGCGTGTATTTATTCTAGTATTTTATCTTGTGATTATAATACACTATTACCTACTTTACTTTCTCTTGCTTTATTTATGAATATATAGGGAAGAAATTCCCGATAACATACTAGTGGAGTGTCAAATTAATAACACTCTCAATCTGTTCGTTGAAGGGCTAAAGTTCTGTTTCTTATCACATGGTCAGCCAATTAAATGACTGAATCATTTAACCCTTATAGTGCTAGGAGAATATTGTAAGTTACTGCTGAAAAATACCAGCTATTTTTCGCTAGGTATTGCTGCAATATGCCAGCCTATTTTTTGCGATTTAGTATGCTATATCTATCCATAACTTGGCAATTTTTTCGTTCTATATCTTAAGATTTTTTGTTTGTTTTTTCATAATGAATTAATCTCGTATGACATTTACCTTGTAACATATTTTTTACAATTTAAAAAATAAAAAGTTTTACTTAATTACACATTTTTTTGTGTCAATTTACTTTTTAATTTAAAAAAAAAATCACCAAGACAATGCAATTATGTACAATGTCACCAAAAATCATTAAGTATTGTAAAATATAAAAATATTGCGATGAAAGTTTTGAAAATTCATTGTTAGTTTCTTTAATCAATGTGAAGTTATTCAAACAATATTAATCATCAATTACACTCGTAATAAAATCGACATTTCTTACATTTCTTATTATGTGTTATTTATAACAATTGAGCGAAAAATAAAAAAATCTGGTGTGAAACACTCACACAACTTTCTCTTGCCAATGCAAATAATTAATAATAAACCTAACATTATTAATAAAATATTAGAAATAAACAAAAACATAACCTTATTTTAATCATGAGTGAATGACGCAAAATGACAATCGAACTCAGTTTGGCTTAAAAATACGGAAAATCACGCTTTCACGCTAAACTAGGCTCTGTAGAGAAAAATGCTCTAAACAAAAGTTGTAGATCTTTTAATTTTCTATAAATTTAATTATATACACTTTTGTCGTAAAATGCATACTAAGACCGAAATGTTAAAAAAATCGATTTTTCTCACGTTTTCGTGAGAAAAAAAAAACAGAAAATCGCAAATTACCGCTAAACTAAGCGTTATACAAAACAATGTTTGAAATAAAAGTTGTAGAATTTTACATTCTCTACAACTTTTATTATATAACGTTTTGCGCTAAAATGCATATTAAAGCCGCAATTTTAAAAAGAAAATGTTTTTACGTAAAAACAGCCTCAAGCAGAATTTCAGCAAACATGGCGCCTACCCTATATTGTAGAGCATAAAAAATGTAGTAAACCAGTTGATTTTTAAAAAAATCGTAGGACTAGTTTTTGAGAAAATCGCAAAAAAGTGAAAAATTATACGAATAAACTACTACTTCCGGTTGACCGATTTTGATGAAAATGTTCGTGTCGGGTCCGGTAGTGATATGTAACTTAAGTTTCAAGTTTCAAGTTCGTACGATGTTCCGTTCTTGAGATATTCTGCTCACACACACGCACACACACACACACACCAATCGCTAAAAACATGTTTTTTGGGTTCAGGGGGTCTGAAAACGTATAGATCCGGTGAAAACTCGATTTCGAAAAATCGACATGAAAACAATACTTTCCTTCCTATATATTCATATAGGCAAGAGAAAGTAAAAATCTATCATTTTTTAGTCAACGTACTAATAATAAAGTACGCCGGCATTTTTGGTTGAACTGCTGACGTCCTAATATTAGGACGCTGCCACTGTAAGGGTTAAAAACACAAGAGGTAGTGATGTAAAAAACACTTATCAGAATTATCTCCTCCTTGAAACTTGGAACGTAAATTTTTTTTGTGGGCAAAAGTGTAAATAATCAAGGTTGTAGGACATTTTTTTTATAAATCTAAAACTTACATTTCGAATATTTTTTTGCAACGCTTGGTTTAGCGGCAATTAATGATTTTCTGTTTTTTTTTTTATCAAAATCGGTAAATAATGGGATTTTTTTAAGCTTGTTGCGGCCTTATGCATTTTCCGACAACTGTGTTTACAGTAAAATCAAAGTTCTTTAAAATTAAGATAGCTACAATTCTATTTTAAGCATTTTTCTCTACAGAGTTTAGTTTCGAGTCAATTTGTGATTTCCCGATTTTTACTTCCTCTTGACCGGAAGTAGTAGTAGTTTATTCGTGTAATTTTTCACTTTTTGCAATTTTCTCAAAAACTGCTTTTACGATTTTTTAAAAAATCGCTTCATTTACTACATTTTTTATGCTTCACAAGATAGTGTAGGCGTCATGTCTGCTGAAATTCTTGGAGAGGTAGTTTTCACGTAAAACGTTTGTTATAAGATTGCGGCTTTAATATGCAAAAATGTATGTAATAAAAGTTGTACACAATTTAAAATTCTACGACTTTTTATTTCAAGCATTTCTTTATAACGCTTAGTTTATCGGTAATTAGCGATTTTCTGTTTTTTTCTCTCACGAAATCTTGTAAAAAAAACCGATTTTTTTTTAAAGATTTCATCCTTAGTATACATATATTAGTGTATATACATAATCAAATTTATAGGAAATTGAACGATCTACAACTTTAATTTGAAGCATTTTTCTGTACAGAGCCTAGTGTAGCGTGAAAGAGTGATTTTCCGTATTTTTAAGCCACACTGAGAGGTCGATTTTCATTTTCCGTCTCATTAAAATAAGGGTACGATTTTTGAGGTTAGTTTTTTGTTTATTTCTAATGTAAGGTTATATTATTAAAATTATTTGCATTGGCAAGAGAAAGTCGTGTGAGTGTTTACACCAGATTTTTTTTTTTAAAGTTCTACGAAAGTTTATCTTCACTTTTGCGTCGTTTACTCATGATTAAATATTTGTATGTCTTTTATTTTACATTGTTTACTCATGATTAAGCATGGGTTATATTGTTTGTTAGTTGCATTGGCAATAGAACGTCGTGTGAGTGTTTCACACCAGATTTTTATGACTGTAAAATGCAATAAAATTGTTCATGTAGCGCGTTGTATCGTTGACACGATTTTTCCGTCTTTTTAATTTCGAATGCTTTTATCTCGAATGATAAATTGTTCAACAAATTCCAGTTCGATTTAATTTTCATATTGTTGCGGGGAATTTACTGAGGTCTACCGCGTTGAAATTTGTTAACGTTTGTCGATTCGTGAACACAATAAACTGGTATTTATTGGAAGTAGCGAAACTGGGCCAGGTCGACCGGCGAGCTGTGAAATTGTTTATTTCATTTTATTATGTAGGTACGGGATTGATAACCAGTTCCATTTTTCCCCCTAGTTCTTCTTCTCCTTCTCCTTATTCTTCTTCTTCAGAATGAATGGTTGAATCGGACGATTTCCTGTAGCCGGAAAATGTAGAATGTGGTGGTGCTTTCTTTTTGTTCTTGTGAGCAACTGACTAGTTTTACTGGAATTTCTAAATGTTTCTCTCTTCGAACAGATCGTAGAAGAAGTTGATCGACTCGTTTCCGTGTAACATTTTTCTCTATGCATTTCTAGTAGGCCTACATAAGTAGTTGTAAACGGTTGCAATAAAACTATTTCATCTTTTTCGTCTTGTTTTATTGTTTCTTTTACTTTCTTACAGTGTCTCGGTCTGTTGTTAAACGAGAAAGTTTTTGTTGAGGTCTGGTCTGTGATGTTTTCCGTTAACGGTTGTCATCTGATCATTCTATACTTTTATCTCTCCTTGAAGGAAAACAAAATCTGGTGTGAAAAGGTCCCACGACTTTATTTTGCCTGTGTAAAGAATAAAATATGTATAACCTGTGTTGAAACATTATTGATTTATCACTTATTTTGTCCACCCACCTAAACTGTAACATTTTCCTATAACGCCACATTTCAAAAGCTTTTATTTTCTCCGTTTCCACAGCCCCTATCACCCACGTTTCGCTCCCGTATAATGCTACACTCCAAACATAGTGTTTTAAGAAATCTTTCTTAATCTGTAAATCAATGTTTGTAGTCAGTAAGCTGGTTTTTTTATTTCAAAGGCTTTTCTACCGTGAGCAATTCTACTTTTGATATCACTTGTGCTTGTGCTTCTACCATCCTTTGTTAGTTTACTCCGTAGGCAGCAGAATTCCCCAGCTTCCTGTATGCTTTCGTTGCCTGGTGTAAAACTAAACTCCCGAAATGTCGGAACTTCTTTTATGAGGTCTCGCCAAAAAAATGGGTGACGAAATATATAAGAGAGCGACGAGAGCAAGTGTTGGCTAGTCATTGGGTACGGGGCAATGCATACATTCAGAGCTCATCATCCCCGAAAAATAGTATAGTGGCTTTTACACCCCTATTTCTTCTTTTTATAAATGCTTGTGGTATCTATATACGTACCTAAACACATTACATACCTTGGTGGGTTAATTAACCCACCGGGTTTGGTCTAGGGGTAACGTCGTCGCTGACGTTAGACAGCTAGTCAGCTGATTTCCGGAGACGAGGGTTCCTAGTTCAAATCCTAGTAAAGGTAGGATTTATTTTATACGGATTTGATTGAATACTGTATCATGGTTACCGGTTTACTTTGTTGATGGTTGGGTCTCAATTAACCATAATTTTTCAGGAATGGTCGGCCTCAGCCTGTACAAGACTCAGCTCCTCCTATACACGTCATACCTATCATCCTCATCCCATTGGGTCATGGGGTTGCTTATCGTTCTAAATTGAACAGATTGCAACGTGCACATAAATGAGCAATAACAAATAAAAGGTATGTAATTGGATGACCATGTGGTAAGAAACAGAACTATTTTTTTGTTTCTTTGGAACTAGCAGATCGAGTGAAAATAATTGTAACACTCCACCTGGCTGTTATGGGCAAGTTATCGGATTTATAAGATGGAATTTGATGTACTTGTGGTAGTTTTTTGCCTGCGATTTGATATTACGAACGGTATAGGTATGTTCAGCTTACGTTGGCTGATTTAATTAAGCGTTTCAGATGTACCGGTGTTAGTTGTTAGGTTAAATAAATTACATGCGAGCAGTTGTAATTATTTCTCTTTAGTTTTATGTAATGTCTTAATTTTTGTATACATGCATTCCATGTAAAGTGTGCGTTTCAGTAATTGTTTTGAATCGCTGCGTGCCATGCAATGGCCGTGCTGTTTCTATGGTAAAATTTCTTACTCTTTGCGTACATTACGATGTACAATAATAATTAGTACTGTACTTATTTCTTTGGCATGCACTGTTTCCTTTCAATTAATGTGCTTATCAAGTAATTATTTCAACGCGTTTTCTATTATTGTAAATTTATTTTTAATTTGTATTTCGTCTGAATACAGGGTGTCCTGAAAGTTTTAGTGTTTTCTTTTTAAACAAAATTCGGGATCGATAAGAACCGGTGAATTGAGTAACGTTTTTGGGTTGTTTACTTTCTCTTGCCTATATGAATATATAGAAAGGAAAGTATTGTTTTTTATGTCGATTTTAAGAAATCGAGTTTTCACCGGATCTACACGTTTTCAGACCCCGTGAACCCAAAAAACTTGTTTGTAGCGATTGGTCTGTGTGTGTGTGTGTGTGTGTGTGTGTGTGTGTGTGTGTGTGTGAACAGAATATCTCAACGGAACATCGTACGAACTTGAAACTTATGATCAAAATCGGTTTACCGGAAGTAGTAGTTGTTTATTCGTGTCATTTTTCACTTTTTTGCGATTTTCTCAAAAACGGCTCTTACGATTTTTTTTTAAAAATCGTCTCGATTTACTACAATTTTTATGCTCTACCAGATAGGGTTGGCGCCATGTCTGCTGAAATTCATGGTGAGGCTGTTTTCTCGTAAAAAAATGTTTGTTTAAGATTATGACTTAAATAAATGCATTTAGCGCAAAAATGTATCTAGTATCAGTTGTAGAGAATATAAAATGCTACAACTTTTTTTCAATCATTTTTTTTTTGTATAACGCTTAGTTTAGCGGTAATTAGAGATTTTCTGTTTTTTTTTCTCACGAAAACGTGTAAAAAATCGATTTTTTTTAAAGATTTCAATCCTACTATACATTTTACGTCAAAAATGTGTTATCAAATATATAGGAAATTAAAAGATCTACAACTTTTATTTAGAGCATTTTGTCTACAAAGCCTAATTTAACTTGAAAGAGTGATTTTCAACATTTTTAAGCCAAGTGAGGTTGATTTTCATTTTGCGTCTTTCACTCATGATTAAAATTAGGTTATGTTTAATGGGGTTAGTATTTTTGTTTATTTCTAATGTTAGGTTTTTTTTTTCAGTATTTGCATTGGCAAAAGAAAGTCGTGTGAGTGTTTCACGCCAGATTTATTAACTGTTTTGCGTTTGGTCGCAATGTGGTATTATTGTCTGAAAACCGCTGGTTTTTTTTTATATATATTTTTGTGTAGGATTAAGCTAAATTTTTGCTATTTTGACAAATATTTTCTTCTGTTCTTTATGAATGTATAGGAGGGAAAGTATTGTTCTTATTTCGATTTTTGGAAATTGAATTTTCACCGTATGTACACTTTTTCAGGCTTTTTGAACTCAAAAAAAAAACATGTTTTTAGTGATTGGTGTGTGTGAGTGAACAGAATCGGTCATGAGCGGAAACAGCGTGTACGTAGAAACTTGAAACTAAGTTAGGTACTACCACTACCGGACCTTGCACGGACATTTTAATGAAAACCGTTGTACTGAAAACCGTTCTACAGGATGTACTAAATTATTCGTGGGGGTTGTTTAGCGTAAATTTTAGTGGAAAAGTACACAATCGAAGTTGTAAGAATAATTAAAAAAGCTTTAACTTTTATTTTAAACATTTTTTATGTACTACGCTTAGTTTGGTGTTGATTATAGTTATTTCTTGTAATTTTTCATCAAAATTTCAGGCGTAGTCGTAAGAAGTTCACGACAAAACAATATGTATAAATTAAGTTACATGAAATAGAAAAAACTACGAAATTCTTTTTATGCCGAGACTGCAGTTAAATGTCAGTTAGTGGTTTTCCGTATTTCAAGTTGCAGAGGTCAATTTTCATTTTGCGTCATTCACTATTTTTTAAATTAGATTGTTTTTCGGTATATACATTGGCAAGAGAAAGTCGTGTTAGTGTTTTACACCAGATCTTTTGTTACATTTTAAGCGGGAGCACCCGTTGTATTAAAACCGGTTGATTGGCGGTTACCTTACGAGCACGATCACCTAATCATTGTTACTTAAATTATATTGTAGCGTTGTAGCGTTTGTTTGTCAAGTAGTGATCGAATAAGGTGGGCCGAATACCGAAGAAAAATGTTGTTACAGAAAATCTTGTTCGCGCGCGTGTAAAAATTAACAAGGAAGTTTTAAGTAAGATTTCTTAGTGAATTACTAGTTCTTGTAGCTGGAGAATTATTATAAATAATAATTTGTGTGTGTATAAGTGGCCAAGACCAGCCATGCGTGTTACGGTATCTACGTTTTCCGTTTTGTTTTTGTGTCTCGAGATGATTTTTCTTTAGTGGTTTTTTTCTCTCTTTGTAATGTTAGGATAGTAATCAGAGCGGTTCTTAAATAATAGTTTCTAATAAAACTATTTTGTTTGTTATATTACTATCAGTAATAACTTAACCTGCATGTTCATGCTCTTCTACGATCTTAGATGTACGTATTAATTTAATTTTGTACACGCGTCACGTGTTAGTTTTCTATTGTGAAACATGGGGAGAGAGAGAGAGTTAACGGAAATTTCACGATCCTTATCTGTGTTTTGACCATTTCATTTTAATTCAGCTAATTATATTATTACTTGAAACTATCCAGGTCGGGTTGTTTTTTAAAAGGTTTTGAAATGGATGGTTTCTAGAATTAGTTAGTTCCAATTGTTATTTTTCAGTGCCATATATGAATAAACATAAAAAGAAAGTATTGTTGTCGTGTCGAGTTTTCACTTTATATTCTACACGTTTTTAGAGGCTCCCTGAATCTAAAAACGAAATATAAAGTACGAAGTTAAAACTTAAAAAGTAAATAAGATACCATTATGGGATTCGACACAAACATTTTCATTAAAATCGGTCAACCGGAAGTAGTAGTTTATTTGTGGGATTTTCTCAAAATCTGCAATTAGGATTTTTACTTCTTTTGCCTATATGAATATATAGAATCGAAAGTATTGTTTTCATGTCGATTTTTCGAAATCGAGAGTTTTCACCGGATCTACGTGTTTTCAGGTTTTCAGACCCCCTAAATCCAAAAGCATGTTTTTAGCTATTGGTGTCTGTGTGTGTGCGTGCGCGCCATTAGAATATTTCAAGAACGGAACATCGTACGAACTTGAAACTTGAAATTAAAGTTACATACCACTACCGAACCTAACACGAACATATTCATGAAAATCGGTCAACCGGAAGTAGTAGTTAATTCGTGTAATTTTTCACTTTTTTGCGATTTTTTCAAAAACTGGTCCTACGATTTTTTTTAAAATACCCTGGTTTATTAAATTTTTTATGCTTTACAAGATAGGGTAGGCGCCATGTTTGGTGAGATTCTTGGTGAGGCTGTTTTAGCGTAAAAATTTTTTTTTAAGATTGCGGCTTTAATATGCATTTCAGCGCAAAAATTTATATAATAAAAGTGTAGAGAATTTAAAATCGTACAGCTATTTTTTTAAACATTTTTTTGTATAACGCTTAGTTTAGCAGTAATAGAAATTTTATGTTTTTTCTCACGAGAACGTGTGAAAAATCGATTTTTTTCAGATGTCTGCCTTTGTATGCATTTTACGACAAAAGTGTATATAATCAAATATATTGGAAATTAAAAGATCTATAACTTTTAATTAGAGCATTTTTCTCTACAGAGCCTAGTTTAGTGTGGAAGAGTGATTTTCCTTATTTTTAAGCCAAACTGAAGTTGATTTTCATTTTGCGTCTTTCACTCATGATTAAAATGAGGTTATGTTTATCGGGGTTAGTATTTTTGTTTATTTCTAATGTTTTGTTACTAATGTTAGGTTATATTGTTTATTATTTGCATTTGTAAGAGGAACTCGTGCGAGTGTTTCACAGTAGATTTTTTTTAATGTATTTCAGGAAGATGCCATGTTAATTGCGTCTGTGACGGGTAGGCGCCCCTGTAAAACAATAAAGAATAATTACCATTACTGAAATAGTTTTATTTTTATAGCTGGCCATTAATGCAGTCCACGGTAATCACCGTTTTAATAGTTTGTGAAAGAACTTCCTTTCTGAAACGCTCTCAGATTATTTTTTTACATTTTCGTAAAACAGGACTATTTTTTACAAAAGAAAAAAAAATGTAAAACTAGTTAAAATTAATGAACCGATCCAATATTAGAACGGGATTTTTCCCGTAAATTCTTACTGGCTTTCTAAGACAATACTTTTTTAATTATACAAAAATGAATTATAACACAAAACGCATCGATTCTCTGATGTCAGTTAAGTAAATTTTTGAATTCCGAACGATATTTCGAAACTAGTGGATCCACACAATGTTTAGTCTGCATTAGCAGCAATTGCAAAACAGTGAGACGTAAACCCCCAAAAAAATGTGGTTAAGTGTTTGAATTTTCAGTTTTAAGCTGTTGTTTTTTGTAATTAACCGAAATGCTGGTTCAAATCTCTAGATGCTTAACTAATTAATAAATTGTTGCGTTCCGGTAATTATTTACAGTAAGGGACTTACTATTGTTTTCATTATATTAGCTTATTTTAGCTAATTTAGCTCATTTTATTCTGCGTTGATTTATAATAATCTTTTATTTGTAATAATGTTTAAAAATTGCTGTATGGAGGTTGGAAGACAAAAAGACCCGGTTTTTTTGATACCGCAACAAATTTCACGAGTTTAGAGCCGTGTAACTCAATAAATATTTGACCGGAAAGTTTAAAATTTTAACACAACATCGACAATTATGTTCTTACGGCGTGTACGAAATTTCAAATTCATACGTTTTTTAAATTTTGATTTTTTAACATTGTTCTGAACCCTTGCTATCTCGGTAACCGCTCGATCCTTCGGTTCGGGCAAACTATCGTTTTATTCAGCGTATAAAACTTAGTACAGATGTGTTAATAACATGAAATATCGATTGGCCAATGTTGTGGTAGAATTTTGAAAAATGGACTGGTTAATGCGTGTGGGTAGGGTGTTACTATCCATGTTGCTGGTTTGTGTAGCTGACGACATCCTGTCGGTCTGTCTACCTGAACTGACAGACTGCATTGTCAATTTTTCAATTCAAGTAGACAGCGAGATTCAGGCAACATGGTTAGTAGCGCCCCCCACCCAAGTATTACCGTGTCTATTTTCAAAATTCTAAAAATTCTACCTCAACATTGGCCAATCAATATTATCATGTTATTAAAATATCCGTACTGTTTTTTACGATGAATAAAACTATAGTTTGTCCGTGCCAAACGATCGAGCGGTTACCGAGATAGCAAGGGTTCAGATTATTGTTAAAAAATCAAAATGTAAATGACGTATGAATTTGAAATTTTGTACACGCTGTAAGAATGTAATTGTCTTATGTGTTAAAATTTCAAACTTTTCGGTCGAATATTTATCGAGTTACACGCCTCGAAACGTATGAAATTGTTGCGGCATCAAAAAAAAACCGGGTCTTTTTGTCTTCAAACCTTGATATGCCAATTTTTAAACCACATTAAAAATATAGGACTATTATAGGTCAACGGAAAATAAAATGAGCTAAATTTTGATGTAAAGTTTGTTGAAATCCGACTCATAGTTTTGGAGATGCAAGGGTCCAAACTCGGGTGTCTATGATTATGAAACCGATAGTAGTTTTGTCCCATATTTGGTGCAATTGAAACTTTTATTGGGCCTTGAAGCATGTTTCTCTACAGAGCCTAGTTTAGTGTCAAAAAGTGATTTTCTGTACTATTAAGCCGAACTTAGGTTGGTTTTCATTTTGCATCATTCACTCATGATTAAAATAAGTGTTTGATTTTTGAGGTTAGTTTTTTTGTCATCAGTCTCTCGAGTGGTTTGATGCAGTTCTTCAAGCTGTTTTATCTTGCGCAAATAGTTTCATCTCTACATACCTGTAACACCCTACATCTTTTGTAATTTTTTTTTTATTGAGTGATGATGCCTACATAAGCCTTGAGCTTGTGCGTAGGTAATATGTGGTGATTTACAGATGAAAAAATGCCAGACCTGACCGGGAATACGAACCCGGGACCCCGGCATATATTTGCTTTATATATTCTAACCGTTGCCTCTCCCTACAATTTACTCCCTCATTATTATCCTCCATTATTGATAGCCCAATACCTGGATGTCTTAAGATATGCCCAACTAGCCTATCCCTTCTTCTGGTAAGATGCTTCCATATACTTCTTTTTTCATCCACTCGCCTAAGAACCTCTTGATTACTTATTTTGTCCACCCACCTCATCTTTAACATTTTATTATAACACCACTTTTCAAATTCTTCTATCCTCTTCTTTTCTACAACACCTATCACCCACGTTTCATTTCCGTATAATGCTACGCTCTAGTGTTTTTTTCTTTTATTCTAATGTTTTGTCACTGCGAGGTTATATGGGTCATTGTTTGCATTGGCAAGAGAAAGTCGTGTGATTGTTCCCGAAAGATTTTTAAAGACTTTTTGTAAGAATATGGATTATAGTTGTTGTTGGTGTAGTTACAGTCCGGTTTGCCGAACCTTCTATAAACTGATGCGTTCTGGTAATTATTGTACAGTAAGGAACCTAATTTTATTCAATTTTTCGTGGAATTGAAACTTTTATTGCGCCTTTTTCTTCTTCTAGCCATTATCCGTTTATTCGATTCGTTTTTTTTTATTGTTGATTGGTATTAAAATGAATTATGAGTAGTTGCAAAAATAATAGTTCATTTGGAACGGGATACTTCCGTAAGTAAAAATTACACCGCTTCTTTTCTATTAATGTAACAGTTTTTTATTAGATATTTAGGTTTTTTTTGTAATATTTAATAGTGTTTCCGTCTTTCGTTTAAGTCGAAACGATCATACCGGAATAACAAGATAGTGTTTATTATTATTATTAGTATTATTATTATTATTGTTTCAGGTATTAGTAGAATAAAAATTGAAGAAAAATGTGTAACCGGTATTAAATTATACATCCACGAGTTTAATTTTTATTTTTTTATTTTTTTTAGTACGACTAGTCTAGAATGAGCGTTATTATTAATAAATAAGGTCAGTGTTACAGATTAGTGTTCTTATTATGCTTCTGGGGTTTTTATTTTTATGTAAGTAAGTAAACAATTGAGGCCTATAGGATCAAAACGACCAATCTCCATTCAGGGTAATTTTTGGCAAACTGCAAAAAACTGTACCTATAAAAAAACTTTGATTTGTTTTGTTTCAACAATGTATTATATTTTTGTTGTACCAATTAGAAATGTAATTACAAAGTTTTAGCTTGTTTACTTTTCTAGTTACATAAAAAATTAACAAATAATTTTGGAGATTGGTTGTTCTGATACTCACGACTGGACATATGTCGTTCGACACATGTTTAACCTCAAAAACTAAGAAACTAGTAGACATGACTGCAGCTGCTCTCTGATTGGTCACTTTGGAGATTGGCAATTATGATTCCAACTTTATAATGGAGATTGGTTGTTTTGTTTTGATTCAAACTGTACTTTTACATAAATAATGTAAAAACACAGTTTTAAAGGCTATTTTGATCTAATTTGATTTTACCACCAAAAAGAACACAAAATTTTCTTCCATATGGCACTGCTACCTCAATTTCGCCCAAAAGTGGAGATTGGTCGTTTTGATCCTATAGGTCTCAATTATGCGATGTATTTTTTTTGCAGTTTTATATGCTTGTGTAGTTGCGCCTACGCTGAGCGTGAGTTTATTGGTAAATTTATATAGGTGTGTAGAAATTGTGTTGTTGATATCCTGTGGCATGTTTTTTCTTTTTACTTTCTATATTAATATATGAATATGGAAGGAGATGTATTGTTTTCTTATCGATTTTTTTCGACATTCACCGGATATAGTACCTATACGTTTTCTGTGGCACCCTGATTCCCACACATTGTTGGTATGTGTGAATCATGAAAATTGTTCAAAAACTGAATACAGAATAAATTTCAGAAACTTGAATTTGTATGTGGTACCACAAAGGGCATCCGACACGAACATGAAAATTTATTTTTAAATTGAATTTAGGCCTACTATATATTAATAATATTTATTTTATTATTAATATTATTATTATTATTATTATTATTATTATTATTATTACTATTATTATGAAAATATTTTTTTTTTACCAAGAAGAATTATTCTAGAATGTGTAGCTGTGTTATACTTTCTAATTCTCCTTTTTTCCTTTTTATTTTCTCTTGCCTATATGAATATATGGGAAGGAAAGCATTGTTTTCATGTCGATTTTTCGAAATTGAGTTTTCACCTGATCTGCACGTTTTTCAGACTCCCTGAACCCAAAAAACATGTTTTTAGCGATTGGTCTGTGCGTGTGTGTACAGAATATCTGAAGAACGGAACATCGTACAAACTTAAAACTTGAAACTTAAGTTACATACCACTACCGGACCCTACACGAACATTTTCATCAAAATCGGTCAACCAGATGTAGTAGTTTATTCGTGTAATTTTTTACTTTTTTGCGATTTTCTCAAAAACTGGTCCTAGGATTTTTTAAAAATCGCCTAATTTACTAATTTTTTATGCTCTACAAGATAGGGTAGGCGCCATGTTTACTGAAATTCTTGGTGAGGCTGTTTTCACGTAAAACAATTATTTTTTTAAGATTGCGTCTTTAATATGCATTTTAGCGCAAAAATGTATGCAACAAAAGTTGTAGACAATTTAAAATCATACAACTTTTATTTCAAACATTTTTTTTTGTATAACGCTTAGTTTAGCGGTAATAAGCGATTTTCTGTTTTTTCTCAAGAAAACGTGTGAAAAATCGATTTTTTAAAATGTATTTTAGTATGTATTTTATGATATAAGTGTATATAAGCGAATTTATAGAAAATTAAAAGATCTACAACTTTTATTTAGAGCATTTTTCCTTACAGAGCCTAGTTTAGCGTGGAAGAGTGATTTTTGCGCTGATTTTGCGCTTGAATTATAACAGGAGAGCAAACAATTCCAAAGATTCGTTTTTTATGATTTTCAAGTGTTTATTTCATATCATTAAAATAATTAATGTCTTTGACTAGTTAAATACAACATACTGTTTGCACTGACTGGCCCCCCGTCTTTAACTCATTTTTAGTTTCATCAGTTATATTTTGGAATTGTATCGGTTCATTTCGATTTTTTTTCGTAGACTGAAGTTGAAAAGTTTTGTAAGCTTTGTTTTGTTAACATGCGTTATAGTGAATGTGTTGAGTTTTTAAAACATAAAAGCGGTAAACATTAAAGAGTAGAAAAAAATGTAATGTTTAAAATAATTAATTAACGAGTCTTTATGGAACTACCAGTAATTACAAGTAATCAGAACGGTATAATTGAAAACGGTTAAAGGATAATGTTGATTTTAGCTGGATGTAGATATTTTTATGATGGAACTTAGTGCAAGATAATTGTCAGGGGGAGATACGCGCCAACTAGTGTAAAACTTAATGTTTAATATAAATTTTCATCCACGAGTAACTTCTTAAAATACATTACCTCCTTTGAAGTCCCAGTCCCAATCCCGCAAGAGCCAGAATCCTATTTCCTAATTTTAAACTATAAAATTCCCCCTAAATTTCATGAGGTTGCAATTATTCGGTAAAATTGTTCCCCGAGCGATCAGGTGTTCCTTAACACGATGTCGCCATCATAGGGCTTCTCAGCCCTCTCAACCAGGATTCAGGGGCTTGCCTCCCGCGGAGTACTCTTACAGTAGATGAACTATAGTGTTATCTAACTTTAGTTCCGAGTAACAACTGCTTACTAGATTACGTGTTCTTGATATATTTTGTTTAGTTACACACAGACCAATCGCTAATAACACGTTTTTTTTTTTGGTTCAGGGGGCCTTAAAACTTAGATTGAGTGTTATTGGCGGTGGTGGGTGAGTAAATTAGATTCTATGAATGTAAACATTCATTTATAGGGCTAGAGAGAAAAGTGTAGAAATTACTTAAAGTGCAGATATTTAATAAAAAAATTTATTTATAAATTTGAACCAATTTAATGTTGTAATATTTTTTGCTCTGAAACAAGTAATAAACGCTTTGAACGAACTAATAAAAATAAAAAAATGTAAATTTATATATAAATAAACAAGTTCAAGGATGTAATAAACTAGTTAATATTATTGTAGTTTTTTCCTCTGAAAACCTACAAATAATATAATTAACGTTACATGCCATAAGCGAAGGAAATCGATTACATCTATCCTCAATTCCATTCTGACATTCATTACCGTATACTACTATAAGTAACATTAACATTACTGCATTACATTACATTACATTCCAAGATACTGTTATGCAAATAAATTTTAATAATTTACCTTGTACGTGTGAATCAGAAGCAACAGTAAATCATGTTTGAAATTATTACAGTATGCACACTGAAAAAAACGAATACATGATAACTCGAACAACTGGTCTATTTTTTGCTACGTGTTTCGCTTGATACATTAACCTCATTCTGCTAGTTGACGAACGAAAAAAATTGAACCGACATTTTTATCGGACTAGTTTTGTTGTTGCGAATCAACACGGACAAGATTCGTATCGTCTTCCCACATAATTACCGGAATAGTTTGGTTTAGTTTGTTTAATATTTTGTTTTTATACATTGCCTGTAACAGGCAAGTGGAGTGTTAAATTACGAGATATCGCTATTAAATAACGAGACTGACGTAAAAAATTTTATTTTAATTTTATTCATAATCACTTATTGTTACCTTCATTATACACTCCTTCTTTGTCCCTACAACGCTCAATCCGAATTTTTTATTGTTGGAAACAGTGCTGGAAGTCATTTGTCTGGTCCTTCGGGACACTGGCCGCTTTTTTCTCTATTGCAGCTTCCACACACTCAAATCTTGTCCATTTTAATGCAGATTTCACCTTAGGGAACAGGTAGAAGATAATAACATGTGATGAAACGTGGTTTTTTACTTATGATCCGGAAACGAAGCGCCAATTCATGCACTGGAAGAGCCGAACTTCACCGGGAGCCAAAAAAACTCGAATGAGCAAGTCACAATTTAACGTTACGTTGATTGTATTTTTTTATATCCATGGGATTGCGTATTTTCACTGGGTTGCTGAAGGTCAAACAATTAATCAATATTACTACCTTGAGGCACTTTCTAAACTACGTCAAAGAGTAAGGAAAAACCGCCCCGAAATGTTGTAGGACAAATCATTGGTTCTGCACCATGACAATGCCCCAGCTCATTCCGCATTGTGTGTGTCAAGAGGTTCCTAGCCAAGTACAGCATCTCAGTGTTAGAAATTATTATGATAAGTGATTATGTATAAAGTAAAAATGAAATATTTTACAACGTCAGTCTCGTTATTTAATAGCCGCACCTCGTATGTGTAAATGACTTTACTATCGATTTCATAAACATTGACACCCGAGTTTGAACCCAAACCATCTCCAAAACTATGAGTTGGATTTACTAACATTTTACATCAAAATTTAGCTCAGTTTAGTCTGCGTTGACCTATAATTGTCGTATATTTTTATTGTTGTTTGAAAATTCTCATATCCTGGTTGGAAGAGAAAAAGACCCGGTGTTTTTTGCCACCTCAAAGAATTTCATAAGCTTAGTAGCGTATAACACGTGAACTGTTTGACCTACAAATTTGAAATTTTAGCACAACAAGGCGAATTATATTTTGACAGGGTGTACGAAATTTTAAGTTCGTGCGTTACTTAAATTTTGATTTATTAACAATATTCTGAACCCTTACTATCTTGGTAACCGCTCAATCGCTCGGCACCAGCAAACTGTCGTTTTTATTCAGCGTAAAAAAAAATTAGAACAAATAATATATATAGGGTGATTAAAAAAGAGCGCCGGTTTTGATATATCAAATTAAGAGATTTATTTTATTGAAAAACTGAAAATAAATACATCAACAAGTTCATCTTACCTTCCGATTTCATGTATGAAAAATGATGTCATGCATGTGTCCTCCTCTACTGCGCTGGCACGCATCATCTCTGTTAATTTTTCTCATCTTCATCTCTGTCAAGAAATTGGATATTACTGCACGACAAGTTTCGACTTCCATTTGCCCGATAACCCGTCGAATTTCCTCCTTCAAGTCATTGATGTTTCGGGGTTTATTGGCATACACCAATGACTTCAGATGACCCCAAAGATGAAAGTCACAAGGCGTCAAGTCACACGACCTTGGTGGCCATTGATGGTCGGAATTACGAGAAATGATGCGATCCTGGAACCGTTCACGGAGCAACAACATTGTTTCTCGTGCAGCAACTGAATTTTATACGGGTGATATTGGAGATCGTACCGAAGAATTCTCCGTACAGAAGAACATCGTAAACCCAATTGTTGAGAACGGCGACGTATTGATTTTGCTGGGCTAACAGCCACACTGTCACGAACCAACGCAACGTTCTGCTCAGTTCGGCCAGAACGACGACGTCCAGAACTTTTAAGGTCGACTGTTGAACCCGTCTCAAAAAACTTTTTCATGAGCCTGCGAACTGTTGATTCATTCGGTGCTTAATTACGTCCTAGAGTACCGCGAAGTCGCCTGACAGTAGCCGCATAACTCTCTCCACTCTGGTAAAATGTTTTGACGATTAACACTCGTTGTGCAATAGTAAACTTCTCCATGGTTAGACACAGACTGCGAGAGTACTACACTGCGAACAAGAGAAACTACAACTGAATCGTCAATCGGAATGTTCTCCGAAATAGAAATGAGGTCTAACAATGTTGCCAACCGATAAACAAAAATTTACCAGCCGTTTAAAAACCGGCGCTCTTTTTGAATCACCCGTTATATTAACAACATGGAATATTGATTGGCCAATGTTGTGGTTGAGTTTTTGAAATTTTGAAAAATAGATGTCGTTGGGGGGGGGGGTTGCGCGCTTCTATCAGGTAGACTTTCCGACGGGATGTCCGATGTACACTCACTACCAAAAGCATGAATAGTGGTACCCACCCCCTCACCTAGTTACTAACTGAAGTTTAAAATTTCATTTCAAGTTCGTACGTTCTTGCGTTCTTGAGATATTCGGTTTACACACACGCACACACACACACACAGGGTGATGGGGGGAGAGAGAGAGAGCAATCGCTAAAAACATGTCTTATGTGTTCAGGGGGTCTGAAAACGTGTAAATCCGTTGAAAACTTAATTTTGAAAAATCGACATGAAAACATTACTTTTTTTTCTTTATATTCATATAGGCATGCGAAAGTATAAAAGTGACTAAACACAGAAAGCGGTTAAGTTGTGAAGTCCTGTTTAAGTGGGAGTGAGTATAGAAGCTGACATGTTTAAAATAATAAATCTGTAGATAAAAGAAGCATTTTCTCTAGAAATTGGGTGTAATTTTTTAGTTTTAAAACATCCTGAAATTTTGTGTCGATAATGAAAAGAAAATATTTCTACTTTTTGGTTCTCATGAAAAATCATCAATATGAAGTTATCACCTTTTACTTCAAACATTGATTTACAGATTAGGAAAAATTTCTTAAAACATTATGTTTGGAGTGTAGCATTATAGGGAAGTGAAACGTGGGTGATAGGGGCTGTAGAAAAGAAGAGGATAGAAGCTTTTGAAATGTGGTGTTACAGGAAAATTTTAAAGATTAGGTGGGTGGGCAAAATAAGTAATTTAGAGGTTCTAAGGCATGTGGATGGAAAAAGAAGTATATGGAAGCATCTTACCAGAAGAAGGTATAGGCTAGTGGGGCATATCTGAAGACATCCAGATATTGGGCTGTCAATAATAGAGGGTAATATTGAGGGAGTAAATTGTAGGGGGAGACAAAGATTAGAATATATAAAGGAAATTACAAAAGTTGTAGGGTGTTACAGGTATGTAGATATGAAACGACTTGCGCAAGATAGAACAGCTTGGAGAACTGCATCAAACCAGTCCAGAGACTGATTACAAAAACAAAAAAACGTTTTACTTTTTAAGTACAGATATTCATTTAGGGCAAGAGAAAGTAAAAAGTGGTTAATGTTCGTTTTTGAGTTTAGCAAAATTTGGTGAAAATTTTCTCTACGGTTTTATTTTGTCGTTTGTTAAATCATTTTTATTATTCGTTTATAATTAACAAGATGAATGCAGGGAGAGTAGCGCTGGATAAAAGTTTCTTAATTTACTCGGAGACTAAACTTAATAAACGGACTTGACGGCACACAACAGCGAAAGGGGAAAAAAGTACCGGTAATTGTTCAGAAAAAGTATAGCAATGATTTAAAAAAAAGGAATTAAAGAAGAAGAAAAAAGTAAAAGTAGAAAGGAGCTAAGATTAAAAATTTTAAGAGATATTAAAATGATATTAAGTAACCTCTCTCCCACAACCATCGCCCTGCTTTTGTTGTATACACATAGAAACGATCTCACCCCTAAGTCTCTCTTGCAACCCTTAACTACACAACCCTCATACCAATTATTAACTAAGTCCGAGTAGAAAGTTAATTTTGTTGAAATTACTTAACAATTTTTATTTTTAGTTTGTTTTATCTTGTTGTTTGAACGTTGTTGTTGATGTAGCTTTTGTTGGCAGAAGTTTAATTCCATTTTTCTTTTTGACTGGTCTTGATGGAGAGTTTATAAGATTTCGTTAATTGTCTCTTTAACGGGTATTTCGCTGTTATTAGCGATCCTATTTTTTACGTAATCCTACTGGGTTGTTGTAGAGATAAAGGCGGAGCTTCGAGTCAGCTGTTTAACTGTTGATTTTCGGAGTTAAAAGTTCCGTGCTTCAAATTAAATTAAATAAAGGTTGTGTCACTTTAATACAGATTTGAATAACTAAACAGCGAGAGGTTATCGGTGTAGTACTTTATTGTTAGGGTTCAGTTAACCACATTTTATCAGGAGTGGTCGGCCTGGGTCTGTACAGATACACTTCATTTACACGTCAAACAGATCGTCCTGATCTCGTTGGGTCATGGGGTTTTTTAGTGTTCTGAATATTTAATAGATTGTAAAGTTACGGATGAAAAAAAATATTGTACAAATTTAAGGTGGATTTATCTTGGGAATCGAACTGATGTTCTGTATTTTTACTTTCTCTTGTCTATAAATGAATATATAGGAATGAAAGTATTGTTTTAATGTCGATTTTAAGAAATCGAGTTTTCATCTGATTTACACGTTTTCACACCCCCTCAACTCAAAATCATGTTTCTAGCGATTGGTGTGTGTGTGCGCGCGCGCGTGTGTGTTTGTTTACAGAATATCTCAAGAACGGAACATCGTACGAACTTGAAACTTCAGTTAGGTACTACTATCGGACCCGACACGAAGATTTTCATCAAAATCGGTCGACCGGAAGTAGTAGTTAATTCGTGTAATTTTGTACTTTTTGCGATTTTTTTTAAAAACGACTATTACGATTTTTTTCAAAAATCGCCTAATTTACTAAATTTTTTTAAGCTGTAGAAGATACTATGCTATGATATTTACTATTTGCTATTCCCAGTACTATGATATTTACTAACCCTGCGATTGGATCAATTATGGATGATACATTACATTTTAATAAGTATTAAACTTACACTATTTTATTAAAATAAAGGTAATTAAATACAACCTAAAATTAATTACTACATATAAAAAAATAATAAAATTAAATACCATTTCATTTTTCTTATCTCTTTTGTTATATCTGCATTTGAATAATGCTGACCATTTTTGCCGTTTTCTCTCTACTTTTTTTTGGCTATTCTTTTATTAGTTATTTGTAATCTTTTGAACCCGTCAGATTTTCTAAATGGGTTGGGAGCATTTTTTATATTTTGGGTGCCAAGTACTCAAAATGACGCTGGTAAAGAGCAATTCTCGCTCTCCCTGATAAGAATAGATCTCTGTTTCATGTGTAGTACTGATGCCCTATATTTTCCATGTTACTTACTTTCAGTTGAAGTCTTTTTAACTATTTCTTTCACGTTCAGAGTTGCCTTATATCCACGAGAATGAAATCTGTAAATGTCTACTCCATTCACCACAAGATCTGACTGTATAATGATGAAATTCATCACTCTCTAATGAGAGAGAACTCTGACTAGTGTATTTTACACCTCTACCTCTTCTGTTTTTAATTGCTTCATTTATATATTTGGCTGACCATTTAATAAGAAACAGAACTATTTTTTGAAGCCGTAGAACTAGCAGATCGAGTGTATAGGTATCAGATGAATTGATGTCCCATAGCCGAGCGAGTGAGAGGGAGATATGTGGCATAACTACGCATGCGCTCTAAGGTCTTTACCGTTGTAATCCAAATTTGAAAACATTCTACAATCGTTATCTTGCTTGTTAGTTTACTGCATGCGTAAAAACGCTTGCTCACAACAATGAGTAAAATTGAAGACAATGTTATTGGGTAGGCGCGTATGGCTTGTGCGAGTGAGAGCGTTATGCATTCTCTCACTCCCACGGCTAGGGGACATTAGTTCATCTGAATACTGTACGCAATATAGCACTTCACCTGACTATTATGGACGTTGGTCGGTGAATGAGTTTGCAGATCTACGGGAAAATAAGTGCGGTTTGTCGTGACGTTTCCTATAATGTAATAATAATAATAATTATTCTATTGGTGTTTGTACGTGTGTTATTTGACTCTAATGATTTCAGTTTTCTGATTGCATCCGGCGAACGTCCCGGTAGTAATTTTCGTATCGAGTTTAAATTAACATAATGATTAACATGATCATCCAACCTTGTGGTAATTGGTCAGTATCTCTCCTCGGGTTTTTGTGCCTTGAGGCGCCACTCGGAAGGCTGCGCTGCAATTCAACTGTAAATTGTTCGTACTAACTGATCGTTTTGCCGTTATCTCTGTACACCAGGTGTACAGAAAAGTAACCAGTTGGTAACGTGCTCGCCTCTCATCATTCGGTCTTGGGTTCGAATCCCATTCAGGCATGGCATGTCATATTTTCATACGTTACAAAAAATCATTTCATCCTTCACCGTCTGCATTAGCAGTAATTGCAGAACAGTCGGACGTTAACAAAAAAAAAGTACAGAAAAGTGTTACTGAACAATTTGTTTAATTCAGTGAAACTTGTGTCGGGTTAAATAGTGTTATTATTACCGGTTTCTATTTTGTTGCTGCAACTCTTGATATGGTTTCAGTAATCGTTCCTAATATAATTATGTCGTTTCTAATTATTGAATTCGATATCTTTTGTCGGTATTTTTAATCTCTGTTCATCGGTCTTCCCGTCTCTCTCTTGCCGTCAAAAATATTCACATTTTAATCATTGTGTAATTTTTTGGTTTGTTCAAGCTTGCTATTAGTTTTATTTTGCATCCAATTTCCATTAATATTTTATCATTTATTTCTCCTTGATCTACACCAGGGTCCCGAGTTCGATTCCCGGTCACGTCTTGCGTTATTTCATCACTTATTTTCATCTATTATCTTTTTCACAGTCTGTATTTGCAGTAATTGGAAAACAGTTTCGCTTAAAACAAAAAAAATCACTTAATATACAATTTAACTAATCTTCCAAGCTTTCAACTTTATTGATCATGTTGTTTTTTCCTACGTTCAGTCATCGGTATTTTTATTAAACTTCTGATACTTACGTTTCGTTATCTCGATGTTAATGCAGGGCTTGTTCGAACCTCTAGAGGCTTTACTACGTAAAAAGGGAAGCCAGTTGGATTACAATTGCCTTCCTCACTCTGAAAAGCATTTACTTTCCACCCTGCCAATAACAGCTTCACTTCATTCACCATGGGTCTGGGTGTATAATGAAATTTATTACTCTGAGAGGAGATAGCTGTGACAAGTTTCTTTTACACCTCTACCTGCTCTGTTCTTAAATGATTCAGTCGTTTAAATTAGCTAACCATGTGATGCGAAACAGAATTCGTATATTTTGTAGCCCTGGTACTAGCAAATCGAGTGCAAATAATTTACCATCTGCTGGTTATAAGAAAAAAAATTAATGTTAATTTTTTTACTTTCTCTTGACTATATGAATATATAGAAAGGAAAGTATAGTTTTCATGTCGATTTTAAGAAATCGAGTTTTCACCGGATCTACACGTTTTCAGACCCCCCTGAACCCAAACGTGTTTTTAGCAATTGGTGTGTGTGTGTGTGTGTGAGCACAATATCTCAAGAACGGAACATCGTACGAACTTGAAACTTAAGTTAGATACCACTACAGGACCCGACTCGAACATTTTCGTGAAAATCGGTCAACCGGAAGTAGTAGTTTATTCGTTTAATTTTTCACTTTTTTGCGATTATCTCAAAAAACGGCTCCTCGATTTTGTTTTGAACGCCATGTCTGCTGAAATTCTTGGTGAGGCTGTTTTCACGTAAAAAATTTTTTTTAAGATTACGGCTTTAATACGCAGTTTAGCGCAAAAATTTATATAATAAAAATGTAGAGAATTTAAAATCCTACAACTTTTATTTTAAACATTTTTTGTATTACGCTTAGTTAAGCGGTAATTAGCGATTTTCTGTTTTTTCTCACGAACATTTGTGAAAAATTGATTTTGTTTTTTATTTCGGCCTTAGTATGCATTTTACGACAAAAGTGTATATAATCAAATTTATAGGAAATGAAAAGTTCTACGACTTTTATTGAAAACATTTTTCTTTATAGAGCCTAGTTTACCGTAAAACAGAGATTTTCCGTATTTTTAAGCCAAACTGAGGTCGATTTTCATTTTGCGTCTTTCACTCATGATTAAAATAAGGTTACGTTTTTTGAGGTTAGTTTTTTTGTTTATTTTTAATGTTTTATTACTAATGTTAGGTTATATTGGTCGTTATTAGCATTGGCAGAGAAAGTTGTGTGAGTGTTTCACGCCAGATTTTTTAATGGAGTTTTTAACTTGGAATTTGAATAAGATCGGTTCCATAACTTCTTTAATTTGGTAGTTAAAAATTAGAATGAAGTAGAGTAAAACATAAAGAATTTGAGTTAAAAAACAGAGTTTTCTGTAGGTTCGCAGCAAAATACTTTCATTGAATTGTCAATAAGTGTTTAAATGTGTTTCAAATGAATTTTCAGTTCATAATTTAATTTAATTATGTATTCCTTATCGTATTTATTTTATTGATTTCTTATCTACCATGGTAGGAGTAGGAAGTTTTAAATTTTAATGTGAAAACATTTTTAAAGAATTTTTATTTACTGAAGATTTGTACAATATACACGAAAGCGCTATAAACATTGTTAACTGTTTCTGTTACAGTATTCCGGTGGTTAGAAGTATATATATTTCAATTTAAGTTTAATCCTTACCCACTGTCTTGTATTTTTATGTAAATACTTGGTAATTTTTTTTTGTTTTGTTATGCAATTTTTAAAAATGTACCTGTTGTCGCTAATGACTTTACTGTCGATGTTAACTTAAATAAATAAGTGTAAAATATAAAACAAACTAATTTCTTTGTGCCGTTGCTATTTTATATTTTTATTTGTATTATTCCTACTTTTAAAAATTATTTAGTATCAGTGTTTGTTAAAACTTACTTAAATGCGTGTTTCAAAATTTGTATCAAATTATTCAGCCGTATAAAGTTATTTTTATGTAATTTTGTTAAAAGTTTTCTTGTTGGTTTTTCCAACCGTGTCCAAACGGTTTTCTTGTTTGAGTGAGGTGGTTTGCTATTGCCTTACCCACTGAGTGGAAAAGTTTGCGTATCAGCATGCCAACCCTTCGAAAAGCACCCACTTTCCACCCGGCAAATGACACCTTAAGTTTATTCACCACATGGTCTAGCTGTATAGGGAAATTCGTTAACTCTCAGTAGAAATAACTTTTGAGTAGGGTCTTTTGCATCTCTACCTATCTGTTCTTAAATAGTTAAGTCATATAATTGGCTGACTATGTGATAAGAAACTGAACCTTTTTTTGTAGCCCTGGAACCAGCAGTTGTTTAGGTCAACAGCCGCAAGGCTGGTTTGAACCTCTAGAGGTTTTACTAAGTAAAAACGAGGAGTGAGGTAGTTTACTTTTGCCTTACCTCACTGAGTTGATCGAAGCTATCGAAACTGTCTATTTCATTTAAAATCACCCTGTATTTTATGAGCAACCTGTAGAACGGAATGCATTCGCAATTGGAAACATTGTAATGTCACGAATGCATCCATCTATTTAGGTGAAGATGATTGCATTTGATAATGTTGGGAGTGAACTGCAGCACGGTTGCGCATCCGTGTGTGAAGACCGCAAGGGAAGAAATGAATGTGAAATGCATTTTGCGCGCGTGTGTGTGTGTTTGTGTTTTAATGGAAGACGTTTTCCGGTTGTGGTTGGTCTCTTTGAATAAACTGGTTTGTTTGTTGATTGCGTTACTGGATTTCTTTGATTGGTTTTGATTGCGTGTTGTGTGTGTGTGTGTGTGTGTGTGTGTGTGTGTGTGTGCAAAAAGCAAGTTCATGACATGATGTGAAGACTGCTGCGGTTGTTAAAAGAAAGGAAGGTCACAAGGTCTTGTTCCGAGTCCTATATTTTCCTTTTTTTAACTCATTTGTAAATAATGATTTGTTGGTATGCGTTTCTAGTTTTTTCTTTTTTGTAAATAAGAAAGTAATTAATTGAATTCAGGTATTATGTAACCGGATTTGGATTTGTCTTATTGATTCCATCACTTCTTGAAGTCAAAAAGTCTGGTGTAAAACACTCACACAATTTCCTGTTGTTAATGCAAATAATGAACAATATAATCTAACATTAGAAATAAACAAAAAAAACTAACCCCAATAAACATAACCTACTTTTAATCATGAGTGAAAGACGTGAAATGAAAATCAATCTCAGTTCGGCTTAAAAATACGGAAAATCATTCAATTACGCTAAACTATGCTCTTTAGCGATAAATACTCTAAAAGTTGCAAATCTTTTAATTTCCTATAAATTTGATATTGTACACTTTTGTCGTAAAATGCATATCAAGGCTGAATTCGTAAAAAAATAGATTTTTCGCACGTTTTCATGAGAAAAAAATAAAATCGCTTATTCCCGCTAAACTAAGCGTGAGGCAACAAAATGTTTCCAAGAGAAGTTGTGGAATTTTTAATTGTTTACTACTTATATTAAATACAATTTTACGCTAAAATGCATATTATTTTTTTACATGAAAACAGCCTTTCCAAGAATTTCAGCAGAAATGGCGCCTACCCTATCATGTAAAGCATAGGAAATTTAGTAAATAAGGCGATTTTTAAGAAAATCGTAGGAGCCGTTTTTCGGAAAATCGAAAAAACGTCTAAAATAACACGAATAAACTACTACTTCCGGTTGACCGATTTTGATGAAAATATTCGTGTCGGGTCCGGTAGTAGTATCTAATATAAGTTTCAAGTTTTTACGATGCTCTGTTCTTGAGATATTCTGTTCACACACACACACACACACACACACACACACACGCACACACACAGACCAATCGTTAAAAACATGTTTTTTGGGTTCAGGGGGTCTGAAAACGTGTAGATCCGATGAAAACTCGATTTCTTAAAATCGACATGAAAACAATATTACTTTCCTTCCTATATATTCATATAGGCAAGAGAAAGTAAAAATAACATGCGTGAATCGTATTCATCACGTTGGGTCATAAGGGTTCCCTTATTGTTTGAACGGATTGCAACTTACACCACGTTGGAGGTAGAATTTTTTATTTGTTTTCGGGAACTGTAGGCCTACATTATTGACAACTACCCGATCGCTGTATTTTTGAAGTGCATTAGGCATCATTTTGAACAGAGACCCCCCAGTAGAGTTTGTTCATGGGTCAGCTGGTTACCATACTAAGTCGCTTGTGTAACCGGTGTTACTTAACAAATAATAGCGACTTTCTACCAGCCGACTGACTGGGCTGGCCCGGAGGCCTAAAGTAGATATAAAATAATATAATATGGAATCGGTATGTCATTTCAAACATTCGTTTTCTCAAATAACATTCTCTCGAGTGTGTTCTTTCAGTGAAAACGAAATTCCAGCAAAAGATAAGTCGGGTGGTGGTTGCGGTGGTTTTCGTTAAGAGAAAATTTAGGAATCACAAAGGAATACGTAACAACGTAGATTACGGTGGCGGTGGCGGTGGTAGTGCTCCAAGGCGAATGCAAACATCGATTGCCCGCTACTAAGTAAGGAATTCCAGGTATGGTCTTTCCCTCAAAAGGAGCAACTATACTTACCGCAGCACAATATCTTCATCCGTTCGTCTGCTCGTCTTCACCACCACGTCTACCGCTAAACTAACTACACGATATTCAGATAATGCATCATCGTCCGTCCGCCTATGTTACGACTAAGACACGGTATTATTTCGACCGCAGTTATTCGAAAGGTATTTTATAATCTGATAATATTTCACTTAAAAGTTAGAGTAAGTAAGATGAATTTTGCGTAGTCGATATGGCTCTACAACTCTGAAGAACTCTCTCTCTCTCTTTTTCTTTCTTGATAAATGTGAGGCGGAATGCGATAACGGACCACTTGTCGAAATTTTACGATTTTGAGTCGACATTTTCCGATATACGAGGTGTGGCTATTAGATAATAAGACTGACGTACAAAATTTTTATGTATTTTATACATAATCACTTATTGTCACCTTCAATATACACTCCTTTTCTATCCCTACAACGCTCCATGTGAATTTTCCATTGTTGGAAACAGTGCTGGAAGTCATCTTCTGTCAGCTCCTTCAGAACACGTGTCGCTTTTTCTTTTACAGCTTCCATAGACCGAAATCTTGTCCCTTTTAATGCAGATTTCACCTTAGGGAACAGGTAGAAGTCACATGGTGCAAGATCTAGTGAATAAGGTGGATGTTCTAACACTGAGATGCTGTACTTAGCCAGGAACCTCTTGACAGATAACGCGGAATGAGCTGGCGCATTGTCTTGGTGGAGAAATCATGATTTGTCCTTCCACATTTCGGGGCGTTTTTTCCTTACTCTTTGACGTAGTTTAGAAAGTACCTCAAGGTGGTAATATTGATTATTGGTTTGACCTTCAGGAACCCAGTGAAAGTATACAATCCGATGGATGCAAAAAAAAGTCATCATTGCTTTAAATTTTGACTTGCTCATTTGAGCTTTTTTGGCTCTTGGTGACGTTCGGCTCTTCCAGTGCATGGATTGGTGCTTCGTTTCTGGATCATTAGTAAAAAACTACGTTTTATCACATCTTATTATCTTTTACCTTTTCTCTAAGGTGAAATCTGCATTAAAAAAAGGGACAAGATTTGAGTCTGTGGAAGCTGTAAAAGAGAAAGCGGCACGTGTCCTGAAGGAGCTGACAGAAGATGACTTCCAGCACTGTTTCCAACAATGCAAAATTCGCATGGAGCGTTGTAGGGATAGATAAGGAGTGTATATTGAAGGTGACAGTAAGTGATAATGTAAAAAATAATAATAAAATGTTTTACAACGTCAGTCTCGTTTTTTAATAACCACATTTCGAAAATGGAAAGATATGTTCGCTTTGAAGCAGGACGGCCGAAAGAGTTGTAAAGGTACTTTGGAATTGCCGTTTATTTTCGCCAAATTAATAGCGAATTTTGTTTAGTTTTCATGTTGTAATGTGTTGATTTGTTTTACATTACGAAGTATAAATCTATTTTTTTTCACATGTTCTTTTACGAAAAGCTTATGGCTGAGTGGAAAATACAGAGAGACGTACACTGGTTAAATTACCGTGACGAAGTTGAAAGTTTTCTTTTTTGCTGATGTTTCAGATTTTTCCAGTTTTAACGATCATATTTTCTACATGTATTATAACGTTACGGGTTAAATGGCTTTGAGAGATAAAAAAAGGGGAGGTTTTAAGTTTTAATTAACGGTAAATGAAGTCGGTGACATTAATTTGAACGAGACCGGTCGACGTATTGTTTGTTGGCTGTAATCCATACAAATGAACACCCATCCGTTCTCATCGTTTATGAAAAAGCGGAATAATAATGGGAAAATGAAAAGTTGATGGCTGGCGGTGATTATTTTCGTTGTAGGGAATTTTGAATGTGTCTTAATGATTTAGTTAGTATTTTACCTGGTCGACATTTAGATTTTTTGTTCGGCCTACATTTATAGTAAAATATTGTGACAATATCAAAAAGGAATGTGGGTTCGAAAATTTTCGATAAGGACCGAGAGATTGGAAATGTTGTTGGGAATAATAAAGGTAATGAATAGTATTTTCTGAGAAATAGTCAAGGAATATTATTAAGGAGTTTCTCAAAAACGGTTTTTTTTTATTTTTTTGAAATCGCTTCATTTACTACATTTTTATGCTCTACAAGATAAGATAGGCGCCATGTCTGCTGAAATTATTGTTGAGGCTGTTATCACGAAAAAGAAATTGTTTTTTTAAGATTGCGACTTTAATATGCATTTTAGCGCAAAAATGTTTCTAGTAAAAGTTGTAGTGAATTTAAAATTCCACATCTTTTTTATTTCAAACATTTTTTCGTATAGCGCTTAGTTTAGCGGTAATTAGCGATTTTCTGTTTTTTTTCTCACGGAAACGTGTAAAAAATCCGATTTTTTAAAGATTTTGGCCTTAGCATGCATTTTACCTCAAAAAAGTATAATCAAATTTATAGGAAATTAAAAGATCTACAACGGTTTTAAAATCATAAACAGTCGAGTTTGAACCCTTGCGTCTCCAAAACTATGAGTCGGATTCCAATATGCTTTATGATACATTTAGCTTTTTTTTATTTTGCGTTGACCTATTATAGTCCTAAATTTTTAATGTTGTTTAAAAATTGTCATATCGAGGTTGGAAGACAAAAATATCGGTTTTTTGATACCACAACAAATTTCATGCGTCTAGAGGCGTGTAACTCGATAACTATTCAACCGAAAACTGAAGTTGTTACACAACACGGAATTTTTTTTTTTATCTGACAGCGTGTACGAAATTTCAGAATCGTAAGTTATTTAAATTTTGATTTATTAACAATATATCTGAACCCTTGCTATCTCGGTAACCACTCGATCGTTCGGCACGGGCAAACTATCGTTTTATTCAGCGTAAAAAACTTTGTACAGGTATGTTAATAACATGAAATATCAATTGGCCAATGTTGTAGAATTTTTAAAAATAGACTTAAAATTGCGGGGGGTGGTTTTTACTATCCGTGTTGCTAGTTTGTGTACGTGACATCGTGTCGGACTGTCTACCTGAATTGACAGACTGCATTGTTTGCATTGTCAGTTCAGGTAGACAGTCAGATTAGGGCAAAATGGATAGTAGCGCTCCCCCCCCCCCAGGACCAATGTATCTTTCAAAATTCTGAAAGTTAGCCAAACGATATTTCGTATTAATAACATATCTGTACTAAGTTTTTTACGCTAAGTAAAACGATTGTTTGCCCGTGCCGAACGATGGAGCGGTTACCGAGGTAGCAAGGATTCAGAATATTGTTAATTAATCAAAATTTCAATAACTTAAGATTTTGAAATTTCGTACACGCTGTAAGAATATAATTCTTTATGTTGTGTTAATATTTCTAACTTTTCGGTCAAATACTTATCGAGTTACACGCCTCTAGACGTATAAAATTTGTTGCGGTAGCAAAAAAACCGGATCTTTTTATTTTCCAACCTCGATACGGGAATTTTTAAACCACATTAAAAATATAGGAGGACTATATTATAGGTAAACGCAGAATGAAATGAGCTAATTTTTTATGGAAAGTATGTTAAAATCCGATTCATAGTTTTGGAGATGAAAGGGTTCAAACTCGGGTGTCTATGATTATGAAACCAATAGGAGATAAGCTGTACAAGTGGTTCGGTATGACCCAGGTGTTTGGGACTATATAAATTTTATGTTTTGTTCGATTCATTAATTTATTTCTGTGTTCTATTATAAGATATCATTTATCGGTCTCAACCAATGAGGGTTGATATATACCTGCGCATACAGACAGTTTTATACTGAACTGGACACAGTCGTCCGGTAACTCGCAAACGCAAAAGAACGCTCTCTGTGCGGTCTTACGCTTTTCCGCTTTCGCCCTAGTATTGGGAATTATCCGCGACCGCTAATTTGTTTTCTTTATATTTTTTAAGTGTATTTCTCTATTAAATTCACGCATCGCTACGTATTTAACGCGTTGGAAACACTCCGAAAACTAACCGCGCAATTACAGTCCACTTATTCAAGATCTTCGGCAGCTCACCACTCATCGGAAAGCCACTGGTACCAGCTGTTAAGTCGCAGGACTTCTAAGGCGAGTGGAATTCAACCTTTTATTTATCGACAGTAAGCTGCTAAACGCTCCGTCACTGACCCTACCACCAGGGGATCCAATCGATTCGGGAGACGAAGGCGTATACGTGTATTTGTACTGTGCGACAAAGGTGGGATAAAGCTTGACTAGAGAAGATGTAAGTTGCTTTTAACGTGAATCGGTAAATGCAATCTTGGTGCATATTGTTACGAAGAATGTTTGAAAGGTAACGTCACATGAATGTACTACAGTTACTTGAGTCACGAGTTTGCCTTAGTTTGCACCGAG
This sequence comes from Catonia carolina, assembly GCA_035578175.1. NCBI lineage: Eukaryota > Metazoa > Arthropoda > Insecta > Hemiptera > Achilidae > Catonia > Catonia carolina. The sequence goes on along the minus strand of JAQMRL010000017.1, from coordinate 1,590,131 downwards.
TGATAAAGGGGGAAAGCAAGCAGCAGTGCGCATGCGCGACTGCTTTAATTTCAGTACAACAAACACAACAACTTATACTATACCCGGAGCACATACAGCGCATATCGCGGAACCTTAACTGTACAAATATACCTGTTTGTTACCGTAAACAGAAATGTCAGTTTCGCGAAAACGTGGGCAGACTATTCACAGTGCTCAACGAAATCTAATATGCAGTGCAATAAAATGCTGTGAAGTTGAAGGTAAATAAAAATGCCTCTTTTAAGAAAAGCCATGAGCAAATGGCTAACTACTGTGATGTTTCTCTCTCCACAATTCGAAAAATGAAGAAGGAAATTAAAAGCGTGGAGAGAAGAAGCTATTCTTTAACAGTTTTATTGACACCTGGTATAAAAGGAAATGGGTTAGGTAAATACTAGTGAGACTGGTAATAAAGAAGGCGATTCTTTTGTAGAAAATTATTCTTCCAAATGGAATAAGGTACTTGATTATTTCAGTAAGTTAATGGTTAATGAAGGAAACATTTTTAAACGCTGTTATTTAACTTACTCTTGGAAGCATCAAATCTTGCAACTTAAAATTTTAATACTTCTACCGTATCAATATGAATCAAACTTTGCACACTTGTTTATCTTCGATGACAATACGCTGTGGAGGTGTTTGTAAAAAAAAATTTAAAAAACGCTTTTATTTAACAATTACTTTAAAAAATTAACTAAAAATAAAAAAATAAAAAAAATTTACAAAAAAAATTAAAAAAAATTTTTTGTTTAAGAAACGCTATTATTTAACAATTAATCAAAAGAAAAATGAACTAAAAAAAAATAAAAAAATTTACAAAAAAACAATCGCAGACATTACAGTTAAAATAAAAGCGTGGCGCATTAATATATATAATATTACAACGATTATTTTACAATAAATATTATATATATTAATGCGCCACGCTTTTATTTTAACTGTAATGTCTGTGATTGTTTTTTTTCTTGTAAATTTTTTTATTTTTTTTTTAGTTCATTTCAGAATAAACTGCAGCTTACGAATAGTGTCTCAGTGTTGTGGTTGGCAGCACTGTCAAATTTTCATCACTTCTTCTCTTTACACCCCAACCATACATACGCAAAAGGCAATCTCGTGACTTCCGTACATATACCTTGGTAGAAAGAATAATTTTCAATCGATAATAATAATAATAATAATAATAATAAAACGGGTATTTAAATAATTTTATATGAATGTACGCACGCACGCCCCCAGTAAACGGTATGTTTTTGTTGCAAATGCAACGGTGAGGACTGCATCGTTACACCTAATAAACGTGTTTAACGACATGAGGAAGTCGTAGGAGTGAGTCTGCATTCTGAAAACTATTTTAACAAGCAATAACATTTGCATGTGATGATTGTTATTACATTTCACTCGCACACCTGGCACAGGTCGCCGAAATTTAATTCGACCACTGCATTAACAATAAATAGTAGTAATAATAATATGTGCACACACAAATGACCCAATACACTATTGTGTTGTTATGTTCTAGTCTATTTTGGTTTAGATAGGTGTATCGAAAAGTATTTCTACGTTGTTTTTTTCGTTTTTTACCTTGTTGTGTCTTAATTTTTTAGACTCCGATTTTGATTATTTGACAAATGTGTGATATACAAGTTTCTTCTTTTAAATCTAATGAAGAAAAAAAAAATCTGGTGTAAAACATTCACACGACGTTCTCTTGCCAATGCAAATAATTAACAATATAACTTAACATTAGAAATAAACAAAAAAAAAACTAACCTCAAAAAACATAACCTTATCCATTATCTACTTGTTTTTCGTAAAGCCAATGGAAAAAAATCTGGTGTAAAACATTCACACGACGTTCTGTTGCCAATGCAAATAATTAACAATATAACCTAACATTAGAAATAAACAAAAACTAACCACAAAAAACATAACCTTATCTTAATCATGACTGAATGATCCAAATGAAAATCAACCTCAGTTTGGCTTAAAAATACGGAAAATCACTCTTTCACGCTAAAGTAGGCTTTGTAGGGAAAAAGTAAATAAAAGTTTGCTGTAAATAAAAGTTGCAGATCTTTTGAATTTCCTGTAAATTTGATTATATACTCCTTTGTCGTAAAAGGCATTCTAAGGCTGAAATCTTCAAAATTGATTTAATTTTTACAGATTTTCATGAAAAAAAACAACAGAAAATCACTAGTTATCGCTAAACTAAGCGTTATACAAAAAATTGTTTGAAGTGAAAGTTGTAGGATTTTAAATTTTCTACAACTGTCATTGTGTAAATTTTTTGCGCTAAAATGCATATTAAAGCCGCAATCTTAAAAAACAATTTTTTTGCGTGAAAACAGCCTCTTCATGAATTTTAGTTGACGCCTATCCTATCTTGTAGAGCATAAAAAATTTATAGTAATTCAGGTCATTTTTAAAAAATATCGTAGGAGCCGGTTTAGCGAAATTCGGAAAAAAAATTGGAAAATGACTGGAATTAAGTACTGTTTTCGATTGACCGACTTTGATGAAAATGTTCGTGTCAGGTCCGGTAGTAGTATCTAATTTAAGTAAACCACCTCACTTTTCGGCCCGTTTGCGTAGTGGTTAGCGCAACTGGTTGCTACACCGGGATCCCAGGTTCTATTCTCGGGTCAGGTCTAGCATTTTTTTCATTACTTATTTTCATATGTATCATCATTCTCCACCTTCTGCATTAGCAGAAATTGCAAAACAAACCGCTGTAAAACAAAAAAGTAAATTTCACTTGTCGTTTTCTTAGTAAAAACTCTTAAGAAGGTTCAAACCTAAACAACAATCAAATTTTAAATACAATATTTTGTTGTTTTTTTACGTCAACAGCCGAAAGGCTGGTTTGAACTTCTAGAAGTTTTGCTAAGTAAAAACTGGGAGTGAGGTGGTTTACTATTGCCTTCCTCACTGAGTTGAGAGAATAAGTTAATCAGCATGCCAGGCCCTCCAAAAAGCACTCTCTTTCCACCCTGCAGATGTCACCTTCACTTCATTCACCACAGGGTCTGGCTGTATATAGTGAAATCCATTACTCTCAGAGGAGATATACTAGTGTTCTTTACATTTCTACCTCGTCTATTTTTAAATAATTCAGTCATATAATTCGCTGACTATGTGATAAGAAACAGAATAATTTAATTTTATAGCTCTGGAACCAACAGATCGAGTGCAATTAATTTTTACACTTCACCTGCCAGTTATCGGCTAACAATATTGTAATGGTTCTGATAAAAAAACTACCTAAGTACAAAATGTAAGTACGTGAAAGTTTTTCGGACACCCTGTAAATTAGTTTATTGTTAGCGAACGCGATATTCGTTCAACTCGACCTTGTTAATCAGATGTGTTTTTAACCGATTGTTATAACCCATTAAATTGGTTACTTATAAAACGTATATTATGGGAACCCCCCTCCTCCTGGCCACCCACCCATCTACCCGTCTCTGTTGGGCGGCCGCCTCAGCTATTTATACCACGTGGAATGCTGTGTGCATATTTTGCGCGTTTGCCAGTCCGCTAAATTAAATGCAATTAGTTATTGTCAGTTTACTCATCGGCCATTAATTTGTTATGTAATCGCGGCCGGCTCGATAAATAATAAAGTGAGTATGGTTGTGTCCGTTACAGGTACTATCGAATGGTAAATCGGAATAAATTTCTTGCAAATGTTTATCAACTGTTAACCCGTTATAGGTCTTTGGTAAGTATATTTAACTTACCACTGACAGACAACAAGGTCAATTTTATTTTTAAAAAATCTGGTGTGAAACACTCACACAACTTTCTCTTGCCAATGCAAATAATTAACAATATAACCTAACATTAGTTGTAAAACATTAGAAATAAACAGAAAAACCTAACCTCAATAAACATTACCTAATTTTCATCATTAGTGAAAGACGCATAATGAAAATCAACCCTAATTTGGCTTAAAAATGCGGAAAATAATTTTTCACGCTTTGATTATACTTAAATTTGATTATACTTAATTGACGTGAAATGCATAATAAGGCTGAAATCTTTCAAAAATCGATTTTTTTACACGATTACGTAAGAAAAAAATAGAAATCGCTAATTACCGCTAAACTAAGCGTTAAACAAAAAAATGTTTGAAATAAAAGTTGTAGCATTTTTAATTATCTACATTCTTTATTACATAAATTTTTGCGCTAAAATGCATAATAAAGCCGTAATCTTAAAAAAACTATTTTTTTTTTACTTAAAAACAGCCTCACCAAGAATTTTAGCAAACATGGCGCCTACCGTATCTTGTAGAGCATAAACAATTTAGTAAACTTTCATTTAAAGCATTTTTCTGTACAGTGCCTAGTTTAGCGTGAAAGAGTGATTTTCCGTATTTTTAAGCCAAACTGAAGTTAATTTTTTTACCTTGCGTCTTTCACTAATGATTAAAATTAGGTTATGTTTTTTTGAGGTTAGTTTTTTGTTTATTTCTAATGTTTTATTAGTACATATTAGGTTATATTGTTAATTATATGCATTGGTAAGAGGAAGTTGTGTAAATGTTTCACAACAGATTCTTTTTTTATTCGAATAATTGGAATTTGTAAGATTCCTCATTCTTCGCGGTTTGTATTAATTTTGTTTTATAAAATAAATTTTTGAAATATGTCATACGGTTTAAATTTTTTTCTGTTCGTTAGCATTGTTTTTGTAACGGATGGTTGTTGATGTAGGTAGATGTACTATACCGAATTCTTAGTTGAAAAACTTGACAGATCACCTGAAATGATGCATCTGTTCTATTTGTTTTTAAATACTACAGCATTATGTAGCTGGCCATTCGGTTATAGCACGTCCAGTTCAATAGCGTCGTCAACAATACAAATGTGAACTGTATTCGTTAATTTGTTTTATTTAAAGTCACGTCAAGTATTTGGGTATTAGCGAATACGGTTTGTAATGCATCGATACAATGAAGAGCAAACGCTTATACGATCAAATTTGTAGAAAATATAAGTCAACAGGTTTTTTTCAATAATTTTTACTGTATTTTGCCTATATGAACATAAAGAAAGGAAAGTCGTATTGTTTTATGTCGATTTTTCGAAATCTAGTTTTCACCGGATCACGCCCCTTTTTAGACACCCTGAACCCCAAAAAACATGGATTTTGCGATTCGTACGTGTGTGTGTGTGTGTGAACAAAATATTTCAAGAACGGAAAATCGTTAGAAGTTGAAACTTGAAACTTAAGTTAAGTACCACTAGAGAACGCGACACGAACATTTTCATCGAAATCGGTCAATTGGAAGTAGTAGTTCATTTGTGTAATTTTTCAATTGTTTTGCTATTTTCTAAAAAACTGTCCCTGCGAATTTTTTTTAAAATGGTCTCGTTTGCTGAATTTTTTGTGCTGTACGAGATAGGGTGGACGCAATGTCTGCCGAAATTCTTGGGGAGGCTGTTTTCTCGTAGGAGAAAACGTTTGTTTTTTAAGATAGGAGCTTTACTATGCATTTTACTGCAAAAGTGTACACAATAAAAGTTGCAGACCATTTAAAAATCTAAAACTTTTATCGGAAACATTTCTTTGTATAACGCTTAGTTTAGGTATTTAGTGATTTTCTGTTTTTTTTTTCATGAACATCTGTAAAAAAATGAATTAAAGATTTTAGCCTTAACATGCATTTTATGACAAAAGTGTGTATAATTAAATTTTAAGCGAACTAAAAGATCTACAACTTTTATTTATAGAATTTTCTCTTACAGATCTTAATTTAGTGTCAAAAAGTGATGTTCCGTATTGTAAAGACTAACCAAGATTTTTTGCATCATTCACTCAAAGTTAAAATAAGGTTATGTTTTCGAGGTTAGTTTTTTTATTTATTTTTAACGTTTTTTGTTACTAATGTTAAGTTAGTGTTAATTACGTGCATTGGTAAGAAAACGTCGTGTGAGTATCACACGAGTTTTTTTTGTAATGTATTTGCATTTTGTTATTTATTATTCAATTTGATTTTTTTTTCTTTTGTTGCAGGTATGTTTTGCTGTTCAAAACATCTGTATACTTTTTCGAATGTTAAAAGGTCAGTGTAGCCTTTTTATGTTTTATGTATGTAGTAGCCCTTTTACAATGCGGTGTTTTTTGAGTTTACTGTTGTGTCGTAATTTCTTCTTTGAACTTAAGAATTTTCTACCCAAATGAATTTTGTGTTTGTTTTTTAGGTGATCAGCCGAAAAAGTGGTTCAACCTGTAGAGAGGTTTTACTAAGTGAAACGAGGAGTTGTGGGTTTAACATTGCCTTCCACACTTATTGGAAAAGTATGCTTATTAGCATGCCAGGGTCTTTGAAAACATTATTTTCCACCTTCATTTCCTTCACCGAAGGGGTCTGGCTGTATAATGAAATTTAATACGCTTGAGTAGAGATAATTGTTACTAGTTTCTTTTACATCGATACCTCTTTTGTTAAATGCACCAGTCATATAATTTGCTGACGTTGTGATAAGAAACGGAACTATTTTTTTTTCTTTCTCTTGCTTATAGGCTACGAATATATAGGAAGGAACGTATCGTTTTCATGTCGATTTTTTGAAATCGAGTTTTCATCGGATCTACACTTTTTCAGACCCCCTGAATCCAAAAAACATGTTCTTAGTGATTGGTGTGTGGGTGTGAACAGAATATCTCAAGAACGGAACATCGTACGAACTTGAAACTTAAGTTAGGCGCCACTGCGGACCCGACACGAACATTTTCATAAAAATCGCAATATTTTTCATCAAGGTCGTAATAGTTTTCTTAAAATTTTTCTCTCTATTTTACTGTTTTTCCCCCCTTTATTCAATATTGTCGAGGATTCTGCCGCTTAAATTGCTTCTAGTTTAGTTATTATATTCTAGTTTCTGATTTCAGTATTTATTGATATGCATTTTTAGTTGTAGTAAAGTTTGTAAAATTGTTGAAACACGTTAAAGTTATTATCGAATGGTCATCATGATATATGTAGGTCGAGTGTGACTTTTATCTGGTCGTACCGTACTGAACATTTCTTTTACGCTTACATACCGTAGGCAAAGTGTGTGACACGGTGGGTTGTGACTGTAAAAGTCCGAATTAAAATCATATGATTCATAGCTCTGGTTCGTTATCTAGAACTGTCATTTTCTATTTGAGTCACTTCATCATTGGTATGTCATTTTGTCACTGCCTTCTATATCGCATAGGTGTATTTTTGTTGTTCTTTTATTTTACATCCGTAATACATTTTTTTCTTGGATCCTTCCCAAAACGGGGTGGTTATATTTACTTGTAACTCCTTTTCTTAACTTTTAAGTTATGTACGGCTTAATAAGTTGCAATGTTTTTCTGTACCCAGTTTTTTTTTATAATATGAATTTTACAACTGTAGCAGGTAAAAAGTAACCAGCGTACGTATTTCCCGAAAGAAATTATACCCTATTTAATGTTTTTTTCCAGTTTTACGTTAGTGCATGCGTCTTGGAAACTTAAAAATAGTGATAATGAAGTGTAGGGCATGTGAAATTTGATGCTGATAAGATTTTTGACTTTTTTTTTTGAAAAAAGAAAAGTAACAACTGACAATTTATTTATTTTGTACATTATACAGGGTGTTTCACGCAGTGTTGCTGCTGCTTTCTGAGCTCATTGTATTTGCGAAGCTAATGAAAAAAAATTATGTGAACATTCAGGATGTCGGTTACCCAATATTTACGGCAATTGGAAGAAAGGTTAATGGGATAAGAAACCTAAAGACAAAAAAACAAATTTTTGATGTCAACTCTCCATGTCTGCCCATAACAGACAGGTGGAGTGTCAAATTATTTATACTCAATCTGTTGGTTGCAGGGCTAAAATAAATAGTTCTGTTTCTTATTACATTGTCAGCCAATTAAATGACTGAATCATTTAAGAACAGAAGAGGTAGAGGTGTAAAAGACACTAATCAGAGTTGTCTCCTCTGAAAGTAATGAATTTCATTATACAGCCAGACCCTGTGGTGAATAAAATGAAGGTGTCATTTGCAGAGTGGAAAATATGTGCTTTTCAAAGGGCCCGGCATGCTGAAAAAGCGTACTTTTCCACTCAGTGAGGAAGGCAATGGTAAACCACCTCACTCCTTGTTTTACTTAGTAAAACCTCTACAGGTTCAAACCAGCCTTTTGGCTGATGACCTAAACAACAACTCTCCATGTATTTTGTAAAATACGGAAAATCACTGTTTTACGCTAAACTAGGCTCTGTAGAGAAACATGTTCTAAATAAAAGTTGTACATCTTTTAATTTCCTTTATATACATTTTTGTCGTAAAATGCATGCAAAGGCTGAAATTTAAAAAAAAATAGATATTTTATACGTTTTCGTGAGAAAAAACAGAAAATCGCTAATTACCGCTAAACTAAGCGTTATACAAAAAAAATTTTGAATTAAAAATTGTAGGATTTTAAATTCTCTACAACTTTGATTATATTTATTTTTGCGCTAAAATGCATGTTAAAGTCGCAATCTTAAACAATAATTTTTACAAGAAAACAGCCTCGCCAGGAATTTCAGCAGACATGGCGCCTACCTTAAAATAAAAAATTTATTAAATGAGGCGATTTTTTACAAAAATTGTAGGAGCCGTTTTTGGGGAAATCGCAAAAAAGTGATATATGACACGAATAAACTACTACCTCCGGTTGACCGATTTTGATGAAAATGTTCGTGTCGGGTGCTCTGATGGTATCTAACTTAAGTTACAATTTTGAAGTTCGTCCGATGTTCTGTTCTTGAGATATTCTCATCACACAGACACAGACCAATCGCTATAAATATGTTTTTTGGGTTAACGGGGTCTGAAAACGTGTAGATCCGGTCATAACTCGATTTCTTAAAATCGACATGAAAAGAATACTTTCCTTCCTATAATATATTCATATAGGCGAGAGAAACAAAAAGGTTTTTTCCGTTTCTATAAGATGTTGGTCGAAAATATTTAGTTAAATATTTTTCTTTCTCTGTTCGATAGATTTTTGACGGTTAGTTTGCGGTGTTGGTATGTCGACCTCCAGTGTCGCCAACCGTGGCAGTATTTACCCATCCGTAATGGTTTCGTTTTAATTGAATGGCTTCGGTTTCGAATCGCTATTGGAAATTGAATACAAATAGATTTTATTTTATAAAGCAGGCCTGATACGCGCGCTGTTGAAGGCCGAATAACAGATGTTTTCTCTCGGACACCCAATCAACGGAACGGATGCTTATGACATGAAATAATATTTGTATTGAACGGCGTTTTATTGTTTGGTTTATTTAAAATTGCAGATCGTTGTAACGCTTTATAGGATTATCTATATAAGTAAAATTTTGTTTTTGTGTGTACGATTTTTCAAAACGCTCCAAATTTTGTTTCTACACGCCAAATCTACCAAGTAATCACCGAAAATAAGTTCACCTGAATTTTTGTTTGTTTGTATGTTACGGCATCACGCCAGTACCAAATTCAATGAATTTCGGTATCTAGGTTCTGGACATTATCGAAATGAAAATTGGCTAAACATTTTTTTAATTTCACAAAGGGATGGTGAGGTTCAGAGGGAGGGTAAACTAAAGACTGGGAATGTCTCTGTTAAAAGTCAATCTATCAAAAAAATATTATATAATCGAAATTACGAAACGTTTAAAGACAAATAAGTTTTTAATTATGTAAAGTTTTTCATTTTTATGCATAATAAACAATTTAATAATATTAACCAATATAATAAATAACCAATATAATATTACCAATTTTATAATAAACAAAGAAATATTTTAGAAAACTAAATAAACAGAACAATAAACATAGGTCTACGCCGCTGGTATTCATTCCGAAACGATAATTACCTACCCTACATTTTTTTTTTTGTAAAACGCTTAGTTTAGCTGTGATTAGCGATTTTCTGTTATTTTCTCACGAAAACGTGTGAAAAATCGTGTTTTTAAGATTTCGACCATATTACGACAAAAGTATATATAATTAAATTTTAGGAAATTAAAAGATCTGCAACTTTTATTTAAAGCGTTTTTCTCTTTAGAGCCTAGTTTTGCGTGAAAGAGTGATTATTCGTATTTTTAAGCCAAACTGAGGTCGATTTCATTTTGCGTCTTTCACTCGTGATTAAAATAAGGTTTTGTTTATTGAGGTTAGTTTTTTGTTTATTTTTAATGTTTTATTACTAATTTTAGGTTATATTGTAAATCATTTGGATTGCCAAGAGAAAGTTGTGTGACATCAGATTTTTTTATATTTAAGTTCAGAAGAGGTAGAGATGCAAAAGAAACTCCATTTAGTCTATTAGCAGCTGTAAACTAGCGTCGGAAGATATTGCTTTTAGCGTCCGTAATTAATTTTCTGAATTTGGTTTGTTTCATTGAGCAAGAAACAAGAAGGCACAAGAAGACATTTCACTGTTCATTTTCGTTTTTTTAATATCGTTCTGACCTTTTTTACTTTCTCTTGCCTATATGAATATATAGGAAGGAAAGTATTGTTTTCATGTCGATTTTAAGAAATCGAGTTTTCACCGGATCTATACGTTTTCAGACCCCCTGAACCCAAAAAACATGTTTTTAGCGATTGGTCTGTGTGTGTGTGTGTGTGTGTGTGAACAGAATATCTCAAGAACGGAACATCGTACGAACTTGAAACTTGAAACTTAAGTTACATACCACTACCGGACGCGACACGAACATTTTCATCAAAATCGGTCAACCGGAAGTAGTAGTTTATTCGTATAATTTTTCAGTTTTTTGCGATTTTCTCAAAAACTGGTCCTACGATTTTTTTTAAAATCGCCTATTTTACTCAATTTTTTATTCTCTACAAGATATGGTAGGCGCCATGTTTGCTGAAATTCTCGGTGAGGCTGTTTTCACGTAAAAACGTTGTTTTTTTAAGATTACGGCTTTAATATAAATTTTAGCGCAAAAACTTACATAATAAAAGTTGTAGAGAATTTAAAAACCTACAACTTCTGTTTCAAACATTTTTTTGTATGACGCTTAGTTTAGCAGTAATTAGCGATTTTCTGATTTTTTCTCACGAAAACGTGTGAAAAATCAATTTTTTAAAGATTTTGGCCTTAGTATGCATTTTACGACAAAAGTGTATATAACCAAATTTATAGGAAATTTAAAGATCTACAACTTTTATTTAACGTATTTTTCTCTACAGAGCCTAGTTTAGCGTGAAATAGTGATTTTCCGTATTTTTAAGCCAGACTGAGGTTGATTTTCATTTTGAGTGTTTCACTAATGATTAAAATAAGGTTATGTTTATTGAGGTTAGTTTTTTGTTTATTTCTAATATTTTATCACTAATGATAAATTATATTGTAAATTATTTGCATTGGCAAGAGAAAGTTGTGTGAGTGTTTCACACCAGATTTTTTATCTATTTATCCTACACCTTAAGGGGAGATTGTACTTTTTATCCCGCCAATGTTAAATTTGCTAATTTTAGGTACATTTTTCATTGGATTGGTAAACGATAGGGAAATTAAACTTTACACACGATACGTGTCGGGTTTCTTCTCAAAGCTACTGACATTTTTTCAACTTAATCTTCGGACCGTACCATTTTTTAAAAATATTACGAATAACATAACATTTTTACAAATTGTTTTTCACGATTTTTTCGTATTTTACTAATTTTTGGAGCACCTGAGGAAGTCATAAAAAAAGTCTGTACATGTGGATATACAAGATAATTGAGTGGTAAAAATTTCAGCCTGGTAGGTTTATTGGTTTTTGAGAAAAATTTACCTAGTGATAAAAATCTGAATTTACGGGAAAACGCAAGAAACAAGAAGGCACAAACTAAAAACAAAATTTACAAAAACAAGTATAAACTATATTTCCCATCAACAATATTGTTTAGAAAGCTGAACCAACAGCTGAGAATATTAATAGCCGTGATGCAGATGTTTTAATAACTAAAATTCTCTTCGGACTAACACTAGCAGTAATAAAGTTGTGAAAAATTTTCGTTCATGGGAACATGGTAATTTTTCTGTGTAAACTTGTTAAAAACTTTAAAAAAAATTTTTTGACGTAATTTAATGTTTATTCTGGTAGATCTAGGCCTAAACTATTGAAAAACAAAAAACCAAAAATCGAATTTTTGAATTAAAACCATCGTGTCATCTCTCCGTAACACCTACGTGATATTGTTGCGTAGTGTCTTAAAAGTTTATAAATTAATAATATTTTTCAAAAAATTTCTGATTTTGAATTGACAGTTTGGTTGCATAGTAAATATATTATAAACAAGAAAAAATGAACTTAAAATATGTATTCGTGGTATAAATAGTTCCGGTGTATGTACGCACATTATAATTATTATTATTTTATCAGTTTTTTCAACTTAATTTTTACAGTTACGTAGTTTCGACACGCATGCGTTTCAGCTGTTTTTGTAGTACTAATTGGAATCGAATTAATTGCCGGCCCTTATTCGTTAATTAATTTCACGTATTGTTGTTTTATTTAATTGAATTTTAATTGTCAATTAATAATATGGTTGTGTATTTTATTTTTCGGCGTGACCCGTAAGATTCTTTCGCCGATTTAGTAATTTTTTAAAAATTAATTCATCGTATTTTTCGAGTGTTTTCTTTTACAAGAGTTTTAGTGATACTGTTATACATATTTTCCGAATTGTCATACCGGGTGTCCCTCGGAATTTTAACCGTAGTGAAAGCTATTTCATTTTACTACGATACTAAATCAATGCTAATTGATTTTTATTAGTTTGTTTTGTTAATATTTTCTTCCCACGAATAAATGAAGACTTATTATAATCAGGAATCTTTACAAAAATGTTTAGACCTTATAAAAGAAAATCAATTTTGGTACATTTCAATTTGTATTTTTGCTTAAAATGGATATATACTTAAAATTGTAACCGTTTTTATTTAAATATTGTAAATTTTTTAACTACGTCACATTAAGGGGACGAAACGATTAGGCCCCGACTGCCCGTAAAGTGTGTGGGACTTTAACCCAATTAAAACCTCTCTTTTGTACTGACCATGGATCCTGGACTTGATTTGAGGTACGGAGGTACGAGGTGTGGCTGTCAAATAACGAGACTGACGTTGTAAAAAAATTTAGTTTTATTTCATACATAATCACTTATTGTCACCTTCAATATACACTCCTTCTCTATCCCTACAACGCTCCACGCGAATTTTCCATTGTTGGAAAGAGTGCTGGAATTCATCTTCTGTAAACTCCTTCAGGACATGTGCCGCTCTAAAATGTTTGAAATGAAGCTCGCAAAAAAGTTTGTACTGACACTTTGTACGCGGTTGAAAATTACACAAATTTTTTGGAAACGATAATAACATGTGATGAAACGTGGTTTTTTACTTATGATCCGGAAACGAAGCGCCAATCCATGCACTGGAAGAGCCGAACAAAAATTTAAATTCAAAATTTAAATCAATGATGTTTGTTTTTTACTTTCTCTTGCCTATATGAATATATAGGAAGGAAAGTATTGTTTTCATGTCGATTTTTCGAAATCGAGTTTTCACCGGATCTATACGTTTTCAGACCCCCTGAACCCAAAAAACATGTTTTTAGCGATTGGTCTGTGTGTGTGTGTGTGTGTGTCTGTGTGTGAACAGAATATCTCAAGAACGAAACATCGTACGAACTTGAAACTTAAGTTACATACCACTACCGGACCCGACACGAACATTTTCATCAAAATCGGTCAACCGGAAGTATTAGTTTATTCGTATAATTTTTCAGTTTTTTGCGATTTTCTCAAAAACTGGTCCTACGATTTTTTTTAAAATCGCCTATTTTACTCAATTTTTTATTCTCTACAAGATAGGGTAGGCGCCATGTTTGCTGAAATTCTGAGTGAGGCTGTTTTCACGTAAAAACGTTCTTTTTTTAAGATTACGGCTTTAATATAAATTTTAGCGCAAAAACTTATATAATAAAAGTTGTAGAGAATTTAAAAACCTACAACTTCTGTTTCAAACATTTTTTTGTATGACGCTTAGTTTAGCAGTAATTAGCGATTTTCTGATTTTTTCTCACGAAAACGTGTGAAAAATCAATTTTTTAAAGATTTTGGCCTTAGTATGCATTTTACGACAAAAGTGTATATAACCAAATTTATAGGAAATTTAAAGATCTACAACTTTTATTTAACGTATTTTTCTCTACAGAGCCTAGTTTAGCGTGAAATAGTGATTTTCCGTATTTTTAAGCCAGACTGAGGTTGATTTTCATTTTGAGTGTTTCACTCATGATTAAAATAAGGTTATGTTTATTGAGGTTAGTTTTTTGTTTATTTCTAATATTTTATTACTAATGTTAAATTATATTGTTAATTATTTGCATTGGCAAGAGAAAGTTGTGTGAGTGTTTCACACCAGATTTTTTTTATATACATGGGATTTTGTACCTTCACTGAGTCAAACAATTAATCAGTATTACTACCTTTGGGTACTTACTGAACTACTAGTCTGTGGAAGCTGTAAAAGAGAAAGCGGCACGTGTCATGAAGGAGCTGACATAAGATGACTTCCAGCACTGTTTCCAACAATGGAAAATCACATGGAGTATTGTAGGGATAGAGAAGGAGTGTATATTTAAGGTGACAATAAGTGATTATGAATAAAATACAAAGAAATTTTTTTTCGTCAGTCTCGTTATTTATGGTTACAATAGCCACACCTCGTATGTGCTTTTCAGAGGGCCCGGCATGCTGATAAGCGTACTTTTTCAGTAAGTGAGGAAGGCTGTTGTAAACCACCACACCCCTTGTTTCTTCATTTAGTGAAACCTCTGCATGTTTAACCAGCTTTTAGGTTGATGACCTAACAAACAACAACACACGATTTTTCTTTAACATGATGTTAGAAGTGTTTCCCAACCGCCGGTGGTCCGTGAGAGTCCGATGAATACTTACAAAAAAGTAATATTCTCCTGTGATTAAATCAAAGTTACGATTTTCATTGAACAACATTAAGTAAATAGGCCTACATATAAGATTCAGATTAAGTAAAGGTAGAAGAGTTGTGGTGTAAGAAAGCCCTGGGCTTCCCCAACATTCGGCAAGTAGCTTTGCGGTATCGTATGATTTTTTTCAACCACTTTTTTTGTGAGCAGGGGTTCCTTTAGTTTATTGTTAATTAAAAACCAACAACGAAATCGGCTAATTGTAAGCAGTGATTTGAGAGTAGCTCTTAGCAAGAGCCTAAAACCTAGAATTCCTCAGCTTAGTCAGAAAGATCGTGCACAAAAGTCGCATTGAATTTTTCATTTTATTTTCAATTTATTTTTTAATTTTCATTGTTTTGTTTTGACTAAGTAAATTCGGTATTTCTTATTTTTTTTTAAAAGACAATTTACAATAAAAATATTTTTACTTTTTGTGATGTACAATGTACCCTACTCTCTGAAAATAACAATTATATGTTTGTAATAATAGTTTCTTAATTAATACGTAATAATAGTTTTTTTTCTGAAAATTTGTTTTATTTAATCACCTTTTAATTTGGTGATGAACTGATAAGATAAATGCAATAATGTAATGGGTGGTCCGTGGTAGTTCACTTTCAGGCTGAGTGGTCCGCAGACCACTGCGGTTGGGAACCGCTGTAGTTACAGTTGAGCCGTTGTTAGTGTGCTCCTAGTGTCAACAAACAAAAGCCACCTACTACAGGGTGCACGCTCGAGTCTTCGACTTTTACGGATGTCGTATTACTATTAAGTTAACTATTTTTTAAATTATAAGAACTTTAAGTACTAAAAACATCAGTCATGATATGATGTAGGCCTAACAATTTCATTTAGAAAAAAAAATTAAAAGTATTTTGTATTTAAATACTTTTAAAAGTGTTTTGTTGTTACTTTTTAATCAGCGTGTTCACATTTTTATATAATGCGCATGCTCAGTGACGTCATTATTTGTTTACATTAGGAGCAAACTAAGAGAAGCTGGACTTTAGATATATTAGCCATATTTTTCGCTGTTACCTTTTCATTGATTGTAGCATATTATTTGTTGAACTGTACAGTTTTTTTTTGTTTAATTATTGTTTTCTATTTAGCGGCCATTGTACTGTACGTGTGCATGCGCGTACGATGGTGAATGGTTGGATGCATTGACCTAGAATTGTGCTTATTGCTCGTGAAATTTAATTACTTGCAAAATATTCCGCATAATCATGCCGTTCGTTTTTGCTAATAATTACTTCGGACGGATAGTTTTATTACTATAATATATATATATATATATATATATATAGTAATATATAGTTATTAATTTATTTGCCTAGTAGATTTTGCATCTGCACAAAGTGCGTGGAAAAAAATTAAAAGTTTTTCCGAACGAATTTTTTTTTCCAAGGAATTAAATATTTCGATTTACACCGTATTAAGATGTTTTTCAACTGTTTTGAAATCTGTTTTGTTTTTTGCGAGATACGAACAATCAAATTTACCGGACGTTTGATAGAGAAAAAATTGAATGATGACCAAAAAAGAAAACCACTATCACTATCATCATCATCATATGTGAAGAATTAGGCTCAATGGCCGGTTCCGGTATCCATCTCTTTTTAGGTTAAACATTTTTTTTGTTTTGTATAACGCTTACTGTAGCGGTAATGTGATTTTCTGTTTTTTTTCTCACGAAAACGTGTGAAAAATCGATTTTTTAAAGATTTTAGCCTTAGTATGCATTTTACGACAAAAGTGTATTATAGTCAAATTTATAGGAAATTAAAAGATCTAGAATTTTTATTTAAAGCGTTTTTCTCTACAGAGCCTTGTTTAGCGTGAAAGAGTGATTTTCCGTATTTTTAAGCCAAACTGAGGTTGATTTTTATTTTGCGTCTATCACTTATGATTAAAATTATGTTATGCTTTTTAGGGTTAGGTTTTTTTCGTTTATTTATAATGTTTTATTACTAATTTAGGTTATAGTGTAAATTATTTGTTTTGGCAAGAGAAAGTTGTGTGAGTCTTTTACACCAGATTTTTTCCGTCAGTGCTTTTTTTTGTTCAAATCCTAGTAAAGCTAGTTACTTTTATACGGATTTGAATGCTAGACAATGGTTACCGGTGTACTTTGATGGTTGGGGTTCAATTAACCAAATTCTCTCAGGAATGGTCGGCCTGGGTCTGTACAAGACTACATCTCATTTACACGTCATACGTATCATCTTTATTTGATTGGGTCATGGGGTTGCTTATTGTTCTGAATTGAACAGATTGCACACACATTAGGAATTTAAAAAAAGTGTTTTCTTGTTGTTGCGCATGCGTTATGTGGTGGTTGTTGGATGACGGTGGGGTGAGTTGACGTGACGGGAGAAAAAGTGAGTGATGATGATAAAGAAGTGCGAAATTGAGATGGCTGTGTTATATTTTTGAAAGCTGCGACGAGTATATAACATGCTAGGTAGCCAGCCGAGCGCCAAATTCCGCTCAGGTGTCCTCTAGAACGATTATAAATGTGTTACGCCCCGCCCTATTCTCAAATAAAGAATCATTACTCACCTGTGTTATTTAGTAATGTAGCCTTTTGTTAATTTTTAATTAAGAGTTTTTTAATTTTTTTTTTAAGCACGGGTGGAATATCTTGTTTTTTTTCTCGTGCCTATATAAATATTGGAAGGAAAGTATTGTTTACATGTCGTTTTTCGAAAACCATTTTTCACCGGTTTTACAGGGTTTCAGACTCTCTGAACCTAAAAAAAATGTTTTTTTTGAGCGTTTGGTCTGTTAGCGTGTGTGTGTGAACAAAATATATCACGAACTGAACACCGTACGACGTTGAAAATTAAAATTTAAGTTAGATACCACTAGAGGACCTGACACGAACATTTTCATCCAAATCGGTCAACCGGAAGTAGTTGTTGTCATTTTGTACTTTTTTGCGCTTTTCTCAAAAAGTGCTTCTACGATTTTTTAAATCGACTCATTTACTACAATTTTTTTATGTTCAACAAGATAGGGTAGGCGTCATGTTGCTGAATTTTTTTAATAGGGTTTTTTTATCGTAAAAAAATGTTTTTTAGATTGCGACATAAATATGCACCTAAGCGCAAAATTGTACTCGTATATAACAAAAAAATGTAGTGATTCTATAAAATCCCACAACTTTTATTTCAAACTTGTTTTTGTAAAACCTAACGCTTAGTTTATCGGTAATTAGCGATTTTCTAATTTTTCTCAAGAAATCGTGTAGAAAAAAGATTTTTTAAGATTTCAGCCTTAGTATAGGCTACATTTTATGACTAAAGTGTATGTAATCTAATTAATAGAAAATTGAAAGATCGACAACTTTTATTTTGAGCGTTTATCTTTACAGAGCCTAGTTTAGCGTGAAAGAGTAATTTTTCCGTATTTTTATGCCAAACTGAGGTCGATTTTCATTTTGCGTCTTCCTTCACTCATGATTAAAATTAGGTTATGTTTATTGAGGTTAGTTTTTTGTTTATTTGTAATGTTTTTTTACTAATGTTAGGTTATATTGTTAATTATTTGCATTGGCAAGAGAAAGTTGTGTTAGTGTTTCACACTAGATTTTTAAAAATTAAAGCTACAACATTAGAAAACGCGTCATACTCTCTCGTCTTTTGTAACTTATACGAATAAAATAACTAAAAACCAAGCTTTAAAACGAGTCTTTAGCTGAAATTTTTACGTTTGTTACTTGGTGTGGTTCGCGGTTCCCAACGCAGGCTTGATATCTCATTTTACATACCGTAGCGTCTTTATCTCTGTAGGCTACTTCTTCTGTTGTTAAATGGTTCAGTCATATAATTGGGTAACCATGTGATAAGAAGCACAGCTATTTTATTGTACCCTTGGAATTAGGCGATCAAGTGTAAATATTTTAACACTCAGCCTGCCTGTTATCGGAAAAGTATTTCTTTATCAGTGGAATTTCATTACCTTGTTCTCATTGTTTCCGTTTTCTGTTGTCTTTTCATTAGGACGATCTACATGTGAAACATTACGTACGAATTTGTGGTTTATTTTTGGACTCGGGAAGTTTTTTTTACAGTGAAAGAATTCACCTACTTAACTAAATCTACGCTTTTGCATATATTTGTTTTCTGTTGTCCTTGTTTTCTGCATCTTCTCTTGTCGAGCGGTAAATTTTAAGGTATACCTGTTTCAAAATATTATTAGACAAACATGATTGCGCCAGCGTTTGTTTGATGTTGTTGGCCGGGCAGAGGTGGTACTTAAATCATCATTCCTTAATGCATGCATGTAAGTTAGTGTTCCACATAGTAATATCAGTTTTGCCAACTTTTGTCGTAGTGAATCAGTTTTTTTTATATGTCATGCGTTACAATAACTGAAATTATTTGTTTTATTTTTAAACATACTTTGTAGAAAGTTTTTTTTATTTGTACAAGTTTTTTACATTCTCGTGCCTATATGAATATCGTTTAGGAAGGAAAGTATTGTTTTCATGTCGATTTTAAGAAATCGAGTTTTCACCGGATTTACACGTTTTCAGATCCCTCTGAACCCAAAAAATATGTTTTTAGCGATTATTCTGTGTGTGTCTCTGAACAAAATATCTCAAGAACGGAACATCGTACAACCTTGTCAACTGAAAGTAGTAGTTTATTCGTGTCGTTTTTCACTTTTCTGCGATTTTCTCAAAAACGGGTCCTACAATTTTTTTTAAAACCACTTAATTATTTACGCTACTATTTTCATGATCTGTGAGATAGAATAGGTGCCACATCCGCTGAAATTTTTGGGGAGGCTTTTTTCGTGTAAAACTTTTTTTTATAATTGCGACATAAATATGCATTTTAGAGTAAAAATGTATATAATAAAAGTTGTAGAGAATCTAAAATCCTGCAACTTTTATTTCAAACGTTTTTATGTATAACGCTTAGTTTAGAAGTAATTAGGGATTTTCTGTTTTTTCTTTTCACGAAACGTGTATATAATCTTTATAGGAAATTAAAGAGATCGACAACTTTTATTTACAGCATTTTTCTTTACAGAGCCTAGTTTAGCGTGAAAGAGTGATTTTTCGTATTTTAAGTAAAACTGAGGTTGATTTTCATTTTTCACTTTTGATTAAAATTGGGTTATTTTTTTATTGAGGTTAGTTTTTCGTTTTTCTAATGTTTTATTACTAATTTTAGGTGATATTGTTAATTATTTTCATTGGCAAGAGAAAATTTTGTGAGTGTTTCACATCAGATTTTTCTATACGTTCGACTGTTTTGCTTGCGTTTGCTAATGCAGACGGTCTGTAAGTTAGACATGAAGATAAGTTACGTGAGCGGGAGTCGAATCCGAAATTCCTGGAATAAAAGTCACAGTGTATTTCTACGTTCGTATAAGATTTTGTTTATAAAAACATTAATTTTTTTGCCTTAAGTGTCAGTCAGCTTAATAGGGATTAATTTTGGATCACAAAAGTAAGCTAGGACATTTTTGTTTACTCTCTGTATTGCTCTAATTGAATTTTTTTTAGGAAGGAAAGTATTGTTCTCATGTCATATATTCGAATTCGAGTTTTTACCGGATGTAATATACGTTTTCAGTCCACCTAAACCCAAATAGACATGTTTTGTCGTGCTTGATTTTTAATTTAATTTTTAACGTCAGTTTTTTGGGATCACTTTTGGAGATTTATCTTAGAAATTTTCTTTTTGAATAGGTTTTCTTAATGATTGCCGTTCTTTTGACGTCCATATTGGATCTTAATAAAGTATTTTTTAACTCATCTCGGTCGGCTTTTTCAAAATCGTTTAGGTTTTCTGCTGAAAGGTTGGTTTGTTAAACCTGTAGATCTTTTAGTAAGTAAAACGAGGTTTGAGTAAAATGAGAAAAACTCATGTTCATTCCCTTACGATGGGGGAAGTAGTGTTGGACTCAATTGAGGCGTCCTCGTCCAGCCCCAAGGAGGCCGCAACCGCCTACCAACCAAAAACCCGCCGCCTGGCCACTTGATCCGACGTCAGCAAAGAACCCCGTCCATCTCCCTCGGAACTGTGTATATAATACTACAAGGGAAATTTCAGAGGGGCGTGGAAGAGAACTTTCTCGCTGTCACCGACCAACACTTACTCTCTTACTTTTCATTCATCTCAATCATCACCAGCTGAGGAAATTAGTGTGCCTAATTTCTGAGATCGGGCCAGGATTGATTTACTGTGGGAGAGGGCGATCCCGCTGATTTCCATATGTCTACTCCCTCTGCAGTCTCGCTACCTACTACCCTTTCCGCAAACTGAGCGACCAACTTTCAGCTCTCCTCATCCTGCAGAATCGCTGCCCCTACTCTCTGTGGGATCCACTGTGCATCGCCTATCTTCTCAGATGTCTCTTTTCTGTCGAGGCCATGAGGTGTGAGTTGGTTTACCCTTGCTTTCCTCACTGTGTAGAAAAGTATGTTCATCAGCTAGCATCTACTTTTTAATTCCTGCAATTTGACACATTTACTTCGTTCACCACAAAATGTGGCTATATAAAATTCATTATTCTCAGAGGAGATAACTTTGACTTGTGTCTTTTACAACTCTACCTCTTCAGTTGTCAAATGCTTCAGTCATACAATTGGCGGATTATGTAACAAGAAACATAACTATTTTTTTGTAGTTCCAGTACTAGCAGATCGAGTGAAAATATTTTAACATTCGACGAACACAAATAATAGTTGTGTTAACCCTTTCAGTACCAACGTCCGAAAAACAGAACGTTCATATCTTTTACGTAGTGATAACATCCGGTTTACCAGACATCCGTAAGATATGCATAAAGTGCCAACGTCCGGATAACCGTACATTTCCAAAAAAATTTAAACAAAAATTAATGGAACAATGCATTTTGAAACCGCCTCTGTGGCGTAGTGACTAGCACGCTAGCCTACAAAGCGAAAGGTCTCGCGTTCGATTCCCGGCTAGGATCTAAAAATATTTACACGTTAAACCACTGTTAAGGTACCAAAACCCGCAGTAATTGCTAATGACCAAACTGACGATGCGACTTAAAATAAAACTAAAAACTATTTTGAATATTTTTAGTGTTAGAACGATTTCTTTTTTTTATGAACACAATAAAAATTAATTTTTAAGGACATTTTATTTTTCTGTAACGTTAAAATTTTGGTCGCCAATGGCAGGTTTACGCGTGCAAGTTTTCGAAATAAGGGGTGGCACTTTTTGTACACTCTTATTCAAATTAAACGGCTTTAAATCTAACTTTTAAATATTGTTTCTGCACTGAAAGGGTTAAAATGTAAGTTGTTATTATTATTACAAGTTATAGATTGCGGATTTGTTCTTTACAAGCTACAACTGTAACTGTTCTAATAGGTAAGATTGTAAAAATAGGTTATAATTCAAGTAAAAGTTTGGACTTGTTATTGAAGTTGAGCAGCAATATGTTGTTGAAGTTATTTTTTAAAATACATTTCCGAACGAGTGTATAACAGATGTGCCTTTTACTACTCTGGTGCTAGTCGAACCGATCCAGTGACTTATCTGTGTCACCTTGTTGTCAACTTAGAACCACTTAATCACTTTAAACTCACACGCGTTACGTACCCACTAGACAAGTCACCGCTACGCCGGTGACAAATGTCAAATGTCGTCGGTTGTAATATTACGTTATTGTACGTGTGTGTTTGTGTTGGTGAGTGAGCCGGCTTTGAGAAATGTCAGGATTATCCGTTTTCTCGTACGGTCTGTGTGTGTGCTTTACCTTTAGTTTTTTTTCTCTTCTTATTCTTATAGTTAAGTCAGTTTTGTTATCCAATGTTATTCGGTGCCGTTCGTTCTGATAATACATTCTTTTTTTAACACGTTTTTTCCTTATCTCTTTTGAAAGTAATGTGTTATAATTGTTATCTATTTGTACTGGGTGTGCATCAAAGTGTGGCGTCAATATTAATTTATTAAATTTTATATTTTTTACTGTATCGTTTTTTCACACACTTTGAGTGTCGGTTTTGTATTTTAAATTTTGTCTCCAGAATGCCGGTCGTTTATATGAAAATATTTTGACCAGTGCCAGCTGTTCGTAACGTTTTTCAGTTTGCTGATCCTAAAATAAGAAATTTAATAATAATTAAGTTTTTACTTGGACTTATAGATTAAAGCTTATTCTTTATTTTTTTTTTCGAATAGCTCTTTAACGAGAGCACGCTAAATCAATATTTGGGGTGTTTCTTCATGTCCTACGCTGCTCCATTCTCTTCCACACCCACACCTCCCTCATCCTTCTCGATCTGTCCATCCTCAGCTGGTCCATATTGTGAGGTTCACACCTCCTCCTCTCACTTTCCTCCCTAAAGGTCACTCTCTCAACTTTACCCCGAAAAACCTCTCTATTGCATATATCTTCTGTGGTAATCCCTGCCGTTAAGCAATCTGACAGCGTTTCGGTGAACCATGCTGGCTTAATCTTAAGTTTCATTATCCTCTCATAGACCTGTTTTGCCAGCCGATTATTGTCCATTCTCGCTATATGACAAAAAAACATAAGTCTTCTTTTCCTCATTGTGTGAATAATGTTTTCAACTGGTTTGATGCAGTTCTCCAAGCTTTTATATCTTGTGCAAGTTGTTTCATTTCTACAAACCTGTAACACCCCTACATCTTTTGTAATTTGCTTTATATATTCTAACTTTTGCCTCCCCCTACAATTCACTCCCTTAATATTACCCTCCATTTTTGACAGAGTAATACCTGGATGTCTTTAGATATGTCCCACAAGCCTATCCCTTCTTTTGGTGAGATTTGTTAATTCTTATTACTTTCTCTTGCCTACATGAATATATAGGAAGGAAAGTATTGTTTTCATGTCGATTTTTCGAAATCGAGTTTTCACCGGATCTATACGTTTTCAGACCCCCTGAACCCAAAAAACATGTTTTTAGCGATTGGTCTGTGTGTGTGTGTGTGTGTCTGTGTGTGAACAGAATATCTCAAGAACGGAACATCGTACGAACTTGAAACTTAAAACTTAAGTTACATACCACTACCGGACCCGACACGAACATTTTCATCAAAATCGGTCAACCGGAAGTAGTAGTTTATTCGTATAATTTTTCACTTTTTTGCGATTTTCTCAAAAACTGGTCCTACGATTTTTTTTAAAATCGCCTGGTTTACTACATTTTTTATGCTCTACAAGATAGGGTAGGCGCCATGTTTGCTGAAATTCTGCGTGAGGCTGTTTTTACGTAAAAACATTTTCTTTTTAAGATTGCGGCTTTAATATGCATTTTAGCGCAAAACGTTATATAATAATAGTTGTAGAGAATGTAAAATTCTACAACTTTTATTTCAAACATTTTTTTGTAGTATAACGCTTAGTTTAGCGGTAATTGGCAATTTTCTGTTTTTTTCTCACGAAAACGTGAGAAAAATCGATTTTTTAAACATTTCGGCCTTAGTATGCATTTTACGACAAAAGTGTATAGAATTAAATTTATAGAAAATTAAAAGATCTACAACTTTTATTTAGAGCATTTTTCTCTACAGAGCCTAGTTTAGAGAGAAAGAGTGATTTTCCGTATTTCTAAGCCAAAATCAGGTTTATTTTCATTTTGCGTCTTTCACTAATGATTAAAATTAGGTTATGTTTTTGAGGTTAGATTTTGTTTATTTCTAATATTTTATTAATAATGTTAGGTTTATTGTTAATTATTTGCATTGGCAAGAGAAAGTTGTGTGAGTGTTTCACACCAGATTTTTTTTTTTTTTTTATTTTATTTTAAAGCCACATAGGACTACGTAAGTTCATCAAACTAAAAAAAAACTCAATTCAATTTTTGCGGTTTTTTGGAGTCCTTTCCTGATGTTTCTCTCCCTGAACTTTCTCCAGTATTCCTTCAATCCATCTGATCTTCTCTGCCGTTTCTTGTCAGAATACACAACTTTCTGTCGTTTTGTCGGTTTCTGCTGTTCAAGTCTTGTGGTCTTTAGCCTTTGGTAACTTAATTACCGGATTTTGTTTTGAGGTCATCAAGTGAGATTTAGAGTTTGTTCATGTCCTTCTTAATTTCTCTGATCCAGTGGGGTTGAGTTTTTCTGTTTAGGGTTAATTCTTATTTATATTATTCATTAATTTTTATATTTGTTTACTGTATCTTTAAGTTTTCCCATGACGGGCAGATGGAGTGTTAAATTATTTGTACTCTATCTGTTAGTTGAAGGGCTACAAAAAATCATTGTTTATCACATGGTCAGCTAATGATATGACAAGCATTTACCAACAGAAGAGGTACAGGTGTAAAAGACGATAGTCACAGTTATCTCCTCTGGTAGTAATAAATTTCATTATACAGCCAGACCCTGTGGTGAATGAAGTGAAGGTGGAATTTCCAGGGTGGAAAGTAGATGGTTTTCAGAGGGCTGGGCATGCTGACAAGCAGAATTTTCCATTCGGTGAGGAAGGATAATGTTAACCACGTCACCTTAGAGGTTCAACCCAGTTTTTCTTCTGGTGCCATAAAAAAACAACGATTTTCAAAAAAAATGGTGTGAAACACTCACACAACTTTCTCTTGCCAATGCAAATAATTTACCTAAAATTAGTAATAAAACATTAGAAATAAAAAAAAAACTAACCTCAATAAACGTAACCTAATTTTAATAATGAGTGAAAGAAGCAAAATGAAAATCGGTCACAGTTTGGCTTAAAAATACAGATAATCACTCTTTCATGCTTAAACTAGGCTCTTTAGAGAAAAATGCTCTAATTAAAAGTTGTAGATCTTTCAATATAATGTAAAAATAGTAATATAACATTGGAAACAAACAAAAAACTAACCTCAGTAAACATAACCTTTTTTTTTTTAATCATGAGTGAAAGATGCAAAATGAAAATCGAACCTAAGTTTTGGTTAAAAATACGAAAAGTCACTCTTTTACGCTAAACTAGGCTCTTTAAAGAAAAATGCTGTTAATTTATGTTGTATTTGAATTGTATCTTTAAATATCCTATAAAATTAATTATATACACTTTGTCGTAAAATGCATACTAAGGCTGAAATCGTAAAAAATCGAGTTTTTTACGTTTTTCTGAGAAAAAAATAGAAAATCCCTAAACTAAGCGTTATACAAAATAATGTTTGAAATAAAAGTTGTAGGATTTTAAATTTTCTACATATTTTTGTTATAGACATTTTGTGCATATTAAAGCTGCAATCTTAAAAAAGCAATTGTTTTACTTGAAAACAGCCTCTTTAAGCATTTCAGCAGACATGACGCCTACCTTATCCTATAGAGCATAAAAAATTTAGTATGATGCGATTTTAAAAAGAGTCGTAGTACCCGTTTTTGAGGAATCGCAAAAAAGTGAAAAATGTCACGAATTAACTACTACTTTCGGTTGACCGATATTGATGAAAATGTTCGTGTCGGGTACGGTAGTGATATCTAACTTAAGTTTCAAGTTTCTACTTCGTACGATGTGCCGTTCTCGAGATATTCTATTCACACACACTGACCAATCACTAAAACCTTTTTTTTGTTTTCAGGGAATTTGAAAACGTGTAGATCCGTTGAAATTCGATTTCATTAAAATCGACATGAAAACAATACTTTCCTTTTTAAATATTCATATAGGCAAGAGAAAGTAAACATTTATACTCTGGTTTGCTAATATAAAAATTGTATTTCCTCAAAATGGGTTTTTTGAATTTAAAAATAAGTTTTCTGTTCTTACAGAAGTGGGTAGGGTTTATAATTTTGTATTTATATGCGTATTTCTTTGGGAAGGCTTGTAGCAGGTTAACCGTAATTGGGCGTACAGTAAAAGAACCTTTAACTACTTAGTAAAGAGTTGGTAAATTAAAAATGCTCCGGGTTGTTTGCAATTTAAATAGTGTATTTTTTTTGGTGGGGGGGACGTTAATTTAAAAATGTTATTTACTCGATGGAATGAGGTTCGTGTGTCGGTCTGTAGGTACGAAAGGGATGTTGAATTCATGGTGTGGGACGTTTAGAAACGGTAGGGGTGGTATGTGGGTACGATGATGTATCGTGAAAATTTTACAAAGTCTCATGTCATGGGAAACACACCTGTGACCCTTTCAGTTGTCGGTGGGTCGGTCGTGTTTTAGCCGTTTGCAAGTACGACCGTTGTAAGAGAATAGCGTTCTCCGGCCGGACATTACACACCAGGGAATTAAAATAAAAGTAGCTACAAGTACGAGTTGGAAAAGTACGATACCCCCCCACTTTCCATTATTTCGGTCTCTATTCCCTGATCCTTTAAATGTTTAAAGCTCAACTTTTCCTTAAAATAAAGAAATGTTTTGTGGGGTTCCCTTAAACATGTACTGCAGAGCGTCATATGTAATTAACTTTTTACTAACATTACTGTTTAATGCTCTACATAAACGTGTTGGTTGGGAAGTATTGTTTTCATGTAGATTTTTCGAAATCGAGTTTTCACCGGATATACTATGCGTTTTCAAGTCCCTTGAACCCAATAAAGATATTTCTGTTCGTATTTGTGAACGGAATATTGTACGAATTTGAAACTTGAAACTTAAGTTAGGTATTACCAGGGAACCCGACTCGAATATTTTCATCAAATTCGGTTAACCGGAATCAGTAGTATATACGTGCGGTTTCCTCAAAAAACGGCTTGAACGATTTCTTTTGAAAATCGCTTCATTTTGTTTTGCTCTGCAAGGTAGGATGAACGACATTTTCGCTAAAATTCTTGGGGAAACTGCTCTGGATGAAAAACAAATTTCCCCTAAAGATTGCGCCTTTCAGGGGGAAACTTGATTATAAACAGAGTTGTAGAACTTTTAAAAACCTACAAGTTTTGTATGAAAATGTTTTTTACATCGCTTTGTGTAGCGTGAAAAAGTAATTTTCTGTACCTTTTTTCGTTAAGATCGGTTAAGTTATTTTTTTATATTGCGGCTTTAGTATGCATTTTCCAACAAATGTGTTGTTTAGGTTAACAGCCGAAAGGTTGGTTTGAACCTCTAAAAATTTTATTAAGTAAAAACATGGAGTGAGGTGGTTTACTATTGCCTTCCTCACTGAGTTGAAAGTGTATGCCTATCAGCACGCCAGGCCCTCCGAAAAGCACCCACTTTCCGCCCTGAAAATGACACCTTCACTTCATTCACCACAGGGTCTGGCTGTATAGTGAAATTCATTACTACCAGAGGCGATAACTGACTAGTGTCTTTTGCATCCTCTTCTGTTGTTAAACAATTCAGCCATATAATTGGCTGACTTAAGTGATAAGAAACCGAACTATTTTTTGTAGCCATGGAACTAACAGATCGAGTGCAATTAATTAAACATTCCACCCGTTATTGGCAAAACAAAAGTTTATCACAGTTGTAGGAAATAAAAGAATCTTATAACTTTTAATTTAGGTATTTTTTTTATTAAGCAGCGTCCATTTAGTGATTTTGCGTTATTCATGATTTAAATTGTTGTATTTTTTATTTGTATTGCAATAATAAAGTCGTGTTTATGTGTCACACACCACATTTTTGCCGATTGATTGAGTTTAAGTATAATTAAATCATGTTAAAGTGTTGGCAAAACGTTCGCGACTAATTTCTTTTGATTTGCAGCTCAATTAGGTTTTCGTTAACGAGCCGAGAGAAAGTTATGCGAAAAGAAAGTAGGTGTTGTTAGTCCATATTATAGCGCCTCATTATGACTTATTAAAAATTTTAATTATTTGCTTGGAAGGTAAAAGAAATGTTACACGCCATGCGATTGGCCGGTTTAATTTGCATACTGGCTCATTGCTATAAATGTGGAACTAGATCATCTTATTACATTAGTTATGTTTCAGCATGGGAGTTCTCACGCGATAAATTGTAGACATTTTTTTGTGTATTACTTTCTCACCCTGTATAAATATAAGGAAGGAAAGTATTTTGTATTCATGTCGATTTTTGGAAATCGAGTTTTCACCGGATCTACACGTTTTCAGGTCTCCTGACCCCAAGCAAGATGGTGTATTTTGAGCGATTGGTCTGGATTTTGTGTCACTGGCTCATGATTAAAATTTTATGTTATGGTTTTCATTTTACATTGTTTACTCATGATTAAACATAAGTTATAATGTAGTCTTTATTATTTCTACTTCTATAGGAAAATAACGTCGTGTGTTGAGTGTCACATTGAATTTTATTGCTTTCTCCTGCCTATACGAATATATAGCAAGAAAAATAGCCTATTGTTTTCATGTCAATTTTTCGAAATCAAGTTTTCACCGGATTTACACGTTTTCAGATCCCCTGAACCTAAAAAACATGTTTTTAGCGATTGGTCTATGCGTGCGCGCGTGTTTGTGTGTGTGTGTGTGTGTGTGTGTGTGTGAACAAAATATCTGAAGAACGGAACATTGTACGAACTTGAAATTTGAAACTTGAAACTTAAGTTAGATACCACTACCGGACCCGACACGAACATTTTCATCAAAATCGGTCAACCGGAAGTAGAGTTGTTTATTCCTGTAACTTTTCACTTATTTGCGATTTTCTCAAAAACCGGTTTTACGATTTTTTTTAAAAATCACCTGATTTACTAAAACATTTTATGCTCTACAAGATAGAGTAGGTGTCATGTATGCTGGAGAGTATACTGGAATGTATTCTGGAATTCTTGGAGAGGCTGTTTTCACGTAAAAAAAATAATTTCTTTGAGATTGCAGCTTTAATATGCATTTTAGCGCAAAAAGTATATTAAAAGTTGTAGAGAATTTAAAATCCTACAACGGTTATTCAAAACATTTTTTTGTAGAAGGCTTAGTTTTAGCGGTAATGAGTAATTTTTAATTTTTTTCGCACGAAAACGTGTAAAAAATCTATTTGTTTAAGATTTCAGCCTTATTACGACGCATTTTACGACAAAAATTTATTTATAGACTAAAAAATAAATAAATTATAATTATTTTTATATAATAAATTTATTATAGACTATAGTCTATAATGAAATTCATAAGAAATTAAAAATCTACAACTTTCATTTAGTTATTTTTCTACAGAGCCGAGTTTTGTGTGAAAGAGTGATTTTCTGTATTTTTAAACAAAACTCAGGTTGATTAACATTTTGCGCCTTTCACTCATGATTAAAATAAGATTGTTTTTTTTAGGTTTGTTTATTTGGTTATTATCTATATTGGTTAGAGAAAGTCGTGTGTCACTTAGCATTTTTTTTTTTTTTTGTAAATAATGTTATAAACATGAACGTTTTTCTTTAGAAAGTAAAATTTTCTTACGAGTATACTATTATTAACAAGTAAAATAACATGACTTATGTCGTCCCGTCTTGATGGTATGACTTAAACGAGTAGATAAAGTAATGGTACTTGTGCTATTTTTTTTCTCCTTTATTATCGTAGAAGTTATTAGGAGACGGTGATAGTGATCCGAATGGAATCGTTGGTTTCGGATAGGAAATTTGTTATTCGCGTGTCTGGTTTTCCTACTATTCAACTTTTCGTTCTTAATATAGTAAATAATGTGTTCAGTTTTCCGCCTGTTGGAAATTTCATTATAGTTGTGTATATATATATTTGTGTGTGTGTGTGTGTTGCTTATTCAGTTTTTGATTGAATATTATCGGGGCAAACTGGAGTGGATATATATGAACGGGGGGGGGGGGCATTCGTTCAAATTGGTTATTTCAAGATAATTCTGATAAGAGTTTGTTGTATTTCCATATGGGATTAAAATAGGGCGATATTTTGGGTTGAAATACAAATTCTTTCAAGACATAATTGCCGTATTTTGGGTGTTTTTTTTTTGTCTTGTGTACCGGTTGTCCGAAAACTATTATCGATTGATATACAATCGGACCTCTGTACAATTCGAGTCTGATAATTCGATATTTATTTTCGATTCACCAAAATCAAATATATTAAATTTCATAAATCTGGTGTGAAACACTCGCAAGATTTTCTCTTGTCATTGTAAATAATGAACAATATAGGTAAATGTTTATATGATGCAAAATGAAAATCAATTTTGTGTTGGATTTAATAATACTAAAAATCACTAATTGCCGCTAAATTTGGCTGTGTAGAGAATAATGCTTAAAATAATAGTTGTTGCTTTTTAAGTTTTCCTATTACTTTATTAAATATACGAGGGTGGTCTGAAAGTTTCCGACCTCAACGTGAAGACGGCAGAACTCGTGAATAAAAGCTTGTGAATTTCGTTGTTCATCTGCTGACAGTTACTCACTAAAGTTTCAGCCATTTTGGACGCGCAGTTGTTATGTAACAGTCGTTTGAGTGAGTTGATGTATGTGTTTTTGTGAAAATGGACAAAATCGAGTATAGAGCTGTCATTAAATATTTGTTTTTGAAAGGCAATACGTCTACGCAAATCAAAGATGAGTTGGATTCTGTGTATGGGAACTCTGCACCATCATTTACCACAGTGAAATTTTGGGCAGCTTAATTTTAACGTGGCCGTAAGAGCTTAAGAGACGATGAACGTTCTGGACGTCCAAAAACTGCAACTACCGACGAAAACATCGCCAAAGTTCACCAAATGGTGCTAGGCGACCGCCGAATTAAAGTTACAGAGATAGCAGAGGTTATGAATTGTCAAATGAACGTGTTTGTCACATATTAAATCAACATTTAGGCATGAGAAAGCTGTCCGCGCGTTGGTGCCGCGTTTGCTCACGTTAGATCAAAAACGTGTTCAAATGAATATTTCCATCGTTCTGTTAGCGCAGTTTAGGCGCAATAAATTCGAGTTTTTGCGCCGATTAATTACTGTAGATAAAACTTAGATTCACCATTATAAGCCCGAAACAAAAATACAGTCCAAACAGTGGACTGCAAAGGGGGAACCGTCTCCAAAAAAAGCAAAAACTGTTTTTTCGGCTGGGAAAGTGATGGTGACTTTTTTTTTGGGACAGTCATTGAGTTATTTTAATCGATTATCTTCAAAAAGGAAAAATCGTTACAGGAGCATACTATGCATCATTACTTGACAAGCTAAAAACAGAACTTGCGGAAAAACGGCCGCATTCGCAGAAAAAGAAAATCCTGTTTCACTAAGACAACGCACCTTTCTCACATCAGCGGTTGCCATGGCGAAAATCCACGAATTACGGTTTGAACCGTATTTTTACCGATTTTGATGATGAGCAAAATACGGTAAAGCATTAATTGCTGTTTAATAACTACCCGTTGTAGAAAAAGGATGTTTGAAATGAAATTTGTAGGGTTTTAAATGTTGGACAACTTTGATTACGTACATTATTGCCCTAGAGTTCACATTAAAGCCTCAGTCTTAAAAAAAAACCATTTTTTCCAAGAGAGTACAGGTCTTCAAAAATTTCAGTAGAAATTACGCTTGTCGTATGTTCTCAAACATAAAAAATTCGGTAAATGAGGCGATTCTTTAAAAAACATTGTAGGATCTGTTTTCGAGTTCGGAAAACATGTTTCAACTTAGCATGTTATTCAATTCACGAGATATTTTGTTCTCTCTCATCCAAGACACACACACACACACACACAGATCACTAAAAAGATTATCTGGGTTTTGTTTTTGATTTCTTTCTGTTGTTCTGCTATTACTTTTATGTTTTTGATTCTTAGTATATGTATGAATGTCGAAAGTTTCTCTAACACAGTTAGTTACACAGTTGTTGGAAAAGTAATGGGAAAGTAAACAGAAGAAAGGTTTGGCTTAAATTTACCCTCTGAACACGAAAATCATTGTGGAGTGGATTAATTTTCCCACCGAAAATATACTCAAAGTTGTACTATTAGATTTAAGTAGAAAATAAAAGGTATGAATTCAGATAAAATATATTTAAGCGGGTAGCATTGACAAGTACATACAATTTTAATGGTAATTATATTTTGTGTTTGTGTGAGTGGTAGGAAAGTAAATTGCATTACTATTTAAATAAAAATATCGTCATTAGAAAAAGTAGAGAGAAATGGAAAACCGGTTTCTTTATACTTGAAAAGATGACGCTGTTCTCGTGTACTGTACTTCGTTGTTGCTTGCTTGCTCTTTCTTCTGCTTCTGTATTGACCTAGAAAAAAGGGCGCCGACCCCCGCAGCGTTTGTTTCATTTTGTATTTTATTATTTATTTTTTTGAGCATGCGCAATTTGTTTCCAATTTCCTGATTTTACCATTTCATTTGATTAATTGAGATACACTAATTCTTAGAATAGTTGGTTCGTGTTGGAGAAATTTTATTTATTCCTTCGGTTTATTTTGTGACGAAATACAATTTCATTACAATCCAGACTTTGCAATATTCAACCATTTATGTTTATTCAAAAATAAATCCTTCTAACGCATTTTGCAGCTTGAAATCAATTCTGTTTCATATAATAGGTGTATACAGGGTGATTATAAATGAAATAGATAGTTTCAATAGCATATAGAAAATTTATTTATGAAAAGTTAAGGTAATTACTTAACATGAATATGTAGAAGAATTCATTAAGATTTTATTGAAAATATTTACAGACGTTCAATGTGTGCACCATTTGTAACACGACAGATATCAACACGGTAGTCGAATTCTTCCCACACACCATTAGGCATATGACGGTCAACTGTGGCAAGAGCATTTGCGATACGTTGTTTTAGATCATCGATATCTACAGGAAGCGGTGGTACAAAAACTTTGTCTTTTACATAACCCCATAAGAAAAAGTCGCAGGGCGTTAAGTCTGGACTGCGAGGTGGTCACGGCGTAAACACAATGTTTTGACCGATCCATCGTCTAGGAAGAGGTTCATCAAGATAATTTCTGACCTGTAAGTGCCAGTAAGGCGGAACTCCATCTTGTACAAAAATGAAGTTATCACTATCTTCCTGGAGTTGAGGTATTAACCATTCGTTTAACATGTCCAGATAAATTACTCCGGGTATTGACACCGTGAAAGAAGAACGGCCCGTAAACCTTTTCACGAGATAATGCGCAAAAGACGTTTACCTTAGAGGAATTACGTGTATGCTGTAAAGTTATTTATGGGTTTTCTGTGCCCTATATTCTAACATTATGTCTAGTAACATTTCCACTAATGTGAAAATTACATTAATCACTGAAAATTAGGCGATTAAAGAATGCGTCGTCATTTTCAATACAATGTTGCATCTCCAGACAAAAATGTTTACGTACGACTTTATGACTGGTATTTAAACTTTGTACTAACTGCAATTTGCAAGGTGTCATTTTCCACACAGTCGGTTGAGGAATTTACAATTCTAAAATTGCTGATCTAGTTGATTTTCCTGGAATTGGTACATAAACATCACGAACACTATCTATTTGTTCTTTTGTAACAGAAGGTGTTCTAGTACTCTTCCTTTTACACAGACATCCACTGTTTTCAAAATGTTTATACCAGTCATAGATTGATTGCCTTGGTGGTGGTTTACCGTATGAAATAATGAAATACGTCTGAAATAATGAAATACTTCTGAAATAATGAAATACGTCTGAAATAATGTTGCACAACCGTAACCGAGTTTGTTTTGGCTAATTCAAGAACACAGTAAGCTTTCTCCACTTGATTAGCGGCCATTTTGCTACACTGGTCGTTGTAACAGCAGCTAACAACAAAATGCTAGCAACAGTTGTACCAACATAAATTTAAAAAAATTCCCTAATAACGTATATCATTTTACTTTATTCAAATACATCAGTTTGATGTTTAAGAAGCTGTCGAAAGTGTCTTATTTCATGTATAATCACCCTGTAAAACTTTACCTTGTGGTGAATGATGTGAAGGTGTCATTTGCAGGATGGAAGGTGCAGATGCTTGCATTGCACAGGGCATGATGATAATCACTTTTCCATTTAGTGAGGAATCCATTGGTAAACCATTTCACTCATGGTTTTAGTTAGTAAAACCTCTACAGGTTCTAACCAGCCAACCAGGCTGATGACCTAAACAACAAGACATAATATTTTTAGGGTATGCAAACGAATGACAACCAGTTTCTTTGTCTGGAATTGTAATGTTCAATGAATGAAGAAACACCTCCTGCCCTCCGATCGCACCGTTTAAAATGGGTCACCGACCCCCGTGGCGTGTTGCGATAAAATTTATTTGAAAGTAGTAGGCGAAGACGTGTGCGCGTTTGTCTGTTATTAAAAAAAAGGAAGGTAGATGCTCGTAAGATGTAGATATGCGCTCAGTGTTTTTCTGTAGTGAAGTGAATTTCTTTTTATTCTGCGTTGACCTCCATTTGTATTGAGGCGCGAATTAAGGCGGTCTTCGAATTATTATTATTATTATAATAATTGTTGGTATTATTTATTGTTTAATAGTCTTCTTTTTTTTCTTGGTACTGATTTGCATTTTTTAATTTTTGTATTAAGTTATAGCTGAACCGGTATGTTTGTAATTTTTCTTTTTTCTTTCGTTCGTACATGACCTAGTCAGGAATTTAAAGTAGTAAGTTTTTATTATTAGTCTGTTTATGAAATTATGCTCGTCAAATGTGCTCGATTATTTTGTGTTGTGACCAGTACAAGTTTTTCATGTTTTTAAATAGTCATTTAGGTTTTTCCCGTTTCCAAAGTATGTTTATGGTTTCAGATTGTGCGTTTCCTTTGTTCTGTATATATCTATGCGATTGATCATTTTCTTTTTCTCTGCAAGTCTGGACTCTTTTCGGGCCGCATTGGCGTAGTTGGTAACGTGTTCGCTTCTCATCATGCGGTCTTGGGTTCGAATCCCATTCAGGCACGGCATATTTTCATACGTTACAAAAAATCATTTCATTCTTCACCGCCTGCATTAGCAGTAATTGCAGAGCAGTCAGACGTTAAGGGGGGATGGTACCTTCAAATTGAAAAACTCTCTCCTTGTCTACAGTCAACTTTTGTTTGGTATACATTTTTAAGCCCAATTAAAGGAATTTTTTGGTAAATTACATTTCAAAAAATTCACCCCCCACCCCAAGATATGAGCAAAGGGATGAAAAATCATGCTTTTACGGGGAAAAGAATTTCTTCATCCAGAATCACACTAGAACCTTTTTTCTTTTTTTAAATTAAAGGTAAAAATATGCTCTATTATCTGAAGCATTTATCTTTTTGAATAACCTAAGATTTCTATATTAGATTTTTTTTTTAATTTTATACGCAAAATTTATTAGTTTTTGTATTGTTTGAACTGAAATATAAAATTTTGTAAAAGGTATCACAAACTATCCTTTGCTACAGATAATAGAGAAATGAATTCTGAACAAATCCAAAAAAAAATTATGATTCTAGCTTTTATAGAAACTGAGAAAAACTTTTCCTAGTGTTTTAAAAACCACAAAAAATGAAATTTACGGAAACGGAAGAAATAAATGTAGTTTTGTATGTTCTACTTACAATTGTCTTCATTTTTAAAATTCTCCAGCTCCATAGGTTAAACCTTCCTTTTCTTTATTCACCTGTTCTTTTCTGATGTTCTGCAACCTCAGTTTTCTTCTGATGCACTGGTATCTTGCCGAATGAGCAGCAACTATCCGCTTCTTCCTTCGAGCATCTCTACGATGTGCTAAGACTCTACTCTTGATACCTGGTGAAATGCTGGCAGTATTCATTCTTGTAAGCAAGGAAATGTTTCCAAAATTAAATTCACTGATGGCATCAGAAACTGCTGTTTCAATAATATTTTTGGAAACACTCCTTGTTTTCTCGCATTTGCGCCATATAAAACTATGCAGGCTTTCATTTATATTTTGATTTTGCCCCTTTAGGCATCGTTTTAACAGCGTTTCATCAGTCAGTCTGGCATAAATTGGTGCAATATTTTTCAAAACAAGTAAATTTATACGCGTTTTTATATGATCAGAATGTTTACCTGGCTTTTCCTGATTCGCTATTGCCCTATTGAAAAAACACCAACTGTCGACCCCTGTAGGACATTTATTATGCATTGGTTCCTTGTCAGTCGATGAATAATGACGAAGAGTGGCTATAATGGAAGACTTCATGGAATGAACATCTTTATTTCTATTTTGAAGAATTGCATTTTGATACCGTTTTGTTAGTTTATTGATAGTGCTATTCGTCAAAGTACCTTCCCCTTTACCCCCTAGTGTTATTCCTTGTGAACTCCGATCCTTTACTAATTTTCTCAGCGCTGTTCCTAATCTCTTAGATACATGATTCACACATTCTTCTTTTATCAACTCAACATCATTGCCATAAATGTTTGCTTGCTTTAGAGTAGCAAACACAGCGGAGTCACCGTCACCAACTAGTGTTGTGTACCGAAATTTGTGTTTCACTGACTTTTTCCATAATAATAATGCTGCAGCAGTTTCCATTGCTGGAGAAGAACCATAATGGTTTTGACTGCAGTCTGAATTATGACCTTCCTTCCAGAAATGGTATTCTGCACTGTCTTCTCCTAACTGTTTCTTAGTTGCATTACAGTCTCTGCAAAATTTTGATAATACAGTGTAATCTATTACAAAGCCGGTATTTAATTCAATTACACTCCCTATACCATAGTTCGAGGTATGGCCTCTTTTATGCCATGATCCATCGAAAGAAACAGCTAGGTCTAACACACTTTCATCAGTTACTGATGGGTCCATCTCTTTAAAGTAATCTCGGACACGCTGACGAGCTTTAGCGAGAAATTCAGCGCCGTTTGCTGTAGAAATTTTATTCAGCTCATCAGCGTGACTTTGAAATGAGCGTGACAGATTAATCGCTAAAAACATGTATTTTTAGGTTCAGGGGGTCTGGCAATAGCACCAGCAAAAACACGAGGGTGAGATTTTATAAAACATTAGCAGTACCGACTCTACTCTATGGCAGTGAAACTTGGGTGCTATCAAAGCGAGAGGAGAGTAGATTGGAAGCAACTAAACTGAAATTTCTTCGATATACATATGGGTGTAGTAGAGATGATCGTTACAGGAAAGGACTCAACATCTTCTCTACAAACAACAAGGTATCCCACAACAGAATGCAGTGGTTAGAGCATGTAAATAGAATGCGGGAGGATAGGATACCTAAGCAGACACTGGGCTATAAACCGGAGGGCAGGAGAGAATGAGGACGCCCGAGAAAGATATGGGCAGAGATGCCTAATCCTTGAGAGGCGTAAGAAGAAGAAGAAGAAGGGGGTCTGAAAACGCGTAAATCCGGTGGAATTTTTTTTTTTTTTTTTTTGTTAAACGCCCGACTGTTTTGCAAATTGCTGCTAATGCAGACGGTGAAGGATGAAATGAATTTTTTGTAACGTATGAAAAAATGCCATGCCCGAGTGGGACTTGAACCCAAGACCGCGTGATGAGAGGCGAGCACGTTACCAACATCGCCAACGCGGCCGGCTAAAAAATTCGATTTCGAAAAATCGACAAAATCCTTGCTATATAGTCGTATAAAGAAGAGAAAGTAAAAGAAAAATACAATTGAAGGTGTGTGCGTAAAATTTTAATGGAAATCACAGCGGATGAGTGTTGGTTTTAAGCGAACCGCTTACCGATTTGATTGTTTGTCCAGTTTTGTATTTAACTTTTAACGGTGATTTTTCTCCCGGTTGATTTAACTGTTAAGGCTCGATTGTTGGAGGAGGCATTGCGTAAATGTAATGGAAAAGTAAAACATTTCGTTTTAGCAATAATAGTAATTGCATAAGTGTGTGAAGCGGTTTCGGTTTACAGGATTCGATCGTGCGTGTAATGTAAAAATACTTAACTGTTAAATAATATAATGTGCAATAAGTCCCCGCTTCGTAACTGATACTAATGCGGCATTTTTTTCTTCGATTTTCTGTGTGCAGTGATTTGGTTTAACCGTGTAATCACAGATTTAAAGTAAAAGCTACCATTTTATGCTGCATGACTGTATTATTGAATTTGGAGTAGTCTTAATACGGATTTATTGATGGCATAAGAACGGTTGTAGGAGCTAACGGGCAGGTGGAATGTTAAAATATTTGCACTCTCTTTACTGTAGTTTCAGGAGTTCAAAAAAATAGTTCTGTTTCTTATTACATGATCAACTAATTGAATGAATGAATAATTTAAGAACAGAGAGGTACATGTGTAAAAGATACTTTATGTCCGTTTTTTTTTTTTTTACTTTCTCTTGCCGATATGAATATGTAGGAAGGAAAGTATTGCTTTCATGTCGATTTTAAGAAATATAGTTTTCACCGGATCACACGTGTTCAGGGACCCTGAACCCAAAAAACATGTATTTACCGATTTGTGTGTGTGTGTGAACAGAATATCTTAAGAACGGAATAGCGTACTAAGTTGAAACGTTAACGTGAAATTTTAAAGATGTACCCGTAGGGAACACGCCGTTAACATTTTCATGAACCTCAATCAACCGGAAGAAGTAGGCTATTATTTATCCGATTTTTCACGTATCTGCGATTTTCTCGAAAACTGCTTTTACGATTTTTTTTTAAATTGCTGCTCTTACTATATTTTTATATTTTTCAAGAAAGGGTGAACGAATTTTCCTAAAAAAAAAAAAATGGTTTTCTAAGTTATTTGCCTAAATGTGCACGCTAGGGCAAAAAGTATGTACGATTAAAGTTATAGAATATTTAGAAAACTGCAAAGTTTATTTGTAATTTTTTTGTGTACAAGAATCGTTTATCGGCAATTAATGATATTCTTCCGTTGTTTTTTTTCATCAAAATCGGTAAACAAGTGGAATTTTCAAGATTGCGGCCTTTGTGTGCATTTTACGACGAAATTATATAGTTATGATTAAAATTATAGGAAATAAAACAACGTACAAAATTTATTTTTAGAATTTTTTTCTTATGAGTTTGATTTTAATATTTGCGTCATTAACTCATGATTAAAATTTGGTTATACATTTCATTTTACATTATTATAATTATTTAAGAAAGCATTTGACAATTTGGGCTAGAGTAAAATGTTTAAAACTTTGAAAAGGCTAGGAATTCAAAGAAAGGAAAGTTATCTACGGTCTGTATAAGAATAACACGGCTGTTTTGAGAATTGAGGGGTACGAAAAAAAGGCTGGCTGCTGTAATTAATTTTTAACTTGTATTAGAAGAGGGTATAAATGAAGTGAAGGAAAAATTTGACGCAGGAATAAAATTCAAGGTGAAACAATAAAAATGCTGAGAGATTCGCCGATGATACAGTAGTATTAGCCGAGATAAAGAAAGAACTAGAGGATGTCTTAAATGGAATGGATGAGATATTGAGAAATTATTTCTCATGAAAATTAATAAGAACAAAACGAAAGTGTTGTGCAGCAGCAAGAGTGGTTTAGAAGAGATTTGAAATTTAAAAGTAGCCAACAAGAACATACAGGAAGTTGGGGAATTCTGCTATCTAGGGAGTAGAATAACAAAGGATGGTAGATGCACAAGTGACATCAAAAGTAGAATTGCCCGAGCTAGAAAAGTCTTTGAAATTGAAAACAGTTTTTACCGACTACAAACATTGATTTCAGATTAGGAAAGATTTCTTAAAACATTGTTTGGAGTGAAACGTGGGTGATAAGGGCTGAGAAAAAGAAGAGGATAGAAGCTTTTGAAATGTGTTGTTATAGGAAAATGTTAAAGATAAGGTGGGTGGACAAAATAAGTAATTTAGTGGTTCTTTAGGCGAGTGGATGAAAAAAGAAGTATATGGAAGCATTGTATCAGAAGAAGGGATAGGCTAGTGGGGCATATCATAAGACATCCAGGTATTTGGTTATCAATAATGGAGGGTAATATTGAGGGAGTAAATTGTAGGGGGAGGCAAAGATTAGAAATATAAAGCAAATGACAAAAGATGTCGGGTGTTACAGGTATGTAGATATGAAACGTCTTGCACAAGATAGATAGCTTGGAGAACTGCATCAAACTAGTCGGGAGACGGATGACTAAAAAAATATTTATTTAACTAAGGTAATATTTTTCTATTATGTAGATTGGCAAGATAAAGTCGTGTATGTTGTACACCAGATATTTTTTATTGGATTTTTTTTCAAGTAATCTTTAGGAATTTAATTTATTTTAATTTGCATTGTTGTGTATTGTTAGAAGGAAGTACAGTAATTATGGAAAGGCGGAGAGATATTTGGATCGTTTTTCCTTTATTTTTATTGGAACGTAAATTTACCTACCATCTTGAGTATTCGGTAGTACGCGTTGGATCGGAGGGAAATTATACTAGCAAAGGGAAATTTTGTACTTAACGGGGAATGTTGGTCCGCCTACAATCGGTTTAGAGATCAACTTCGAGTCAGTAGAGCTTTGTACGTTGAATGCGTTACATGGTTCGCCGACGAAACCGCACGACACGCGTTCGTTCGTTTGATTTATTTTTTTGGTGTTGTTGAACCAAAATCACGTACGGATAAACTGTGACCGAATTTTTGGTTATTTAAAAAAAACAACCAAAATTATAATGTTATCGAATTATAATAAATTGACACTCTTTTTCGGTCTGAAAATATCAACACCGATATTTCATTGTACCGGTGTTTTCTTATTTTTTGAATTGTAACGTTTAATATATTATTAATTTATTTTTGTTAATTTATTGAAAATTTTATGTTTGTTAAAGATATTTATTTTTATGTTATCAGTTGTTTATTTATTCTAAGATAATTTATTTATTATTATTATTATTATTAAAAAAATAAGAAAACATTTTTTTCTTTGTTTTCTAAACTTGTTGACCGAATTTTTAATTGACTTCGTCAAATGAGGCCTTTTACAATTTTGTGAAAAAAATTAACGAGAAATGTAAGAATTGTTATCCGAATTTTTTAATAGAATAATAATATAAATTTATTATCAACGGTATAAGAAAAAAAGTGTCGGATTTTCAAAAGTAAAATTAAAAAAGATTGTTTATTAAAAGTGCCTTTACATTTGAAGAAATTTTTAAATATTTGGGGACCATTAATATTTCAAAAATTTAATACATTTCGAATTTGAAATCAATTAAAATAAAAGAAAAACTGGATTTATCTTTGAAAGATTTTCAATCAAATAGTTTTGAAAAGATAATGGATGTTAAAGTAAATTTTTAAATATACCAAAGATTTATTTATTTATTTATTATATACGTTTAAACCTGTGATTTTTTTTATTTATTGTTGAATTTTATATATTTATTTATTTATTTTATGTTGAACTTTGGTTATGTTCGATGTGGGGTTACGCGAAAAGCTATATCACGTTTTCAATGCGATAACTCGTTTGACTGAATTGTTATATCCGTGTTTCGAGTTGGAATTTTACGCGATTGAAGAATCCGACCGAAATTTCGAGTTTGTGTGATCTCTCTCGTAACGTCATCATCCGTTCGATTGGTTTCGCGGTTCGTGTTTGATTTTCGGTGGAAATATTGTACGAAAAAGTGTATATTGTTATGTGTTAGTGTGGTTGTTAAGTCAGAGAAAAAAAAAGTTTTATTTGGTTTTTCAAATATTTAATTTGAATTATTATGGTGGTCCTGGAAAGTTCGGAGGATCCTGAAAGGGCTCCTGAAGCCCCCGCTGCGGCTGCTCCTCAGACAATTGTCCCACAACCTCCTGGGCACAGATCTACCATGAAATTATTACCGAAAAGGTTTATCAACGTTCATCAGTGGCTTGGCCCCATGGCTGCCAAACAACTAAAGGAGGCAGTGGTAAGTTGTATAATATATTATTATTTCGTCTAACGGTTTATTTAATTCGTTGTTAATACAGTTTTTTTTTAAATTTTATTTTGATGAAAGATGAAAAAAATGCCACATCTGACCCGGGAATCGAACCCACGGGACTTCCACGTAGAAGTTAGTTTTGCTAACCACTCCGCCAACGGGACGGTCGTAACAGTAGATTTTCCGATAAGTACTTTAAGAAAATTAAAACGTATTTTTACTTTCTTTTGCCTTTATGAATACTATATAAGAAAGAAAGTATTGTTTTCATGTCGATTTTAAGAAATCGAGTTTTCACCGGATCTACACGTTTTCAGACTCCCTGAACCCAAAAAGCATGTTTTTAGCGATTGGTCTGTGTGTGTGTGTGTGTGTGAACAAAATATCTCAAGAACGGAACATCGTACGAACTTGAAACTTAAGTCAGCCACCACTACCATACCCGACACAAACATTTTCATCAAAATCTGTCAACTGGAAGTAATAGTAGTTAACACGTGTAATTTTTCACTTTTTTTGCGATTTTCTTAAAAACTGGTCCTACGATTTTGTTTTTAAATCGCCTGGTTTACCAATTTTGTTTTATGCTTTACAAGATAAGGTTGGCGTCATATATGCTGAAATTCTTGGTTAGGCTGTATTCACGTAAAAAATAGGTTTTTCTTTTTAAATTGCGGCTTTAATATGCATATACATTTTAGCCCAAAAATGTATATAATAAAAAATGTAGAGAATTTAAAGTCTTACAATTTTTATTTTAAACATTTTTTAGTATAACGCTTAGTTTAGCGGTAATTAGCGATTTTCTTTTTTTTCTCACGAAACGTGTGGAAAATAGATATATTTTAAGATTTCGGCCGTAGTACGCATTTTACGACAAAAGTGTATGTATTCGAATTTATAGAAAATTAAAAGATCTACAACTTTTATTTAAAGCATTTTTCTCTACAGAGCCTAGTTAAGCGTGAAAGAGTGATTTTCCGTATTTTTAAGCCAAACTGGGGTTGATTTTCATTTTGCGTTTTTAATTCATGATTAAAATTAGGTTATGTTTATTAGGGTTAGTTTTTTTTGTTTATTTCTATTGTTTTATTGCTAATGTTAGGTTTATTGTTAATTATTGGCATTGGCAAGAAAAAGTTGTCTGAGTAATTAACACCAGTTTTTTTTTTAATTCATTTTGATGAAAGATGAGTGATGAAAAAATGCCACGCCTGATTCTGAAATCGAACCCCCGGGGGAGTCCGGCGTAGAAGTCCGTTGTGCTAACCACTACGCCAACGGGCTGGCCATATCAGTAGATTTTGCGATAAGTCACTTACGTTAAGAAAGTAAAAACTTTTTTTTTAACTAAAATCTTCGGTTTTATACGTAGTAATAGTAGTAGTGAGTTTGAAGATCTATTTTACGTTTACTCGAATATTTTATTTCGTAAAAACGTTTAATTTTGTCTTCTCGACTTAACAAATGAAAATTTCTCTATTCGCTGTACTCTTGAATAGAAGGAAAGTTGAAATAAAAGAAATTTTATAAAATAAAAACGTTGCAACCAGTAAATATTTTGATCTGCTTCTCTCTTTCTTATATGTGTTGTACGTTGCAAGCTGTTGTAATTAAAAACAATAACCAATTAAATTAAATGATAATGATCTCTTAATCATCGTATGACGCGTAATCTTTTACAGATTCAGGCCGACCATTTTTGACAATGTTTCGTTAATTGTAAACATTAAAATTACATCGGTAATCACAGTTTAGTTCTTAATAAATCCGTTAAAAGGATCTTATTTTTACTAGAATTTTCACTGAAGAACCTTTGTCTCGAAAATCAGCTGTTTAACAGCTGACTCGCAACACGACGACCTTTCCACTATACCAACCTGGTTCTGTTAGTTAAATTATTCCAGTTAC
This sequence comes from Catonia carolina, assembly GCA_035578175.1. Taxonomy (NCBI): domain Eukaryota; kingdom Metazoa; phylum Arthropoda; class Insecta; order Hemiptera; family Achilidae; genus Catonia; species Catonia carolina. The sequence continues at coordinate 1,545,563 of JAQMRL010000017.1, read as the reverse complement.
TTGACGTGCACTTGCAATTAAAAGAAAGTTTAAAGGTATTATTATTTCTTACAAAGAAGTTTTAAAGAAAACTGATTGGGAAATTGTTTTATCGTAAAGCAACACTACAATTTGCGTTTAATTTTTACTTTCTCTTCCTTATATGAATATATAGGAAGGAAAGTATTGTTTTCATGTCGATTTTAACAAATCCACTCTTTACCGGATCTACACGTTTTCTTCAGACCCCCTGATTCCAAAAAAACATGTTTTTTTTAGCGATTGGTGTGTGTGTGTGTGTGTGTGTGAACAGAATATCTCAAGAACGGAACATCGTACGAACTTGAAACTTAAGTAAGGTACCAGTAGAGGACCCGACACGAACATTTTCGTAAAAATCGGTCAACCAGAAGTTTATTCGTGTAATTTTTCACTTTTTGCGATTTTCTCAAAAACGGCTTTTGCGATTTTTTAAAAAATCGTCTCATTTACTACATTTTTTATTTTCTACAAGATATCGTAGGCGCAAAGTCTGGTGAAATTCTCTTGGGGAGGCTGTTTTTTCGTAAAAAAATTGTTTTTTGAAAAAGAAGAACTTTAATATGCATTTTAGCGCAAAAGTGAATAAAATAAAAAATGTAGACAATTTAAAATCCTACAACTTTTATTTACAAGCTTTTTTTGTATACTGCTTAGTTTAGCAGTAATTAGCGATTATTTGTTTTTTTCTCCCGAAACCGCGTAAAAAATCGTTTTTTTTAAAGATTTCACCCCTAATTGCGTTTTACGACAAAAGCGTATACTGTACCTGTATAATGAAATTTATAGGAAGTTGAAAGATCTACAACTTTTATTTATAGCATTTTTCTCTACAGAGTGTAGTTTAGCGTGAAAGAGTGATTTTCTGTATTTTTAAGCCAAACTGAGGTTGATTTTTATTTTGTTTATTTCTAATGTTTTAATACTGATGTTAGATTATATTGTTCATTATTTTCATTGGCAAGAGAAAGTTGTGTGATTGTTTCACACCAGATTGTTTTTTGTCAATTCGATATGCTTTGTTCATTGAAGTAAGTTATATTAATTTTTTTTAAATCGTTGCATATTGTTGATAAGTTAAAAAAGTAAACATAACTTATATGTTTAAAAAAAAACCGTTGATAAATTGCGTGAAATTTTATATTGATTTAAGAATTCCGTGATGATTTATACTTGAACGTCGCGATAAATCGTTGACTGAATTCCTTTACGTAGTGTATGTGTTGGTGGTTGGTTCTTTATAAGAAACGACGCGGTCGTACATTTTTCAAGAAATGAAGCGCTGTCGTTTTTCTTTAGGACGTCGTCTTTCCCACCCCTCCCACCGCCTCAAAGTGACGGGCGTTTTCTTCACGCGTATTAGAAATAACAGATAAGCTCGGTCTCTGGTATCTTTTGTAAGTAACGAGGTGTGGGTATCTCTTTGGCGAAGGTCGCATGTCAAACGATTATCGATTCTCTTTGTCATCTGATGTGTTTTTCTTCTTCTTCTCTTTGTTTTTTCTACTGATATAATTTGAAGCTCCTTGAAAAATTAAGGTTAAAACCAATTTTTAAATTAATGATAGCGGAACAGATTTTTTTTTAAATATATTTTTGTTGTTATACGGACTGTTATTTCTGTTTCTTGTCACATAGTCACCGAAGAGATAGAGGTGGAAAAAAACACTTAATACGCTTTTCACGGTTGATGATGAGCTCTGCTGTTCCACACGTTTAGACTAATCAGAACGTTTGCCAGCGTTTTCAGATTGTACATGACAAACATTACGCGCGCATGCGTATAATAAGAGCCGCAATAGTTCACTCTCGTCTTGCATCACGTACTGAACACAACGATTGTAGAACGCGTTGACATGCATTACTTTAACCCACCGGTGGGTTGGTCTAGAGGAGGTACAGTCGTAGCCAAACAGCTGATTTTCGGAGACGAAGGTTCCTGGTTCAAATCCTAGTAAAGGTAGTGTTACTTTTATACGGATTTGAATACTAGACATTGATTGCCGGTGTACTTTGATGGTTGGGGTTCAATTAACCATACTCTCTCAGGAGTGGTCGACCTGGGTCTGTACAAGACTACACCTTATTTACACGTCATACACATCATCCTCATCTCATTGGGTCATGGGGTTGCTTATTGTTCTGAATTGAACAGATTGCAACGTACACAAATTAGGGATTAAAAAAAAATCATGCAATACTTTATAATATAATTTATTGTTGTTGAAAGGCCAAAAAAATGGGTGACAAAATATTTAACAGCGCTGCTAGAGCAAGTATTGCCAACGTTGCTGGCGAGTCATTTGGTAGGGCGCAATGCATACGTTCAGAGCTCATCATTCTTGAACAAATAGTGCAGTCAATGTTATCTCCTCTGAGAGTAATGAATTTCACTATACAGCCAGACCCTGCGGTGGGTGAAGTGAAGGTGTGTCATTTTTAGGGTGGAAAGTAGATGCTTTTTGTACGGCCTGGCATGCTGTTAAGCAAAATCTTTCAACTCTGTGAGAAAGGCGATAGTAAACCATCTCACTCCTCGTTTTTACTTTCTCTTGCCTATATGAATATATAGGAAGGAAAGTATTGTTTTCATGTCGATTTTTCGAAATCGAGTTTTCACCGGATCTATACGTTTCCAGACCCCCTGAACCCAAAAAACATGTTTTTAGCGATTGGTCTGTGTGTGAACAGAATATCTCAAGAACGGAACATCGTACGAACTTGAAACTTGAAACTTAAGTTACATACCACTACCGGACGCGACACGAACATTTTCATCAAAATCGGTCAACCGGAAGTAGTAGTTTATTCGTATAATTTTTCAGTTTTTTGCGATTTTCTCAAAAACTGTTCCTACGATTTTTTTTAAAATCGTCTATTTTACTCAATTTTTTATGCTCTACAAGATAGGGTAGGCGCCATGTTTGCTGAAATTCTCGGTGAGGCTGTTTTCACGTAAAAACGTTGTTTTTTTAAGATTACGGCTTTAATATAAATTTTAGCGCAAAAACTTATATAATAAAAGTTGTAGAGAATTTAAAAACCTACAACTTCTGTTTCAAACATTTTTTTTGTATAACGCTTAGTTTAGCGGTAATTTGCGATTTTCTGTTTTTTTTCTCACGAAAACGTGAGAAAAATCGATTTTTTTAACATTTCGGTCTTAGTATGCATTTTACGACAAAAGTGTATATAATTAAATTTATAGAAAATTAAACGATCTACAACTTTTGTTTAGAGCATTTTTCTCTACAGAGCCTAGTTTAGCGTGAAAGCGTGATTTTTCGTATTTTTAAGCCAAACTGAGTTCGATTGTCATTTTGCGTCATTCACTCATGATTAAAATAAGGTTATGTTTTTGAGGTTAGTTTTTGTTCATTTCTAATGTTTTAATACTAATGTTAGGTTTATTGTTAATTATTTGCATTGGCAAGAGAAAGTTGTGTGAGTGTTTTACACCAGATTTTTACTTAGTAAAACCTTTAGAAATTCAAACCAGCCTTTCGGCTGTTGACCGAAACAATACCCGATATGTGTGTACGTTGCACCAATCGGTTCTATTCGGAACAATAAGCAACCCTATGACCCAATGAGATGTGGATGATGTGTTTGATTTGTAAATGAGGTGTAGTCTTGTTTACAGACCAAGGCCGATCATCCGTGGGAGAGTATGGTTAATTGAAACTTAACCATCCAAGTACACCGGTAACTACTACTGTCTTGTTGTTCAAATCCGTATAAAAGTAACCATCTTTAGTAGGATTTGAACTAAGGATCTCCGCCTACTGACTCGCTGCGATAACTTCACTTCTTGACCTACCCTTAAATAATTTTAACTCTTAAAAACTTTTTCTTTGGCAATTTGTTATAAATCCCTAATGTGTGTACGTTGCAATCTGTTCAACTGGAACAAAAGAATTCTTATCACCCAATCAGATTAGGATGATGTGTATGACGTGTAAATGAGGTGTTATCTTGTGCTGTCCCAGGCCGCTCATTCCTGGGAGAGTATGGTTTATATATATATATATATATACATATATAAAGAGAGAGTATAATGTACCCTGAACCATTTAAACGTATGTTTATTTTAGCGATTGGTCTGTGTGATCAAAATATATGAAGGACGGATTATCGTGGAAAATTTAAACTGGGGACTTTTTTACGTTACGTAACTGTACCACTAGTGGGATCTAAACGAACATTTTCTACGATTTTCTGAAATACAGCTGCTAAGAGTTTTTTTTTTAAATCTTTTATACCACATATGTATGCTCTATATAATAGGGGAAGTGCCATTTCACCCAAAGCAGTTTTTAGGCGCCTGTGGTCATGTGGTGGTAAAAATGATTTTTTTGATGAAACTTCAGTACGTATGTAGGATACTAGGTGCCGTCAAAGTTGTCGAAAGTAAAATCCTGCAACTGTTTATTTCAAGTATTTTTTACAGCGTTTATTTTTGCTGGAATTGGTGAATTTGTTTTTATATCTCTGAATTAAAATCGGTTAAAATGTGGATTTTTTTTGTAAGCTTTTTAATGCTCTTAGGAAAAAAGTGTATATAATTAAAGGTATTATAAAATCTACAAATTTTATATAAAGTTATTTTTTTACAGAAAAAGTTTAGCGTCAATCAGTGATTTTCCGAAGTTTTTAAAATCGTACAGAGGTTGATTTTCGTATTGTGTTTTTGACTTTCTTGACATATTTCGTTCGCAAACAGACACATACGCACCAATAGCTGAAAAGTTTTTTATGTTCTGAAAGGCCTGAAAACGTTTTCCTCCTGCTAAAGATTAACATAAAAACAATACTTTTTGGAATATATTCATATAGGGCAAGAGAAAGTAAAAAAACTCTTGTTTATTTTAACAAGGTACTTCAACCGATGGCTGACAACAGAGTAGAATAACGTGAAATGTCATTATCATGTTATTTCCCGACATGATTTTGTAAAATGGAACACCTGATTTTGATTGTTTTTAATTTTTCTGTTGCGTTTTCCCAGTTTAATTTTTCATCTACTGTGTTGGTTAACATTTTGTGATGGTGTTGCAATGCTCATAAAATATGTGTTAAGTTCAACTCACACGAACGACAGTTCAGAGATAGTTCCACTACAAAATTGTCGCCGATTGCTGTTGTATTGTCGAAACAGATTTCGACTACATTAATTATACTAAAATTATTTAATTTTTCAGTACTGAAATAAGTAAAATACTTTTTCTCTAAAACTTTCCGTATCATAGGATTCGTTTTCAATATTAATTACAAATTTTCCTGGCATTTTAGTAATGAAGGAATATCACCAATAAAAAACAAGTAGACAAAGTGTGAATACAATTTCCAACCTTTCGGATTTGGAACCAAGTAGTACTACTTGTGCCGTAATTTACTAGGAGTTGTCGTTGGATTGTCGTCGTGTGTGAGTTGGTTCTTACTGGAAGCAACGACAGTTTTGTCGCTGGCTTTCGGACAATATCGGTCGTTATTAAGCGACTGTCGCAAAATACGACCGTCTGTCGTAATTGTGTAGCCGCCTCGGACTCCCATGTGTGCACCCTTATACGTTTCATATTTTTAATCCCATTCAATTTTGGTTATAATCCGCATTCGGCGACAACATCCGAGTCGAGTTCTGAAAGAAGTGAGCTTTTGCGCTCGGGATGACGACGTCGTAGCTAGGTTACCTTTTGTCTTTCGGAGAAGTGGATGAAAGGAACTTTTTTGGAATTTTCCTTTATTTGGAAATACAGATGATTAATTGCGGGAAAGATGGGCTCGGAATCGGGTTAATATCATTTACACCTCTAGTTCTTCTGTTCTTAAATGATTCAGTCATTATTTAATTGGCTGACCATGTGATAAAAAACAGGACTATTTATTTTAGCCGTGAAACAAACAGATTAAAAGTATTTTCTATTATATATAAGTGGATTTACAATAAATTGTTATGGATTAAAAATTTAAAAAAATGTCTTTTTGAAATGGTAATGTACACCCAGTTTTGCTTCTCTCGACCAACGTTCTTCTTTCCACAGACAAATATAACAAAATAGTTTCTGGATTGTCGTTCGTGTGAGTTGAACTTTTAAGTATGTTTCTTGACTGGTGTTTGGCCTGTGAGTGTGTGCTAATGATGAGTTTAAATTAGGCATTTTAATCTAATCTCTCTGTCCTGTTGATAGGTTTTTATGACAGGCTTATCTGAGTTGTAAAATTATTGATTAATATTATTTTTATAAGTACGTACTAACTGAATTAATAAAATATGTTTTCAACGCGAGATAATTTACTTACTTTTAAATGATAATTTTATAATATGTGTTTTCGATTGGTTGTTTTCTTGTCGATTTTATTCGTTGCACGATTTCACTTGTAATTTAATGACCGCAGAATTTTTAACCGAAATTTTGTCGTTAAAATAGGTTTTCAGCTAAGTTAATGGTAGGCTGTAATTTTTTTCCCCAGTATATGTGTGTTTGGAAAATGGAGAAATTTATTGGGTAGGAAAGTATTGCTTTATTTGGATTTTTCGTTATCGAGGTTTAATCGGAAATACATGTTACCAGGATCCCAAGCTAAAAAAAATGTTTTTAAAAATTGGTATGTAACACTTACACGACTTTCTCTTGCCAGTGCAAATAATAAACAAAACATAGCCTAATTTTAATCATGAGTGAATGATGCAAAATGAAAACCAACCTTAGTTTGGTTTAATGATACGGAAATCACTCCTTCACGCTTTACTAGGCTGTGTAGACAAAAATGCGTAACATAAAAAATGTAGATCTTTTAATGTCATATAGATGTGATTTTATGCATTTTTGTCGTGAAATGGATACTACGGCCGAAATCTTAAATATCGACTTTTTACAGATTTTCATGAGAAAAAAATCACTGATTACCGCTAAACTAAGCGTTATACTTAACTATTAAACGTTAAATTAATGTTATGTGTTAATCTTAAAAAAATCGATTTTATACACATTTTCATGAGAAAAAAAATCACTGATTACCGCTAAACTAAGCGTTATACAAAAAATGTTTGAAATTAAAGTTGTAGGATTTTAAATTGTCTACAACTTTTATTATATACACTTTTGCGCTAAAACGCATATTAAGGCCGCAATCTTAAAAAAAACAGCCTTCCCAAGAATTTCAGCAAAAATGGCGGCTACCCGATATTGTAAAGCATAAAAATATAGTAAATGAGGTGATTTTAAAAAAATTGTAGGACCGTTTTTTTAGAAAATCGCAAAAAAGTGAACAATGACGAATAAACTATTACTTCCGGTCAACAGGTTTTGATGAAAATGTTCTTCTAGTGGTACGTAACTTAAGTTCGAAGTTTCCAGTTCGTAGGATGTTCCGTTCTTGAGATATATTGTTCACACACACACACACAAACACAGATTAATCGCTAAAAACATGTTTGTGTGGGTTCAGGGAGTCTGAAAACGTGTGTAACCGGTGAAAATACCACATGAAAACCAATACTTTTCTTCCTCTATATTCATATAGGCCAGAGAAAGTAAAAGAAAATTCATTACGTTAATTAATCCAGTTAAGATTACTAGAATTATTCCAATGGATATAAGAAAGTTTACCTACTTTGGTTTTTTAACGGACCGTGAAGAAGTCACCAAGCCACAAAAAGCGTATTTGTGGAAATATTTAAAGTAGCCAAATGCGAATAAACTTGCGGTTCATTTCTTCGGCGGCTGGAGGTCATCAGCTGTTGGTATTTGTATTTATAAACATATACATATTATATAAACTTGTGTATTAAAGACTTGAGCTGTAAAAGTTTTTTTATACTGAAGACAACAACATTGCTTGTCTCCGTAGTTGTGGGTGTGTGTGTGTGTGTATGTGTGTTAAAAAACAGGGATGGCCTTTTAAATGAAAGGATCGATGGTCGTAGCACCACGGTACAGTTTAGTTCTTGTGTGTGTGTGTGTGTGTGTGTGTGTGTGTGTGAATTGCCTGGTAGTTGCTGTAAACCGGTTTACCTGAAGTACCGTTATCCTTCCTTAGTCGCTGTTGTTGTTGTTGGTGTGTGTGTGTGTGTGTGTGTGTGTGTGTGTGTGTGTAAAAGAGCATTAACCCTGACTGAATAATATAATAATGATGCCGGTATGATTGTCTATCGTTCGTTTTTGTTATCGTATTATATTATTTATATTATAAACATTAATATTGTTGTTATATGATTATTAATCTAGCAATTAATGCACTGGTAATGAACTTTACGGAGCAATAAAACAATTAAATTACTATTATATCTATTAATAGACTTGTAATTGCGTTATACATGGGAGTTTTGTTGCTTTGCGTCATGGGGGTTGTCGTTTTTGTTTAGGTCATCAGACGGAAGGAAGGCTGACTTGAACGTCTAGAGCAGTGGTTCCCAACCTGGGGATGATCGCCCCCTAGTGGGCGATTTGGGTTCGCAGGGGGGCGATGAGTATTCAAAGACAGAAAAAATGAAACTGTACTACAACAGGGTAGAATCTTTACTGTCGCGGATACATTTTTTTTTTTTTTACAAACAAATAAACTAAACTCTTTGTTGACATTTTTTATGGTCGAGCTCCTACACATGAGATGAAGAATTCTGGACACAACTGCTTTGGTTGATTAATTATTTGTTGTGAACAATAATAAATCTTTTTTACAAAATAACATACTTTATTATTTATCAACACATTAGTTCAAATTAAATTAGGTATACGATGCTAAGAGAAGGGGCGATAGGTGTAAGTCTTCCTTCACAAAGGGGCGATGCCCCATAAAAGGTTGGCAACCACTGGTCTAGAGGATTTTTTACTGTGTGAAATAAAAAGAGTTATATGCTTTCCTCTTTGAGGGGAAAAAGTATACGTATCAGCATGCCTGGCCCTCAGAAAACCATTCTAACGGTGGTTCAAAGAGACGGGAATTTTTTTACTTTCTCTTGCCTGTTGTTGTTTAGGTCATCAGCCGAAAAGCTGGTTTGAACCTGTAGAGGTTTTACCAAGTAAAACGAGGAGTGAGGTGGTTTACCATTGCCTTCCTCACTGAATAGAAAAATACGCTTATCAGCATGCCGGGCCCTCTGAAAAGCACATATTTTCCACTCTGCAAATGACACCTTCACTTCATTCACCACAGGGTCTGGCTGTATAATGAAATCCATTACTTTCAGAGGAGATAACTCTGATTAGTGTCTTTTACACCTCTCTACCTCTTCTGTTCTTAAATGATTCAGTCATTTAATTGGCTGACCATGTGATAAGAAACAGAACTATTTATTTTAGCCCTGCAACGAACAGGTTGAGAGTAAATAATTTGACACTCCACCTGTCTGTTATGGGCCTATATGAATATATAGGAAGGAAAGTGTTGTTTACATGTCGAGTTTTCACCGGATCTATACGTCTTCAGATCCCCTAAACCTAAAAAAACATGTTTTTAGCGATTGGTGTGTGAACAGAGTATTCAAGAACGGAACATCGTACGAATTTAAATCATGAAATTCAAGTTAAATCCCACTAGAGTACCCGACACGAACATTTTCATCAAAATCGGTCAACTGAAAGTAGTAGTTTATCGTGTCATTATTTACTTTTTTGCTATTTTCTCAAAAAACGGCTCTTACGATTTTTTTAAAAAAAATCGCCTCATTTACAACATGTTTTATGCTCTACAAGTTAGAATAGGCGCCATGTTTGCTGAAATTCTTGGTGAGGCGGTTTTCTCGTAATCAAACTGTTTTTTTAAGAATACGTCTTTTATATGCATTTTGGCGCAAAAATGTATCTAGTAAAAGTTTTAGAGAATTAAAAATTCTACCCGTTTTATTTCAAATTTTTTTTTGTAGAACGCTTAGTTAAGCGGTAATTAGCGATTTTCTTTTTTTTCTCACGAAATCTAGTACAAATAATAATTTTATTTTTAAAAAGCCGTATTATGCATTTCACGACAAAAAAGTAGAATCAAATTTATAGGAAATTAAAAGATTTACAACTTATTTGGAGCATTTTTCTCCACAGAGCCTAGTTTAGCGTGAGAAAGTGATTTTTACTGTACGTCTTTCACTCATGATTAAAATATAATTATATTTCATGAGGGTAGTTTATATTGTTTATTTTTAAGGTTTTATTACTAATGTTAGGTTATATTATTTATTACTTGCATTGGCAAGATAAAGTAGTGTGAATGTTGCACACCATTTATTTTGGGTCCGGTAAATACGGAACTTTTAATCGTTTGATTGGGTATGATGTTTTTTGCATGGACTGCATATCGATGAATTGCCAAATTGTTCCAAAAACCTTTCCACCGTGACAATGCACACATGTAATTGATAATATCCATTAAAATGGTTACGTAAGCAATGTGTTAACTTCCCTCTGTCTTTCTCTCTCACGTCAGGAGAAGTAGCTAAGTGATGTACGTATACCTTCTGTGGAAGCTGCTTACGTAATACTTGAACGGCTCGTAGTGTGGGTCTGTTGTTAATATTGGTAATCCTCTTGGGACGATATGTGCTACTGTTACGAAACCCATTTTCTCCAGGGTGTGTGAGGTTGGCCGATCCCCATTGTGTTGCGGTCACCCTAATTGGCTTCTACATTAGGGTCTCAGGTTCGATTCCTGGTCATGTTTTCCTTGTTTTACCTTCTCAATCATCACTCATGATTAAAATGAGGTTAGGTTTTTTTATTTTAGATTTTTTTTTATTTATTATTACTAATGTTAGCTTATATTGTTCATTATTTGCATTGGCAAGAGAAATTTGTGTGAGTGTTTTGCACCACAATTTTTGTTATAAATCATTTTCATCTATCGCCGTTGTCATCGTCTGCGTTAGCAGTTATACTAAACATTTGTAATAATAAATTGAAAAATTAAAAAAAAACACCTCAAAAAACAATCTAATTTTATTCATGAGTGAATGATGTAAAATGAAAACCAACCTTATTAGTTTTGCTTAATAACACGGAAATCGATTTTCCACGTTGAACCAGGCTCTGTAATGTAAAATACCTAAAACAAAAGTTATAGGCGTTTTCATTTCCGATAAATTTGATAATGTACACTTTTACCCTAAAAAGCATATTAGGGCTTCAATCTTAAAAATCTTCGTTTTTTTAACTAGAGCATTAAAAATAAATGAGGCGATTTTTTAAAAAAATTCGCAAAAAGTGAAAAATGACGAATAAACTACGTCTTCCGGTTGACCGAATTTGATGATGTTTTTTGTGTCGGGTCCTGTAGGGGCCACGCCCTAGACCACCGAGCTTGCCTATAAAACTGCGGTTTAGCTACCCTATGTCTGCTTTCGAGGTTAACGGGCGCTGGCCGTAGCACCTCCGAGTGCTATTCGTAGTACATGGTTGTGCGTAGTAGGCTACTTGCATGTGTGGTAGATTCACGTGCAAAGCAATGGCGGCGTAACGAGCTCGACGGTGACTCGTCCAACGTTTACACTAGTACTGAGGGGAGTGGGACGCCTTGCGGTCGTGATCGCACCCACTCATTTGGGTTGACCTCTCAGGTGTTGTGGGTTTGTCTGCTAGGTAGCATTCTGCGGCTACTAAAGTGATTAAATTCCTCTAGGAATGGGTGTGGTCGGCCAAGGAATAAGCAGAGAAATAAGCGTGTCGGGTCCTCTAGTGGTATCTAACTTGCGTTTCAAGTTTCAACTTCGTACGATGTTCCGTTCTTGAGATATTTTGTTCACACACTGACCAATCGCTAAAAACCTTTTTTTTTAGGGTTCAGAAGGTTTGAAAACGTGTATATCTGGTGAAAACTCTTGTATAAATCGACATGAAAACAATACTTTCCTTTCTGTATAGTCATATATTGGGTAAGAGAAAGTGAAAAGTCTGATTCTAATGAATTGATAACGGATATAAGACGTTGAATAAACGGGAGCTTTCTGAATTGATACGTTAAAATCGAGGGTAAAAGCGAGATGTGATTTCGTCGAAATGTTCGTACTATCCATTACGAGCAATGATCCGAACGGAAGTCTGTATATGCGTACGAAATGAACTAACCACGTAGGCGTACGGTATCTTGAAAATTACTGATCAACGAAACTTTGTGCGCTAATCAAACTCGGGAAGAACAACCTTCCCCTTACCGACATTCTAACGACAAAACCCTAATTACTGATGTATCTATTATAACATCCCTTGAGACGGTGTCGGGAAGGAGAGGAAATTCATAAGGACAACCCAGGAAACCACCACCACCCTTCCAGGATAGATGGATTAATACGCAACGCAAATCCCATACCGCCTTGAAAATGTACCCTGTAATTAACAGGGTTAATTCCTAGGACTACTACTACTACTACTACCATCTCACGACTCCACGATTACCCGTTACCTTAGATATTGTACCGTCGACGTCATAGAATTAACAACTGGCTTTAATCAAATATTGGTGTTGTTTTGGTCATATTACTTTCATTATTAATTATTATATATTTACTTTCTCTTGCCTATATGAGTATATTGGAAGGAAAGTATTGTTTTCATGTCGATTTTAAGAAATCGAGTATTCACCGGATCTACACGTTTCAGATTCCCTGAACCCAAAATAACATGTTTTAGCGATTAATGTGTGTGTGTGTGTGTGTGTGTGTGTGTGTGAACAGAATATCTCAAGAACGGAACATCGTACAAACTTAAAACTTAAGTTAGATACCACTAGAGGACCTGACACGAACATTTTCATCAAAATCGGTCAACCGGAAGTAGTAGTTTATTCGGGTCATTTTTTACTTTTTTGTAATTTTTTCAAAAACGAATCCTACGATTGTTTTTTAAAACGCTGAATTTAGTACATTCTTTATGCTCTACAAGATAGGGTAGTCGCCATGTCGCTGAAATTCTTGGTGAAGCTGTTTTCTCGTAAAAATTTCCGTTTTTTCAGATTGCGACTTGAATATACATTTTAGCGCGAAATTTACATAATAACAGTTGAGAATTTATAATTCTTTTACCAACTTTAATTCAAACATTTTTCTTGTATAACGTTTAGTTTGGCGGTAATTAGCGATTTTCTGGTTTTTTTCTCACGAAATCATGAAAAAAGTCGAATTTTAAAGATATCAGCCTTATGCATTTTACGACAAAAAAGTGTAATCAAATTTATAAGGTATTAAAAGATCTACAACTGAAATGGAAACTAAAAAAACGTTTCGGATGTCTGTAGACTCTGAAAGACGTGAATTGCCTAATGGCGTTGAAAACAAAGAAACAATTTTTGTTTTGTTTCCGTGTCTTTTTAAATAGTTCAGTCGTATAATTGGATGACCATGTGATAAGAAACAACTATTTTCTGTAGCTCTGGAACTAGCAGATCGATTGCAAATAACTTATTACTCCACCTCCCCGTTATGGACAATGTATTGAACTATAATGAAATGCGAATACGTAATATTTTTTTAACCACCCTGTGTTTACAATGTCATATGGATAATATAAATGTATGCTTATTAGGATATGTTTGAAATTCGTGTACGGTTGACGTGTGCGTTAAGTTGACAAATGTTAAATTTACGTACATTTGTGTGCAAGTATTATCAGAATTGGGGATACGATGGTAACCTGAGGGTGGCGAAGGATTTCAACGTTGACAATTCATGATACGTTCGTACAGCTAGCAATAGGGCGGGCGTATTATTCAATGAAAATGTTTTGAAAGCGATATTGTGTTTAAGCCGGGGGTAATCTGGTAGTGGCATTATTTGCTTGTGTGTGTATGGGCGTGTGTTATAAGGAATTGTGAAGTTGTGGTATATGTTTTAAGTGATATGTCTGGTTTTAGGGTTAGGTTTTTTTTTTAATTCGGTGGGTGGTTGGGTTTGTTGTTGTTGTTGTGGGGTTTTCTGGCATAAGTGTAGCAAGCAGTTGTTGAATTTTGGGAGCCGGTTCCCCCACCGCACGAGAGGAGGAATACGACGACGCTGCACCAATATCAATTCGTGGGAGCGTTAGCGACGTTCCCTCAAGATTAATGAACGAGCCGAGCGAAGACTTGCTATGAATTTTCAAATGTCACATACGCGCTGACGGATAAGCTCTCTCGCTTACTCTCTCTCTCTCTATCTATATACGTCTTGTCTGGGAAATTAGTGACGTGTGACATATTTTATGTTGTGTTGGTATTTTCCACCACAGTACGTTCCATTTCGTATTTATTAATATTGTTATTACTTTTCCATATGAGTAATATCTATATAAGGCGTGTCCCAGAATTAACGAAAAGTAATTCGGTTGCTTACATAGAAATAATAATGTACATAACATCCAGATGGAGTGTTAAATTATTTTTACTCGATCTGCTAGTTGCAGAGCTACAAAAAAAAAATTGTTTCTCATTACATGGTTAGCCAATTTATATGACTGAAGTATTGAAGAACAGAAGAGATGGAGGTGTAAAAGACACTAGTCAGAGTTATCTCCTCTGAAAGTTTATAATTGTGTTAGTGGACTTGGGCGGATTGTTTAATGAATCTTGGGTGTAATCCTTTCTCTCCACTGCCTACATAGATTCGACCATCTAATACAGGATTATGATGGCATTGGTTGTTCTTAATGAACACACGCAAATACCCTATTTTGTTATTTAATAGTGAAATTATTTATCGTTGCGTATAAACAAACACCTGAGAACGGTTTCTGTATAATGACGTAGTACTTCCATTAAATTAGTCTGTGTACATGCACGCACGCGCGCGTACAGTATATGTGTGTGTTTAAGTACCTAAGTCAAGTCCTTAGTTATATCTAAGTGTCCCGCTCCGAACCGTGTCCGGGGGTTTTATCATGTTAATAAATTTAGTATTCCAGGGGTTTATTCTGAATTAATAACGCGAAAGGGGGTTGTTATTTTATTAGTTCATTGGGAACGGTTTACGTATTCACTGCCCTTTAGGGTTCTTTCGTATCGAATATAGGGGTTGTGTTAAGCTTTAAATTTACTCTTTATGTTTGTATAAATACGTTTTAGCATACTCGTTGTAGTGGGGTATAATTGGTGTTATAGGTTGAAATTATTCATCGCTATTTGAAGCCAAAAGTGTTGTTTATTAAATGCTTATCTGTCTACGGATTAACCCAATAATATGTGTGCGAAAACCTTGACCAGGACAGCTAAATATTTTACTGAAATTAATTCATTTAAAAATAAATCCTTACTATTTGCTCTATTAAGAACAATAAGCTACCTTAATGGCTCAATGAGATGAGGATTATATGTATGTATGACGCGCAAAAAGGACTCAGGCCGACCATTCCGGTAATCGATTAATTGATCCCAGACCGTAAAAGTACATCGGTAACCACTGTATATTATTCAGATCCGTATGAAAGTTGAAGTAAGGGTTAAAGAAAATTTCTAGACGTTAATGGTTTGAGGTGATAAACGGCACTCCCGTATTTTTTTTCAGAGGAGATAACTCTGACTAGCGTCTTTTGCATCTGTATCTCTCTAATCCTGTTAAATGCTTTAATCGTATAATTGACTGACCATATGGTAAGAAACAGAACTATTTTTTTGTAGGCCCTGCAACTAGCAGATCGAGTGTAAATAATTTAACGCTCCCACCTGCCTGTTATGAGCAAAAACTTTGTTATTGGTATTGTTTAGGTCATCAGTTGAAAGGCTAGTTTGAACCTCTAGAGACTTCACTAAGTAAAACGAAGGCGGTGGATTACAGTTGCCTTCCTCACTGAGTGAAATAAATGCTTATCGGCTTCTCATCTACAGTATGGCTGAAAATTATGTTATACAATTATGGCTGAAAACCATCTACTTTCCACCCTGCAAATGACACCTTCACTTCCATTCACCACAGGATTTGATTTTATAATGAAATTCATTACTCACAGAAGAGCTAACTGTGACTAGCATCTTTTATATCTGTACCTCTTCTGTTCTAAGCGGTTTTAGTTAGATAATTGGCTGACCTTGTGATAATAAGAAACAGAAGTATTTTTTGTAGCCCTGGAACTAGCAGATCGAGTACAAATACTAACTTGAATGGTATGAACATAGAAAATTATATAGGTAACATAAACGTTGCCGTTTCGGTAATACTGTGTTGAGATTTTTTGTAGCACCCGGTATTGTGAAATGGTGATTTGGGTGGGGGGGGGGTTTAGGTTTGGTTACTGGGTACGTCCCAGAGATCCATATTGCACCTATGAATATTAATATGTATAAACACACGTCGCCGGTCATATCGTGTTACTACATGCTGTTGCTGCATGTAAACAGCCACTGCGAACCCTAACTCCTAACTCCCCTTTCGCTGGGGGTCTGGACAGACCCCTCTCCTTCCCCCAAAACCGTCAAACCTTCCACTGTCTCTCGGTTGGTGACCTGTCGTTTGTTGTCCGTGGATTTTACTAATGCCAACAACCGTTAACAGTGTGTATGTTATGGGGGTGTGTGTAGTGTAGAGAATGGCCTGGGATGACCCGACCACAACGGAATGGACCCAACACAGTACGGCACTAGTACTACAGTATAAGTATATGGTTTCATGGTTTAAATAGGCGAGGGACGACACACGACAACTCCGGTCGTAACCACAGTTAGCGCTCTCACATGTACACACATGCACACACACACAAATTACCTTGGACCGGTACTGACAATCGTGTGTGCTTAAGAGATTTGGTTTCCCTTCCTGTTCCGAAGGAAAAGAGAACCTTTGTGTACCTATGTTTTGTATGGGGTGATTCAGAAGGGAATATTAATTTTTCGAATTTATTTGAAAAAAATATTGGTTGTTCGTTGTAAAAAACGTTTTTTTAATTTCTCTCGTCTATATGAATATATATAGGAAGGAAAGTATTGTTTTCATGTTTATTTTTCATCGGATATACACGTTTTCAAGCCCCCTGCACCCAAAAGTTTTAGTAATTGGTGTGTGTGTGTGTGTGTGTGTGTGTGTGAACGATATATCTCAAAAACGGAACATCGTATGAAGTTGAAACTAGAAATTTAAGTTAGCTACCATTAGAGTACCCGACACGAACATTTTTATCAAAATCAGTCTTCCGGAAGTTGTTGTTTTTCATATTTTTGCGATTTTCTCAAAAATGGTATCTACTTTTTTTTGTTAAAAATTGACCGATTTATTACATTTTTTTTATGCTTACATGATATGGTATGAGCCATGTCTGCTGGAATCTTTGGGGAGGTTGTGCTCTCGTAGAATTTCTTTTTAAGATTGCGGCCTTAATATGCATTTTAGGGCAAAAGTGTATATCATCAAAGTTTTAGAGAATTTAAAATACTACATCTTTTTTTTCAAACATTTCTTTGTATAACGCTTAGTTAAGCGGCAATTGGTTATTTCCTGGTTTTGTTATTAAAATCTGTTTAGAAAATTGATTTTTTAGGATTTCGGTCTTGGTAGGCTAGTTTTACGACAAACGTGTGTATAATCAAAATTATAGAAATTAAAAGATCTACTATTTTTATTTTAAGATTTTTTTTCTCTGCAGACCTTAGTTTAGCGTCAATGAGTGATTTTCTATGTTATTAAACCAAAGTAAGGTTGGTTTCGGCCGCCTCCGTAGCGTAGTGGTTAGCGCGTTAGCGTTTCATGCGGAGGTCCCGGGTTCTGGAAATTTTTACAACTCAAATCTCACAGTTAGTCACATTTTCAACCGTAGTCGCTAATAACCAAGCAAGACAAAAATAAATTGACTTAAAACAAATAAATTAAAAAAGTTGATTTTTGTTTTGCGTCATTCACTCATGATTAAAATTAGCTTGTGTTTTTTAAGGTTAGTTTTGTTTTTTTATTTTTAATTAATAAATTAGGTTATATTGTTTGTTATTTCCTTTTTTTTCTAAACGTCTAACTGTTCTGCAATTACTGCTAATGCAGACGGTGAAGGGTGAAATGAATTTTTTGTAAACTTTGAAAACATGCCATGCCTGAATAGGATTCAACCCTAGACCGCATGATGGGAGGCGAGTACGTTACCAGCTACGCCAATGCGACCGGTATTTGTTATTTCCATTGGCTAGAGAAAGTTGTTTGTGTTTCACGCTAGATTTTTTTTTGTGTATAATAGTGTACATTTTCACCGGTATGACGGATTACAAATGCGGTCGGATATGAGAGTTTCCATACCATCGCGTTCAATTTGCGAAACCATTTTGATCTAATGGGACGGTTTAAGGTAGAAGTTGAGGAATCTTCTTTTTTTTCTGTTGTTGGTTCCTTTATTTGTACGTTCTGCACGACGGCGTGTACTAGAAGAAGAAGAGTAATGTGTTTTTTTTTTGTTTTGTTGTTGGTGTTGTTGTGTAAAAGGCATTCGGAATAATGAGTTGGAAATGTATTGCCGGGTAATATAGAATTGGAGTAGCGTGGTAAGTGTGTTCACTGATGGAAGACTTATTTGTGTGTGTGTGTGTGTTGTGCGGGTGGGAGGTGCGGTTTTCATATGGATGAAGTACAAGAAGGTGGTGGTGGTTTGTGGAGAAGGGAAAATAATAATGGTTGAGATCAGCGACCTGAACTGTTCTTTCCGTGCGCTAACCTCAGGACAATTTCACGTTTGGCCGGCCGAACCGCGACCGCCGCCTAGAAACACTCAACTGACTTCTCTTCTTTTGCCATGTGTGTGTCTTCAACGACGACCATGATACATTTTCAGAAGGACCATTAAAGTTACTACTACTACTACCATTCCTGTATCAATCTGGTATTATTGGTTGAATAATCAATTTCGTTGTTGGAGATTCGTTGTCCTTTTCTTTGATATTATTGTCCATTTCTTTATGAACTCTTATTCGTTTTTGTTGTTTTCGATTGCAAGTTTTGTTCGTTTACATTGTTTTCGTTTTTCTTTGTTAATAATAACAAATGAAAATAAAAGCAAAAGTAATTATTTCTTTTTATAATTTTTTGTTATTGATTTTTGTGGTTTTTGGAAAAAAAACGTTTTGTAGATTGATTTTTTTTTTGTTCGGTTCTGTACACTCTCGATAATCTGAATTTGATAAGTCTGTATCAACGGAACTTTTGTTGGTACAAATAAATTTTTATAATTTTTTTCGGTTTTATGGTAGTTTTTGTAGTATACAAACTTTTTGCTTTCACTTGATATTTTTACTTTCTCTTGCCTATATGAGTATATAGGAAGGAAAGTATTGTTTTCATGTCGATTTTAAGAAATCCAGTTTTCACCGGATCTAGGCCTACACGTTTTCAGACCCTCTGAACCCAAAAACATGTTTTGTTGTTGGAGATTCGTTCTCCTTTTCTCTGATATTATTGTACATTTTCTTATGAACTCTTATTCGCTACTGTTGTTTTCGATCGCAGGTTTTGTTCGTTTACATTGTTTTAGTTTTTCTTGTTAATAATGTTGTTGTTTAGGTCATCAGCCGAAAAGCTGGTTTGAACCTCTAGAGGTTTTACTAAGTAAAACAAGGAGTACCATTGCCTTCCTCACGGAATAGAAAAGTACGCTTATCAGCATGCCGGGCCCTCTATATTTTCCACTCTGCAAATGACACCTTCACTTCATTCACCACAGGGTCTGGCTGTATAATGAAATCCATTACTTTCAGAGGAGATAACTCTGATTAGTGTCTTTTACACCTCTACCTCTTCTGTTCTTAAATGATTCAGTCATTTAATTGGCTGACCATATGATAAGAAACAGAACTGTTTATTTTAGCCCAGCAATGAATAGATTGAGAGTAAATAATTTGACTCTCTACCTGTCTGTTATGGGCAGTTGTTAATAATAACAAATGAAAATAAAAGGAAAAGGAGTTTTTTTTTAATTTTTAGATTATTGATTTATTTTTGTGGTTTTTGGAAAAAAAACTTGACTGATTTTTTTGTTAGGTTCTGTCGACTCTGGATAATCTGAATTTGATAAGTCTGTATCAACGGAACTTTTGTTGGTACAAATAAATTTTTGTTATTTTTTCGATTTAATGATTGTTGTTGTAGTATACAAACATTTTGCTTTCTCTTACTATTTTTACCTTCTCTTGCCTATTTGAATATAGGAAGAGGAAAGTATTGTTTTCATTTCGATTTTTCGAGATCGAGTTTTCATCGGATCTACACGTTTTCAGACCCCCTGAACCCCAAAAAAAAAGTATGTATTGGCGGTTTGTGTGTGTGTCTGTGTGTAAACAGAATATCTCAAGAACGGAACATCGTACGAAGTTGAAACTTGAAACTTAAGTTACTTACCACTACCGGACCTGACACGAACATTTTCATCAAAATCGGTCAACCGAAAGTAGTAGTTCATTCGTGTCATTTTTCACTTTGTTGCGATTTTCTTAAAAACTGGTCCCACGATTTTTTTAAAAACCGCCTGGTTTACTAAATTGTTTATGCTCTGCACGATAGGGTAGGCGCCATGTAAGCTGAAATTCTTTGTGCGGCTGTTTTCACATAAAAAAATTGTTTAATTTGTGAATACGGCTTTTATATGCATTTTAGCGCAAAAATTTGTATTAGAAAAAATGTAGCGAATTTAGAATCCTACAGCTTTTATTTCTAACTGTTTTTTGTGTAACGCTTAGTTTAGCGGTAATTAGCGATTTTCTTTTTTTTCTCACGAAAACTCGTGAATAATCAATTTTTTCAGATTTCGGCCTTAGTATGCGTTTTATGACAAAATTGTATATAATCAAATTTATAGGAAATTAAAATATCTACAACTTTTATATATAGCATTTTTCTTTACAGAGCCTAGTAGTTGAGCGTGAAAGAGTCATTTTCCGTATTTTTAAGCCAAACTGAGGTCGATTTTCATTTTGCGTCTATCACTCGTGATTGAAATAAGGTTAGGTTTTTGTTTATTTCCAATGTTAGGTTATATTGGTCATGGTCATTTTGGGCATTGGTAAGAGAAAGTTGTGTGAGTGTTTCACAGCAGATTTTTTTTGTTTTCGTTTTGAGGCGCCGAGACAGATTACAAGAAATAGTATATTTTAGTTCGTACGGGATAACAATTTGACAACACTATTTTACGGGAACTGGTTTCGTTAAAGGTAGCTGATATGAATAAAATGTTTCGGTAAGATATGATTTACGTCCGTGACATTCATTAAACTTGTAAACCTGTTGAAATGAAATACTGTATCGTGTTGATTCGTATAAAAAGAGAATCGGAAAGGAACAAGAAGTTTCGCATACTTGAAATTCTTTCCAATGTGGCACAAATTGTTGCAAGGTCTTGTTTTCTTTCTTCTTTTTTTTGTTTCTTAATAAATATATTAAAGATTTCAAGGTCAATGGACTCGTTTAGTGATACCAAAGAAATGTGTTTAATTTTTCATTCGTTGTTTCACGTTTTAAACTCTGGTCTCTTTTCATTTTCATTTTTCGTCATTCGATCATGGTTATAATTAGGTTATGTTTTCCATTTTACATTGGTATCAGAAAGTCGCGTGAGTGTTTCACATAAGATTTTTTCAGTTATTTTGTTTATTGTTTTGTGTATTTGGATGTATTTTAATTTTTTTTTTCATTTCTGTTTCAGGTAAGATTATTTTGTCATGAAATCGTAATCCGTATTAGTAGTTGCTGTTGGTATATCAAAGTATTTATGGAAATTTTTGATGAGGCAGATTGGTAAGTTTTGATTAGTTTCTGTTTATTATTAGTGATTTTATTCGTTTTATATTGTTATTTTCTTTTTGAATCGCTCAATTTTAAAGGGTACGATTTGAGTGATCTGTAATGCATTCGATTAATCGTATTATTGATAGATTAGGTATTTTACTTTCTCTTGCCTATATGAATATAGCCTATAGGAAGGAATTGTTTTCATGTCGTTTTTTCGAAATCGAATTTTCACCGGATCTATACGTTTTTCAGACCCCCCTGAACTTAAAAAAACATGTTTTTAGCGATTGGTCTGTGGATGTGTATAGAATATCTCAAGAACGGAACATCGTACGAACTTCAAACTTAAGTTAGAGACTACTACCGGATCGACACGACGAACATTTTCATCATAGTCGGTCAACCGGAAGTAGTAGTTTATTTGTGTAATTTTTCACTTTTTGCGATTTTCTCAAAAACTGCTTGTTCAATTTTTTTTTAAAAAACGCCATATTTACTTATTTTTTTTTTGCTCTACATCTACAAGATAGGGTAGGCTCCATGTCTGCTGAATTTTTTGGTGAGGCTGGTTTATTGTAAAAAAATTGTTTTTTTTTTCAAGTTTGCGACTTTATTATGCATTTTAGCGCAAAACTGTGTACAATAAAAGTTGTTGGGAATTTAAAATCCTACAACTTGAATTTAAAACATTTTTTTTGTATAACGCTTAGTTTAGCGGTAATTAGCGATTTTCTTTTTTCCTCACGAAAACGTGTGAAAAATGGATTTTTTAAAGAAAGTTGTGTGAGTGTTTCATACCATATTTTTTTTTATTTACTAGTAGAATGGGCTTTAGTATCAATTGAGGGAATGGGTGGAACGCGTAAATCACCCTATAGAAACAGAAATTAGTTATTTTGGTGGTACAGCTGGAAGTGGTCGTACGTACCGATGAGTGGTGAACCACAAATATACCGAATGTTTTTTTGGTGCATCTGTTATTGTGTAGTGACGGGGGTTTTTCAGTCGCAGAGTAGTTGACCGCACGTGATTTTCGATTGTAGGTTATAATATGTACTGCTGAGGTCGTGCGGTTTCAAGGTACAGTCTGTTAGTCTTTATGGAAGGACAGACGAGTAATGGGTTTTGTTATAATTCTCTCTGTCGGTTTTGATTTTGTACGAGTATGTTTGTTGTTCATCGATTTGTAAAAATTTTTGGTTAAATGTACCGGAGTATATCAATAAATTTTAATGGTATGTTAGTTGGTTTGGGGGGGGGGGGTGGAAGTGAATAAGGCAGGTTGGATAAAGTTTTTCAGGTATTATACATTTTTTTGTAAAATCTAAATATTACCGGGTGTTTGGAAAGTAATATTGATGTATGAATGTGGCATTTTTTTACATTATCACTTTCTCTGTTTGAATATTTATATAGGAAAGAAACACATGCAAGTGGAGTGTTAAATTTATTTGCACTCAATCTGTTAGTTGCAGGGCTAAAATAAATAGTTCTGTTTCTTACCACATGGTCAGCCAATTAGGTGACTGATTAATTTAAGAACAGAAGAGGTAGAGGTGTGTAGGCATGTTCACCCCAGTTAAGTAGTGTTGCGTCGCCGCAAGTTGATTTTAAATGTAAGCGCCTCGTCCCTCTTAATGTGCTACGTCATTTGCTGCATCATCTCCTCCATCACATCTACGAGGTGTAGCTATTAAATAACGAGACTGACGTAACAATTTTTTTATACGTAATCACTTATTGTTACCTTCAATATACACTTCTTCTTTATCCTTACAACGCTCCATGCGAATTTTCCATTGTTGAAAACAGGGCTGGAAGTCATCTTCTGTCAGCTCCTTTTCAGGATACGTGCTCCTCAAAATGTTTGTACAGATACTTTGTACGCGATTGAAAATTGCCCAAATTTTTTGGGAAACTATAATAACTTGTGATGAAAAGTGGTTTTTTACTTGTCATCCGGAAACGAAGCGCCAAACCATGCACTGGAAAAGCCGAACTTCACCGAGAGCCAAAAAAGTTGAAATGAGCAAGTCAAAATTTAAAGCAATAATGATTGTTTTTTTAATATCCTTGGGATATTGTACTTTCACTGGGTTGCTGAAGGTCTAACAATCAATATTACTACCTTTTGAGGTACTTTCTAGACTACGTCAAAGAGTAAGGAAAAAACGGCCCGAAATGTGGAAGGACAAATCATGGGTTCTCCACCAAGACAATGCGACAGCTCATTCCGCGTTATTTGTCAAGAGGTTCCTAGCCGAGTACATCATCTCATTGTTATACCATCTGCCTTATTCACCAGATCTTGCACCACGTGACTTCTACCTGTTCCCTAAGGTGAATCTGAATTAAAAAGGTTAAGATATGAGTCTCTGTGGAAGCTGTAAAAGAGAAAGCGGCACGTGTTCCGTTTTTGTAAGTCGAACAAACATAGGTTGTTTTTCATTTTGCGTTATTTTCTCATGAATAAATATCGGTTAAATTGGCGAGAGAAAGTCGTACAAGTGTTTCATACCAGATTTTTTTTTTAATATGATACGTCTTTTGTGTTTTTTTTTTTTTTACTGTCAGAACAAAAACGATTACGTGCACGTTTAGCAAGTATGTTTGTCGGGTGTATTTTTTTTAAGTACTAAAAATGGGTATTTGAAATTTATTCAGCGGGTATTAATTTTTTTTTTAATTAGGGAATGAAGGAACGTCGTCGGTGTTTATATTTTTTGAGGGCTAAAATTTAGTGTGTGTGTGTGTGTGTGTGTGTGTGCTCTCTATCCTAAATTAAAAAAAAATTATTAATCTGTCGAGTAAAAACGATATGGTCATTTGTTGTGCGTTTTTATTTTTTGTTCGTTTTTTGTTTGATAAATGAAGCGTCTGATAAGCTGGCCAATTATATTTCCCTGTCAGACAACGGACGGCGCTAATAGTTGCGTATATTATATGAAAAATTCACTTATTGTAAAGAATTTAACGTGATTTTGATACGGTATCACGAAACGATTTACATTTTATTATAAGCTTTAAACAAAATGTACGGAGTCGTTTTTTGTTTTTTGTTTGTTTTAGAGTCTCTCTCTCTCTCCTACCTCCTCGCTCTCTCTCTCTCTCTCTCTCGTACAATTGTGTTAACTCATACTGTTTTCCGTTTACCAAGTGTTTTTCCCTCTCCGTTCGTAATCTATGTACCAGCATTTACACCGCTTGTTTTAAAAATGGTAAAATAAATCGTTTCGGTGGAAATTGCGAATTACCGCTATTCGATAACACAAGAAAAATCCTGTTGTGATTCACGCACGCGACGATCTCTGCCAGTGTAAATAATAAAAATGTAAACTATGACTAAATAATGCGTGAACAATGTGAAATGAAAAACATATCCTAATTTTAATCATGAGTAATTGACGCAAAATGAAAATCAGCTTCAGTATAACTTAAAAATACGGAAAATCTGCCTTCATTTGTAGAGATTAACGTTAAATATGAAAGTTGTGGGTTTTTTAATTTCCTGATACGCCTATAACAGGCAGGTTGAGTGTTAAATTATTTGTACTCGATCTGCTATTTCCAGAGGTACAAAAATTAGTTCTGTTTCGTATCACGTGTTTAGCCAATTATATGACGACTATTTCAGAACAGAAGAGGTAGAGGTGTAAAATACACTAGTCAAAATTATCTCCTTTGAAAGTAATGAATTTCATTATACAGCCAGACCATGTGATGAATGAAGTGAAAGTGTCATTTGCAGAGTGGAAAATATGTGCTTTTCAGAGGCCTCGGCATGCTGATAAGCGTACTTTTCCACTCAGTGAGGAAGGCAATTGTAAACCACCTCACTCCTCGTTTTACTTAGTAAAACCTCTAGAGGTTCAAGCAGCCTTTTGGCTTTTTACCTGAACTATAAGACAACTTTGATTAGGCTATATACATTTTTTTTCATTAAATGCACACTAGGCGGCTGCAATCTTGTAAATTTACTCATTAAAACCTCTAGAGGTTCAAGCAGCCTTTTGGCTTTTTACCTGAACTATAAGACAACTTTGATTAGGCTATATACATTTTTTTTTCATTAAATGCACACTAGGCGGCTGCAATCTTGAAAATTTCCATTTGTATACCGATGTTAAGGAAAAAACCAGAAAATCACTGATTTACGTCAAACTAAGCGATGTACAAAAAATTGTTTAAAATAAAAGTTGTAGATTTTTTTATTGTCTATAACATTAGTTTATAATATTATAAATTTTTGCCGTAAAATTGAGTTCAATCCTAAAAAAAAAAAACTATTTATTTGCAGATTTTTATGAAAAAAAATCTGGTGTGAAACACACAACTTTATCTTGACAATGTAAATAAATAACAATATAACCTAAAATTAGTAATAAAACAGTAGAAATTTAAAAAAAACTAACTTCAAAAAAACATAATTTTATTTTAATCATGAGTGAATGATATAACATGAAAATTAACCTCAGTTTGGCTTAAAAATACGGAAAATCACTCTTTCACACTAAATTAGTCTCTGTAGAGAAATATGCTCTAAATAAAAGTTGTAGATCTTTTAATTTACTCTAAATTAAATGTGATTATATACATTTTTGTCGTAAAATGCATATGAAGGCTGAAATCGGAAAAAATCAGTTTTTTACACGTTTTTGTGAGAAAAACAGAAAATCTTAATTACCGCTAAACTTCAATTGAGATGTGTATTTGCAGTAAGAAATTTTGCGCCAAAATATTTGCTGCTTGACTTAAATTTTTGTAATGACGTAAACAACTAAATAAATGGTCTGAAGTAATTCTGGGTCATTAATGTTACAAAAATGTCACCCACCGGTTTGGTCTAGAGGTTAAGTAATCACCAAAATCAACACTTAACTGTTTAACAGCTGATTTTCGGAGACGAAGGTTCCGGGTTCAAATCCTAGTAAAGGTAGTTACTTTTATACGGATTTGAATACAGACAATGGTTACCGGTGTACTTTGATAGTTAGGGTTCAACTAACCATACTCTCTCAGGGATTGTCGGCCTAAGTCTGTACAAGACTACACAGTCTCATTTACACGTCATACACATCATCCTCATCTCATTGGGTCATGGGGATCCTTATTGTTCTGAATTGAACAGATTGCAACTTGCACACACATTAGGAATAAAAATTAAAAAAAAAAGTTACAAAAAGGGAAATTAAGTTATCACATTGGTAATGTTGCAACCCTGTTATGTAAGAAAGAAAATGTTGTAGGCGAATTGGTGATAAGTGCTTGAATGTTGGGAAGGGAGACAGAGGAAGTAGGTTTCCTACGCATCCAGGATCTATGTCATGTAGTGTTTTTTTTTAACTAAAAAAATATATAACTGCCTTTTTTCTTATCTAACATGTACAAGCGTTGATAAATATATTTGTATCTAAACGAAATTCCATGTTAAGTTTTGTGTGCGTTTTCTGTAGCTTTAGTGCTGTATTTTTTTCTGTAATTGAAGGATACATTAACGAACTGGCGTTTTCGTGTCGTTTTACTTTCTCTTGTGTGTTCTTTAGTATGATCCAAGAAGTTTTACTGGGCTCCTAACTGCGCTTAATTTGATTTTTAATATGAATAGTTAAATATAACAAGTCCCAGAACGTATATTGTTACCAGTTAACGTGAAAAATGCAAGTTATAACACTTGTTTCATGTTTTTTTGCTGTTTTCTCAAAAATGAATTTTTAAAAATACGATCATTTACTGCATTTTAATTGGTGAACAAGAGAGAATTAGCGCCATGCCTGATGAAGTTCTTGGCTTCTGCTGTCGTAGAAAAATATGTTTTTACTTTCTCTTGCCTATATGAATTTATGGGAAGAATAGTGTTCTTTTCATGTTGATTTGAAGAAATCGAATTTTCACCGGATATACACGTTTTCCAGATCCCCTGAACCCACACAAACATGTTTTTACCGATTGGTGTGTGTGTGTGTATGTGAACAGAATATCTTAAGAACGGAACATCGGACGAATTTGAAACTTGAAACTTTTAAATTAGATACCACTACCGGTCCCGGCACGATCATTTTCATCAAAATCGGTCAACCGGAAGTAGTAGTTTATTTGTGTACTTTTTCACTTTTCTGCGATTTTCTCAAAAACGGCCTGCACGATTTTTTTTAAAAATCGCCTTATTTACTGCATTTTTATGCTTAACAAGATAGGCTAGGCGCCATGTCTGCTGAAATTCTTGGGGAAGTTTTTTTCTCGTGAAGAAATTGTTTTTTAAAGATTGCAACTTATAACATGTAGCGTTTTAGCGCAAAAATGTATATAATAAAGTTTGTAGAGAATCCTACAACCTTTTATTTGAAACATTGTTCTGTATAACGCTTAGTTTGGCGGTAATCAGCTGTTTTCTTTATTTTTTCCCACGAAAACGTATAAAAAATTGATTTTTTTTAAAGGTTTCAGCTTTAGTATGAACCTGACTTAGTATGTCGTGAAGGAGCTGACAGAAGATGGCTTTCAGCACTGTTTCCAACAATGGAAAATTCGCATGGAGCGTTATTTAATAGCCAGTCCTCGTAAAAGTAACTACGTTTACTGAGGGTTGAACTAAGAATTTTCGTCTCCGAAAATCAGCTGTTAAACATCTGACTCGTGACGACGGTTTTACATCCTCTAGACCAGCGGTTCCCAAACTTTTATCTTTTACGCCCCCGTTTGCCAAAAAGAAAACTTCTCACGCCCCCTTACACAATTTTATTGGGCAATGAAAAATCACGTATTACATTGAATAACCTTACATTGGACTTACCTCTACGATTTTGTTAGTCATTTAAATTTTTTTTTTTATATTTTCTACTTCAACTCCTAATCATCGGAATCTCATAA
This sequence comes from Catonia carolina, assembly GCA_035578175.1. Taxonomy (NCBI): domain Eukaryota; kingdom Metazoa; phylum Arthropoda; class Insecta; order Hemiptera; family Achilidae; genus Catonia; species Catonia carolina. The sequence continues at coordinate 1,517,041 of JAQMRL010000017.1, read as the reverse complement.
TTGGCGTCGTTTTCATCTCTACCATCGTCATTGTCATCTCCAACTTCAACACTTTGTGTTTCGGGATGTTGATTCACGGTTCATCAAGTTTGATTTTGTATAGATATATTTTTTGTTTCTTCACAGTTTATCCTTTTTCAAACACACTACTGAGTGTTGTTTGTATTTTAATTCTAAGGACATTACTCAGATTTTCTCATATTTGCTTAAAGTTATTGTAATTATTAACTGATTGCAAAAGAAATACTATACTGTTAAAAAAAAAACATTGAATAACCATAAATTTATTTTCTAATTTTTTGTAGCACTAGAAGTTGCAATTTAATTTTAACAAGAGACAAAATAAATCAGTGCATTTTTTTTTTTAAAAAAAAGGTTGATTATTAGAAAGTGCACAAAGTAAATCAATTATAAAACAAACTTTGCACCGATGCTTTGTTTTTATTGTAACAAGTGCTGAAAACACTTTTTCGCACAGATAGGTGCTTGATAAAGATAATTACAATTACTGCCGCTTGCTGTTATATACTGGGGTAAACTTGGTAATGCTTAACCCAAAGTGATGTTTTGTTATTTTTATCGAAAACGTTTTTCGCAGCAGAAACATTTTTTATTTTTAAAACTTGTTTTTTAAGTAATTCGGGCAGGAAGTCTATGTTGACACTGAAAGGATCCGTTATGGAGGGTAAAGCTATCTCGAAGTCCCGCGCCCCCCCTTGATTTGTCTTTACGCCTCCCTTGGGGGGCGCGCCCCCCACTTTGGGAACCATTGCTCTAGACCAACCCCCGGGGCGTTGAAAAGCGAGTTTAACGAAATAGTGCGAATACGCGGTTACAAATAGTTATTGCAATCTGTTTTTGTCTTAGTGGTTATTTCATAACTATTATTTTAATTACACTTTAAAAAGATAAGGTAATGAAAGGCATTAATTAGGAGCTGCGATAGAGTCATGCGCTGTTGGTTTTCAGATTAATATCTTTATCACTATGTGTAATCGTATATCAGAAACAATACTGATAAGGCGAAACGACCGGCACGCTCGGTGAAACTGAGCAACACTGTAAACTAAATATTGTTAAAGTTGTTGCGGATTTAATTGGCGGATGAATTTTGTCCCCTCATTCCCAACGAAGCGTACTTGGTGATTCCCAAAAAGGGAAATATGATGAAAGATGATTAAAGATGTTTAATCATCTTTCCCTCCATTGCTCTCTCATAGCTTCGCATCGTTTTCTCAATTCTTAAGGGGGCAGTCTATTTAGAAATTTAACCCTTTCAGTGCCGAAACAATATTTAAAAGTTTGATCTTTAGTGCCATTTAATTTGAATAAGGGTGTACAAAATGTGCCAGCCCTTATTTTGAAAACTTTCTCGCGTATACATGCCATTATTTTTTTTTACCCCTAATGTGTGTACGTTGCAACCTTTTCAATTGAGAACAATAAGCAACCTCGTAAATTATTTACGCTCGATCTGTTAGTTGCGAGGCTAAAATAAATAGTTCTGTTTCTTATCACACGTTCAGCCAATTAAATGACTGAATCATTTAAGAACAGAAGAGGTAGAGGTGTAAAAGACACTAATCAGAGTTATCTTATCTGAAAGTAATGAATTTCATTATACAGCCAGACCCTGTGATGAATGAAGTGAAGGTGTCATTTGCAGAGTGGAAAATATGTGCTTTTCAGAGGCCTCGGCATGCTGATAAGCGTACTTTTCCACTCAGTGAGGAAGGCAATTGTAAACCACCTCACTCCTCGTTTTACTTAGTAAAACCTCTAGAGGTTCAAACCAGCCTTTTGGCTGATGACCTAAACAACAACAACAAGCAACCTCATGACCCAATGAGATGGTGATGATGTGTATGACGTGTAAATGAGATGTAGTCTTGTACAGACCCAGGCCGATTATTTCTTAGAGAGTATGGTTAATTGAACCCTAACCATCAAAGTACACCGGTAACCACTGTCGTCTTGTTTTCAAATCTGTATAAAAGTAACTAATTTTACTAGGATTTGAACCAGGAACCTTCGTCTTCGAAAATCCACTGTTAAACAGCTGACCCAAGGAGACGACTTTACCTCTGGACCAACCCGGTGGTTCAAACCTGCCATTGCCGACCAAAATTTCAACGTTACGGAAAAATAAAATTTCCGGTTGAAAATTAAATTTTATTGTCTTCATAAAAAGTTAAATCGTTCTTACAGTAAAAATATTTAAAATAGTATTTTTTAATCAATTTATTTAAAGTCGCTTCGCCAGCTTAATCATTAGCAAACTGCTGTGGGTTTTGGTACGTTAACTGTGGTTTTTAACGTGTTAAAAGTTTCCAGATCTTAGCCGGGTATCGAACCCGGGATCTTTCGCTTTGTAGGTTAGCGCGCTAGTTACTACGCCACGCCAGGCGGTTTCAAAATACATTATTCCATTAATTTTTGTTTTAAAGTTTTTATTTTGGAAATGTATTTTTGTTTTGGTATTGTTTGGTTATCCGGACGTTGGCACTTAATGCATAACTTACGGACGTCCGGTAAACCAGATGTTATTACTACGTAAAATGTGTAGACGTCCTGTTTTCCGGACGTTGGTACTGAAAGGGTTAAAACAAATGTTTAAAAATTTTTTGGTGTTTTTTTTATTCTCTGAAATGTGCTCTTTTTATCGGTATATATATGTTTATAAGACATTAATGTGTATTGTAGAGAAAAAACGAATATAGTCAGTCAAGGTGTTTTTAGATAGGTTAAAAAACTCCGATAACTTTTATTTCAGTAGTTTTCGTACAGCGCTTTCTTCGTCAATTAATGATTTTCTGTATTTTCGTTATTAAAATCGTTATAAAAGTTTTGACAGGGCCTTAGTATGAATTGTAGATAACTGAAATTGTAGAACTAAAATTAAAAGCCTACAGCTAATCTATGTGTAGGTAGTGTCATTGAATGAAGTGTTTTTTATATTTTCATTGGAATGTCGAACAGTGGTTAATTTTTCTTTAACGTCATTCACTAATCGATTTGCTATTACTGCATTACTATTACGTTAGATTTTTTAATTATTTACATTGGGAAGAGAAAGTGTTGTGAGTGTATTACACAGACGTTTTTAGTTGTCACATCTTCTGGAGTTGTGCTCTAACCCCTTTTCCTGAAGGAACTGTGCAGCATCTTCCTCCGTCCGAATATTATTCAGTAACTCTGCAAAATTCATAGCAGACTTTGCAGTAACTAACTGTGAAAATAACGCAGTGGAGTTGACATTGCGCAGGAATATTGCTAGTCGGATTGGCGCGCTAGACGCACGAGTGGGAGAAAGTGTAACCATTCCGGGAATTCGGATTTTATAGTAGCGTACAGAAAGCTGAAAAGACGTAAACATTTTTTGTACTTAGTTTTTGGTCGGGGGTTGAATGGATTTGGCCCTAAAGGAGAGACCTGTTGCATTTCAGCTGTAACTGATTTGCGAAAGGTTGTTTGAAACGCCAATTTGTATTGGAAACACTATAGTGTGTTAACGGACGCGAGCAGATTGTACTGAATACGCGTCGTCAGTTGAGACGGACGGGCTGCGTCATCTTATACCGATTAAAATTGATGTAATAAATTACTAATTAAAACACACACTCTCACACACACGAATGTAACGTAAGACTAACAATACGTACCATTATGCAAAACAAACTTCCTGTTGTGGTGCGCTGTACAATGTGTGTAACCTAATATTGTACAAATTAGACGGTAAACGGAATCGTCTCTTCGTGAATCATATACAAATTTGTGTGTTTTTCTTTTGTTTTATTAATTCAATTTTTGTGTTGTATTACTTTTTCTTGCCTATATGATTATATAGAAAGAAAGTATTGTTTTCATGTCGATTTTTCGAATTTTGAGTTTTCACCGGATCTACACGTTTTCCAATTCCTTGAATCCATAAAAACATGTTTTTAACGGTTGGTGTAGTTGTGTGTGAACAAAATCAAGAACGGAAATGCGTACGAGTTAGATACCGCTAGAGGACCCGAGACGAACATTTTCATCAAAATTGGTCAACCGGAAGTACTAGTATTTGGTTTATTCAGTATAATAAACTAGTTTATTCAAGTCGTTTTTCACTTTCTTGCGATTTACTCAAAAACGGCTTCTACAATTTTTTTAAAAAATCGCGTCATTTACTAAATTCTTATGCTCTACAGATAGGGTAGGAGGAGGCGTCATGTCTGCTGAAGTTCTTGAGGAGGCTGTTGTCTCGAAGAAAAAGAAATGGTGGTGAATGGGGTGAAGGTCTCATTTGCAGAGTGAAAAGTAGATGTTTATCAGAGGGCCTGGGGTACTGATAAGCATACTTATCCACTAAGTCAGAAAGGTAAAAAAAAAATACGATGAGTATTTAATTGATGATTTTTAACAACGGTTTGCGATCGGAGAACAATGGCAATAATCAACTGATTGTAATTCACAATTATACGAATATAAATTTAACCACAATACAATAATTCACATAAGAATTGCTTTGTAAACATACTCGTACCAGTGACACATGTTTTTTTTATCGTACACCTGGGTTAAAATCATAAGTACGTATGGTAACTGAACGTTAATTGTGCGCCAACAGAAAAATTGAAATTGATGTTTGTGATTAGTAAATTGTTTATTTTTTTCACGATTATTTCTCCTCGTACCGGCCAAGTATACGAAGTGTGGCTAATAAATAACGAGACTGACGTTGTAAAAAAAAATTTTTTTTATACGTAATCATTTATTGTCACATTCAATACACACTCCTTCTCTATCCCTACAACGCTCCATGCGAATTTTCCATTTTTGGAAACAGTGCTAGAAGTCGATCTTCTGTCAGCTCCTTCAAGACACGTGTCGCTTTCTCTTTTACAGCTTCCACAGACTCAAATCTTGTCCCTCTTAATGCATATTTCACCTTAGAGAGAACAGGTCAAAGATAATAACATGTGATGAAACGTGGTTTTTTTACGTATGATCCGGAAACAAAATACCAATCCATGCCCTGGAAAAGCCGAACAACACCGAGAGCCAATAAAGCTCATATGAGCAAGTCAAAATTTACAGCAATGATGATTGTTTTTTTTATATCCATGGGATTGTATACCTTCACTGGGTTCCTTAAGATCAAACAATTAATCAATATTAATACCTTGAGGTAGTTTCTAAACTACTTGAAAGAGTAAGGAAAAACCGCCCCGAAATGTGGAAGAACAAATTATGGGTTCTCCACCAAGACAATGCGCCAGCTCATTCCGCGTTATCTATCAAGAGGTTCCTAGCGAAGTACAGCATCTCAGTGTTAGAACATCCACCTTATTCACCAGATCTTGCTCGATGTGACTTCTACCTGTTCCCTAAGGTGAAATGTGCATTAAATGGGACAAGATTTGAGACAGTGGAAGCTTTAAAAGAGAAAGCGGCACGTGTCGTGAAAGAGCTGACAGAAGATGATTTCCAGCACTGTTTCCAACAATGGAAAATTCGCATGGAGCGTTGTAGGGATACAGAAGGAGTTGATATTGAAGGTGACAATAAGTGATTATGTAAAAAATAAAAATCTGGTGTGAAACACTCACACAACTTTCTCTTGCCAATGCAAATAATTAATAATAAACCTAACATTATTAATAAAATATTAGAAATAAACAAAAACTAACCTCAAAAACATAACCTTATTTTAATCATGAGTGAATGACGCAAAATGACAATCGAACTCAGTTTGGCTTAAAAATACGGAAAATCACGCTTTCACGCTAAACTAGGGTCTGTAGAGAAAAATGCTCTAAAGAAAAGTTGTAGATCTTTTAATTTTCTATAAATTTAATTATATACACTTTTGTCGTAAAATGCATACTAAGACCGAAATGTTAAAAAAATCGATTTTTCTCACGTTTTCGTGAGAAAAAAAAACAGAAAATCGCAAATTACCGCTAAACTAAGCGTTATACAAAAAAATGTTTGAAATAAAAGTTGTAGAATTTTACATTCTCTACAACTTTTATTATATAACGTTTTGCGCTAAAATGCATATTAAAGCCGCAATCTTAAAAAGAAAAAGTTTTTACGTAAAAACAGCCTCAAGCAGAATTTCAGCAAACATGGCGCCTACCTTATATTGTAGAGCATAAAAAATGTAGTAAACTAGTTGATTTTAAAAAAAATCGTAGGACCAGTTTTTGAGAAAATCGCAAAAAAGTGAAAAATTATACGAATAAACTACTACTTCCGGTTGACCGATTTTGTTGAAAATGTTCGTGTCGGGTCCGGTAGTGATATGTAACTTAAGTTTCAAGTTCGTACGATGTTCCGTTCTTGAGATATTCTGTTCACATACACACACACACACACACACACACACACACACACACACACACAGACCAATCGCTAAAAACAAGTTTTTTGGGTTCAGGGGGTCTGAAAACGTATAGATCCGGTGAAAACTCGATTTCTTAAAATCGACATGAAAACAATACTTTCCTTCCTATATATTCATATAGGCAAGAGAAAGTAAAAATACAATTTTTTACGTCCGTCTCGTTACTTAATAATCGCACCTTGTATCGTACTGGTAAATTATGATCTTTTAGGCGTAGAAGGCACAAAATAAATATTAATTGACGTCGTTTTAGGCGTTCACGTTCAGCCATTACCGCCACTCGTGTCTTTTAGTGTGCTAGTATACACGGAATTAACGAGCGGAGATTAGATAAAGAATTTTAAAAAATCTGGTGTGAAACACTCACACAACTTTCTCTTGCCAATGCAAATAATTAATAATAAACCTAACATTATTAATAAAATATTAGATATAAACAAAAACTAACCTCAAAAACATAACCTTATTTTAATCATGAGTGAATGACGCAAAATGACAATCGAACTCAGTTTGGCTTAGAAATACGGAAAATCACTCTTTCTCTCTAAACTAGGCTCTGTAGAGAAAAATGCTATAAATAAAAGTTGTAGATCTTTTAATTTTTTATATATTTCATTATATACACTTTTGTCGTAAAATGCATACTAAGGCCGAAATCTTAAAAAAATCGATTTTTCACACGTTTTCGTGAGAAAAAAAACAGAAAATCGCTAATTACCGCTAAACTAAGCGTTTTACAAAAAAAAAGCTTGAAATAAAAGTTGTAGGTTTTCAAATTCTCTACAACTTTTATTATATAACATTTTGCGCTAAAATGCATATTAAAGCCGCAATCTTAAAAAGAAAATGTTTTTACGTGAAAACAGCCTTACCCAGAATTTCAGCAAACATGGCGCCTACCCTATCTTGTAGAGAATAAAAAGTTTAGTAAATGAAGCAATTTTTAAAAACATCGTAGGACCAGTTTTTGAGAAAATCGCAAAAAAGTGAAAAATTACACGAATAAACTACTACTTCCGGTTGACCGATTTTGATGAAAATGTTCGTGTCGGGTCCGGTAGTGGTATGTAACTTAAGTTTCAAGTCCGTACGATGTTCCGTTCTTGAGATATTCTGTTCACACACAGACACACACACACACAGACACACACACAGACCAATCGCTAAAAACATGTTTTTTGGGTTCAGGGGGTCTGAAAACGTATAGATCCGGTGAAAACTCGATTTCGAAAAATCGACATGAAAACAATACTTTCCTTCCTATATATTCATATAGGCAAGAGAAAGTAATAAACAAAAATTTAACTTCAATGAACATAACCGTATTTTAATCATCAGTGAAAGACGCAAATTTATAATCAACCTGTTTAGCTTTTAAATACGAAAAATAATTTTCACGCTAAAATAGGCTCTGTAGAGAAAAATGCTCTAAATAAAAGTTGTAGATCATTTAATTTCCTATAAATTTGATTATATACACGCTTGTCGTAAAATGTATACTAAGGCTGAAATCTTATAAAAATTTATTTTTTACACGTCTTCGTAAGAAAAAAACAAAATCGATAATTACCGCTAACTAAGAGTTATACAAAAAAATGTTTAAAATAAAAGTTGTAGGATTTTTAATTCTGTACATATTTTATTATATAAATTTTTGAGCTAAAATGCAGATAAAGCCTCAATCTTAAAAAAACAGTTTTTTTTACGTGAAAACAACCTCATCAAGAATTTCAGCAGTCCTAACGCCTACCCTATGATGTAAGTAAAGCATAAAAATTTTTTGTAAACGTTGCGATTATTAAAAAAAATCGTAGTACCAGTTTTTAAGAAAATCGCAAAAAAGTGAAAAATTACACGAATAAACTACTACTTCCCGTTCCACCGATTTTGATGAAAATGTTAGTGCCGGGTCCGGTAGTGGTGTCTCCCTTAAGTTTCAAGTTCGTACGATGTTTCGTTTTTGAAATATTCTGTTCACACACACACACACACACACACACACCCACACACACAAATCGCGAAAAACGTGTGTTTTAAGTTCAGGGGTTTTGAAAACGTGTAGATCTGGTAAAAAGTCGACATGAAAACAAAATCTCTCCTTTTTAAATATTCATATAGGAAAACGAAAGTAATAATATGCTAAATTATTATGTGTTAGGCGAACAAGGCACAAAATAAAATATTAATTGACATCGTTTTAGGCGTTCACGTTCAGCCATTACCTCCACTCGTGTCTTTTAGTGTGCTAGTATACACGGAATTAACGAGCGGAGATTAGATAAAGAATTTTAAAAAAATACACCTTTACAAATAACGGGTGATTCCAAAAGAGCGCCGGTTTTTAAACGGCTGGTAAATTTTTGTTTATCGGTTGGCAACATTGTTAGACCTCATTTCTATTTCGGAGAACATTCCGATTGACCATTCAGTTGTAGTTTCTCTTGTTCGCAGTGTTGTACTCTCGCAGCCTGTGTCTAACCATGGAGAAGTTTACTATTGCACAACGAGTGTTAATCGTCAAAACATTTTACCAGAGTGGAGAGAGTTATGCGGCTACTGTCAGGCGACTTCGCGGTACTCTAGGACGTAATGAAGCACCGAATGAATCAACAGTTCGCAGCCTCATGAAAAAGTTTTTTGAGACGGGTTCAACAGTCGACCTTAAAAGTTCTGTAAAACAATGTTGTTGCTCCGTGAACGGTTCCAGGATCGCATCATTTCTCGTAATTCCGACCATCAATGGCCACCAAGGTCGTGTGACTTGACGCCTTGTGACTTTCATCTTTGGGGTCATCTGAAGTCATTGGTGTATGCCAATAAACCCCGAAACATCAATGACATGAAGGAGGAAATTCGATGGGTTATCGGGCAAATGGAAGTCGAAACTTGTCGTGCGGTAATATCCAATTTCATGGACAGAGTTGATGCGTGCCAGCGCAGTAGAGGAGGACACATCCATGACATCATTTTTCATACATGAAATCGGAAGGTAAGATGAACTTGTTGATGTATTTATTGTCAGTTTTTCAATAAAATAAATCTCTTAATTTGATGTATCAAAACCGGCGCTCTTTTTGAATCACCCTATAACTCATATGTGTTGTGTTGTGTATACGTTTGATACGACAACAATGTGTTCCAATGATAATAAAATATTAAAAATATATATAACTCGTTTGACAGGTGAAAAACTCAAAAAATTGATAACGCTACCACCATCACACTTATCACTAGTGCCATTAAATTATTATTAATGGCTGAAACGGCGTAAATTACCACAGTAGTCATTATCGATTTAACAAATTTAAAAGTATATTCTTTTCTGTTAAAATGGATTTACATCGGATGTTCTTTTCTGTTAAAAAGGATTTACATCGGATGTTCTTTTCTGTTAAAAAGGATTTACATCGGATGTTCTTTTCTTTTAAAAAGGATTTACATCGGATGTTCTTTTCTGTTAAAAAGGATTTACATCGGATGTTCTTTTCTGTTAAAAAGGATTTACATCGGATGTTCGTTTCTGAGATTATTATTGTTGGTTAAGTGTTCAGCCGAAAGGCTGGTTTGAACCTCTAGAACTAGAGGCTTTACTAAGTAAAACGAGTAAGGTGTTTTACCATTGCCTTCTTCACTTCACTGAGTGGATTAATGTGCTTATCAGCATGCCAGGCCCTTTGAAAAGCATTTACTTTTCATTCGCAAGTGAGATCTTCACTTCATTCAGTACAGGATCTGTAACTAGTGTCTTTTACACCTCTACCTCTTCCACTCTTAAATATTTCAGTCATATAATTGGCTGACCATGTGATAGAAACACAACTTTTTTTACTTTCTCTTGCCTGTATGAATATATTGGAGGGAAAGTTATTGTTTTCATGTCGATTTTTCTAAATCGAGTTTTCACTGGATCTACACGTTTTCAGACCCCCTCCACCAAAAACGAAACATATTTTTAGCGATTACTGTGTGTGTGTGTGTGTGTGTACAGAGTATCTCAAGAACGGAACATCGTACGAACTTGCATCTTAAGTTGGATACTACTACCGGATCCGACACGAACATTTTCATCAGAATCGGTCAACCGTAAGTAGTAGTTTATTCGTGTAATTTTCCCCTATTTTGTAATTTTCTCATAAACGGCTCTTTCGATTATTTTTTAAAAATCGCCTCATTTTCTAAATTTTTTATGCTCTACACGATAGGGTAGGCGCCATGTCTGCTGAAATTACTGGAGAGGTTGTTTTCTCGTAAAATATTGTTCGTTTAAGATTTTTTAACTGTCTTTTTAGCGTAAAATTGTAAGTAATAAAAGTTGTGCAGAATTTAAAATCATATGTATAAAATCAAAATGTATGTAATGAAAGTTGTAGAGAATTTAAAATCATAAAACTTTTACTTCAAATTTTTTTTTTGTATAATGCTTTAGTTTAGCAGTAATTACCGATTGTCTGTTTTTTTCTCACGAAAACATGTAAATAATCGATTTTATAAAGATTTCAGCGTTATAAAGATTATACAAAAGTGTATAATAATCAAATTTATAGAAAATTAAAAGATCTACAACTTTTATGTAGAGCGTTTTTCTCTACAGAGCCTAGTTTAGCGTGAACGAGCGATTTCCCGTATTTTTAAGTCAACGGGAGGTTGATTTTCATTTTGCGTCTTTCACTCGTGATTAAAATTAGGTTCTGTTTATTGAGGTTATTTTTTTTGTTTATTTCTAATTTTTTATTACTAATGTTAGGTTTATTGTTAATTATTTGCAGTGGCAAGTGAACGTTGTGTAAGTGTTTCACGCCAGATTTTTTTATTATTTGTACATTGGCAAATGAAAGTCGCGTAAGTTTTTCACGGTTGATTTGTGTGTTTATATATTTTATCGTTACAAATTAGTTCAGTAATAAGGAAATATTATTGTGTTGGTTGTGACAACGGATGAAATGAATGAACAGGTGTCGTGTGAAGTCCACTCATGTCGACTCAGTGTGGGCAAAAGGAATCCGTGAGGAATTTTTAGAAAGTTGGATGAATCTAATGTGTCTGTCCGATGCAACTTGTACTAGTCAGTTGAGTTCTATTAATAATAGTCGAATCGTGTTAGCAGTGGTCAGTGGAATTGCCCGTTTTGATTGATGGCAGTGTAGATAGTAATTGTCACTTTCTCATGATTCTGGTATTCAATGTTTAATGTTGAATGAATACGGTGTGTTGTGATTATCTAACGACTTATTTCCCACTTGAAGCTAAAGACAGGTGCATTTTTATACGTGACTACAATATGTTTTCTTTTTTAGTTGAGTCCTCTGGTAAACAAGCCACCGGGCGAGTGGAACGAACAGAACAGTGTTCAAAAAATTTTGCTTACACTACACTTGCTCGTACCTTTCATGCTGTTGCATACTTTTACACGAAAAACTATTGAACCTAATATTGAATTTTAACCCCATAGATAGAATATAGACTGGAGTAAAATGTTTAAAACTTTGAAAAGGGTAGGAATTAAATACAAAGAAAGGAAAGTTATCTACGGTCTGTATAAGAATCATACTGATGTTTTGAGAATTGAGGGGTACGAAAAAGTGGCTGCTGTAAGAAAAGGTGTACGACAAGGTTGTTCATTGTCACCACTACTTTTTAACTTGTATATAGAAGAGGCTATAAATGAAGTGAAGGAGAAATTTGAGGCAGGAATAAAAATTCAAGGCGAAACAATAAAAATGCTGAGATTCGCTGATGATATAGTAGTATTAGCCGAGACAAAGAAAGAACTTAAAGATATCTTAAATGGAATGGATGAGATCATGAGAAAGGATTACTGCATGAAAATTAATAAGAACAAAACGAAAGTGTTGTGCAGTAGCAAGAATGGTTTAGAAGAGATGTGAAAATATGTAAAAGTAGGCATCGTAAACTTACAGTAAGTTGGGGAATTCTGCTATCTAGGGAGTAAAATAACAAAAGATGGTAAAAGCACAAGTGATATCAAAAGCAAAATTGCTCAAGCTAGAAAAGTTTTTGAAATGAAAAACAGCTTACTGACTACAAACATTGATTTACAGATTAGGAAAAATTTCTTATATCATTTTGTTTGGAGTGCAGCATTAGACGGAAGTGAAACGTGGGTGATAAGGGCTGTAGAAAAGAAGAGGATAGAAGCTTTTGAAATGTTGTGTTATATTTATACCAGATATATAGGGCTACCAGATTTTGGTAATTCTAAACTTCAGATTAACCCGGACAAAATGGAGGTTCGGTTTAAAGAAACACGGTGTACCGAGAGGTAAGTTGTGTTACTACAATTTGTTGTGTAATATGTAGACAAACTTTCGTTTGAACGTCTCGATTCCGTTTGAATGTTTTTAGGTCACGTGATATTGTTGAAGTGGTTAATTATAGTATAATAGTGCTTGTTGTAACTTAACTTTGTTTTAATTTTTCAATTAAAGTCGGTGAGAATATTTAAAAATCGCCCTGTTAGTTGATGTGTAGTTGGATAGTGAAAGAATTGTAATTTGTCACGCAACGCGCTGGGGGAAGTATTGTGCGCGCTTTCGTTTGTTTACTGGAAAGTAAACGAGCTGTTCTTATATTTTATTCGGCTGTCTCTTAATTAATAAAAATTTGGTGTGAAACACTTGTACAACTTTCTCTTGCCAATGCAAATGAATAATAATAATCCAAACATTAGAAATAAACAAAAATCTAACCTCAATAAACATAACCGAATTTTAATCATGAGTGAAAGACGAAAAATAAAAATTAACTTCTGTTTGGCTTAAAAATACGGAAAATAACTTATTCACGTTAAACTAGGCTCTGTAGAGAAAAAGGCGCTAAATAAAAGTTGTTTGTCTTTTAATTTCCTATAAATTTGATTATAGACATTTTTGTCGTAAAATGCATACTAAGACCGAATTCTTAAAAAAATAAATTTTTCACACGTTCTCGTGAGGCAAAAAAAAGAACAGAAAATCGCTAATTACCGCTAAACTAAGCGTTATATAAAAAAATATTTGAAATTAAAGTTTTAGAATTTTAAATTCTCTACAACTTTTGGTATACCTATACATTTTTGCGCTCAGATGCATGTTAAAGGAGCAATCTTAAAAAAAAAAAATTTTTTCGTGAAAACAGCCTCACTAAGAATTTCAGCAGACCGCGGCCGATCGCATGGACCATGTGCGCCCAGCCTTAGTGATTTTTCTTTCTTTCTCATTGAAATTTGTAAAATAATGGTTTTTTTAACGATTGCGGCCGTAATATGCATTTTACGATAAGAATGTCCGTTGACAATCAAAGTTATAGGAAATTAAAAAACCTGCAATTTTTATTCCAAGCCTTTTTTTCTGTAGCGCCTACGTAAACGTCAATTAATGATGTTCCGTATTTTTAAGTTCTACTGAGGTTGATTTTCAATTTAAACAGTTTACTCGTAATGAAATATATGGGTTATATGTTTTATTGTTTATGTTGGCAAGTATACGGCGTGTGTGTGTTTCACACCGGATTTTTCATACAATGTGTAAGCTAGAGGTGGAAAAAGGAACGTTTCCATGTATTATACCAATTACTATACCGATCAAATTGTGGTAAAATATCATCTGGAGTATTTGCATTAAAACAAATTACCAGATTAAATGATAAAAAATTGCTAATAGCAGCTTATCATGTTTTAATTTTATCTCATATAAGTATGGGGTAATTCATCACAGTGTAACATGGAAAGAGTTTTTAAAATACAGAAAAAGCTCTCAGTGTATGATGGGAGTCAGCCACCTTACCTCATGCAGATCACTATTTAAAGAGCTGCAATTGCTCACAGTTTCTTCTTTGTACATTTTTGAAGTGATAATGTACGTAAAGCAAAATACCTTTTTACAGAATTTAGAGAGTTGGCGAGTTGGTAACGTGCTCGCCTCTCATCATGCGGTCTTTGGTTCGAATCCCGTTCAGGCACGGCATATTTTTATTCGTTAGAAAAAAATCATTTCATCCTTCACCATCTGCATTAGCAGTAATTGCAGAAGAGTCGGACGTTAAACCCCACAAAAAAAATTCAGAATTTAGATGTTCACAACCACTGCACAAGAAACAGAGTCGATTATTATGTTGCTAATCACTAAATCACTAAATTGTTTGAACAAAAACCAACTTATTCAGGTAGAAAATACATCAATAAATTGCCACAAGGTTTAAAAAGTTGACAATTTTTAAGTCGTTTTAATAAAAAAAGAAGCTAAAACAATATTTGATTGATGAAACACAGTGTGGACGAATTCCTTTCTAAATAGTTTTTGGTTGAAAAGTATTTAACTTTTAATTAAACAAATATTAAGTACTATTTCATACAAAGGGGTTCATGACAAGCATACTGAGTTACGCAGTAGCGGAAACAAATTATTGGTAAGTGATGAATTTATTATTGTGTTTGACTTAATAATTTTGCGTGATATTTGATACAATGGGGTTCATAACAAGCCCTATGAAGTAAGCAGTAGCAGAAACAAATTTTTGGTGGTAAGTGATGAATTTATCATTGTGATAAACTTTTTGTTTATCAGTGTTATCTTGACATGTCCTATACTCACTTTTGAAGTCTCCTGGATGCAAAAAAACCTGGTGTGAAACACTCACACAACTTTCTCTTGCCAATCCAAATAATGACCAATTTAACCTAACATTAATATTAAAACATTAGAAATTAACAAAACACTTAACATTATTTTAATCATGAGTGAAAGACGCATAATGAAAATCGACCTGAGTTAAGCTTTAAAATACGGAAAACCACTCTTTCACACTAAAGTAGGCTCTGTAGAGAAAAATGCTAAACATGCAAGTTGTAGATCTTTTAATTTCCTATAAATATGATAGACTATATACATTTTTGTCGTAAAACGCATACTAAGGCCGATATCTTAAAATAATTATTTTTCACACGATTTCATAAAAAAAACAGAAAATTGTTAATTACCGCTAAACTAAGCGGTATAAAAGAAGATTTTTGTTATAAAAGTTGTAGGACTTAAGATTCTCTTTTTATTTTTATTACATAAATTTTTGCGCTAAAATGCATACTAAAGCCGTAATTTAAAAAAAAAATTATTACGTATAAAAAGCCGTACCAAGAATTTCAGCAAACATGGCGCCTTCCCTATCTTGTAGAGCATAAAAAATTTAGCAAACCACGCGATTTAAAAAAAAATCGTAGGACCAGTTTATGAGAAATTCGCAAAAAAGTGAAAAATTACACGAATAAACTACTACATCCGGTTGACCGATTTTGATGAAAATGTTCGTGTCACGTCCGGTAGTGGTATGTAACTTAAGTTTCGAGTTCGTACGATGTTCCGTTCTTGAGATATTCTGTTCACACACACACACACACAGACCAATCGCTAAAAACATGTTTTGTTGGGTTCAGGGGGTCTGAAAACGTGTAGATCCGGTGAAAACTCGATTTCGAACAATCGACATGAAAAAAAATACTTTCCTTCCTATATATTTATATAAGCAAGAGAAAGTAAAACAATTAAAAACCCGTCGGAGTGAGATTGAAATGTCCACTTGGTGATTTGAAATGAGACGAGTGTAATCGTTTGTCGTTTCTACGCATGTTGTTGAATCACGTGTTTTTTTTTATTTGAGTAATTTGTGTTTTTTGTTAATTGAGATCAAGTAAACGTTGCGTTTTGTGTTGTAAATAACTTGGCAAGGTGGCCGGTAAGTAATAACGGAACGCGGTCTCGTTCGGTATGCTAGGGAGTTGATGACAGCATTTCTGGTGCATGTTTACACAGTCAGCCGAACTGTTTTGTAAGTGTTTGTGTGCGCGCGCCTTTGTGTTTATTACAGAATATCTTAGATGCTTTGAATGGTTCCCTTATGCGATAATAATAACATATTTAGCTTGCCTACCTACATGTTCTATAACGGGTACTGCTTTTAATATCCTTATACAAGGAAAGTATTGTTATCATGTCAATTTTCCGAATTGAGTTTTCACCGGATATAGCTACACGTTTTCAGACCCCCTAAACTAAAAAAAAAAAACATGTTTCTTAGCGATTGTTGTGTGTGTGTGTTTGTGAATAGAGTATCTACAGAACGGAACACCATACGAACGTAAAACGTGAAACTTAAGTTACGAGGGTAGGCTGATAAGTAATGCACACATGCTTGTAGAAGACGAACAAAAAGAAATAGCAAGATGGGGTAAATAACAAATTAAAGTACAAATCTTAACCTACCAAATTATCTATTTATTTTTCAATATAGTCACCGTTAAGCATTACACATTTCTCCCAACGTTTAACAAGTTTTTTCATTCCGTCACTGAAAAATTCTTCCGACTTTCCTCGAACCCAGGACGCAATAGCTGCCTTCACCTCATTGTCCGAGCTGTAATGATTACCCTTAAGGTCTCTCTTCAGTAGAGGAAAAAAATAAAAATCGCAAGGCGCAAGGTCGGGAGAATACGGAGGGTGTAAAATTGGTTGAAACTTCAGGTTTCTCAGAGCCTCTCCAGTTGCACGCGAAGTGTGTGGACGAGCATTGTCGTGTTGCAAAATTATTGGCGCCAGGTTGCCTCTAACACGACAAACTCGACGTCGGAGGTGTTTCAGAGTCTGTATATACTGAGCAGAATTTACCGTTGCCCCTCGTTCCAGATAATCAGTCACATAAACTCGGCGAGCATCCCAAAACACAGTCAAAAGAATTTTTTTTGCGGACGGTTGTGTTTTGAACTTTTTCACAACAGGAGAATGTGGATGACGATATTCAGCGCTCTGCCTTTTTTCTTCGGGATCGTAATGATGAACCCATGACTCGTCCCCCGTCACAATATTCAAAAGAAAGTCGTCTCCTTCGTCACGGTAGCGCTTCAAAAGTTGTTCACAGCATTCCAATCGACGCTGTTTATTCTCGTCTGTCAGACGGCGTGGTACCCATCGTGCACAGATTTTACGGTATCCCAATTGTTCAATAATGAAGCCAACACGTTCCTTAGATATTCCAATTTGGTTTGCGATACGCTGTTGAGTGATTCGCCGGTCATTTTGAATCAAATCATCGATGAGTTTGCGACGATTATCGTCTGAGGCAGTGATTGGTCGTCCACTGCGTGTTTTGTCAACAATTAAGGCTTTTCCAGGTTGGCAATCACGAAATTTTATTACCCAACGATTCACAGTAGACCTATCAACAGTATCGTCACAATAAACAGCCTTTAAACGACGATAAATCTCACTAGGATTCACTTTCTCAGCAGTTAAAAATTCGATAACAGCGCGTTGTTTAATTCTCGTTGACATAGCACCAGAACACGACGCCATACTTCCACTACTCAAAACAAACTGAATGAAAGCAACGCCTTCAAACTGCGCAGGCTTGTAGAGGAGAAATAGTACTTCCACATGCCACCAGGCGCGCTACTGAAGTTTATTTAGTTGTCTTCTACAAGCATGTGTGCATTACTTATCAGCCTACCCTCGTATTTAGTCTTCTGCTACCGGACCCGGCACGAACATTTTCATTAAAATCGGTCAACTGGAAGTAGTAGTTTATTTGTGACATTTTTCACTTCGTTGCGATTTTCATAAAAATCGCCTCATTCAGTAAATTTTATTTCACATTATATATTTGCGACGCATTTTTTGTAACATTTGCTTTGTAAAATGCTTAGTTTAGCGGTAATTAGCAATTTTTTGATTTTTTTCTCACGAAAATATGTAAAAAGTCGATTTTTTATGATTTCAGCCCTAGTATGCATTTTACGACAAAAGTGTATAGCTATAATCAAATTTATAGGAAATCAAAAGATCTACAACTTTTGTTTTAAGCATTTTTCCCTACAGAGCCTAGTTTAGCGTGAAAGCGTGATTTTCCGTATTTTTAAGCCAAACTGAGGCAGATTTTCATTTTGCATCATTCAGTTATGTTTAAAATTAGGTTATATTTTTCATTATTTGCGTTGTTGTTGTTGTTGTTTAGGTCATCAGCCGAAAGGCTGGTTTGAACCTGTAGAGGTTTTACTAAGTAAAACGAGGAGTGAGGTGGTTTACCTTTGCCTTCCTCACGGAGTGGAAAAGTATGCTTATCAGCATGCCGGGCCCTCTGAAAAGCACATATTTCCCACTCTGTAAATGACACCTTCACTTCATTCACCACAGGGTCTGGCTGTATAGTGAAATTCATCACTTTCAGAGGAGATAACTCTTGATTAGTGTATTTTACACCTCTACCTCTTCTGTTCTTAAATGATTCAGTCATTTAATTGGCTGACCATGTTTTAAGAAACAGAACTATTTTTTTTTACCCTGCAACGAACAGAATGAGTGTAAAAAATTTGACACTCCACCTGTCTGTTATGGGTAGATTATTTGCATTAGCAAGAGAAATTCGTGTGAGTGTTTCACCCCAGATTTTTCGACAAATATTACGAATTATCGAATATCGAATGAACTCGTGCATACTAACTTAGATTCTGAAACGTTGACATTTTATCCTTTTTCCGTTGGCCACGAATGTTGACAAACGGGGGCCTGGTAAACTAAATCATTAAGGATTTTTTTGCAGTTGGCTGCAACTCTTTTAATTAATTTATTTATTTGATTCTTTAACCGGTTTTATTGTAGGTGATTCACAAAATTAAATATTGTTGGAATGTGTTTCTTTATTGATGCGGATAGAGATTAAAAATTTAATAGTGCGATTTGCTAATTATATTATAGAGTAGTTGTGATTTAATTATTATTGAATTCCTAGACATTTTTTTCATAATTAACCGTCGTCGATTAATTGAATTGCTTTCTAATTTATCACTTTAGTTTAATTAATAATAACTGGTGTTTCTTGCTGCTTATTACTAATCATTCGTAGTGGGAAATCAAGAAATTCCAGGATATCGCTGGTATTCTTCATCGGTTCGGTGACCTTATTTTTAGTATCTATTTAAAAAATTAATTCATCAAAACTGTTATAATTTTTTTCGCACTCTTAACGTCTAGTTTGTATAGTCCTCCTTTTTATAATTTGTATTTAGAACTTAATTAACGTGTCACCTTTTTGTGCCCGTAACGGGCAAGTGGAATATTAAATTAATTGCACTCGATCAGCTGGTTCCAGGGCTACAAAAAATAGTTCTGTTTCTTATCACATGATCAGGTAATTATATTACTGAACTATTTAAGAACTGAAGGGGTAGAAATATAAGTATAATTCAGCTTATTTAACAAAATTTTTATGCTTTACAAGATAGGGTAGGCGCCATGTCTGCTGAAATTCTTGTAGAGGCTGTTTCCACGTAAAAAATTGTTTTTTTTTTTTAAGATTGCGGGTTCAATAAATGCATTTTAGCGAAAAAATTGACATAATAAAAGTTGAAGACAATTTAAAATCCAACAACTTTTTAAAAAATTTTTTTTGTAACGCTTATTTTAGCGGTAATTAGCAATTTTCTGTTTTTTTCGCCACGAAAACGTGTGAAAAATTTATTGTGTTTCTAGATTTCGGCCTTAGTATTCCTTTTACGACAAAGTTTATGTAATCAAATTTATAGGAAATTATAAGATCTAATATTTTTTTAACCGCATTTTTCTCTACAGAGCTTAGTTTAGTGAAAAAGAGTGATTTTTTGTATTTTTAAGCCAATCTGAGGTTGATTTTCACTTTGCGTCTTTCACTCAGGATTAAAATCAGGTCACGTTGTTGAGGTTATATTGGTCATTATTTGCATTGGCAAGCGAAAGTTGTGTTGAGTGTTTCACACCAGATTGTGTTTGTTAATAGGATCGTGATGTCGATCAGTTTGTATGAAGTTAAATTGTGACGGACAATCGGATTTCACCGTCGCTTTATGATAATGTTTTTGTTGGAGGTGGTGGTGGTGGTGGGGCGCGTGAGGTTAATCTGAAAAGGTTTCGCTGTTGAATTATGAAATAACAAATGTCCGACTAATTGATAAAAACATTACGTTTGTGTACATTGGCGCGATGAAATTATTAATGCGTTGGTACAGTGAAAATCAATCAGACGTCGTGTACCCGGTGCCCCGTAATTGATGTTACCCTTTGTAATGTTGGTGTTTTAAATTGAATTCAGTATTTTATGCACTTGACCCAAAGAAACGACGAAATCTTTTTGAAATTTCAGAAATCTTTATAACCGATGAATATATTTTATAGTAATATGTATTCACGAGGTTTCCGAAAGTAAAAAAATTGTTGTGAAACACTCTAGCGACTTTCTTTTGCCAATGCAAATAATTAACAATATAACCTTACATTAGTAATAAGATATTAAAAGTAAACAAAAAACTAATCTGAAAAAACGCGTAATCTTATTTTAATCATGAGTAAAAGACGCAAAATGAAAATCAACCTCATTTTAGCTTCAAAATACGGAAAATCACTTTTTAACGCTAAACTAGGCTCTGTCGAGAAAAATGCCCCCCAAAAAAAGAAAATGCTCCATATTACAGATCATATTACAGATAACATATTTTAGATCTTTTGATTTCCTATAACTTTAATTATATACACTTTTGTCGTAAAATCCATACTAAAGCTGAAATCTTGAGAAAAAAAATTTTCTTTTTTTTACTCAATTTCGTGAAAAACCCCCAGAAAATCGCTAATTATCGCTAAACTAGGCGTTATACAAAATAATGTTCGAAATAGAAGTTGTAGGATTTTAAATTCTCCACATCTTTAATTAGGCTTTATCATAGGCTACTCTGCCCATTACAGACAGGTGGAGTGTCAAATTATTTACACTCAATCTGTTTGTTGCAGGGCTAAAATAAATAGTTCTGTTTCTTATCACATGGTCAGCCAATCAAATGACTGAATCATTTAAGAACAGAAGAGGTAGAGGTGTCAAAGACACTAGTCAGAGTTATCTTCTCTGAAAGTAATGAATTTCACTATACAGCCAGACCCTGTGGTGAATGAAGTGAAGGTGTCATTTGCAGAGTGGAAAATATGTGCTTTTCAGAGGGCCCGGCATGCTGTTAAGCGTACTTTTCCACTCAGTGAGGAAGGCAATGGTAAACCACCTCACTCCTCGTTTTACTTAGTAAAACCTCTACAGGTTCAAACCAGCCTTTCGGCTGTTGACCTAAACAACAACATAGGCTACATTTTTGCGCTAAAATGCATATTAAAGTCGCAATCTTAAAAAACATTTTTTTTTACGACAAAACAATCTTCTCAAGAGTTTTGAGTAGACTTGACGCCTACCCTATCTTGTAGAGCAGAAAAAGTTTTGTAAATGAAGCATTTTTTTAAAAAAATCGTGTTTTTGAGAAAATCGCAAAAAAATGGCACATTTTTTATGTTTTACAAGGTAGCCTGCTGAAATTTTTGGGGAGCACGTGCTCTCGTAGAAAAAAATTTTCTTTGGTTTTTTTTTTAATAAACTGCCGTAGTATGAATTTCGGCGCAAAAATGTACGTGGGGGTACCCAAAAGAAACCGGAATTATTTTTTAAAACTATTTATTTTTAATTTTTTTACAAAAGAACCTTATCCCCTTCAAAATACTCTCCATTACAACTAATACATTTGTCCCACCGGTGCTTCCACTGTTCAAAACATTTTTTGTACTCCTCTTCAGTGATGGCTGCCAGCTCATCCGTCGCTTTTTCTTGACATCATCAACGTTGTTAAATCGGAGACCTTTCATGCCCCTTTTCATGCGTGGGAACAAGAAAAAATCACACGGATCCAGATCGGGTGAGTACGGTGCGTTTGGTAGCACAACCATGCCGTTTTTCGCCAAAAACTGGGTAACCGAGATTGCCGTGTGTGCAGGCGCGTTGTCGTGGTGGAAAAACCAGTCCCCTGTCTGCCACAAATTAGGTATTTTACGACGAATGCTGTTTCGTAGTCTTCTTAACACTTCAAGATAAAAAGCTTGATTTACCGTCTGGCCTGGTGGAACGAACTCTGAATGGACAATTCCCCTCACATCAAAAAAACAAATCAGCATTGTTTTGATGTTCGATCTGACTTGACGACTTTTTTTTGGTCGGGGTGATAATGAAGTCTTCCATTGACTGGATTGTTGTTTGGTTTCTGGGTCGTACCCATAGCACCAAGACTCGTCACCCGTAATGATCTTTGACATGAAATCTGGATCAGTTTCAAGCTGTTGTTTCAAATCACTACCCGTTTCAATTCGACGTTCCTTTTGAGTGTCTGTCAGAACCCGAGGCACAAACTTGGCAGCGACTCTTTTCATTGTCAAGTCTTCTGTTAAAATGCGTTGTACTGAGGTCCAAGATAACCCACTAACCTGTGATATTTGGTCAATGGTCTGTCGTCGGTCTGTTCGTACAATTTCTTTCACTTTCACAACATTTTCGTCTGTTCGGGAAGTCGACGGTCGTCCAGAACGAGGTTTGTTCTCAATCGACATGTCGCCATTTTTAAAGCGCAAAAACCACTCGTACACTTGGGTTTTTCCAATAGCGTCGTCTTTGTAAGCTGTGTTCAACATTACAACTGTTTCCTCCGCGGCGTTTTTACTGAGCAAGAAGCAAAATTTCACAGCCGCACGTTGTTCATTAAAACTTGCCATCATGAAAAACGACACGAGCACAAAACAGCACTAGCGAGAACAATCACTGCACGAGAACAGAACAAGCTAGATCAACGAACAAAATGGCATTGAACTGGCAATGAGTAGCGCTACAAGCAGCCTAGTGGCGGGAATTTGTACTGCACAAGCTCCGCCCACAGCAGAGCTATTCCGGATACTTTTGGGTACCCCCTCGTATATAGGCCTTATAAAAGTTGTAGGAAATTTAAAAGCCATCAACTTTTATTTCCAAAATTTCTATGTGTAACGCTTAGTTTAGCGGTGATAAGTAATTTTCTGTGTTTTATTCATGAAAATATGTATAACAAAAATTTCTTGTTTAATGATTTTAGCCGTAGTATTATTCATTTTACGACAAATGTGTATGGAATCAAATTTATAGAGAATTAAAAGATGAACAGCTTTTGTTTTGAACATTTTACTCTACAGAGCCTTGTTAGCGTGAAAGAGTGATTTTCCGTATTATATTAAGCGAAACAGAGGTTGATTTTTATTAGCCTATGCGTCTTTCATTAATGATTAAAATAAGGTTATGTTTTTTGACGTTTAGAGTTTTGTTTATTGTTAACGTTTTATTATTAATGTTAGGTTATATTATTAATTTTTGCTCTGGCAAGATAAAGTTGTGTGAGTGTTTTACACTAGATTTTTTTGTTGAAATTTTCGGGGACACCGGTATTTTGACAACTATGTTGATAATATTAATTTAAATAGTATTGTGAAAATAAGCTTGTAGCTTTCTGTGTACATATTTTGATCGTTACAGATCGTTTTGTATCGTTTCCCCACATCTCCTCTCCTAGCCCTCCGGGCTCATTTCTATTAAAATTCAATTAAAATGACCACTCCTCCGACCTAACAAATTGATGGACGTACATGTTTTGTATGTATTCGCTTACTCACACCTCGCGCATTTTTATTATATGCGGACATAATGTGATAGCCCGTATCATGTTTTAATTTTGTTAACCCCTCTTTAGTTTCTACCCGTCTCGTCTGCAATATAATTGGTGAAATTAAATAACAGCTAATTATGCATATTTTGCACCCTTATGTGATTTATTATTAACATGCTTTATTGGTTTTTTTTGTTACATTTTCATTGAATCTGTTTATAGCGTGGTAATATCGGAGATTTTAACTCTTTTGTTATAAATTACGATGACGGTGATTTATTTTTTTCAACTTGGCTAGTCTGGGCGTCTTTGTTGTGCTAGCTAGCACAAACACACGTCAGTCATTGATTGTTGTTTGTCATTGTTCATTGATTGTCATCACCCGTAACGCTGGTTTGAACCTCTAGAGGCTTTACTAAGTAAATCGAGGAGTCAGGTGGTTTACAATCAAGAGGTTTCAGTGAAAACAACCGTAGTCCAAACTACGCCAATTTTAGTTGTGCGTGCCATCTTGTAGTGGACTCTTGCATCCATTATTTATGTACGAGGGTAGGCTGATAAGTAATGCACACATGCTTGTAGAAGACGAACAAAAAGAAATAGCAAGATGGGGTAAATAACAAATTAAAGTACAAATCTTAACCTACCAAATTATCTATTTATTTTTCAATATAGTCACCGTTAAGCATTACACATTTCTCCCAACGTTTAACAAGTTTTTTCATTCCGTCACTGAAAAATTCTTCCGACTTTCCTCGAACCCAGGACGCAATAGCTGCCTTCACCTCATTGTCCGAGCTGTAATGATTACCCTTAAGGTCTCTCTTCAGTAGAGGAAAAAAATAAAAATCGCAAGGCGCAAGGTCGGGAGAATACGGAGGGTGTAAAATTGGTTGAAACTTCAGGTTTCTCAGAGCCTCTCCAGTTGCACGCGAAGTGTGTGGACGAGCATTGTCGTGTTGCAAAATTATTGGCGCCAGGTTGCCTCTAACACGACAAACTCGACGTCGGAGGTGTTTCAGAGTCTGTATATACTGAGCAGAATTTACCGTTGCCCCTCGTTCCAGATAATCAGTCACATAAACTCGGCGAGCATCCCAAAACACAGTCAAAAGAATTTTTTTTGCGGACGGTTGTGTTTTGAACTTTTTCACAACAGGAGAATGTGGATGACGATATTCAGCGCTCTGCCTTTTTTCTTCGGGATCGTAATGATGAACCCATGACTCGTCCCCCGTCACAATATTCAAAAGAAAGTCGTCTCCTTCGTCACGGTAGCGCTTCAAAAGTTGTTCACAGCATTCCAATCGACGCTGTTTATTCTCGTCTGTCAGACGGCGTGGTACCCATCGTGCACAGATTTTACGGTATCCCAATTGTTCAATAATGAAGCCAACACGTTCCTTAGATATTCCAATTTGGTTTGCGATACGCTGTTGAGTGATTCGCCGGTCATTTTGAATCAAATCATCGATGAGTTTGCGACGATTATCGTCTGAGGCAGTGATTGGTCGTCCACTGCGTGTTTTGTCAACAATTAAGGCTTTTCCAGGTTGGCAATCACGAAATTTTATTACCCAACGATTCACAGTAGACCTATCAACAGTATCGTCACAATAAACAGCCTTTAAACGACGATAAATCTCACTAGGATTCACTTTCTCAGCAGTTAAAAATTCGATAACAGCGCGTTGTTTAATTCTCGTTGACATAGCACCAGAACACGACGCCATACTTCCACTACTCAAAACAAACTGAATGAAAAGTGATGGTCTTTTTTTATATTGTCTGGTTACGCGTGAATTTTTAATGTTGTAGCTTATTGTTTATGTGCGTGGGTAGTTGTACAAAGAAAGGAAAGATTGTGTTTAGCTGAAGAGACGAAGTGAGGCAGATACGGCTTAAAGAAGAAAACGAGGAAGGAGTTTATAAGATTATTTACTACGTAATATTGTACTGTGCATAGGTAGTAATTTTCAGCCGTGCCTTTAGAAGATTACTTTCACCTTGTAGCCTATACGTTATGAACGAACTGTGTACACCGGCCGACAACTTAAGACTTAACGCTTTTAAGTTAACCTTGCCGTACTTATTATTTAACTGCTTTGTTTTGTTGCCCCCGCCAATAAAGCTGTACTGGAATATCTGAAGATTCATCTTACATTCGTGGTTAAGTTTACATCCATTATTTAAATAATGCTGTACGTTGTTGCTCGTAACGTGGATACGCACGTTGCGGTTACCCGCGTGACACGGCGGTTGTTGTAAACAATGTAAAGCATTTATGTTTTGTACACGCGGTACGATGCGGTTGACCGGTAGGCACCGCGTTTGCTTTTGAAGTCGGTGGTTCCAAAAATCCCGTAATGATTTTATCTGCAATAACCGATTTTGAAGAAAAAATGTCTTAAAACATTATGTTTGGAGTGTAGCATTATACGGGAGTGAAACGTGGGTGATAGGGGCTGTAGAATAGAAGAGGATAGAAGCTTTTGAAATGTGGTGTTATAGGAAAATGTTAAAGATTAGGTGGGTAGACAAAATAAGTAATTTAGAGGTTCTTAGGCGAGTGGATGAAATAAGATGTATATGGAAGCATCTTACCAAAAGAAGGGATAGGCTAGTGGGGCATATCTTAAGACAACCAGGCATTTGGCTATCAATAATGGAGGGTAATATTGAGGGAGTAAATTGTAGAGGGAGGCAAAGATTAGAAAATATATAAAGCAAATTACAAAAGATGTAGGGTGTTACAGGTATGTAGATATGAAACGACTTGCGCAAGATAGAACAGGGTGGAGAACTGCATTAAACCAGTCGAGAGACTGATGACAAAAAAACCGATTTTGATATAAATGTTCGTGTCGGGTCTTGCAGTGGTACTTACTTGGTAGCAATATTAAAATTTGTCACCTCTGTCTGTCCGTCCGTCACACCTATATGAGGTGTGGCTATTAAATAACGAGACTGATTAATTATTAATATATTAAATAACAGTACAGCCACCAGCCTCGGCATCTACCAAACCGATAAGTTGGTTAGCTAGGATTGACACCTGGTTTCAAAAAAAAGAAACCATCAGAAGGGTATTCCATATAGCCTTGACATTTGCTTGCTTTCTGTAGTGCGGCGCCTGCGGCCGTAGCTTAGGACTTGAGTGAACAAGCAATGTGACTTCTCAGGCCGACTGAGTCTGTATTTAATATGTGCATTTACAATAAATTTTATTAATTGAAAAAAATAAAAATGATTTTTGAAGTAGTAGTAGTAGCACACCCAGTTTTGCGCCTCTCCACCAACCTTCTTTCCAGTGAAAAATATTTCTTTTTGCCCTGCAAATGACACCTTCAGTTCTTCTGTTCATTACTTGGTTTGGGTTTATAGTAAAATTAATTACATTCACATTAGATAACTAATAATAAATTAATAAACTCTGCCCATAACAGACAAGTGGAGTGTCAAATTATTTACACCCCATCTGTTAGTTGCAGGGCTAAAATAAATAGTTCTGTTTGTTATCACATGATCAGCCAATTAAATGACTGAATCATTTAGGAACAGAAGATGTAGAGGTGCAAAAGACACTAATCAGAGTTATCTCCTCTGAAAGTAATGAATTTCATTATACAGCCAGACCCTGTGGTGAATGAAGTGAATGTGTCATTTGCAGAGTGGAAAATATGTGCTTTTCAGAGGGCCTGGCATGCTGATAAGTGTACTTTTCCAATCAGTGAGGAAGGCAATGGTAAACCACCTCACTCCTCGTTTTACTTAGTAAAACCTCTAGAGGTTCAAACCAGCTTTTCGGCTGATGACCTAAACAACAACAACAGATAACTAATCAGTGTTTTTTTTTTTACCTGTGTCACCGCCACCCCTTCTAATTAATCATTTACTTTGATGCCGGCCTTCAATACTTTTCGCGGCCTTTGTCGGCGCGGTAGGCCCTTTGGCTTCGTACCGACAGAGGCCTTTGTCATCAAGGCCGAGCCAGTTAACCGCCTCCTACCATAGCGCTCTCGGCCACTATAAAAAAAAAACGCTCCACTGAGCCATGAGATTCAATTCCGATCCAGACAGCAGAGGAGACTTCCATCACGGCACAAGGCTACAGGACTCCAGCGAAGACTAATCGACGACCCCGCTAGAGAGACGATGATGCTTCCACTCGCCGACCCGTCACCGTGAGCCGTCGACCGGACCGTCATCGCCTGCTGACGCTTGTTATGCCCACAGCGGTCCCTAAACCGCCCACTGACCCGACGAATCGGCCATCGACGCACTAATGCGAGGGAAAAAGATTATGTCTCCGCTGGACGACGTCTACGACCGACGCTTCCTATCAAGACGACCACTGCTTATACGGCCCTTTTTAAGGCCACCTAAAAATTAAAGGTTTCAACTCCCCGCTTAATTACGCCATCCGGTGACACCTGTATCTCTTCTGTTGTTAAAAGATTGTCATGTATAATTGGCCGATCCTGTGATAAGAAACAGAACTATTTTTTGTAGGCCTCCATTGCGAATAATTCAACACTCCACGTGCATGGTAATGGCAACGTAAAGTTATGCTTGTTGGTGTATCACGCATTGAAATCGGAAAGCCCTCGTGTCACGCACGAGATGAATTCATGAAAGTGTACTGTATATTTTCAACATAATCAAGTATGATGATAGTGCATGGGGGATGTAAAGTGGTAAGAACACCGTTCTTGTAATTTGGGTAATGAGTTTTCTTGTTTTTATTTTACGTAGTCGGCTTGGAAATGGAATTTGTCAGCGAAGCTTTTGGGCAATGAAATGAGGGTGGTGGGGAAAGTCAGGTACGAAGTAAGAGTAAGGGTGGTAAATGAATAAGTTGAGAGATGTCGGGGATATGTTGGTGGTAGTTTGTATTTTCCAAATTTGATTTTCAGGTGAAGACGGGTGGATAGATTGTTTAAGAGAGAGAGAAAGAGTGAGTGACAGTGAGTGGTGAAGGGGGGAGATAGAGAGAGAGAGAGAGTGAGAGAGAGAGAGATAGAGAGAGAGCGAGTGTGTGTGTGTCTGTATTAGTAGGTGACGTATGTATACAATTTACGGTCTGTAGTCGTAGTGGTGTGTATTGCGCCTGTCTGTATTTTTTTTTTCAAAAAGGAGGGAAAATAGGAGAAATGAACTTTTCTCCATTGTATATATGTGTGTTCGTGTGTGTGTGTGTGTGTTGTGTAGTAGAATTGTGCCTGCTTTGGGTGCCGTAGTTGAGTTTGGGGATGGGTAGTAAGTAAATGGAATAGTACAGATGATGTGATGCAACGACTATACAGTGGGGTAGGTTTGCGGAAGGGAACGGCCGGGATCCGTAAGGAACGTCGGGGTTTCTCTTCTTCATTCTCTCGCGTCTTATCTTGTGTTGAACGCACGCCCGCGCGCGCGTTCCACGCTATCTCTGTTGGAAATTACATTGCTCTCCCTTCTACCGCCATTCAATTTGTATTAGTGAAATGTTGGTGGATCGTTTCGTTGCCATATAGTTTTGTATTTGTGTACCAGTTTTTCTTTATGTGTGTTTAGTTATGGATTCCATAAACAAATTATGTTAGCTTAAAAAGTGATCGTAACCAGTTTTGTGTACTAGGTATGTATAGGTACAGTCGGCTCCTGTTACAAGGTACTTCATCTCTTGTTTTATATAATTATCTTGAAACACACACGACTTCCTCATTCCAATATACAGTTCAGCCGTTCTAAGTTTGCTCCTAATGTAAACAAATAATGACGTCACTGAGCATGCGCATTATATCTAAATGTGTACACGCTGATTAAAAAGTAACAACTAAATAATTTCAAAAGTATTTAAATACAAAATACTTTTAAAAGTATTTTTCTAAATGAAATTGTTAGGCCTACATCATATCACGACTGATTTTTTTAGTACTTTAAGTACTTAATTTAAAAAATAGTTAATTTAATAGGAATACGACATCCACAAAGTCACGGACTCTAGCGTGCACCCTGTAGTAGCTGGTTTTGGTTTGTTGACAGTAGGAGCAAACTTAGAGCGGCTGAACTATTGTTAATCTATATAAATAAAATTGTGATTTTGTCTGTGCAATTTTTCAAATTGCCCCAAATTTTGTTTCTACGCCAGATGTACCACGTAAACACCGATAATAAGTACAGCTGAATTTTTGTTTGTTTGTATGTTACGGCATCACACGAGAACCGCTGGACCAAATTCAATAAATTTCGGTATCTAAGTTCTGAACATAATCGAAATGAAAATAGGCTTTAAACTATTTTAATATCACAAAGGGATAGGGGTGTTCAGAGGGAGGGGTGAACGAAAGACTGCGAATATCTCCGTTAAAAGTCAATGTATCAAAAAAAATTTTACAATCGAAATTATGAAACGTTAAAGACGAGAATAAGTTTGATTAAGTGAAGTTTTTCATATTCATGAATAATAACGGAGATATTACCAATTTAAAAAAAAAATAAACCAATTTATATATTTCTATTATATTTTTTGTGTTGTTAGATCAGCCGAAAGGCTGGTTTAAACCTCTAGAGATTTTACAAAGTAAAACGAGAAGTGAAGTCGTTTGCTATTGGCTTCCTCAGTGAGTGGTAAAGTATGCTTATCAGCATGCCGGGTCCTTTTAACAGCATCTAATTTCCAACATGCAAATGACACCTTCACTTCACTCACCACTGGGTCCAACTGTATAATGATGAAATGGATAACTCTTATGTTCAAATGGCAAATTCGAACTAAAGGTCCGAGATTTTTTGTCGGTAAGTCCTTAAGACGAGGGTCATATTTGATCCCAATATATAACAATTATGATGCTGATTTTTAAATGTCTTGAAAAGCCATACGCTAATAATGGATAACTTTGAGAGGAGATAACTGTGACTAGTGTCTTTTACACCTGTACTTGTTCTGTTGTTAAATGCTTCACCCATTGAATTGGGTGACCATGTAATAAGAAACACAACTATTTTTTAAAGCCCTTTAAGTAGCAAATTAAATTAAAATAATTTTACACTTAACCTGCCTAATATGGGCGTAATTTGATTGTATTTTGGTTTAAATTTAATTTTTTACGTATAATATAATAATGTTTTTTTTTATGTCTGTTGCAGGTAAGTGTTGTGTCCTGAGTTTTTTTGAACTCATATTTTATCTGCCGCGGTAAGCAAATTCTTCTGTCTATTTACAATTTTTTTTATGTTTCCCTAGTTATTTATTTGGTTATTGTTGGATAGAATGAAACAGTGGCGGCGTAAAGGTACTGTACGAAAGGACTTCATATGTTGTTTTAAGTGCACGGAGTATACAACTTTCACCAAAAACGTCTTCCGTGCTTTACTTTTTGCTGGAGCCTCTTATATTATATAGTGCATAATTGTAGGTATCAGGAAGAATACAAATAATTCCTTACCTTGAAATCTTTAAAGAAATCTACTTTTTACACGATTTCGTAAGAAAAAAACAAAATCGCTAATTGCCTAATAATCGCTAATTGTGTTATACAAAAAAAATGTTTGCAATAAAAGTGGTAGGGTTTTAAATTCTGTACAACTTTTGTTGTGTCCTTTTTTGCGCTAAACTGCTTATTTTTTTAAAGTAAATCTTTAAAAAACAATTTTTTTACGCGAAAAAAGCCTGTCCAAGAATTTCAGCAGACATGACGCCTACCCAATCTTGTAGAGCATAAATTATTTCGTACGGTGTTTTTTTCTTGAGATATCTTTTCACACAGACACACACTAATCGCTAAAAACGTGTATTTTTGGTTCAGGGGTCTGAAAACGTGTAGATCCGGTGATAACTCGTTTTCGAAAAATCGACATGAAAACAATAATTTCCTTCCCATGTATTGATAAAGGCGAGAGATAGTAAGAAGGGGTATTGAAAAAATCAGGTCGTAGGCAGTGGTGATAGCGCTGAATGTGTTCGTTAACCCCCTGTATATAGGGCAGTACTACGGGGAAAAATGTTAAATGTAAAATTTAGCTTTATAGGCACTTAAGTAATGTAGTTATAGTGCCAGAACAATAAGATATTTATTTTTTGTTGATGTTATGCTCTGGTAAGTTTACTTACCATGGAACATTTATTGAAATGGCAATCACATAATGTTTAGTGTTAAGAATGCTTGTTAAAACAACTTGTAGTACTATATAACCAAAAAATCTGGTGTGAAACACTCACACAACTTTCTCTTGCCAATATAAATAATTAACAATAAACCTAATATTAGTAATAAAACATTAGACATAAACAAAAAAACTAACCTTAATAAACATAACCTAATTTTAATCATGAGTGAAAGACGCAAAATGAAAATCAACCTCAGTTTGGCTTCAAAATACAGAAAATCACTCTTTCACGCTAAACTAGGCTCTGTAGAGAAAAATGTTTTAAATAAAAGTTGCAGATCTTTTAATTTTCTATAAATTTGATTATATACACTTTTATTATAAAATGCATACTAAGGCCGAAATCTTAAAAAAATCGATTTTTCTCACGTTTTCGTGAGAAAAAAACAGAAAATTGCTAATTACTGCTAAACTAAGCGTTATACCAAAAAATGTTTGAAATAAAAGTTGTAGGTTTTTAAATTCTCTACAACTTTTATTACATAAATTTTTTCGCTAAATTGCATATTAAAGCCGTAATCTTAAAAAAACTTTGTTTTTACGTGAAAACAGCCTCACCCAGAATTTCAGCAAACATGGCGCCTACCCTATCTTGTAGAGAATAAAAAATTGAGTAAATGAGGCGATTTTAAAAAAAATCGTAGGACCAGTTTTTGAGAAAATCGCAAAAAAGTGAAAAATTATACGAATAAACTACTACTTCCGGTTGGCCGATTTTGATGAAAATGTTCGTGTCGGGTCCGGTAGTGGTATGTAACTTAAGTTTCAAGTTCGTACGATGTTTCGTTCTTGAGATATTCTGTTCACACACAGACACACACACACACACACACACACACACACACACACACACACACACACACACACACACACACACACACACACACACAGACCAATCGCTAAAAACATGATTTTTGGGTTCAGGGGGTCTGAGAACGTATAGATCCGGTGAAAAATCGACATGAAAACAATACTTTCCTTCCTATATATTCATATAGGCAAGAGAAAGTAAAAATTTGTAGAATACCTTATCTTACCTTTTTATTATCTTGAATGCTTGCCTTCCCGTGAAAATCGGGTAAGAAAAACCCGAATTTTCTAAGCATTGTGCAAAAAGTAACACGAAAACAACAGGGTAGCGTACAATAGTATGGATCCTTACCACATTCGTGCAACTTACAAATTAAATGGTCGCTGCGTGCTAATTTCAAATTTTTAATAGCCTATTTACCAGAAAACTTATATAAAACCATAAAATTCCAATAAGGTTCAACTGCATAGCTTACTCTAAATAAAATCGACCTTATTGCCAGTGGTAAGTATACTTACCAAAGACCTATAAAGGGTTAACAAAAGTTTATAAATTTTTCTGCCATTAAAAGTAGTGGAGCCGACCGCATTGGCGCAGTTGGTAACGTGCTCGCCTATCATCATGCGGTCCTGGGTTCGAATCCCACTCAGGCACGGCATATTTTCATACGTTACAAAAAATCATTTCATCCTTCATCGTACAAAAAGTTACACCCCAACGTCGTCGCTAATGACCGTTGTAGTTGTTGCGACGTTAAATAAATGAATTTAAAAAAAAAGTAGTGGAACGGTCAGTGGAGATGTTGATTGCGTTGCAGATTGTAATGCAATTCTTTATTGGAGGTTATGTAAAATGAGAAACGCTCCTTAATCATTTCCCATGTTTATTATAGACTATGTGTTGTATCGAATGGTATCCAATTGAAAATAATTTAAGTAGCTATCAATTTGTAATCTGTGTTTGCTGTACTCGCAGTAGACAGCAATTGTTTGAGTCCGCTTGAAATTGGTTGTATTCATCTATTGAGAGATTTATTTCTTCATTTATCGCATTTATATGTGCCGTTACTTTTCCTCTTTTGTGTACGGTGCTGTTCTGTGTTGTTTAATTTCTCTCTTAACTAGATTCTTGTAAAGTTCTCTTAATTTTACGTATTCAGTTTTCCTTTTGAATGCTTTCAATTGATTTCATGGAATTAACAGCTGTTTTTTTTCTTCTTTATTATTTCGTTGAAATTGGGTTAGCAATCTGAAACGGGTGAATGTAAAAATTACTGTTTCTATTATAGGATTTTATTATATACCTATTTTGTTATACAACTGTATCTCTTTCAATTTATTTATTTATATTCGGTCTTGCCTATATGAATATACAGAAACAAAGTATTATTTTCATGTCGATTTTTCGGAATCAAGCTTTCACCGGATCTACACGTTTTTAGACCCCCTGAATCCAAAAAAATACATGTTTGTAGCGATTATTGGTGTGTGTGTACAGAACATCTCAAGAACGGAACATCATACGAACTTGGAACTTGAAACTTAAGTTGCATACCACTACGAACCCGACACCAACATTTTCATCAACATCGGTGAACCGGAAGTAGAACGTAGTTTATTCGTGTCATTTTTCACTTTTTTGCAATTTTCTCAAAATCTGGTCCTACGATTTTTTTTTAAAAGTCGCCTTGTTTACTAAATTTTTACCCTCTACAAGATAAGGTAGGAGCCATGTTGCTGAAATTCTTGGTGAGGCTGTTTTTTTGTAAAATAAATGTTTTTTAAAGATTGCGACTTAAATAGGCCTATGCATTTTAGCGCAAAAATGTATAGTAATAATAAAAGTTGTAGAGAATTTAAATCAATTTAATCCTACAACTTTTATTCCAAATATTTTTTTGTATAATGCTTAGTTTAGCGGTAGTTAGCGATTTTCTGTTTTTTGTTCTCACGAAAACGCGTGAAAAATTGATTTTTTTAAAGATTTCGGCCATAGAATGCATTTTACGACAAAAGTGTACATGATAAAGATTGTAGGAAATTAAAAGATCTACGACTTTTATTTAGGCTATAGCATTTTTCTCTACAGAGCCTAGTTTAGCGTGAATGAGTGATTTTCCGTATTTTTAAGCCAAACTGAGGTTGATTTTCATTTTGGGTCTTTTTTTCATGATTAAAATAAGGTTAGGTTTTTTGAGGTTAGTTTTTTGTTTATTTCTAATGTTTTATTTCTTAGCTTTATATTGTTCATTATTTGCCTTGGTAACAGAAAGTCGTGTGAGTGTTCACATCAGATTTTTATGGTTCGATTGACTTACTCTTATACCCTAATTGTCTCTTAGAGTTACCTTACGAAGATTTGAATTTTCATTCATCGGTTAGTTAGGATGTGGAAAAGTTGCTGAAACGGATAGCGTGGGGGCGGTAACAGGGGATTTAAATAGCAATACAATGCACCGCCCAAATCTATACAACTCCATAACTTTTTCATTGTACCTACCAATCGGCAAGCGTGTTAGTGCGTCATGTGTTAGTTGTGGGTTTTTATGAAAGTATGCGGTAGTGGAGAGGTCCATGTAAATTTCATTAGGGAATAGATTATGCTAGTTGATCATGTACAGTTATTTCGTATTGTGTTGTGTGTGTGTGTGCGCTTAGGTATGGTATGTTATGGTAAATACATACATATAATACAAAGTTGTGACTTCAGTTGTAAGGTAACGGGTGACTCAAAAGTTTTGTAATAAATTTCTATATTGTACAGTAGAATCTTAGTAGTCCGGCCTGTTCGTGACCGAGAGGGTGCCGAATTACTGGGTGTGTTGGAATTTTATATTACAATATGAGGATTTGCATCTGACCAGTACACGCAGTTATGCCGATTAACATGTCCGTTGAGTTTGAGACGTGCCTCATCAGATAATAAAATTGATCGCGAAAAGTTTGTATCGGCTTCTGCACGGATAACGACTGTCTCACAGAATTCCAATCGCCTGTCACTATCGTTCTCATGAAACGCTTGGAGTAAAGATGGACGAAATGGCTTCAATTTTAATTCTTTCATCATCCTTTGCACGCTAGTTCGTGATAACCTTAGTTCAGAAGATGCCTTGCGACTTGATTTACCAAGACTGGTTACAAACGCTTCAGCAACCTTTTGTAGGTTATCGTCATTGCAAATCGATCCTGTACGACCACACTTCGGGGCATTTAATACGCTTCCTGTGTTTTCAAATTTCTTATTTAACTTTCGTAAAAGTTCCCGAGTCGGTAACGACACCACACCCGGATACTTTTCGAAAAATTCTTTCAGTACTTTAGCAGTATTTTTATGATGCTTCCACCATAACTGAAGCATGTAAACTCGTTGTTCAGTTGTAAAGATTTCAAAAGTACCGTTACGAAGGAAAACATCGTAACTACACGGAGACGTACCTCACTGTGTAGTCACTGTGGCAGACAACTAATGAATATTGCACGTGATGCTGTCAACATTACATTATTACCAACTTATCAAAATGAAATGTCCCATCCTCATGGATGAACCGACGTATGGACCACACCCGGTATAATACCTATAGTCCAATTCACGAAAGAAAACACGTATTTAAAGAGCAATATCTTTTGAACTGTTGTATGTAAAACGAATTACAACACATCAAATTAAAGCTTGTTTTATTGTTCGTTGCAGGATATTCATTAACATTTTCGGAAATTAATAGTGTATTAAATATAATGAATTACTCATAAAAAGTACCCTGTGTTATTAATCACTTTTCCAGTATACCCAACTTCAAGGTACGGATCTTCTCTGTTATATGCCTACCACTATTAACTCCAGTCCCCTTGTGCCATAGTTCTCCCTCTGCTGAATGAAGGTTCGCACTACACAGCACGTGTTCTTCTCACACGCAGTCAATATGTGAGCGTATGTACGCACACAACCACTAAACATAAATGAAACATTTCTTTTGTTTTATTTGTTTTCATTTACAATTTATGTTTTTATTTTTACGGATCTTCTCTGTATAATCATCACGAACACGTGATGTGTAGTG
Organism: Catonia carolina; assembly: GCA_035578175.1. NCBI lineage: Eukaryota > Metazoa > Arthropoda > Insecta > Hemiptera > Achilidae > Catonia > Catonia carolina. The sequence continues at coordinate 1,480,134 of JAQMRL010000017.1, read as the reverse complement.
CGAACCTTCATTCAGCAGTGGGAGAACTATGGCACAAGGGGAACTGGAGTTAATAGTGGTAGGCATATAACAGAGAAAATCCCAAGGTACTATTACTTTGTTCACGCTTACTTTAAAATAAATGGGGGGCTACAAAGTATTATAATATGGTAATTTTATCCTGACACCTACAATTAAAACAAGACTACAATAACTTTTGATGTATTTTAATTGTTTTTACATACAACCGTTCAAAAGATATTGCTGTTTATTGACAGGTGTTTTTTTTCGTGAATCTGACTAAAGGTTAGTGGTAATTAGTGATTTTCTGTTTTTAAGGATGGGTGAAAACGGTTCTAGCTTTCCGGTCACCCGTTGTCTCGAGTGTGATCTTTTACTATGGTCATTTGACCTCGTCGTCGTGTTTACGTGTTGTCTGGTTGCGGGGGGGGGGGTTTACTCTACGTAGAATGCACAAGTTGGTTAGTATACGTACATAATCTAGGTGGCTCTCTTTGTAAGATTGTGTAGGAGAGCCAGCCAGTTGTGGCTTACTATTTCCCCCCTTACACACTCTCTCTCACTCACTCACTTTTTAAGTCTATATCTCATAGTTTATAGTGCCGTATTTTAACTAAGAATCATATTTCTCCTAGTCACGAATCACCGTTATTTTGCCCGCTAATTCGTGATGATCGCCCCGATCTTTATTAAAAAGTTCATAAACCCAGCGTCTCATCGCCGGTCGGGCCCCCCGTTCGCGTTGTTGTATATTTTCTGACTTGGAATGCCTCCAATTTTATACCGTAATATTATTATTATTGTTATTATTATTGCAAATCTTACGGTATAGTATGAGTAACAATTGCGCCTTGGCTTGCACTGGCTGTAATTGTTTGATTCCGTAGGGTTTGCATCGCTGGGTGAATTGTAGTTTACTTTCTCTTGCCAATATTAATATATAGGAAGGAAGGTATTGTTTTCATGTCGATTTTTCGAAATCAAGTTTTCACCGGATCTTCACGTTTTCAGACCCCTTAGACCCAAAAAAACATGTTTCTAGCGATTGGTCTGTGCGTGTGTGTGAACATAATATCTCGAGAACGGAACATCGTATACGAACTTGAAACTTGCAATTTAAGTTAGAGACCACTGAGGACCCGACACAAACATTTTCATCAAAATCGTTCGACCAGAAGTATTAGTTTATTCGTGTAATTTTTAACTTTTTTGCGATTTTCTCAATAACCGGTCCTACGATTTTTTTAAAAATCGCCTGGTTTACTGTATTTTTTATGTTTTACTACAAGATAGGTTAGAGGCCATGTTCGCTGGAATTCTTCGTGGGGCTGTTTTCACGTAAAAAAATAATTTTTTTAAGATTACGGCTTTAATATGCATTTTAGCGCAACAATTTATATGATAAAAATTTAAAGAATTGTGCGACTACACAGTGGGTTAAGAAACTGTAATGATGGGTTTTGGCTTGTTATAATTTCCAGACCCGAGCCGGGGGGGACGAACCCGGGACCTCCGCTTAGTGAGCTAGCGCGCTATCCACTAGGTCACGGAGGCGGCCATTTTTAATTTTACGCTGTTTACTAATGTTAGGAATATATTGTTCATTATTTACATTGGCAAGAGAAAGTATTTTTTGACAATATAAACAATATTTACCAGGTACCTCGTTAATTTCTTCCATTGCAATTTACCCATGATTGTAATTGAATAGTCATGGATACCGAATTGTAGGTTGTGTCTTGTTTCCATTAATTTTAAACATCTCTTTATTGGTTTTTATGCCAGAAGTGAACGGATTCGATTCCTGGTCAGGTCTGGCGTTTTTTATCGTTCGTTTTATCATCCGACATCGTATCCGTTAGCCGTAATTTTGGTTTAGAATCGTATACGTATGAAACGGACAAATATTCCGTTTATTTTTTTTGCCCAGATCGTCTCCAACACGTATTAAATTTCTTTAGTTAATTACTTTTTTGTTTAGTAATATAATAACGGCATTTGCAGTTATCTTTTTGATTAGATCATATGTGTAGGTCAACGGACGAGTGAAATGTATATATTTTGGACGTTTACGAGAACGTCAGCGCGGTTAATCGTACATTTCATAGTTGATGTACGACAAAAACTGTATGTCCCGTTGTCTAACAATTTTGTTCTATAATTTTAACGTTTTTTTTCAGAAGAATAACCGCAACATTTTTTCCATGGTTTTTTCATTTATTTTCCTTCTTTTAGATGCATTTTTTAAGAGAAGTAATTGACTGAGCAGTGGTGGTTTTCATTGTAATGTCCTTAATTTCTGTTTAAAGAAGTTTCTGTAGCGAAATGTGTAGTAATGATTCATTTCAACGCCTTTTCCTCCTCGTAATTGTTGAAAGCTACACGTGAAATTATTATAAATGATTCATGAATGACTGGAACCATTTTTTGTGGTCATTTTATTTAGCAATTTTTATGTATACCTCGTGGTATATATTTATTTAATTTCTAATTTCGGTTGAACATGTACTCTTGTATTATTACTCGGAGTAGCGAAACTTCTGTTCCCTTCTCATTCTTAATTGGTTTTTTTTGTATCGGGTGTTTTTAAATTAATGGAGGTCACATTAAACGTATAATGTAATTTTTTTCATAAAAGTAATTTAAATGTAATGTAGGTTTTATTTTTATGGTTGGTTTTTTGTTGGTGGCAATAATTTTTTCTCATTTTAATTCGTTATTTACAACTGTAAAATTTTACAGCAAGCAAATGTGATGATTATGATAATAATGTAAATGACATGATAGGCATGAGAGGGGTAGGGCCCCCATTGGTGCCTCCCTAAGAATGAACTTTTTGTATCAAATTAGCAGGTCTCTACTCCAGCGTCTTTTAAGTCGGCTAGCGGGATTATCAGGTAAATGGAGGGTGGAAATTGAATGTACCAGTGGGTTTTCTAGTGTTCGTGTGACTTGTCGTGAAAGCGTTCGTATAGGTATTCGATGGAATTTTGTACAAGTGGTGTTTTCAAATCTGTATGTAAGGTTATGTTGCTAGCATAAAGAGGTGCTTTTGCTATAAGGCGTATGTTTTTGACTGGAATGCTTGAATTCGTTGCATGTTAGAGGGTGTTTGGTTGAGTCGTAAATTTGGGACCGGGAACGTAATTGCCACACCTCGTAAAGAGTAAAAACAGAAATACTCGTACGTCGATTTTCATCCCAGAGGCAGATATTTTCGAACAGTTGTTTATGTTTGAATAGGATTACTAATATTTAATTTAAACGGTTAGAGACAATATTACGGTAGTAGTGTGCAATTGTGCGGTTATAAAATTGCGATTCGCAATAATTGGCGGTTGTGTTGTTTAGCGTTTAATATAATTGTAATAGTAGCGTTGCGGTAATTCTTACATTAGCTCACACAAATTATCCTTCATTCAGATTTAGGCCAGTTGGAAACCTACACTTGAATAAGAATCGACTGGTGGTTGATTTTTCTGTGATTTCATTTAGGTTTTCCTTTGTTTTCGTTCTCTTGACATTTTTATATGCGGTGGTGTCCTACGATGAAGTTCAAATCCTTGAATACCGTGGTCGCTTCTCATCATGCATGCGGTCTTGGGTTCGATTCCCATTCAGGCACCGCATATTTTCATACGTTTTAAAAAAATCATTTCATCCTTCACCGTCTGCATTAGCAGCAATTGCAGAACAGTCGGACGTTAAAAAAAAAATGAATACCGAATTGTTCATCCGAAAATTATGAAGAAAAAAAATGCCTTCTAAATTTAATTTTGCATGGGTGCTAAAAACCAGCCTCGCTGGTTAATTACGGTACGCTAAAGATTTTTTCTGGATTTTTTTTTCTCTGGTAATTCTAGATGTTAATGTAAAGAATTAAGGGAGTAAATTGTAGGGGGAGGCAAAGGTTATATTTAACGTAAATTACAAAAGATGTTGGGTGTTTGAGGTATTGTAGATATGAAACCACTTGCGCTAAATAGAACGGCTTGGAAAACTTTTTCAAACTAGTATAGGCTACTGATGATCAGAAGTAAAACAAAAAGAAAAAATTTTTTCCATCGTATTGGACCAATTTTTTAGTACACGTGAGATTACTTTGTACGTTTCTGGAAGCTCTTTTTCCCGTACATATTCTCAGCATTCGTTCACCGTAGGCTTTTCTTCTTTCTTCTCTCCACCACCAGTGTCCGTTTTTGCTTTTCATGAAAGCCCTTTTAATATCCGTAATTAGTTGTCTGAATTTCTTTCGGTTTTCTGAATATCAATTCTGACTTCTTGAAACCATTTATCCGACACTTTTAGGTCTAGTTTAGGGTGTTAAAAATTTGTTTTGTCAACCGGTTGACTTACATTCTATATTAAACAGGTGTCTCAGAGTATAAAAAATACGCTTAGGCCCTAATATGTAGAAATCCACCCGTTAATCTAGTGGTAACGTCGTCGCGAATCGCTTGTTTTTTTAGCAGATAAGGTTCCTGATTCAAATCCTAGTAAAGGTAGTTACTTTTATAAGGATTTTAATACAAGGCAGTTGTTACCGGTGTACTTTGATGGTCGGGTTTCAATTAACTATTTATTCTTGTCAGGGATGATCGCCGTGACACTAAAAAAGGACTACGCCTCATTCACACATCTTCCACACCTCAGTAAGGCCGGCCCGTTGGCGTAGTGGTTAGCGCAAGTGGCTTCTACGCCGGGGTCCCGGGTTCGATTCCCGGTCAGGTTCTGCATTTTTTCATCACTCATTTTCATATTTCATCATTCTCCACCGCCATCATCAGCAGAATTTACAAAAAAAACTGAAGTAAAACAAAAAAAATATCTCATTGGGCCATGTAAGTTTGGGGGGGGGGGAGTATTGTTATGAAATTGCAGATTGCTACGTTCACGTTAGGGATTATAAAAAAAATTAGAAAAGTATGTCGTTCTTATTTCGAAAGAAGAGATTTCGCTGTTATTCGGTAAGAATGTTACTTTTCATTTTTAATTTCCAAGTTAAAAAATAATTTTTGCTTCCAGGCGTTCACATATGGTTAAAGTCAATTATTAATACATTTTTATTCAAAGCTTGTGGAACGAGATCGGTTTATAATGGAAATTTGTTTTCCACAAATTATGTATAATTAACAACAGCAATGTAGCCTAAATCGGAAACTAGCGAAAACTTTTTTTGTGCAAACTTGTCAAGAGAAATAATCCAAAAATGACTGACAATTTTGTATTATTAATTTTAGCAGAAGAGTGTTTCTCGTTTAGTTTTAAGAAAATCCAATTATTTTTTCTTAAAAAGAATATAACGGGAAAGGAAAAACAACGAAGATGGACTATTGTGGAAATTTACAGTGTACAGAAAAGAAAACTTGGTGAAAATCAATATCGCCTTGTCAAAAACAACACTGCAACTTTTTCTTTCAGTGACGTGAAACGATTTAACCCTATAGACTATAGGCTTTTATGTTATTGTGACGTCATTAGCTTGTCCATTTTATCAGATATACAGATTGTGATTGCCTTCGAGGTGTGTGTATTTAATTAAGTGGTTTATTGATTTTCCCGGTGGTACTCCACGCGTATTGTTTATGTATCATTTAAAAATAATCCCGGTTTTTTTTAATTTACAAATTTATTACTGGAAACGTACAGAATTATTGTTATTGATTTTTTTGGGTTGGTATAGTTACTCGAGTCAAGAGTTTGCCTTTGTTCCCTAAGGTGAAATCTGCATTAAAAGGGACAAGATTTGAGTTTGTGGAAGCTGTAGAAGAGAAAGCTGCACGTGTCCTGAAAGAGCTGACACAAGATGACTTCCAGCACTGTTTCCAACAATGGAAAATTCGCTTGGAGCGTTGTAGGGATAGACGAGTGTATATTTAAGGTGACAATAAGTGATTATGTATAAAATTAAAATATTTTTTTTTACATCGTCAGTCTCGTTATTTAATTGCCACACCTCGTACTCGTAATAGCAGCGACAAGGTCTTTTGGTTAGCTATTCTCCAGCATTATATTCCAAAGACGGCCTTGACGAATATTGTAAAAAAACTGGTGGTGGTGTGCGTGTGTTTGTGTGAACAAAATATCTATAAAAAATCTTTTTAGATGTCTACAGAAGATCTAAAAAGTCTGGATACGCAGAAGCGGGGGAGCGGAAAGAGTATAAGCAGAGCAAAATCTGTCCCAGTATCTGTTGTAAATTAATAACTCCAGCCAGCTTCGTATGGATAAGCGATATCGTGAAGTCAGTACATCTTGGTGTCCGTTTTGCTTTTTTTTACGGAAAATATCGCGCGAGGAAGTGAAAAATGGAATATGAACAACGACCCATAATACGTAATTTATGCGTTGATTGTTTTACGAAATGGTTCTTCCATTCGCCTCCGTTTTGCTTTGTTTTGTAAATCTTTAAATTGTTTTTTTTCCTCTCTCTCTCTCTCTCTTTAAATTACTGCCGTACTTTAAGTTTTTAAGAGTTACTGAATAAAAATTACAAAACTGCAGAAACGTGTCCCCGCATAATTTAATACGAAATTACGTTTTCCCCTCCGCCACATTCTTGGCTGCAAAAGTATTTCACCATTTTATGATTAACCTACTAAAAAAAAAAAGAATAAACAACTCCGCTATTCTTTTATGCTAATATTTTCATTATAGCTACGTCTGTTAAAATCTTATTAATTTTTAAATTAAAATCCTGCAATTTAATGTTGTGGTTTTTTCTTTGTTGGTATTTTCCTACATATTTTTTATATTTGGTAATCATTTGTATTTATGTTTCTTTGTAAAGTCTGGTGTGAAACACTCGCACGATTTCCGTTGACAATGTTTTTTCCATGTATAGGGCCAATTTTAGACCACGTCAGGTGACGTTAACACGTTTCTGAAACTTCTTTGCACCCCTTATTGTCAGCATTTGCTCACTGTAGGTTTATCTCCTTTCTACTGTTTACCTGGTGTTCTGTTTTTTATCGTCATGGAAGTTCATGAAGTCCATAATAAGTTGTTTGAACTTTTCTCTGGTTAAGGATTTCTCAATTTCCTTTCTGACTTCTTTAAAACATTTATGCGAGATCTCAGATCTTTTGTGTACAGAGTCGTGTCTTAAAAATTCGTTTTGTTAACCGTTCGTTATCTTTTCTATACAGGTGTCCGTAAAGTTTTAGTTTTCTTTTTACTTTCCTTTGCCTACATGAATATACAGGAAGGAAAGTATTGTTTTCGTGTTGATTTTAAGAAATCGAGTTTTCACTGGATCTACACGTTTTTAGATACCCTGAACCCAAACAACATGTTTTAACGATTAGTGTGTGTGTGTATGAACAGAATATCTAAAGAACGGAACATCTTACGAATTCGAAACTTGAAACTCAAGTTAAATACTACTACCGGACCCGACAACGAACATTTTCATAAAAATCGATCAACCGGAAGTAGTAGTTTATTAGTGTCATTTGTCACTTTATTGCGATTTTCTCTAAAACGGCTCCTACAACTTTTTTTTGAAACGCCTTATTCACTACATTTTTTATGCTTTACAAGATAGGGTAGGCGCAAAGAAATTCTGCTGAAATTCTTGTGGAGGGTTTTTTCTCGTAAAAAAATGTTTTTTTTAAGATTGCGACTTTAATATGAATTTTAGCGCAAAAAATGTATATAATAAAATTTGTAGAGAATTAAAAATTCCATTGGTTTAATTCCAATATTTTTTTTATTACGCTTATTTTAGCGGTAATTAGCAATTTTTTATTTTTTATCGCGAAAACGTGGAAGAAAATCGATTTATTTTTTACAGAAAAAAATCGATGCTATGAGACAATACGGTGAGAAGTCGCTAATTGACGCTAAACTGAGCCCCGTAGAAAGAAAATGTTTTGAACAAACATTTTCGGTTTTTTGGGCCTAAAAATGATAGGCCTACTGCTTTTTTAAGAAAAATAAATACCACGGGATTGATAATAAATTTTACAGTCTTCCCTTCCAGCATGTATACCGCTTATTCTAAAACCGTTTAGTTTAGCCGAAATTATTGATTTTTTTATATTGTGCTCATTAAAATAAAGTGCAATAAAGGTTGTTTTTCATTTTTACCTTGGTAAGAGAAATTTTACATTCGGACCAAATTTTGTTTAGTTGAAGTGTGTGTCTTGTTTTTTAATTTTTAATATTATTTTTTACTACGTGATATGCTGTAAATTTTGTGCGTGGCACGTTCGTAAGTTGACTATATTGATTGCGGGTACAACAATGATACGAGGTTATCGGTTTTTATCATGACCTTTTTTGATAAAATTACAAACTGTTTCAGTGTTCTATTTTTCTGACGTTTTACCGTTTTTGTTTTTGCCATTGAAATTTTTTTATCGGATTTATTTTGTTTTGAATTCTATTTTTACTTAGGTATACTTTAATTTAAAGTCTTACTCGTTTGTCCGTTATGAGGCGTGGAAACCGATTACGGTATACCGAGGTTGTAAAAGGGTATAATATTTTAATTTATCAAAAAATCTAATATTTTTTGTACAATGAATAAACATGAATTGTTTTTAGGTCATTTTTTTGGGGGAAGACTGTATTGTTATATATAGAGCACAGTAAACTTGTTTGGTTATTCGAAATAATTGTAGTTTCCTGATTTTAGGTAATCTAGCAGTAACTAAATTTTCTCCCAGAAAATAAATATCCCCGTTAAATGAATGACCCGGTTCATAGTGAAACAATTTTTTTGTCATTCGTTTGGAAGGAGTTTTTTTTGGTATTTTCTGTTATTAACCCCCTAATATAATTTTTCACATTTTATGAATATTTCGTTTGCAGTCTTACATTATTTTTAACGATGAAAACGTGAAAAATATGCCTATTTAAAAAAATTCTATACTATATTCTTTAAGTTAACGTTATATATAGGTAAGGTAAATAGATTGCTTTTTTCTCAATATTGTTTGTTACTGTATGTAATAATGAAATATAAACTCATTTAGTACATGACATAATTAAATTAAATATTATTAAATAATTTATTAATTTTTACTTTCTCTTGCCTATATGAATATATAGGAAGGAAAGTATTGTTTTCATGTCGATTTTTCGAAATCGAGTTTTCACCGGATCTGTACGTTTTCAGACCCCCTGAACCCAAAAAACATGTTTTTAGCGATTGGTCTGTGTGTGTGTGTGTGTGTCTGTGTGTGAACAGAATATCTCAAGAACGGAACATCGTACGAACTTGAAACTTGAAACTTAAGTTACGTACCACTACCGAACTCGACACGAACATTTTCATCAAAATCGGTCAACCGGAAGTGGTAGTTTATTCGTGTAATTTTTCACTTTTTTGCGATTTTCTCAAAAACTGGTCCTACGATTTTTTTTAAAATCGCCTGGTTTACTCAATTTTTTATTCTCTACAAGATAGGGTAGGCGTCATGTTTGCTGAAATTCTGGGTGAGGCTGTTTTCACGTAAAAACGTTGTTTTTTTAAGATTACAGCTTTAATATGCATTTTAGCGCAAAACTTTATATAATAAAAGTTGTAGAGAATTGAAAATTCTACAACTTTTATTTCAAACAATGTTTTGTATAACGCTTAGTTTAGCGGTAATTTGCGATTTTCTGTTTTTTTCTCACGAAAATGTGTGAAAAATTGATTTTTTTGAAGATTTCGGCCTTAGTATGCATTTTACGACAAAAGTGTATAGAATTTAATTTATAGAAAATTAAAAGATCTACAACTTTTGTTTAGAGCATTTTTCTCTACAGAGCCTAGTTTAGAGAGAAAGAGTGATTTTCCGTATTTTTTAGCCAAACTGAGGTTGATTTTCATTTTGCATCATTCACTCATGATTAAAATAAGGTTATGTTTTTGAGGTTAGTTGTTTGTTTATTTCTAATATTTTATTAATAATGTTAGGTTTATTATTAATTATTTGCATTGGCAAGAGAAAGTTGTGTGAGTGTTTCACACCAGATTTTTAATCTGGTGTGAAAAATCTGGTGTGAAACACTCACACAACTTTCTCTTGCCAATGCAAATAATTAACAATAAACCTAACATTAATAATAAAATATTAGAAATAAACAAACAACTAACCTCAAAAACATAACCTTATTTTAATCATGAGTGAATGATGCAAAATGAAAATCAACCTCAGTTTGGCTTAGAAATACGGAAAATCACTCTTTCTCTCTAAACTAGGCTCTGTAGAGAAAAATGCTCTAAATAAAAGTTGTAGATCTTTTAATTTCCTATAAATTAAATTCTATACACTTTTGTCGTAAAATGCATACTAAGGCCGAAATCTTAAAAAAAATCAATTTTTCACACATTTTCGTGAGAAAAAAACAGAAAATCGCAAATTACCGCTAAACTAAACGTTATACAAAACATTGTTTGAAATAAAAGTTGTAGAATTTTCAATTCTCTACAACTTTTATTATATAAAGTTTTACGCTAAAATGCATATTAAAGCTGTAATCTTAAAAAAACAACGTTTTTACGTGAAAACAGCCTCACCCAAAATTTCAGCAAACATGACGCCTACCCTATCTTGTAGAGAATAAAAAATTGAGTAAACCAGGCGATTTTAAAAAAAATCGTAGGACCAGTTTTTGAGAAAATCGCAAAAAAGTGAAAAATTACACGAATAAACTACCACTTCCGGTTGACCGATTTTGATGAAAATGTTCGTGTCGAGTTCGGTAGTGGTACGTAACTTAAGTTTCAAGTTCGTACGATGTTCCGTTCTTGAGATATTCTGTTCACACACAGACACACACACAGACCAATCGCTAAAAACATGTTTTTTGGGTTCAGGGGGTCTGAAAACGTATAGATCCGGTGAAAACTCGATTTCTTAAAATCGACATGAAAACAATACTTTCCTTCCTATATATTCATATAGGCAAGAGAAAGTAAAAAGGGTAAAAAAACTTTAAAACGCTAACTTGAAAAATATTGATATATGATTTTTTTAAACAATTTTTACCATTTTAATCCGTTTAAATAGTGTAAGATACCTACATACGAATTATCCACAAAATGTGAAAAATTGTGTTCGGTTGTGTGGGAGGAGGAATAACAGAAATACCGGTTTTTTGTTTGCATGTTTTAAAGCTCTTTAAATGTTTAGTTAGTTCGATTTATGAAACTCTTGATAGTTTTTTATATACTCTTAGAAATCGTGTTTGGGTTTCTCTATAAAAAAACATAGCAATAAAATGTTGTTATTATTATTGTTACAGTGATAAGAGAGAACAATTTTTTTTTTTATGAACAATTAACAATTTTTTAATGAATGATTAATATCATTATTCTCTTCTTCTTCTTCTTCTACCTATTACGGATTAGGCGTAACGCCTGTTCCAGCTTCATGCCATCTCTTTCTGGGTCTCCCCAGGCCTCGTTTTCCTTCCGGTTGATAGTTTACCGCCCTCACCGTAATCCTGTCTGGCGGCATTCTCTCGACGTGGTTCGTCCATCTGTCTCTGTACTTGACACTTTTCCAATCAGCGATTCCTCTCTACCCAATTCTCTCCTTATTTCACTGCTACGAATCTGCTCTCTCAAGGAACATCCCTTCACTGCCCTCATGAATCTCATTTCTGCAGCCTCTACCTTTCTTAACTGAGCTGTTCGTAGCACCCAAGACTCACTGCCGTACAACACCAACGGCACCGCCATCACATCGTATAATCGCATTTGTGTTTCCCTCCGAGATTTCCTCCTGAAGGTCCTGTTGATGAAACCACAAACCGACTGAAATTTATTGACCCTCCGCAATATTTCGTTATCGTCTTTGTATGTGATGCTGCAACCTAAGTAAACGAATTCGGAAACTTGCTCTAGAGTCTTGTCGTTCAAAACTATCTTTGATCGTATTGGGTCTTTCCCAAGGAATGCCATCACTTTAGTTTTGCTTGTCGACAACTTCATGGTATATTCTTTGGCTATTTTATCAAGAAGCAGAACTGATTTTTGAAGATCCCCTTCCGAGCTTTGTATTATCACCTGATCATCCGCGTATAAGAGAGTATTAAGATATGAATCTCTGGTTATTTTTATGCCTAGCGGAGCTTCTTGTTTCCATCGCCGTATTGCATCGTCTATATAAATATTAAAAAGTGTTGGTGAGAGGCCACATCCTTGTCTTAAACCTAAAGTTATTTGTGTACTTGTGAATCGATCGCCTAACGCTACCACGATCTTCGTCCCTTTATAAATACTCTTTACCACTTGAATTAAGTGTAGCGGGTAGCCTCTCCTTTCCATTATCTGCCATAATAAACAACTGACGGGAAACTTTGTCGAACACGAATTTCTATATCAACAAAAGCTAGGTGCGTTTCCAGATGAAATTCCACTCGTTTTTCTATAACCTGCTTAATGGTTATTATTCTCAAACGAGATAACAACTGTGACTAGTGTTTTTTACATATTTCTCTCTACCTCTTCACGTTTTAAATGCTTCAGTCCTGTGATAAGAAACAGAACTATTTTTTCTAGCCCTGGAACTAGGCGATCGAGTGCAAATAATTTAACACTTCACTTGTCTGTTATGGGCAGGTGAAGTGTTATTTTTACTTTCTCTTGCCTATATGAATATGAAACTTATAGGAAGGAAAGTATTGTTTTCATGTCGATCACAATAAATACACTCTTCGCCGGATCTACACGTTTTTAGACCCCCTGAACCCAAAAAAACATGTTTTTAGCGATTGGTCTGCGTACGTGCATGCGCGTGCGCGCGCGTGCATATATATATATATATATATATATATATATGTGTGTGTGTGTGTGTGTGTGTGTGTGTGTGTGTGTGTGTGTGTGTGTGTGTGTGTGTGTGTAGAGACTTTAAATAATTTCAACTTTTATTTAAAAAAATAATTTTGTATAACGCTTAGTTTAGCAGGAATTAGCGATTTTCTGTTTTTCTCTCGCGAAAACGTGTGAAAAAACAATTTTTTTTAAGACTTCGGCCTTGGTATGCATTTTACGACAAAAGTGTATATAAAATCAAATTTATAGGATATTGAAAGATCTACAAATTTTGTTTAAAGCATTTTATTTACAGTGCCTAGTTTAGCGTGAAAGAGCGATTTTCCGTATTTTAAGCCAAACTGAGGTTGATTTTCAATTTGCGTCTTTCATATATGATTTAAATTAGGTTATGTGTATTGAGATTAGTTTCTTTGTTTATTTCCAATGTTTTATTACTAAGGTTAGGTTTATTGTTAATTATTTCCATTGGCAAGAGAAAGTTGTGTGAGTGTTTGACACCAGATTTTTTTTGGTATTACAGGAGTAAAATGTTCTTCTTCCTGAAAATGGTTTTCGAAAAAGTTTGTTGGATTTTAATCTGTATTGTAACAACAGTAGTTACGGAATTTATCAAGCGTTTAAAATGTGGTACGCGTTAATTATGACGCTGTAAAATAAATCTCGAGTTGTTCAGAAATGAATGTGCGAACGATGCCAAAAAATTTATTAACTTAAATCAAGTGTGTGAAGATTGTAGGGGTAGTAGTAGTAGTAGTTTTTTCGTGTGTGTTATCAGTGTGTTTATTAATTTAGTATCAGTGTTGTTTTTTTTTGTGGCTGTAGAAGCGTGCCTGCGCGCTAGTGTTTTTTTGTGTACGGCCTCCGCTCGTTTGACCGACATTCTAACAAGTGTGCGCGTCTCAATTAATTAAATCGCCCGCGTCCTCCGATACGTGAATTGTTAAAGCTTAAGATAGGAACTAATTGTAAATTAATCTACAGTCCGTTTTGTTTTTATTGTTATTTTTTTTTATTATTATTATTTTAACAGTTTTACTTTCTTTTTCGCCGTTCTATTTTTACTTTCTCTTGCCTGTATGAATATTTAGGAAGGGAAAGTATTGTTTTCATATCGATTTTTCGAAATCCAGTTTTCACCGGATCTACACGTTTTCAGATCCTCTGAACCCAAAACATGTTTGGTCGGACCATCGTACGAACTTGAAACTTGAATCTTAGGTTAGGTACCAATAGAGGACCCGACACGAAAATTTTCATCAAAATCGGTCAATCGTTAGTAGTAGTTTATTCGTGTTTTATTTTACTTTTTTCATTTTTCTCACAAACGGCTTCTACGATTTTATTTAAAAATCTTCTTATTTACTTACATTTTTGTGCTCTACAAGATAGGGTTCGCGCCCATGACTGCTGGAATTGTTAGGGAGGTTGTTTTTTCGTAAAAAAAATGTTTTTTTTAAGATTTCGGCCTTAATATGCATTTTAGCGCAAAATTGTTTAAATAAGTTGTAGAGAATTTAAAATCTTACAATTTTAATTCTAACATTTTTTATTGTATAACGCTTAGTTTAGCGGTAATTAGCGATTTTCTGGTTTTTTCTCACGAATACATGTAGAAATATCGATATTATTGAAGTTTTCAGCTTAAGTATGCATTTTACGACAAAAGTTTATATAGTCAAATTTATAGGAATCTAAAAGATCTACTACTTTTAGTTAGTAGAGCATTTTTCTCTACAGAGCCTAGTTTAGCGTGAAAGAGTTATTTTCCGTATTTTTAAGCCAACCTGAAGTCGATTTTCATTTTACGTCTTTCACATATGATTAAAATTAGGTTATGTTTATTGGGGTTAGTTTTTTTGTTTATTTCTAATGTTTTATTACTAATGTTAGGTTACATTGTTAATTACTTGCATTGGCAAGAGAAAGATGTGTTTGTGTGGTTTACACCAGATTTTTACTGTTTTACTTTCTTTTTCATCGTTTATTTTTTGTTATTTGATTCAGGCTGTTCCCGAAATTCACGGTACATAAGGATGTTAATTCTGTCCGTTCATAAAACTTGAGTAGAAGTTGCAAAAAGAAGAAGAAGAAGCAACTATTAGAAAATTAAATGCGTGTACCTTTTCGGTGGCCACCCGGTATACAGTAAAATCTCTCTATAGCGGAATTGAAGGGACTATAAGGTACCGCCGCTATAAAGAGAGTTCCGTTATAGAGAGAGCGAGTAATTAACTTTGGGAGGAAAGTTGGAGTACTAATTTTTCTGTACAAAATAACTTATATACGTATGTAAATGGTGCACGGAATAAGTTTTTGAAAAACTACTGAATAGGTAACCTTATGACGAATGTTTAATACAGTAGATTACTTCAATACTGTGAGATATTTAAATTAATTACCTAAAGTGTAGGTTATTAACTTAACAAGAAATTTGGATACAAACTGGTTTTATTAGATGTTGTGTTACTAATGTTTAACAATAGAATTTCACTTTTCGTATTGAACTTTTTTCAATAATCAGTTAGGCCCTATACAGTACATACCGTAATAGATAGCCTAAAATTAATTAGCCCTGAAACTCGTTTTTCACTGAACAGTAATAAACATAGGATACATACAATTAAAATCTCCTAAAACATATGCTACACAAACACAAAAAAATACACAGTAGGCCTACAGTATAGGCTATATTTTTTTCGTTATTAAGGAAACCATGACTGTGAAGTACATTTCATTTCGTAAAATAAGTTGTAAATTTTGTTTCGTTTTCAATTCATAAAACATGTCTTCAATGTTTAAAACTTGTAAATTTTCATTTACATATTGGCAATGACAGTACGTGGGAACAACAAGAATAGCGTCTAGTGCCTGTTTACTTGAAGGGACAACATTTTTGTTTCCATTTCATCGTCATATTCACTTTCTTGTTTGTTGTTTTGGGCTAAGACATTTTCGATTATTGCATCATCGCCAACATCTGCTGAAGTGGCTAAGTCATTGTCTGCCTCTACATAGGTGTCTAAATCCATATCCTGAAGATATTGTTTTGCCGCTATAGAGAGATTTTTGTGCCGCTATAACGAGAGTTAAATACATTATCGTAGTATACGAAAGGGTCGGGGTCGGCAAATAATGCCGCTAAAGAGAGATTTCCGCTATATAGAGTTCCGCAATAGAGAGTACTGTATTTTGTTAAACTATTGTTAACTATTGTTAACTATTACTATAACTATTATTATAACTATTATTGTTAACTATTGTTAACTGTTGTATTTTGAATACTGTATTTTGTTTACATTGTTTATATAATTGAATATCGTTTATATTGTGTTGATTAGGTCATCAGCCGAAAGGCTGGTTTGAACCTGTAGAGGTTTTACTAAGTAAAACGAGGATTGAGGTGGTTTACCTATGCCTTCTTTACTGAATGAAAAAGTTTGCTTATCAGCAGGCCAGGCTTTCTGAAAAGCACATATTTTCCACTCTGCAAATGACACTTTCACTTCATTCACCATAGGGTCTGGCTGTATAATGAACTTCATTACTTTCAGCGGAGACAACTCTGATTAGTGTCTTTTTACACCTCTACCTCTTCTGTTCTTAAATGATTCAGTCATTTATTTGGCTGACCATGTGATAAGAAACACAACTATTTATTTTAGCCTTGCAACGAACAGATTGAGTGTAATTTGACACTCCACCTGTCTGTTACTGGCAGTATCGTTTATATTATCACTATTTAAATTCACAAAAGAAATCCGTTTATTTTATAACGGATTTTGTTTGATTGTCTCTTTCTCGGTAAGTGCGCGCGCGCGCGATCATTTATTTGCGTAAGTTTGTATTTATTTTCGTGGCTCCTTTACAGCCTTTTGTTTATCCTTCAGGTCTGTCATATTACCTTTTTTTGTAAGTTATATTTTGTTTGCTGTGATACTAGTTTGTACGACTTTAATTTGATAAGTTGTTGATGTTATTTAGTTCGACTGTGACATTAGATCTAAGTTTATGTTTCTATTCTATCTTATAAGTTTTTAATACAACTTTTTTATGTAATTTTTTTTTTGAATTTATTTAACGTCGCATCAACATCAAGGTCATTAGCGACGACGTTGGGGTGTAACTGTGTGTAATGAGGATGAAATGATTTGTTTTTGTAACGTATGAAAATATGCCATGCCTGAGTGGGATTCGAACCCAGGGGGTTGCATGATGAGAGGCGAGCACGTTACCAACTGCGCCAATGCGGCCGGCTTATGTAAATTTTATTTATTTATTTTACTGTGATATTTCTAGTTTTTAAGACGTTTATGTTATAATAAGAAAACTACGTTCTACAGTTGGGCCCTTTACACCCTTCTGTAGAATAACGGGCAATGATAACCGTCCTGGTTTTTCGCCCAAAGAAAAACAAAGAATTAATTGGTGGTCAATTTAATGAACATTTAATGCTATTTAATTTAATGCTCAGCCCGGTTGTAGATGGATAGTTTACGTAAGCGTACCATAAGTTATAAAAGGACTTTGACACAAACATCACACCGCACACACCGTTTGCCTTGTTATTGAAGAAGCCAACCGAAAGACGTGCTTCGTACTTCGCCAACCGCATAACGGTATCTCATCTTTTATACTCAGCCGGAGAGCTTGTCACGTTTGTGGAATATTCTCCTCCTCGGACCGCAATGTTGTTGTTGCTATTAGTAGATCTTTCTTTAACAGAAAGGTTACGACCCTTAAGGTCACTAGCTTATTTCCGTATATCATTATTATTATTATTATTATTATTATTTTTGCATGTATGAATCGTTAATCTTAATGAAGTAAACAAGTACGTAGAGATAGATGTGAAGGTTTTTAAATGGTAATCATCCGATTCAAATCTCAGAAGAATTTGTTGGAAGATTATTTTCTTTTGTTATTAATCACCTCTCTGTCAATGATGTACCGCTGCGGAACCGGTTTTTCGTTTTGTTTCTAATACCTTTATTTTGTGTGATGACCAATAGATTTATTTACTCGTGAATGAATTTGTAAAAAACTTTGTTTGGCCTATTTTAATGCGGTAATTCGTTGTACGACGGTACGGTTTGGTGTTATGTCAACGGTTTGTGATCCATTCTACACTACTGTCGATTTCTTCTTTTTTTTATTATCACTTTAGTCTCCTTGGTTAGTTCTATTTCTTTGGCTCTTTATTCCCTTTTCATTTCTTTCTTTCCAACACTTTTTCATTCTGTCGGATCTTGCTTTTCTCAATTTGTCTGACCAAATCTTTTCTTTTCGTTTAAGTGTTGTTACTGATAAAATTTTGTTTTTGTCTTTAATTGTTACCTTGTAAACCGATGTGCGATCTTTCACTTCTTTATTATATGTCGATTTCTTTATTATAGATACCCGAGTTTGGAGCCTTCTTTCTTTAGAACCGCTAGTTCAATTTTAACGTGCTTTACACCAAAATTTTGTTTATTTTAATCTGCGTTGTTACATATATCGCGGTAGCCGCTATTTCAGCTCTAACCCGGATTTTCAAGGTCCGAGGGGGTAGGTTCGGACACCGCCGCAAGTGTGGTGCTCTTCGCGTTCTAAACCCTATCTCCCTGCTGGAGGATTCCAGGGAACATGAACGCTTACAGAGAAAAGATAACTCTTCCCGGACCCCCCGACGGCGTCTCCGGGTGTCTATAAGTTTCATATTTTTTGCGTTTATTAATATTCCGATATCAGGATGAGAAGAAAATGAGAGCCGGTTTTCTTGTGAGTGTTTTTCAAACCAGATTTTTTTAAAGCATCCAAGGTTGAAGCCGGTCCCTTTAATATTAATTTAGTATTAATTTGGTTTAAAGATCAATTAACGGCGAAATTTGTGCTGTTTGCCGTACCCTTTGATTTATTTATTATTATTTGTTTATTACTCTATTAGTGTCGGATGGAATTGGCCTCGGTTAGGTTATGAGCGGTTCTAAATCACCTTCTGGCTGACATTAATGTCTCCCACCTCCTTCCAATAATTTGACCCAGTAAATCTACCGTGGTATAATTTACTTAAATGTAATTTAAATTTAATTCGATAATTTATGTCGCACCCTAATTTTTGTGATTCATCTTGGGGTAACCGGTGTCCAAAGAGTTACGGTTGTATTTTTGTGGGAATTGTATTAGTACGAGGTGTGGCTATTAAATAACGAGACTGACTTCGTAAAAAAAATTTATTTATATTTTATACATAATAATTTATTGTCACCTTTAATATTCACTCCTTCTCTATCCCTACAACGCTCCATGCGAATTTTCCATTGTTGGAAACAGTGCTGGAAGTCATCTTCTTTCAGCTCCTTCATGACACGTGCCGCTTTCTCTTTTACAGCTTCCACAGACTCAAATCTTGTATCTTTTAATGTAGATTTCACATTAGGGAACAGCTATAAGTTACACGGTGCAAGATCTGGTGAAAAAGGTGGATGTTGTAATACTGAGATGCTGTACTTGGCTAGGAACCTCTTGACAGTTAAATAACGAGACTAACGTTGTAAAAGTTTTATATTATACGTAATCACTTATTGTCACCTTCAATATACACTCTTTCTTTATCCGTACAACACTTCATGTGCATTTTCCATTGTTGGAAACAGTGCTGCAAGTCATCTTCTTTCAGCTCCTTCACGACACGTGCCGCTTTCTCTTTTACTGCTTCTACAGACTCAAATCTTGTCCCTTTTAATGTAGATTTCACCTTAGGGAACAGGTATAAGTCACACGGTGCAAGATCTGGTGAAAAAGGTGGGTGTTCTAACATTGAGATGCTGTACTTGGCTAGGAACCTCTTGACAGTTAACGTATGATAAAAAGTCGATTTTTTTAAAAATTTTAGCCATACTAGTGCCTATGCATTTTACGATAAAAATGTATATAATCAAATTCATACGAAATTAAAAGATCTACAACTTTTATTGAGTCCATACTTCTCTACAGAGCCTAGTTTAGCGTGGAAGAGTGATTTTCCGAATATTTAAGCCAAACTGATGTTGATTTTCATTTTGCGTCTTTCATTCATGATTAAAATTGGGTTATGTTTTGTTGAGGTTAGTTTTTTGCTTATTTCTAATTTTTTATCACTTAATTACTTTGTTCATTGATTGCATTGGCAAGAGAAAGTCGTGTGAGTGTTTCACACCAGATTTTTCCATTGTACACTGTTAACTCGTTATTGAATATGTGTTACATTCGCAAGAGAAAGTCGTGTGAGTGTTTTACTTAAGGTATTTTTGATAGGTGTTGCGGAGCACACTTTTTGAGGTTCCGGTGATGACAACTTCTCCCGTGTAGGTTTGTGTGGAAGGTATGCGGCCGTCACGGCAGTGTTTTTGTTGTGATACGTTGTAAGCTATTTTTAGATGTATGGAAACACGGCGACTCTCCTACGATAAATCACCGCTTTAATGAGGCCAAATGTAGCTTTATTCCATTCTACGTATGTACCTTTTTTCGCCTGTGCTCTTCACCGTTTTTACCGTTTCTTTCGGAATGTGTAGGAGTTTGTTTTGTAGTAGTTGTAAGTTCGTTCTTCTGGAAGAAACCCGGTAACGTCTAAATATGGGTTATTTTAAAAAATAACAAAACACTGACGTGTGTAAAACATTTTAAAAAATCCATGAGACGTCGCGTCTCATAGCTGGTGTTATATTTTAAAAAAGCTTACATTTGATTTATGGAGAAAGCCGTTAGTGATTTCTATATCTACTCAGTTTAGAATAATCGAAAGACACTAATTTTGTTTCCGAATTCCGAGTTTGATTTTTTCTTTCTCTTTACTATTTGAATATATATATAGGGAGGGCAATATTGTTTTCATGTCGATTTTTTCAATTCGGGTTTTCACCGGATCTGCACGTTTTCAGACCCCCTGAACCCAAAAAACATGTTTTTAGCTATTGGTGTGTGTGTGTGAACAATTTATCTCAAGAACGGAACATCCTACGAACTTGAAACTTAAAACTTTAGTTAGACACCACAACCGGACCCGACACGAAAATTTTCATTAAAATCGGTCAACCGGAAGTAGTAGTTTATTCGTGTAATTTTTTTACTCTTTTGGGAATTTTTAAAAAACTGGCCTTACGATTTTTTTTTTTTTAAATCGCCTGGTTTACTAAATTTTTATGCTCTACAAGATAGGGTAGGCGCCATGTTTGCTGAAATTCTTGGTGAGGCTGTTTTCTCGTAAAAAAATTGTTGTTTTAAGACAGCGGTTTTATTATGAATTTAGCGCAAAAATGTTTTTAATAAAAGTTGTAGAGGAAGTTGTGACTGTATCTTGAGGTGATGGATTTTAAGGACGCTTACGCTTATATGTTTAACTTTTGTTTAAAACTCTGAAAAGAGTAATACAGAATTTTTTAACGCCGTTGGTTATAGATTTTCACGTATTTTTTGCTGTTTTCTTTTGTATTGTTTTGTTCCGATGATACGTTTTCCTGACATTCATTTGATTGTCTTGATGGTTCGTTCGATATTTCTTTTTCTCTATTATTGTTGTTTGTGTAGGTTTCATTTGTATTCACTTTTGTATTTATTTATTTTTTTTTTAATAAATGTTTCGTTCTGTGCAAATGTTTGTTTTCTTTGTGCCGTTTCTTGACGTCCTGACACTCTTTTTGGTCGTTTATTTTCTGTAATGTACAGTATAGTGTGATGGTGGATAATGTTTTTCTTGTTAATGTCGGTTTGAAATCTTGTGTTACATTATTGTATAATGTTCTGTATGAGAGAAATAATTGTGCTGTAATTTTGTTATCCACCGACTGATGTAAACGTAAACGTATTGTAGTAACACATTATCACTTGGTAAAAAAAAGTTTTTTAATTTATTTCATGTTTTGTTTGTTTCAGGTAAGGATTTTTCAATTTCGGATTCATTTTTGAAATCTACAATTTAGTTGGATCGTGTAGTTTTCTTTCTAATGCGACGTTATCGCTTTGAGCAGCGTACGTTTTAATTTTCGGTAAGTTTCTATTCAGTTATTATCGTATTTAGTTGACATTTAGTTCATTTGAACATTATTCATTATACAGCTTTGTTAAGCGTCAATTGGTGATTTTCCATAATTTGAGTTCAACGGCAATCGATTTTCATTTAGTTTCATTCACTCATGATTAAAGAGTAGTTACATATTATTTACATTGGCAACAGAAAGTCGTGCGAGTGTTTCACACCAGATTTTTCAATGGTTTTTACTCTCTCCTGTCGTTATGAATATATAGGAAGAAAAGTCTTCAAGTCGATTTTAAGAAATTGAGTTTTCACTGGTATACATATTTTCAAACCTCCTGAACCCAAAAAACCTATTTTTAGTGATTGGTGCGTGTATGTGTGTGTTTGAATAAAATATCTCACGAACGGAACATCGTCTGAAGTTACAACTTGAAACTAAAGTTAGGTACCACGAGAGTTATTTTCAACATTTCTTTGTACGTCGCTTAGTTTAGCGGTAATTAGTAATTTCTGTTTGGTTTTTTCCTTAAAACTTGTAAAAAAACTTTTTTTTAAGATTTCAGTCATATTATTCTTTTTACGTTAAAAGTATATGATAGTGAAATGTACAGGAAATTAAAAGATTTAGAACTTTTATTTGTAGCATTTTTCTGTACAGAGCCTAGTTTAGCGTGAAGGAGTGATTTTCCAATTTAATAAGCCATATTTAAGTTCGGCTTTCATTTTGCATCATTCACTTCTGATTAAAATTAGGTCATGTTTTTTGAGGATAGGTTTTTTGTTCGTTTTCAATGTTTTATATTGCTAATGTTAGGTTATATTGTTCATTATTTGCATTGGCAAGATAAAGTCGTGTAAATGTTTACACCAGGTTCTTTAAAAATTAGCTATTAAATTGCATATAATTAATGGGTCTGTACAAGACTACACCTCATTTACACGTCATACACATCATCCTCATCTCATTGGGTCATGGGGTTGCTTATTGTTCTAAATTGAACAGATTGCAACGTACACAAATCAGGAATAAAAAAAAAAAAATTGCATCACATTGTTTAAAATATGAAACAATAAAATAAACATTTTGTATATTTATCGATATATTTTCTTTGCCAAAGTTAAACATTCTTTAGATTTTTGTAATTTTCAAACCGTGTTATTTATTCAGGAGGGGAGTGTGTTAAATCGAATGTCCGTTAAATAGAAAATTGACTGTTTTTGGTTAACTGTTGATATAGTTTTAATTTGAATTGCCGTTTAAATACAAACATTTGAGTATTATGCTCATCTTTTCGTTTTTTAATTGGAAGTTTACGACGTGTATTTTTTTTGGAGGGGGGCGTCGTACCGACTCGTTTCACGAGTTATAATGTTAAAGCTGGGTGTAATATCATAGGGCCTAGAGTTGTGACGTCATGCGGAGGATAGTTTCCCAAGTGTGCCCCCGTGTGTTTGTTTGTTTATTTAACAAGTTGTGCATGAATATTCAAGACATATTAATTCTAGACGCCGTGTCTTTACCTATCTACCTACCTACCACCTACCCTACCCCTGGTGATACCCTTGCACAAACGGGCGCGCGCGCGCAATTGAAACACCTCCCGCAGCGCCTTTTACCTTCTGCTACGTATACCGCCGGGTGTCCCAAAAGTCCCGTGTACGGCAAAATATTTGGAATGTTAGAGAAATTTTAACATATATATATATATATATATATGCAAATGTAAATTTAACTCGAATTGAAAATATTCGTTTATGATGAACCAAAAAATTTTGTCCGTCATCTTGAATGTAACTTCATTACTTTCTCTTCTCATTACAACGCCGGCCGCGTTGGCGATGTTGGTAACGTGCTCGCCTCTCATCACGCGGTCTTGGGTTCGAATCCCACTCGGGCATGGCATTTTTTCATACGTTACAAAAAAATTCATTTCATTTTTCACCGTCTGCATTAGCAGCAATTTGTGCAAAACAGTCGGACGTTAAACCAAAAAAAAGAAATAATACTTTCTCTTGCGCCTGTATGCATATACAGGATGGAAAGTATTGTTCGAAATCGAGAGTTCACCGAATATACACTTTTCCAGACCCCCTGAACCCAAAAAATACATGGTTTTAGCGATTGGTGTTGTGTGAACGAAACATCTCAAGATAATTAGATGATTATCGTTTATACCCACCGGGTTGGTCTAGAGGTAAAGTCGTCGCTATAATCAGCTGTTTAACAGCTTATTTTCGGAGACGAAGGTTTCTGGTTCAAATCCTAGTAAAGGTAGTTACTGTTATATGGATTTGAAAGCTACATAGTTGTTACCGGTGTACTTTGATGGTTGGGATTCAATTAACCATACTCTCTCAAAAATGGTCGGCCTGAGTCTGTACAAGACTACACCTCATTTACACGTCATACATATCATCCTCATCTCATTGAGTCATGGGGTTGCTTATTCTGAATGAAACAGATTGCTGCAACGTACACACATTAGGGATTAAAAAAAAACAAAAAATATTGTTTAATTTTTCAATGTTTTGCGTTTTTCCCAGAAACGGCTTTTCAGATTTTCTTTTAAAAAATCGCCTCATTTATTAAATTGTTTATGCTTGTTATGATAATGTAGGCGCCATGTCTGCTGACGTTCCGAAGGAGACTGTTCTTTCGTGGAAAAAATTGATTTTTTTAAGACTGCGGACTTAATTTGCATTTAAAAGCAAAAAAGTACAAAGTAAAGTATACAATATAAAGTATACAATGTAAGTTTTTACCTTGACAGTCCAATTGCAAATAATATGTTTTATTTGCGGTTCATGGGGTCTGAAAACGTGTAAATTCGGTGAAAACTTTTTCTTAAAATCGATATGAACAATACTTTCTTCATCCCTATATATTCATATAGGCAAGAGATAGTAAAAAAATGTATGCAACCTTATTCTATGACCCGGTATTAATTTGAATTTGTAAGGGTTCCCCAAAAAAGCCCCATTACGGATAGTGCAGTGTCAAGGCGAGACTGTATGATGGTTTTAACTGAAAATTTAGAATTTCGGTTCTCTATGTTTTTTCAATCTGCCCTTAACAGACAGGTGGCGTGTCAATTTATTTACACTCAATCTGTCCACTGCAGGGCTAAAATAAATAGTTCTGTTTCTTATCACATGGTCAGCCAATTAAATGACTGAATCATTTAAGAACAGAAGAGGTAGAGGTGTATTGTAACACTAATCAGAGTTATCTTCTCTGAAAGTAATGAATTTTATTATACAGCCAGACCCTGTGGTGAGTGAAGTGAAGGTGTCATTTACAGAGTGAAAAATATGTGCTTTTTAGAGGGCCCGGCATGCTGATAAGCATACTTTTCTACTCAGTGAGGAAGGCACTTGTAAACCACTCATTCCTTGTTTTACTTAGTAAAACCTCTAGAGGTTCAAACCAGCCTTTTGGCTGATGACCTAAACAACAACATGTTTTTCAATAGTTCAGACCGAGATCAAGCACAAAAACATTTATTTACGTTAAAAAATTAAGTTTTTAGGAGGTTTACCCAGAAAATTTATCGTGTCATCAAGAACGAATATTTTTCATAATTTTATACCGATCGTTTTAGAGCATAGGGAATTTTAGTTATTAAAAATATGTACATTACTGTTTTTAATACACGCAGCTGTTTTTTCACCTTTCTAACGAAAGTTTGATAGGAAATTTACGTGTTTGTGTAGCCTACATTTTGTATTTGATTTGTACCTTTTTGTGTTTTTGCCCGTTCCCGTAAATTGAGATTTTGAACATTTAGGTACGTTTTTCTCGGTAATCATTAAAGATACCAGGCTGAAATTTTTACCAGTTTTTTTATCTTGTACATTCGCGTATTCCGGCACTTTTATGACTTCCTTAAAAGCTAAAAAAATTTCTATTGTGTAAAGTACCGTAAAAAAAATTTGTAAAATTTTTATGTTATTCCTTATTCTGTTTTTAACTTTATGGTTTAACGGATTAAGTTGGGAAAATGTGAGTAGCTCGAGCAACCCGACAACTGCAAGTAAGTAAAGTTTCATTTCCCTATCGTTTACCAATCTTGTGAATAATGTACGTAAAAATAGCAAATTTAACATTGGCGGGATAGAAAGTACAGTCTTCCTTTAAAATGGTAGTCATGTCAATGGTCAAACGCCTTTTTGTGATACTGCGTTGTTTAACAGATGTTTACAAAAATATGAAACGAAAAGAAATTACCTTTCACGTTCACGGATCATTATTTTCTATTTTTTAAATTGAAACATAATCAAGCGAAAGTTAATTGGCGGTTTTATTTTCATAATAATTTTTTATGTTATTAATTACGTTTCCTTTTATTCAATTAGAGTAACCGATAGGCCTTCTGGTTGACGTAAAAATCGATAACCTAGTTGGATATTTTAGAAAGTAATGGATGGAATTAGATATCGTTGTCATCCAGTCTCGCGGTAGAGAGAGTGATCGTTTCCTACAGTATTTGACTTTCTCTCGATCTATTGCATTGTGTCAGATAAATTTTTGTGTTTTATTAAATAAAACTATTCTTGTTAATTATAACGATGATTTAGTCAAAAAATCTGGTGTGAAACACTCGCACATTTCTCTATTGCCAATGTAAATAATGACCAATTTATCCTAATATTAGTTTATAAAACGTTAGAAATAAACAAGAAACTTACCTCAATAAACATAACTTTATTTTAATCATAAATGAATGATGGAAAATGAAAATCATTCTTTCACGCTAAACTTGGCTCTGTAGAGAATAATGCTTTAAGTAAAAGTTGTAGATCTTTTTATTTACTATAAATTTTATTATATATATTTTTTTTTGTCGTAAAATGCTAAGTCTACACGTTTTCGTGAGAATAGAACAGAAAATCATTTATTACTGCTAAACTAAGCGTTATACAAAAAATTGTTTGGAATAAAAGTTGAAATATTTTAAATTCTCTACAACTGTTATATCAAACATTTTTTTGTAGAACGCTTACTTTAGCGGTAATTAGCGATTTTTTTTGTTTTTTCTCACTAGAAACTTGTAAAAAAAACGAATTATTTAAAGATTGCAGCCTTAGTATGCTTTTTACGACACAAGTGTATATAATCAAATTTATAGGAAATTAAAAGATTAACAACAGTTTTTAGAGCATTTTTCTGTACAGTGACTAGTTTAGTTTGAACGAGTGATTATCCGTATTTTAAGCCAAACTGAGGTTGATTTTCATTGTGTCTTTCACTCATGATTAAAATTAGGTTAGGTTTTTGTTTATTTCTAATGTCTTATTACTTAGGTTATATTCATTATTTGTATTGGCAAGAGAAAGTTGTCGTGTGAGTGTTCACACCAGATATTTTTAACGTTTTTACTTCTTTAAAGCCGTTTTTGAACCCTTTAACTTTTGTGGAAAAATATTCACGTTAGAAGAAGTTATATTCAGGAGTCGTTGTGTTTAGTCTATTTGACTGTGTTTTGTATATTAAAAAAGTTAGTCTTAAAACAGTTGCAACTTTAGTAAACAAAAACCACGAAAAACAAAAAGAAAGTTTACCATTCTGTCTTATATCCTTTTATATTATATTGGGTGGGTAGATGCGGTAGAAATTTCTGATACCGTATTACGCGTCTTAAACGTCTGGAAACGACAGATTTTCTCGGTTGTTTTTGTTCCGTTTTCTTTATAAAAAGTTTACTGGGGAAATAAGAAAATGAGGTCCTAAAAGGGGACGAAATATTTAATGCGGCCCGTGAAAGGAATTTCAGTTTCCAAGACGGATGATGAGGTATATAGTGGGTGGTACATTGTGTGTATATATATTTAGTTTGAAAAGGATTGTTGCAGTGCGACGACGGACGGTAAGGATGGATTTAATAAGAGTTTTTATCCACTTAAGTTGTTTTTTTATAGACTCTTCATGTTTGAAATAGCGTTTTGTTTTCAAAATAGGTAAAGATGGTTTGATCCTATTTGTCGTAGTTTCATACACGGTGGTCAAAAATGTTACCGACTTTTTACACCTCTCTCTCTCTCTCTCTCTCTCTCTCTCTCTCTCTCTCTCTCTCTCTCTCTTCTTTCTTTCTTTCTATCTTTTTCTCTCAATCCCTCTCCCTTTCTCTCTGTTTGTCTCTCTCGCTCGCTTTATAGGTAATAATATACTGTGTAATAAAATTTATTACTTTGAGACGAGATAACTGTGCTAAGTGTTTTTCGCACGTTTACCTGTTTTGTTGTTAAATTCTTGTATCAAAAAATTGGGCGACCATGTGGTAAGAAAGAAGCACAACTATTTTTTCGTAGTAGCCCTGGAACTAGCAGATCGAGTACGGATAATTTGACACCACCTGCCTGTTATGTGCAAGAGAAAAATGTGTATTTTTAAAGTTACAGAAAATTATGGAACTGACAACGTGTTTATTTCACGTATTTTTTTTCTACAGCGATCAATCGGTTTTTTGATTTTCAGTAGTATTTTTCAATAGAATCGTCAGGGATGTTGATTTTTATTCACTCATGAATAAATATTACATATTTCGAGATAAAGCCGTGTTCATACCGAGGTTTTTGTTTTTACTTGTAAAGATTCGTTGGTAATTTTTGTCTGCGTTTCTCTACCGGTTTTTATTTGAGTGTTTGTTTGTCGCACCGTCGGTATCTCTTCTCGACGTTTCCATGTCGAGTTGACAGAATGTCGGTTCTGAATTGGTAAACGAGATATTCATTTTGTCTTTGTAAACAGGGAGGGGTTTGTAGGATAATGACGCAATTGCATATAATGGAGTTTAGTTGGTAATGATTCTGTAGAAGTATGGGTTTCGTTGATACCAAGAGTATTGTAGATGTAAAGAGAAAAAATGAAAAAATAAGGATGGCAGATGCGGAGAGAGATATTTTTAAGGAGGGATTGGAGTAAATTAAAGAGGAAAATGGTCGGAAAATGCTAATGGCGGGGTAGTTTTCTGGCTGTATGGTGGGTGGAAGAAAAGGGGGCATGGTTGTACGAAGTGTACTTTAAACGTTGGAGTGTATAGTTTAGTCCCTAAGTGTAAACAAGTACGACGTTGGGGTTGGGGGGAGGTTGTAGCGCAGTGTTTATCAGTTGTCGTGGGAGGGTGGAAAAGTGGAGAATGTTTCTCATATCCGGGAAAAGAGAGTAAAACGTTTGTTCGGCGACTGAACGTCCCACCACTCTTCCCCTATCCTTGGCTAAACAACCTGCCCGTGTTATCTTCCATAAGATTTAGAACGGATGCCCCCAGCTTGGTTCTTCGCTCTTTTGTTAAAGCAATACTAGTAGTCGTGTTTCTGTCAATAAAATGTTTGTGTGTGTGTTTGTGTACTAGGTATTCGAAAAACATTGTCTCTGCTACGTTGCATATTGTAATATATGCGAAATGATCCGGTGTTTTGTAGTGCAGAAACACTAGGGGTGGATATCACTTGTAAAAAAAAATCTGATGTGAAGCACTTACACAACTTTTATCTTGCCAATGCAAATAGTTAACAATACCACCTAACATTAGTAATAAAACATTAGAAGTAAAAATTTCAGCCTTGTAGGTGAAATGGTTTCTGAGAAAAATCTTACCTTATTGTTCAAAATCTAAATTTACGAGAAAAGGCACAAATGAGAAACAAAATTTACACAAACAAGTTTAATTTCCCATCAAGAAGTTAGAAAGCTGCACCAACTCTGGAGAATATTAAAAATAGTAAAGCAGATATTTAAAAAAAACTAAAATTCTTTTTGCACTAAAACGAGCAATATAAAAATGTGAAAAATATTTGTTATTGGCGACTTGTTAATTTTTTAGGATAAACCTGATAAAAACTTAATTTTTTTTTATTAAAATAATTTTTTTGTTGTAAATTAATGTTTTTGTGGTACGTCTAGGTCTAAACTATTGAGAAACATTAAAAAACCGATAATCAAAATTTTCAGTCAAAACCATCATACAGTCTCCCCTTAAAATGTGAATTTTTTTTCAGTGGTTTGATTTCAGTTTGAAGTAGTTTTCGTTTGAAATGTCACTGTGGTTTGCCTTACGGTGAAATATTTTTTCGCGTTCGGTGTAAAATTGGAGGTCGTTGAACTGCGTGTGTGTGTGCTGTGAAAAAAAAAATGGGATTGTTGAAGAGTGAATGTACATTCTGCTGTATCGAATTATGTACAATGCAGATATTTTGCCTCGCATTTTTATTGGCAGTTAATAAAACTGGCGTAATTATCGTATTATTGTGTTCTGTCGTTGTCTGTAGTTATGTGTTATGTATTGAAAACTGCTACGATACGGTAGCGAATTTGTTTCCTCGTTTTTTTTTTAAATTGCATTTTCTATTACGTAAAAGGAAAAAGAAAAAATTGTGTTGTGTTGCAATTTCAATCGAATTTAATGTATGTAAATCGCTTACTTTCTTATTAAATGATTTTATTTTTCCTTTACATAAGGAATAAATATTTTACTGTTCGGTATCAGAGCATGAAATGTTTTTTTTTACTTTCACGCGTATCTGTCGGTCGAATGGAGTGAGAAAGTAATATAGATTGGTGCTGAATTTTAATTACCCTGGGTTTCAGGCATGATTTTTATACGCATGAAGCCAAAAAAAAAAAATCTGGTGTGAAACACTCGCACGACTTTCTCTTGCCATTTTAAATAATGAATAATATAACGTAATATTAATATAACGTAACGGGTAGGTGGTGTGTTAAATTTATTGCACTCGATCTGTTGGTTCCAGAGGTACAAAAAATAGTTGTGTTTCTAATAAGAAACTATTTAAGAACAGAAAAGGTAGAGATGTAAGACACTAGTCAGATTTATCTCTTCTTAGAGTAATGAATTTCAATATACAGCCAGACCTTTGTGGTGCATAAAGTAAAGTTGTCATTTGCAGGGTGGAAAGTACATGCTTTTCGGAAGGCCTGGCATGCTGATAAGCATATTATTTTAACTCATTGAGAAAGGCAAAATTATAAACCACTTCACTCCTCGTTTTATACATAGTAAAACCTCTACAGGTTCAAATCACTCTTTCGGCTAATGACCTAAAAAACACACAAAGAAGCATGAATATTAAATACTGTTTGAATGTTTGTTAGGCCTGTTCATGATGTTGAATTTTGTTAGGTCATCAGGTAAAAGGCTGGTTTGAACCTCTAGGAGTATAACAAGGAAAAGTATACTTATCAGCATGCATGACACTTTGAAAAGCATCTAACGGGTGATTCAAAAAGAGCGCCGGTTTTTAAACGGCTGGTAAATTTTTGTTAATCGGTTGGCAACATTGTTAGACCTCATTTCTATTTCGGAGAATATTCCGATTGACGATTCAGTTGTAGTTTCTCTTGTTCGCAGTGTAGTACTCTCGCAGTCTGTGTCTAACCATGGAGAAGTTTACTATTGCACAACGAGTGTTAATCGTCAAAACATTTTACCAGAGTGGAGAGAGTTATGCGGCTACTGTCAGGCGACTTCGCGGTACTCTAGGACGTAATAAAGCACCGAATGAATCAACAGTTCGCAGGCTCATGAAAAAGTTTTTTGAGACGGGTTCAACAGTCGACCTTAAAAGTTCTGGACGTCGTCGTTCTGGCCGAACTGAGCAGAACGTTGCGTTGGTTCGTGACAGTGTGGCTGTTAGCCCAGCAAAATCAATACGTCGCCGTTCTCAACAATTGGGTTTACGATGTTCTTCTGTACGGAGAATTCTTCGGTACGATCTCCAATATCACCCGTATAAAATTCAGTTGACGCAACATTTGAAAGTGGCAGACCACCAGAAGAGACGACAGTTTGTTGACTAGGTATTGAGAAAACGGCAGGATGATAACACCTTCGCAAACAAAATTGACGCCTTGTGACTTTCACCTTTGGGGTCATCTGAAGTCATTGGTGTATGCCAATAAACCCCGAAACATCAATGACTTGAAGGAGGAAATTCGACGGGTTATCGGGCAAATGGAAGTCGAAACTTGTCGTGCAGTAATATCCAATTTCATGGACAGAGTTGATGCGTGCCAGCGCAGTAGAGGAGGACACATGCATGACATCATTTTTCATACATGAAATCGGAAGGTAAGATGAACTTGTTGATGTATTTATTTTCAGTTTTTCAATAAAATAAATCTCTTAATTTGATATATCAAAACCGGCGCTCTTTTTGAATCACCCTATACTTACCATCCTTCATATGTCACCTTCACTTCATTTGCAACAGACTGTAATGAAATTCATTACTCTCAGGAGAAAACTATGATTAGTGTCTTTTGCACCTTTACCTCTTATGTTGTTAAAAGAAGACTGTACTTTGTACCCTGCCAATGTTAAATTTGCTTTTTTTAGGTACATTTTTCACAGGATTGGTTATCGATAGGGAAGTGAAACTTTACTTACCCATAGGTGTCGGGTTTCTCTAGCTACTGTCATTTTTTTAAATTTAATCTGTTGAACCATGAAGTTGAAAACAGAATAACGAATAATATAAAATTTATACAAATTGTTTTTTACGGATTTGACATATTTAGTTGTTTTTGCAAAATTTTTGGAAGTCATAAAAATACCAGAATATGTGAATATGCAAGATAACTGGTAAAAATTTTAGCCTGTAAGGTGTAATGGTTTCCGAGAAAAATGCACCTAAATGTTAAAAATTTTAATTTGCGGGAACAGGCGAAAAAACAAAATTGGCACAAATCGAAAACAAAATGTAGAACACAAACAAGTGAATTTCCCATCAACAGTTGGTTAGAAAGATGAACCAATGCTGAGAGTATTAAAAACAGTAATGCAGATATTTTTACTTTCTCTTGCCTATATGAATATATAGGAAGGAAAGTGTTGTTTTCATGTCGATTTTTCGAAATCGAGTTTTCACCGGATCTATACGTTTTCAGACCCCCTGAACCCAAAAAACATGTTTTTAGCGATTGGTCTGTGTGTGCGTGTGCGTGTGTGTGTGTGTGTGTGTGTGTGTGTGTGTGTGTGTGTGAACAGAATATCTCAAGAACGGAACATCGTACGAACTTGAAACTTGAAACTTAAGTTACATACCACTACCGGACCCGACACGAACATTTTCTTTAAAATCGGTCAACCGGAAGTAGTAGTTTATTCGTGTAATTTTTCACTTTTTTGCGATTTTCTCACGCTAACTAGTACTACGATTTTTTTAAAAATCGCTTGGTTTACTACATTTTTTATGCTCTAAAATATAGGGTAGGCGCCATGTTTGCTGAAATTCTGCGTGCGGCTGTTTTTACGCAAAAACTTTTTCTTTTTAAGATTGCGGCTTTAAAATGCATTTTGGCGCAAAACGTTATATAATAAAAGTTGTAGAGAATGTAAAATTCTACAACTTTTATTTTAAACATTTTTTTGTATAACGCTTAGTTTAGCGGTAATTTGCGATTTTCTGTTTTTTTTCTCACGAAAACGTGAGAAAAATCGATTTTTTTAATATTTCGGTCTTAGTATGCATTTTACGACAAAAGTGTATTTAATTAAATTTATAGAAAATTAAAAGATCTACAATTTGTGTATAGAGCATTTTTCTCTACAGAGCCTAGTTTAGCGTGAAAGCGTGATGATTTTCCGTATTTTTAAGCCAAACTGAGTTCGATTGTCATTTTGCGTCATTCACTCATGATTAAAATAAGGTTATGTTTTTGTGGTTAGTTTTTGTTTATTTCTAATATTTTATTAATAATGTTAGGTTTATTATTAATCATTTGCATTGGCAAGAGAAAGTTGTGTGAGTGTTTCACACCAGATTTTTAAAGTACTAAACTTCCCTTTGCTCTAAAACGATCCGTATAAAATTATGAAAAATATTCGTTCTTGGTGACATTATAACTTTTCAGGGCACACCTCCTAAAAACTTAATTTTTTTCATTAAAATACTACTTTTTTCACGTAATTTAAAGTTTGGTGGTTGAACTAGATCTAAACAATTGAAAAACATAAAAGACCGAAAATCGAAATTTTCAGTTAAAACATCATACAGTCTCACCTTGTATAATTAATGCTTGTCATATAGTTGGGTGACCATGTGATGAGAAATATAATTATTTTTTGTTGCCTTGGAACTAGGAGATCGAGTGCAAATAAATTTAACATCCACTTAATTTTTTTGTAGCCGTGGAACAAGGAGATCGAGTGCAAATAATTAACATCCACTTTTATTTTTTGTAGCCCTGGAACTAGGAGATCGAGTGCAAATAAATTTAACGTCCACCTTTATTTTTTGTAGTCCTTTTGAACTAGGAAATCGAGTGCAAATAATTTTATCATTCACCTGCCTGTTACCGGCAATTCGTCATGATGTCTGCTCTTAATTTTTTTTCTCGCTATCGATCAAGTAATGTATAAGGTAATGCTTGTCGTTTGGATTATTCGAAGAGGTTGACTTATTGTTGGTATATTTTTCTCCGTCTAATCATTCCGGTTTGAAATGAAATCTGTAATTGAGCGGTCGTTATCGCTGAGATTTATCTGTGCGGCATTTTAATTTTGAAAGGCTGCACCGTAGTAATAGTTAGGGATTTCGTGGTATTGTAATAAATAGCAGTTTAATATAATTTATTGAAATTGGGGCTTGGAAATGCTGTGCTCATTAAATTTTATGTTAGTAATGAAAGTTTTTTTTGTAATCGTAGAGTTGATTTTTTTTATTCACTTTTTGTGCATTTTAAATATTTTTTTAAATTAGCGTCAAATTTTTTGAGTAAACATTGTTATTAAAGTAAAGAGTTTTTTTGATTAAACATTGTTAAAGTTTATTGGTTTTCCCGGTGTTAATTTTCTCTTTTTCCTTGGTATATCGTTTTAGGAGTATCATCAATGTTGGTCTATAGATTTATTTATTTTGTACTGGGGAAAGATTGAGACAATTTGGATTATTTATTTTATTCTCCATCTTATTATTATTATTATTGTCCTCTTTTTTCTTCTTTTTCCTCTTCTCGTTCTTGTTTGTATAATTTTTTTGCATGCTGTATAACTCGTGTAAAAGATTTCTATTCTCACGTTTGTTGTTTTCTCGTTTTATTTGCCATTATTCGTCTTTCCATAGCTCTTTTTAACCCCGGATGGAAAAAGAGATGTGTTATAAGTTTAACGTGTGTATCTGTGGCTTCGTAGCTCCTAAACGGATGAACCGATTTTTATTTAGTGTTTTTTTTTTTTTTTATTTAATAGGTGACTTGCTCGAGGGTGGCTATAACAAAGCGAAAATCAAAAAATGAAAACAGAAAATCACCTAATTACTGCTAAACTAAGCGTTATACAAAGAAATGTTTGAAATAAAAGTTGTACGCTTTTAAAGGTACTAAAACTTTGATCATGTACACTTTTACTGTGAAATGCATATTTTAACCCTTTTCAGTACCCAACGTCCGGAAAACAGGACGTCGATTTATTTTACGCAGCAATTACATCCGGTTTACCGGACGCCCGTAAGTTATGCATAAAGTTCCCACGTCCGGATAACCGAACATTTACAAAAAAATTTTTAGAGAGAAATTAATGAAACAATGTATTTTGAAACCACCTCCGTGGTGTAGTCACTAGCGCGCTAACCTACTAAGCGAAAGGTCCTGAGTTCAATTCCCGGGTAGGGTCGGTAAATGTTAACACTTTAAAACCACCGTTAAGGTACCAAAACCCAAAGTAGTTGCTAATCACCAAGCTATTGATGCGACTTTAAATAAAACTATTTTGAATAGGTAGCTTTAGTGTTAGAACGATTTATTTTTGTTATGATTCGAATGAAAATTAATTTTTAACAGGAAATTTTGTTTTTCTGTAACGAAGTTTTTGTCGGCATTGGGTGGCTCACGCCTGCAAGTTTTAAAAATAAGGGCTGGCACTTTTTGTACACCTTTTTATTCAAATTCAATTGCACTTTTGATGAAACTTTTAAATATTGTTTCGGCATCGAAAGATTTAAGGCCGGAATATTAAAAACAAAACAAAATTAGTAATATGTATTTGGCTGCGGCATCGCTGCTTCCAAACGCGTGAACCGATTTTTTTTTTTTTTTTTTTTTTTTTTTTGTTAAAAGGTGACTTGATTGAGAGTGTTTTAGCTATGATTCATTAAAATCTGTTAACCGGAAGTAGTAGTTTACTCGTGCGATTGTTCACTTTTTTTCAATGTTTTTTGTTTAATTTTTTTCGCAGTAATACTCTTTACATGTACCAATGTTTTTCATGATTACTTGAATACTACGTCACACATTAGACAAATTGGCTTTATTCCATTAGCAGGTATCACAGTAAATAATAATTATGTCGCTTCACGGTCTGGGTTGTTTGACAACTGTTTCAAGTTTTCATACAGTAAAGTAACTTAGCGAGCATCTTTTTTGTTTTAAAACTCCGACGATGTATAAATTATTAACGCCGTGAATGAACGTACATGAAATTAATTTACTAATTAATTAGTTTCTAAGTGATTTAGAATTAATGTCATTAATTAAGCAGTTATTTAAAGTAAGCGCAAGTTTGTGTTCCATCCAAGTTGTATCATCCGCTTGTATGTATGTAGGGTACACTTTTTACTGGGAAGTCAACAACTTTTGTTTCAATCAAGTAGAGACCGACTTGTCAAGTATTATTAAAAAGTTTAAAAAGTTTTTAATTACATTGAGTGTGTATAGTCTGATCAATTGTTTTACACGATTAGTGGAGTATTCGTGCTGGCGTTTAGCTCAGGGTGTTTGTTAGAATCGTATGGGTTTCGTTCAAATTGGATTTGCAGATATATGTATTTGTTTTGTTCTTCGTATCGTTTCGGTTTATTAAAAAAAATATCGTGTTAAACGATTTTTTTTCTCGTGACGTTTTTGATGTTTTCTCGTTTTTTTTCGTTCGGCCGTTTCTTGTTTCAGTTTGTCGTCTTCTATTTCTTCTGGATCTCCTTAATTTCTTTTAACTTTTTCTAAATTAATTTTTGTCGTATTTTCTGTCTTACAATTTACAGAGATCAGTTGTTTTGTCAAATTAACTAAAACCCTTTTTATTTTTTTCCCCCATATGAATACCTATATAGGAAGGAAAGTATTGTTTTCATATTGATTTTAAGAAATCGAGTTTTCACTGGATCTACACGTTTTCAGACCCCCTAAATCCATAAAAACATGTTTTTAGCGATTGGTGTGTGTGTGTGTGTGTGTGTGTGAACAAAATATCTTTAGAACATTTTCTAAATCTCAAAACATTTATGTATCTCGAGACATCTGCACGAACATTTTCAGTAAAATCGGTCAACCGGTAGTAGTAGTTTATTTCTTGTTTTTTTTACTTTTTTGTGCTCTACAAGATAGGCGCCATGTCTGCTAAAATTCTTGGGGAGGCTGTTTTCTCGTAAAAAATTGTTTTTTTAAAGATTGCGGCTTTAGTAGTTGCATTTAAGCGCAAAAATGTGTGTAATAAAAAATGTAGAGAATTTAAAATCCTACAACTTTTATTTCAAACCTTTATTTTGTATAACGCTTAGTTTAGCGGTAGGGCCTAATAGCGATTTTCTGTTTTTTCCTCATGAAAACTTGTAAGAAAATAATTTTTTTTTGAGATTTCAGATTTAGCATGCATTTTACGACAATAGTGTATATTATAAAAGTTATAGGAAATTAAAAGATCTACAACTTTTATTTATAGCATTTTTCTTTACAGAGCCTAGTTTAGCGTGAAAAGAGTGTTTCTGCGTATTTTTAAGCCAAACTGAGGTTGATTTTCATTTTGCGTCATGCACTCTTGTCATGAATTAGGTTATGTTTATTGAGGTTAGTTTTTTTTTGTTTATTACTAATGGTTAGGTTATATTATAAATGTAGAATCGAACAAGCTCGAGCAACATTCCTCAGACTTGGGAAATTTTTGAGAGACAAGAACTTAAGTCTCAGTCTTAGATATAGGATGGTAAAATGTTACGTCTGGTCCGTTCTCTTGTACGGAGTAGAGGCATGGACGTTGAAAACAAGCAGTATCAGCAAACTTGAGGCCTTTGAGATGTGGACCCTGCGACGAATGATGAGAGTGTTGTGGGTTGATCATGTGACGAACGAGGACATCCTGAGAAGAGCTGGTTTGGTGGATCGTGAGCTTTTCGAGACTATTAAAACAAGAAAGACTGGGTACCTTGGACACATACTGCGTGGGGAGCGTTATCATTTCCAGCGGCTTATTCTTCAGGGTAGAATAGAGGGAGGAGGAAGAGGAAGAGGTAGAAGAAGGTTATCCTGGCTACGGAACATACGGCAGTGGACAGGGATACGAGACTTCCAGGCATTGCAGGAGGCTGCAATTGATAGAGTAATATGATGTGAGCGAGGATGGACGCCTACGCAGGAATCTGCATGGCACTTTAAGAAGAAGAAGGTTATATTGTTAGTTGTTTGCACTGGCAAGAGAAAGTCGTGTGAGTGTTTCACACCAGATTTTTAGTCTTTTTCTAATCGTTTGTAATATGTTGTGTATTTTTTAAATTACTCGTATTGTTATTAGTTTGAAAATTTTTATTAATATACTAGAAGAGAAGTCTAAAAAAGTAGTTTCTTTTTGTACTTCTAATGGTGAAATTATACAGCTGATTTCAAACGTTCGGGTTTATTTTATACGGATGTCCGTTTGATACTAATGGTTTTCATGTAAATGAAATGCAACCAGGGCGAAGAAGTCATCTGGAAAAGACTTTTTACTTTGTCTCTTGGATAGGTTGTGACGTAAGCAATTGAGAGTCATTTTTTTGTAAGTTTTTCATTACGGTACTCGGTTCTGTTTTTGTCTGTCCGCTACGTTACGTTTTGTTATTCAATTTTAAGTCGTATTTTTATTTGATGTCTGTACTTTATCATTTTGTTTTCTTATGTAGTATAAGATTTTCCATACGAATAGTTATAACGGAAGATATTTTCCCCGTTTTTCCTTTTTAATATGATTCCATAAAGTTTTTCTGACATTGTTTGCTCAATTTTATAAAATTGTGCGTGTGTGTTTAGGTGACCGGAATAATTTTAGTTGGTTATTGTAATGAAAACTATACTTTGAGTTGTCTTAAAATTTTTAGTTTAACTTTATTATTTTAACTACGGGGTCTGTCAGTTTAAAGCAGTGACGTAGATACACTTTTGCTATGGTGACGCGGAGGGTGATATCCGATATGAAATGTAAACTTTTGGGGTTGGGACTGTGGAAGCCTCCGCCCTAGTGAAATTCATTCATGGGGGATCATGGGGGTTGGACTAGACCTCCTCTGGAATTTTTGACTTTTTTTAACTTTAAAAGGTGAAATTTAAGCAATATTTTAAACAATTATTACCACTTTTAGAACCGAAACAATATTTAAAAGTTTGATCTGAAGTGCCATTCAACTAGCGATCTAAAGTTTTATCTACGTTAATTTGAATAATTGTGTACAAAAAATGCCGGCTTTTATTTCGGAAACTTGCAGGCGTAAGCTTGCCATTGCCGATAAAAATTTCAACGTTACAGAAAAATAACATTTCCTGTTAAAAATCAATTTTTGAAAGCGTGTTGTGTTTTTCTGTGGAAAAAGGATGAGGAAAATTATTACTTATCCTGGATGTGCTGAGATGCAGGAGTTTATAAGTTGGCCTTAGAATAGATGTTAAAGTCACGTGTATGATCATTGTGGACTGGTAAAATTGTTCTGTCTTTCTGTGGAAAAAGGACGAGGAAAATTATTAATTATCCTAGATGTGCTGAGATGCAGGAGTATATAAATTGGCCTTAGAATATATGTTAAAGTTAAGTGTATGATCATTGTGGACTGGTAAAATTGTTCTGTCTTTCTGTGGAAAAAGGACGAGGAAAATTATTAATTATCCTAGATGTGCTGAGATGCAGGAGTATTTAAGTTGGCCTTAGAATAGATGTTAAAGTCACGTGTATGATCATTGTGGACTGGTAAAATTGTTCTGTCTTTCTGTGGAAAAAGGACGAGGAAAATTATTAATTATCCTAGATGGAGTATATGGGTAGGCCTTAGAGATGTCAAAGTCAGGTGTCTGTTCGTTGTGGACCGGTAAAAGCGTGTTGTGTCTTTCTGTGGAAAAAGGACGAGGTAACTTATTAAAAAGGTCGAATGGAAGGTGTGAATTTGTTGTTTAATCGATACGCTCGGAAGGTTTGTGAGAAATTAACGTTAGTCTGCCGATTGACGTTCATTTTATTAAATAGCATATAGACGAATACGGGAACCATCAATCTGATATTGATGCATTAATTCTCTGTCCTTTTCTATCGAATTTTTTAACCCCATTTTCCCATCTCTCTTACTCACTCACTCACTCACTCAGTCATTTCATAGTACTTTATACATATAGGTATTGAACGAGGTTCCTCTCTTCTTTTTTTAATACAACCAATATTTCTCTCCCGGTTTCTTTTTACCAATAGTTTATTTTTCGTTTTTTTTCTTCTCTTTTATTTACCTGCATTTCTTCTCCTTCTCCGACCAGTCATTCGCATCTGTGACTTTCCATTTGTCTTGCATTAAATCTTGAAATTCAAATCTGTGTATTTCAATTGTTGAAATATTGTGTGTACTGTTGTAATACTTGGTATGTATGGTTATTGATAATCTTCATATGTATATTTTTAGTCACGAGTTTGCCCTTGTTTGCAACGAGGGGTAAAAGGGAAAACATCAGTGCGCATGCGCGACTGCTTTTTTTCAGTACGACAAACATACAGGCCGGCAAGATCCAAATGAATTGCGGGTTGCGCAGAACAACTGAGTGAGAAAAAATAGTTAGAAAGAGAGGGTTATATTGCTCCTCACACTTGTCAGTGCGCAACAGCCTGCCTACAAAGTTCTATGTGCTGTTTATCACATACACAGACATTATTGTTATACTTCTACTTACAAAGACTTAATTTTCTCTTGTACTATTACCAAAATGAAATTAAAACTTACTGCTTATATGCAGATGTTGTCTTTCATAAAAATTCAATCTTAATGTAGGCCCTACTACGACATATCACAAGTCTTCCACGCCGGAAATCTCACTTTCTGAATAACTCTCGTTTGAATCGTCACTGTCAGTATTAGGATTTATTACCACACATCAATCACGTCATCTAAAGTATATTCGTTTTGCATTAGTTCGGTTTCTAACCTAAGACGTGTTCGCATCGAGATATCCAGTTATCGGCAGAAAATGTAGGTAGTAAAAATGTCATCTCATAGTTTTCTGACATCATTAAAATTACAGTTGACATTATTTTTACTTGCGTAATCTTTAAGTGAAGCCCAAACCAACTCGATAGGGTTCTAATCGGAATGCTACGGAGGAAGTCGTAATACAAAATGACCTTTACATTCTGAAATTTTATTTAAAAAAAAATTGTCGCTGCAGGCACACGCTCTTGAACTTTGACTAACGGAATTTCTGGGCTCCCGTGAATTGCCTCCTGACACATGAATTCTAATAATGAGCCGATTACTTTACGTCCTTGAGAGTGAATAGTTTTTTGCTTCACTATACTTTTTACGCTCATAGCGTAAAATAAAATATTATGCTGTTATTTTAAATACACTAAAACACTATTTTAAATAAACAAACAATTACACTGTTTTAAATAAACTAACAGTGAACATGAGTTTTTCTCGATGCCTCGGATTAAAAAAACTAACACTGAAACACTATTTCAAATATTGTACACAATTACACTGTTTTTTGATAACGCATAAAAGAAAATCACGTCTGTATGTAAGGTACTATTCTAAAGAAACCGACTGGACTACAAAACCGGAACACTACTTTTTGGACCCTCTGTACGAATGTTCACTGTTTGGTGACTGGGAACGCACTGGCTCTGAAACCCCCCACTACTTCCTTTGCTACTGCGCATACTCAACTCACATCTCATTTGGAATGAGTTGGCCTGTAACAACTTATACTATACCCAGAGCATATACAGTATATCGCGGAACCTTTTGTAGGTTAACTGTACGAATATAACTGTTTGTTACCGTAAACACAAATGTCGGTTTCCCGAAAACGTGGTCGACAAATTCAGTGCTGAACGCAATGCAATACAATTTTGTGAAGTTAAAGCTAAACAAAAATGCCAATCCGTGCCTCTTAACAAAAGCTGTGAGCGAGCGGCTAACTACTGTGATGTTTCTCTTTCCACAATTCGAAAAATAAAGAAGGAAATTAAGGACGCCAAGAAGGTATTCTTAAACTTGTTAGTTGACACCCGGTTAAAAAAAAACCGGTTAGGTATATACTAGAGAGACTGATAATGAAAACGCCGATGACAGCAATAGTAAAGAAGGTGATTCACTCGTAATTAGAGTAAATCAAACATTTCTAGTCATGTAATTAAGTTATAGGCAATATTACAGGTCACGTGACATTTATTTCTTATAAGGTTTATGAAGAAAACATTATCACGGAATAAACCACAGCTTACAAATGTATGTAGAAACTGCACGGTAGTGAAATGTACGTAGTGTCTCACTGTTGAGGTTGGCAGCACTGCAAATATGTCACTTCCCTTCCTCACAGCCCATACATACGCAAAAGGCAATCTCGTGACTTCAGTATCTATATGCAGGGTGTTTTTTAACCATGTTATTTTTTGGATTTGCCCGTAACAGGCAGGTGGAGTGTTAAATTTATTTGCACTCGATCTGCATTGTCAGCATTAGATAGTTCTGGATAGCTCTATGTGTAAAATGAAACGGGGAAATACCGGATAAGTAAATAAATGTAAAAAAGTATATCGGTATTTAAACACATAATTTCATTTTATTATCAAATATAAATTTAAAAAAAAGTAAATAACCGAGACACGTAAATGAATGAAATTGAAACGATGTTCGCCCGCATCGACGCGAATGGAAACGGACCCTCATAAAATACGTGGCGATAACAATTTTGTGTGTATTTCTTTTTCTACGGCACCCACATACTTCAACCCACCTCGCTCTCTGTTGGCGGATTGTGTGTGGTTGTGTGCGTGCGTGTAAAGCAGTCTGCTGTTAAACAAGTGGCAGTGTAAACGATAAAAAAATCATAACGACGATTTAAAGCGTGTATTACCCTGAAATTTGTGTTGTAAAGTAATTCCCTTTCGTACGGTAATCAACTGCCCATAACAGACAGGTGGAGTGTTAAATTATTTACACTCAATCTGTTCGTTGCAGGGCTAAAATAAATAGTTCTGTTTCTTATCACATGGTCAGTCAATTAAATGACTGGATCATTTAAGAACAGAAGAGGTAGAGGTGTAAAATACACTAATCAGAGTTATCTTATCTGAAAGTAATGAATTTCATTGTACAGCCAGACCCTGTGGTGAATGAAGTGAAGGTGTCATTTACAGAGTGGAAAATATGTGCTTTTCAGAGGGCCCGGCATGCTGATAAGCGTACTTTTCCACTCAGTGAGGAAGGCAATGGTAAACCACCTCACTCCTTGATTTACTTAGTAAAACCTCTAGAGGTTCAAACCAGCCTTTCGGCTGTTGACCTAGACGACAACAACAACGGTAATCAAATCTCAAATTTTTTAAATATATACGCTATTATTCATTTTAATCCCTAATTTCTGTGTTCAATTTGTTGAATTCAGAACTACAAGCAATCGTATGACTCGATAAGATGCGGATTTGACGTGGAAATGAA
Source organism: Catonia carolina (assembly GCA_035578175.1). Classification (NCBI taxonomy): domain Eukaryota; kingdom Metazoa; phylum Arthropoda; class Insecta; order Hemiptera; family Achilidae; genus Catonia; species Catonia carolina. The sequence continues at coordinate 1,436,692 of JAQMRL010000017.1, read as the reverse complement.
GTGTAGACTTGTAGAGATTCAGGCCGACCATACCTGAAGAAGTATGGTTAATTGAACCCTAACCATTTACTGCCGGTTTCATAATCGTAGACACCCGAGGTTTTGAACCCTTGCATTTCGAAAACTATAAGTCGGATTTCAACATATTTTATAAATCAAAATTTAGTTCTATTCTGTCTATGGACTTTAATCAGTAAAGTAGCCGCAGAATGTAACCTAGTAGGCGAAACCATGACCCCTGAGAGGTCAAACCCAAACGAGTGCGTGCGGACGTGAACCGCAGGGCGCCCCACTCTCCTCAGTACTCGTGTAAACGTTGAACGAGTCACCGACGAGCTCGTGACGCCGTTAAAGTGCTTTGCACGTGGCTGTACCACACATGGAAGTACAGGCCGTCAAAGTTATGTAAGCGTATGCGCAGTAAACGGATTTGGTTGAGGAACGATGAAGGGAGAAATAATGGTGCGAGTAGTAAAGTAATAGAGGGGGGAATTCACACCCGACTCGCCGGAATGCATAACGTACCGTACTGTACCGTAGGTTTATATGATCTAGGCCTACGGGAGCCTCTTTTTCCTAAAAGAGCGACCTCTAACATGGTGGAAGGGTTGACGTTTCCTTGGGGGCTTTTCACAAATGTCCACCTACCACAGACAATAAGACAAAATAGTCAACCGTTCCAGCTACGATCTGTTCTCTGCGACAGCTTCAGTAGAATGAGACAATTCACGCACGTATGTCATCCCTTCTACAGCCACCGGCAGTATTCTCCCCACTCACTTCTCATTTCTGCGTGAACTACGCTTACAAAACATTGACAGATTGTACTACGCAAATTATGCACTACGAGTAGTACATGGAGGCGCTACGGCCAGCGCCCATTAACGTCGAAAGCAGACGAGGATAGGGTAGCTGAACCGCAGTTTTATGAGCACGCCCTGTGTGGTCTGGGGCGTTCCCCCCCCCCTTCCGACTGACAATTACATGTACAGTCAGAGTGTTGTTGAAAATTGACAACACCTATTGTATTTTTTAGCCATGCTGTTCCATTGTTGATTACATACGCCTCCACTATTGGAGTACATACAAGACTATACCAATGCAGACGCATGTTTTGCCCAGCGCTCGCCTCTCGAAAATCAGGCTATACTCCAAAAAGGGCTCAAAATGTGATAAGATAGTGAGAGATGTAGAGGCAGCCGGTCTGTTAATTTAAATTGGCGAAGATTACAGTCGGGTATCGCTTCTCCGTTTCTACAGTTTATTTTCCTTGTTGGAGTTCTTCGTAATTCTACGAGTATGTGATGTTTTTTTTTGTTATCAGTATTTGTGGACAGTTTTATTTCCTGGATTGTGGCGGTAGTTTCTTATCTTTTTGTTTTTCTTAACCATTTCTTTTCCGTTTTATTTTTTATTGTGTTTACTACTAAATGAATCGACTTCCGCATTCAGTTACCACTTGGTTTGTTGTTACTTAATTGTGAAATAAATCTAGGCCGGATGTTCATTTGGTCGTTTTGTGGTGGGTTTGGCGTTATATTGTTTTATTTATTTTGTATTTTTGTTCTTAGATATAATTGTTTGCGATTAGATAAGTAGCTATATTACTTTCTCTTGCCTATATGAATATTTAGGAAGGAAAGTATTGTTTTCATGTCGATTATTCGAAATTGAGTTTTCAACAGATCTACACGTTTTCAAACCCCCTGAACCCAAAAAACATGTTTTTAGCTATTGGTCTGTGTGTGTGTGTGTGTGTGTGTGTGTGTGTGTGTGAACAGAATATCTCATGAACGGAACATCGTACGAACTTCAAACTTGAAACTTAAGTTACATATCACTACCGGACCCGACACGAACATTTTCATCAAAATCGGTCAACCGGAAGTAGTAGTTTATTCGTATAATTTTTCACTTTTTGCGATTTTCTCAAAAACTGGTCCTACGATTTTTTTTAAAATCGCCTGTTTTACTACATTTTTTATGCTCTACAATATAAGGTAGGCGCCATGTTTGCTGAAATTCTGCTTGAGGCTCTTTTTTACGTAAAAACATTTTCTTTTTAAGATTGCGGCTTTAATATGCATTTTAGCGCAAAACGTTATATAATAAAAGTTGTAGAGAATGTAAAATTCTACAACTTTTATTTCAAACATTTTTTTGTATAACGCTTAGTTTAGCGGTAATTTGAGACTTTCTGTTTTTTTTCTCACGAAAACGTGAGAAAAATCGATTTTTTTAAGATTTCGGTCTTAGTATGCATTTTACGACAAAAGTGTATATAGGTAATTAAATTTATAGAAAATTAAAAGATCTACAACTTTTGTTTAGAGCATTTTTCTCTACAGAGCCTAGTTTAGCGTGAAAGCTTGATTTTCCGTATTTTTAAGCCAAACTGAGTTCGATTGTCATTTTGCGTCATTCACTCATGATTAAAATAAGGGTAGTTTTTGTTTATTTCTAATATTTTATTAATAATATTAGGTTTATTATTAATTATTTGCATTGGCAAGAGAAAGTTGTGTGAGTGTTTCACACCAGATTTTTTTATTTGCTAAAAATGTGTGTTGTAAAAGAACTGTTTGAGGTTATGTTTGTGTTGGGCTTAGTCCCAGGGAAACAGGCTATTACGTCTATTGTCCGGGCCAATAATGACATCACTTTTGTTTGTTTAATGTCCTGAGAGAACACACAATTTTAGCTTGCTTTATGTTTGTACTGTAATTTTTAATGTTCTACCGTATAAAAGAAACGAACAGCCGTGGGCCTGATTTTAATATTTTGTTTGTAGTCTCTGTTGGGCGATCCAAGTTTGTTTTGCTTTCTTAGAAAGGAGTCAAAGTATTGTGATTATATCACTTAGTCTAATAATAATATAATCTCTTTGATTTCTATGTTTGTTCTTGTTGTACGTGTGTGTTGGTTTTATTATGTTAATATGCCTTGTAGATTTCTTGGTGTTTGTGTTGGTTTGACATTTGTTTAGGATGTAGTAATGGGTTTAGATGTTGGTCGAACAAACAGGAACAATGTGTTGTTATCGTTTACAAAAGTTGATATTTACTTCCTCTTGCCTATATGAATATATAGGAAAGAAAGTATTGTTTTCATGTTGATTTTAAGAAATCGAGTTTTCACCGGATTTACACGTTTTCAGGCATCCTAAACCCAAAAAAAACACGTTTTAAGCGATTGGTGTGTGTGTGTGTGTGTGTGTGTGTGTGTGTGTGTGTGTGTGTGTGTGTGTGTGTGTGTGTGTGTACAGAAAATCTCAAGAACGGAAAATCGTACGAATTTTAAACTTAAGTTACGTACCACTACCGGACCTGACACGAAGATTTTCATCAAAATCTGTCAACCAGATGTAGTAGTAGCCTATATTCGTGTTATTTTTCTCTTTTTTGCGATTTTTTTCAAAAACGGCTCATTTACTTCATTTTCTATGCTCTACAAGATAGGGTATGCATGCGCCACGTCTGCTGAAATTCTTAGTGAGGCTTTTTTCTCTTAAAAAATTTGTATTTTTTTAAGATTGCGACTTAAATATGCACTTTAACGCAAAAATATATCTAGTAAAAGTTTTAGAGAATTTAAAATCTCACAACTTCTATTTCAAACATTTTTTTGGCATAACGCGTAGTTTAGCGGTAATTAGCGATTTTCTGTTTTTTTCTCACGAAAACTTGTGAAAAATCCGATTTATTAAAGATTTCGCCCTTAGTATGCGTTTTCCGACTAAAGTGCATAGTCTATTTATAATCAAATTTATAGAAAATTAAAAGATCTGCAACTTTTATTGTGTGCTTTTTTCTCTACGGAATTTAGTTTAGCGTGAAAGAGTGATTTTCGGTATTTTTTAAGCCAAACTGAGGTCGATTTTCATTTTGCGCCTTTGACTCATGATTAAAATAAGGTAATGTTTTATGTTTTTTGTGGTTAGTTTTTTGTTTTTTTCTAATGTTTGGTTATAATGGTCATTATTTTGCATTGGCAAGAAAAAGTTCTCTCAGTGTTTCACACCAGATTTTTTTTCATTCACTCTTGATTAAAATTACGTTATGTTTTCATTTGACATTGTTTATGAAGCAGTTTATTCAGCAAACATTCAGTAGTGCTTCATAAACAGAAAGACAATTAGTACGGTTTCTCGTGTGCCAATTATTTGTCTCATTAAACAAGGAGTTTTTGAATGCTCTATAATTACCGTGTGGGAAAAAATGGGGAGTGGATTTTTTTTGTGTCGCTTTTCATATAAGTTTTTTAGTATCATTCACCCGTACTGTTTTGTTTGATGTGCATTAAATAATTTCAGATTTCCCTTTGTTAATTTCGGGTCTAGTCAGGCGTACGTAATGGCTCCATTTATTATCGATAAAAGGTTCTTTCTGATTGGTGTTTCAGTTTTTGTTCAAATTTTTTTTGTAATTTTTATTTTAATCTTCCATTCATTATATTTGTGTATTCGCATCGGTGTTAGTTTCGTTTTGAAATTTTCTACAACTGCTTTTACTTTCTCTTTGCTTTGTATGAATATAATAAGAAAGGAAAGTATTATTTTCACGTCGAATTTTCATCCGATAATGTTGTTGTGGTGATGTTATACGTTTCACGTTTTTCTGAATTCGAGAAATAAGTTTTTAGCGATTGGTCTTCGTGTGGTTGTGGGTGAGAAGAAAATGTGTGTTGGACGGAATATCTGCCGATAACCTGCAGCCGGAGTGTCAAAATATTTACACTCAATCTGTTCGTTTTAGGGCTAAAATAAATTGTTGTGTTTCTTATCACATGGTCAGCCAAGTATAAATGACTGAATCATTTAAGAACAGAAGAGGTAGAGGTGTAAAAGACACTAATCAAAGTTATCTCCTTTGAAAGTAATGAATTTCATTATACAGCCAGACCCTGTGGTGAATACAGAATCCTGAATCCTGAATCCTGGTTGAGAGGGCTAAGAAGCCCTATGATGGCGACATCGTGTTAAGGAACACCTGGTCGCTCGGGGAACAATATAACAGAATAATTGTAACCTCAAGAAATTTAGGGGGAATTTTATAGTTTAAATAGGAAATAGGATTCTGGTTCGTGGGACATTGGAACTGGGACTTGAAAGGAGGTAATTTATTTTTAGACGTTATTTGTGGAAAATTTAAATTAAGGGACAAGTGGATTTAAGAGCGGCTCTTTTATTTTATTTTATTTTTCAGTGGCCTTTTTTCAGTTTTGTGGGAGGCCTATTATCTTGGTGAGGGGAAGGCATGCATTTTACTGAACGTGGACTAAAGGTATAATTTAAGGTAGGGGTTAGTTTATGATTTCAGGGGAGACGGAAAGGGTAGAGTTTGGCATAATCACCGGCCTTTTTATCTTCTGAGTGTTTATTAATTTAAAATGGCGGCTCTTTTCACCGTAGTGGAGTGATTATGCATAGGAACATGGGGACAACTACCAACTGGGGGGAGTGAGTCATACAAGTAGGAGGGGCATGGGCAAATAAGAGGAATACAGGGCAGAATAAAAATGTGGCAACTCTAAATTTTCTTAAGTGGGTCATACTAAAATTTAGATAAAGTCGTGGAATGGTAATGGGATAGAGACTTCAGGTGGGTGTGGGCGTCGGTACAAGTCCTGAATGATCTGGGGTCCGTCAGTTTTCCCAGCGTCGTGTCATACAGTGAATGTGTTATTTGCAGAGTGGAAAAAATGAGCTTTTCAGAGGCCTCGGCATGCTAAGCGTACTTCCGTATAGTGAGGAATGCATATGTAAACCACCTCACTCCTCGTATTAGGCCTACTTAATAAAATTTCCAGAAGGTCAAACCAGGCTTTCGGATGATTAGGTACCTAAAAAACGAACGGAATATCGGATGAAGCTGAAACTTGGAATTTTAGTTGGATGCCATAAGAGTACCCGATACGAAAATGTTCATCAATCTTTCACCGGAAGTTGTACTTGTTTATTCGTGTAGTTTTTCACTTTTTCGCAATTTTCTGAAAACTTGCTCTATCGATGTTTTTTTTTTAAATATTACGAGTACTTACTCAAATACTTATTTACTTAAATATTACGAATATTACTCGTACTTCATTTACTACATTCATTTCGAACGGGGCGTGATTTTCATTTCACGTAATTCACTCATGATTTTTTAAGTGATGTTTTTTTACTTTACATTGTTAACTCATGCGATAAATATTTGTATTGGTCATTATTTACGTGGTCAGGAAGAGAAAGTCATGTGAGTGTTTACACCATTTTTTTTTACATTGTATTGTTATACAAATTAAGGCTAATATAAACAGTAAAAGTTGATAGATAGAAATGCGTGATGGAACATGCGGGGTGTTATCGGGAATCGAACCCCGGAACCCTTGGTATACATTTTTTATTTTTTGTTTATTTCATTTTTACTGTAGTTAGTTAAAGGGAGGTTAGGTTTTTCATTATTTGCATTGGCAATCAAAAGTTGTAGACCATTCAAGAACTTAACAACTTTTATTGGAAGCATTTTTCTCTACAGAGTTCAGTTTAGTGGCAATTACTGATATGGTGTATTTTTAAGTCGAACTGAGTTTGATATTCATGTTGTCATTCACTCGTGATTAAAATTAGGTTCTGTTTTTCATTTTATACTGGCAAAAGGAAGTCTTGTGAGTGTTTCACACCAGATTATAAAGTTTTTGGTATTCTTTTAAAACATAGTTTAGGTTTTTGCATTGTATGAGAAAGTCTTTGAGCGTTTCGCACTAGATATTTCTTTTCTAAGTTTATAAACACCCGGTTTGTAGGATAGATCTTGTGATTATGGAATTAGTTACAGTTGAATTGCATCGCGCCTAGTTACGATTGTGATGTGTAGGTGATCCAACGAAGGCAGTTCTTTTGGCCTTGTCCTTGATGAGATGCTAGGAAAAATTGTATAAAGTCCGAAAGCGAGAACAGATTGCGGCCGGCCAACAGATTGTGTTGCACGCCCGCCCACTGGCCACATAATTCCAACAATAACCTACAGATATCATTACCAAAAATGGTCCATCGAGACTGGTTTCGAGTTCCGCAGGGTGTTGTTCTTTGTCCATTATTTTTTTTTTAATTTTAAGGTTGTTGCACTACTACCACAATATTAAAATAGTTGTCTTTTCAACTTTTTGCTTGTAACTTGTTCTGTTTTAATATCCACCATTTTTTTTTAAATTGCTAAAGTGGTTTAGTTTAAAAGTTATTTATCTACCACTGCGTATAATGTTCGATGCTTAATAGAAAATCCAAATAATCGACACAAAACAAATTGTTACTTTATAAAACTGTACTTAAACCTGAACGTATGGGATACAACTCTGGGGCACAGCAAGTCACAGTGACATTAAAATAATTCAACGGTTCCAGTCAAAAATACTTGGAAACATCATGGACTCGCCTTGGTACATATCCAACACTATATTGCACAGAGACACGAATACTCCCACGGTACACGAAGCACGTTACCAACTTGGCGAAGTTGGCAACGTGCTCGCCTCTCATCATGCGGTCTCGGGTTCGAATCCCATTCAGGCACGGCATTTTTTTCATACGTTACAAAAAATCATTTCATCATTCACCGTCTGCATTAGCAGTAATTGCAGAACAGTCGGATGTTAAACAAAAAAAAAAAGAAGGTACACGAAGCTATACAGAAATTTTGCACCTGTTACCAAGACCCATATCAAGGCTTGAAAATCATCAGAATCCAGAAGCCATCAATCTCTTAGACAACTGTGAAACACACAGAAGACTATACAGGCTACACCCTACAGATTTATTTTAATATGTGATGGTGTAATTTATTCTACATTCCTGGCAAGAACAATACAACAAAATGGGAAATTTTATAGAGTTATACCAAGTGGTCTGCCCATAACAGACAGGTGGAGTGTCAAATTATTTACACTCAATCTGTTCGTTGCAGGGCTAAAATAAATAGTTCTGTTTCTTATCACATGGTTAGTCAATTAAATGACTGAATCATTTAAGAACAGAAGAGGTAGAGGTGTAAAAGACACTAATCAGAGTTATCTTCTCTGAAAGTAATGAATTTCATTGTACAGCCAGACCCTGTGGTGAATGAAGTGAAGTTGTCATTTACAGAGTGGAAAATATGTGCTTTTCAGAGGGCCCGGCATGCTGATAAGCGTACTTTTCCACTCAGTGAGGAAGGCACTGGTAAACCACCTCACTCCTCGTTTTACTTAGTAAAACCTCTAGAGGTTCAAACCAGCCTTTCGGCTGTTGACCTAAACAACAACAACCAAGTGGTATTACTTACTCATGTTTTTTTCCACTAGAGGACCGGACAAAAACATTTTTATCATAATCGGTCCACCGAAAGTAGTAGTTTATTCGTGTCATTTTTCACTTTTTTGCGATTTTCTCAAAAACGGGTGCTATGTTTTTTTTTTAAAAAATCGCCTCATTTACATAACTTTTTATGCTCTACAAGATAGGGTAGGCGCCATGTCTCCTGAAATTCTTGGAGTGGCTGTTTTCACGTAAGAAAATTGTTTTTACAGATTGCGACTTAAGCTAATATGCACTTAAGCGCAAAAATGTATACTATAACAAAAAATATAGATAATTTAAAATCCCACAACTTTTATTTCAAACATTTTTTTGTGTAACACTTAGTTAGCGATTTTACGTTTTTTTTCTTACGAAATCGTGCAAAAAAATCGATTTTTTAAAGATTTCAACCTTGGTATATATTTTACAATAAAAGTGTATATAATCAAGTTTATAGGAATTAAAAGATCTACAACTTTTATTTCGAGTATTTTTTCTCTACAGAGCCTAATTTAGCGTGAAAGAATGTTATTCCGTATTTTTAAGCCAAACTGAAGTCGATTTTCATTTTGCGTCTTTTATTCATGATTACAATTAGGTCATTTTTATTGTGGTTTGGTTTTTTGTTTATTTCTAATGTTTTATTACTAATGTTAGTTTATATTGTTAATTATTTGCATTCGCAAGGGAAAGTCGTGTGAGTGTTACACACCAGATTTTTGTGGGATGTACCATATCTAGTCTTCGATATTGATTAATTAAATGAAAGGTGTAACATGATTCGGAATGCATTTGGTTCAGACAAATCGTTAGGCCGTAGTTTTGTTTTTTGTAATTTAATCCAAGTGTAGAATGAAACCAGATAAAGAAAACTGAGTATATATCTCCGGAGTATGAGAAACACAATGGGTGATTTATAATAATTAAATTGAGTCAACATTTTATTTTATTTTTTTATTGTTGCGTTCTGCTGTTATCGGACACCGAACGTTAGCTAATATACTACTTTTATACAATGGAATAGTAATAATAATTTCGCAGACTTTGCAAATTAATTTCCGTCAGTGCAGTTTTAATTACCGCATATGTATCGTCAGTACTTTATCGGTTTTATTGTCAATTAATTTAATGTTGAATCAACCGGAAATCGGTTAATGAATTTTTTTTTGTATAGAAGATTAATTTCAAAGAAGGTTTCGGGTTTCAATATTGGTTAGCCATACGTTTTGGATTATAAATATTAACACCGAGGTAAAATACCTCGGTGTACTTATGAAAACCTCGGTGTTTAAACTTATAAAATAAAAATTAAAGTAAATTTTATAAATGGGAATTATCAGATGGTCATCTATCAAGAATTAGGCTCAGTGGTCTGTTACCGGCATCAATCTCTTTTTTGGTCTTCCCAAGTCTCGTCGTTTCCCCTTAAGGGTTATATTTCCATGCTGGCATGCGAAGTACGAGTTGTGGCTATTAAATAACGATACTGACGTAAATTATTTTATTTTTATTTAATACAGAATCACTTATTGTCACCTTCAATATACACTCCTTCTCTATCCCTACAACGCGCCATGCGAATTTTTCATTGTTGGAAACAGTGCTGGAACTCATCTTCTGTCAGCTCCTTCAGGACACGCGCCGCTTTCTCTTTTACAGCTTCCACAGACTCAAATAGGCTATTGTTCCAATTAATGCAGATTTCATCGTGTGAAACCTCCAGTATGGGGTTTTACCATACTTTTCTTATTGAATTGATTAGCGGTACCTGAAATTTTGTATGTTTACTTTTGATTTTTGTTTTCCTTTTAATTTTATATACTTTTACTGAAATTTTATACATTTCATTTTTATTTTTATTTTTTTATTCATTTTTTATTTTATACTCTTAATTTTATACTTTTGCTTTTCATATTTCATACTTTTGCTATTGAAATTGATCAGCGTTACCTGAAATTTTGTATATTTAGGCCTACTTTGTGAGATACGCGGTTTCCAACACAGGTTTCATCTTTGATTTTACGTACTGTTGTTAACATATTATCATGTAAGATATACTGTCATCGTAGTTGATATTTTTATTTGGTTTTTTTTTACTGGTTGTAGCTCATTATAGTGTTGTAACAATTTTTTTGCTACCGGGTATCTGTGCGCGCGTGTGCGTAATGGTGTGTCGTTCATTCTGATACGTTTCGGAACGGCGTCCTTGACGGAGTGAGTGCCTACTTGAAGAAACCAGATGTGATTGAGAGTAACGATTCACAGTCGAATGATTTTTGTAAAAGGCAGTTTCTGTCTTCTGTCTTGAGAGAGGAGCGGTAGTTGTGTATGTATGCGTAATTAGGGCGGGGTGTTTGCACCGCCTCGCCCTTATTAAATTAATATTAAAGTCTGAAATGAAAACACACACTACGAGGAGGTGTGGATGATTATCTTTGTGTGTGTGTGTGTGTTTTTTTTTCATTTATGTATAGGCTATATATTGTTTGTATGATATCATTACATTAGTCAGTCATGCAAGCTAAAGGCTGATGTCAGATCGTTTCTATCTCTTGAAATTTCAAATAATTGATGAAGTTTAAAAAGGGTTTTCCAATTTTGTTTTCGTTTTCTACAGGGATATCAACTGGTCGTTGTTATTGTTATAAGAACAGAAGAGGTAGTGGGGCAAAAGACTCTAGTCACCGTTTTTCTTTTCCGAGAGTAATGTATTTCATTATACAGCCAGCTTCCTTGGTGAATGAAGTGAAGATGTCATTTCCTGGTTGGAAAGTTCATGGTATCCGGAGGGCCTTGCATATGCTGATAAGCTTAATTTTTTGATTCAGTATGGAAGACAATGGTAAACCACCTGATTCCTCGTTTTACTTAATAAAAACTCTAGAGGTTCAAATCAGCTGATGACCTAAACGACAACAACAAAGCCTCTTTTCGACGTGGTCATGATTACCGTAAAAGCAATGACTCATTTCATGTCTACTATTATTCGGTCGGAACAAGATTTTTCTGTTATCGGTTCCCGTACTAATACAAAGGTTTTTTTTTAACTTTTATTTTTTATCGGGAACTTAATCTGGGTGAGTAAACTTATTCTTACTTTTTAATTTGGTTGAGTAGGTAACTCCATTACCATTGACAACTACCTAATTTGCCAGCCGCATTGCCGTAGTTGTTAACGTGCTCGCCTCTCATCATGCGGTCTTAGGTTCAAATCCCATTCAGGCACGGCATATTTTCATACGTTACAAACATCATTTCATCCTTCATCGTCTACATTAGCAGTAATTGCAGAACAGTCGGACGTTAAAAAAAATATATACAAGCCAAAAACCTAATTTGATAGCTGCTTTTCGCTGTATTTTTCAAGTGGATTAGGCATTAGTTTGAACAAGGACCCCCCAGTAGAGTTTGTTTTCATGGGTAGCTGTCAGCTGGTCACCATACAAAGTCGCTTACCCAACCAGCGTTATTTAACAAATAACAGCGACTTTTTACCAGCTGACTGATTGGGCTGCCCCGCAAACTTTTGCCTACTTTATGTTGTTGTTAAACACTCGCACGGCTTTCCTCGTGCAAGTGTTAATAATGAACAACATAGTTTGTTGTTAAGGTCATCATCCGAATGGCTGGTTTGAACCTCTAGAGGCTTTACTAAGTAAAACGAGGGTGAAGTAGTTTACTAATACTCCTCGCTGAGTGGAAATGTATGGTTTTTAACTTGCCAGGCCCTATGAAACGCATCTACTTTCTACTCTACAAATGACAGCTTCACTCTTTCACTACTGGGTCTGGTTGTATAATGAAATTCGTTACTCTTATAGGATATAACTGCGATTAGTGTCTTTTACACCTCTATTTCTTCTTTTGTTAAATGCTTCAGTCATAAAATTGGCTGACCATGTGATAAGAAACAGAACTGTATTTTTTTTTTGTAGCTCTGGAACTAGCAGATCGAGTACAAATAAGTTACAAATTTTTGTGTATGTTATTATGGGGAACGTTATTATGAGGGTGTATGAATTATGTTGAATCATAAGTAAACAAGTCATGATGAAAAACATAATTTTTGTGTATTAGTTTTTTAATATTTTATTTTTTTCTTTTGTTTCAGGTAAGAAATACTTGAAATTTTTATAATTTGGATTTTTTCGCTCTACTGCCATGACTCGTTCGTTTGTCCGGTAAGATTATTTTTAGAATATTTTTTGTTCATTTGTTTTTCTTCTTAGGGTTTGAATTATTGGTAGGGGAAGTGGAAGGTTTCCACACAGTTTTTATGTTTGTATCATACATAAATGTCTTTGTTTTAAGAGCTGTAAAAAAAGGACGTATTCGAAATGAAACCGTTAAAGAAAAAGTGTTCGTTAAGAGGAGTGGACGGTGCATAGAGGTTTTCCTTTTAGAGTATTTTTTTATTTTATTTTAAAAGAGCTGTATATTACGATCGAATTGCGTAGGTCTTTTTCTGTAAGTACCGATTGCACAAACGTACCGTTCGACTACGGTTTTAATTTACCTAATCTATCATCTGCCAGAAATTACTTTTCTCTCTAATCAGAAAAATGTTAAACCGCAGCAGTTTTGTTGTTGGGTATTTTTTTTAATGATTTTTATTCTGTGATGATGATGTAATTTGTCCCGGTAAAGTTATGTAAGCCGAAATGTAATTTTACAACTGAATTAATAAAAAATGGCTCTAAAATATAGTAGTACTAAATAAACAAATAGATAAAAACTGTAATTTGACTTATGTCAAGACGGAACCGCGGATTAGAAACAATTTATTAAAAATCAGTAAATAGTTGTTGTAAAAAATATTACTAGTCCTTTTTAGTGTAATTAATAGAAAAAAAAAACGAAGTGCAATTTGTGATTTATTATGTTGTGTCATTAAAATATAGAATAAAAAAAATTTGTGTAGCTTTCTAATAGGAAAATCAATGTTCGTCTGTTTTTTCTTTGAGCAAATAATAAGTGATTTCTATAATAAGTCGATTTTGATTGGAAAGCGTAACGTCGGAATTTGGATGGTTGAATGCATGAACTTTCTTGCAAAATTCCTGCTGAAAGTATTTTTATCTAAATTTTATATTGTTGTATTTAATACAATAAAACCTAAACTTAATCTTGTTAAACTATTAGTTTAATATTGTTTTTAAAGATTTTCTTGTGATGTACGCAATTAATTCATTATGTTTAAGGTTTAATCATACTTGGACGTGAAATAAGTGGTGGTGAAACACTCACACGACTTTCTTTTCACAATTTAAATTGAAAAATCCCTTTTTCTGAGACGACGTGTCTCATGCCCGGTGGCGATTTTTAAGTCAGGCTTACATTTTTGTTCTATGGCGAAAACCATTAATGGATTTCTGTAACGACTTTTCCGAGAGAAACAACTCCGGAACTTTAAACCCAATAATTTCTTTATCTGCAATAAAAATCGAATGTTGCTATTTCTGTCTCCAAATTCCGACTTTTGATTTCTTGACTATTGGTTTTCGGCCACTTTCGGTCGACACTGGAACTTCTTCAAACCCAATGATTTCTTTATCTGCTCTTTGAGAAAATCAAATGGCGCTATTTTTGTATCAAAATCTGATTTTGATCTCTTGATTTTTGGTTTTGGGGCGAATCCAATGATTTCTTTATCTGTTTTTTAGGGAAATCGAAGGACGCTATTTTTGTCACAATATTCCAACTTTGATATCTTCACATCCGGATTTAAGCCACTTCGCGGTCGAAACCGGAACTTCAAATCTAATTTTGGGCCACTAACTTTGTTTGCTCATAACTGGCAGAAGGAGTTTTCAGTTATTTGCACTCGATTTGCTAGTCCCAGGGCTGCAAAAAATAGTTATGTTTTTTATCACATGGTCAGCCATTTATATGACTGCAGCATTTATTAACAGGAGAGTTGGAGGTGTAAATGACACTAGTCACAGTTATATCCTCGAAGAGTAATGAATTTCATTGTACAGCCAGACCCTGTAGTGAATGAAGTAAAGGAGTCATTTGCAGGGTTGATAGTAGAGGCTTTTTAGAGGGCTTGGGGTGCTGATAAGCATACTTTTCTTCTCAGTGAGGAAAACAATTGTAAGCCACCTTATTCTACGTTTTTTTTTTAATTTTATTAAAGCCTCTAGAAGTTCAAATAAGTCCTACGCCTGATGATTTAACCCTTTTAGTACCAACGTCCGGAAAACAGGACGTCGATATCTCTTACGCAGCTATAACATCCGGTTTGCTGGACGTCAGTAAGTTGTGCATGTAGTGCCAACTTCCAAATAACCGAACAAATGCAAAAGAAACTTTTTTAAAAAAATTAATAGAATAATGTATTTTGAAACCGCGTCCATGTGGCGAAGTGACTAGCGCGCTAGCCTACAAAGCGGAACGTCCCGGGTTCGAATCCCGGCTAGTATCTGGAAACACGTTGAAACCCACCGCTAGTAGTACCGAACCTCACAGTAGTTGGTAATGACCAAGCTGTCGATGCGACTTAAAATAAACTAAAAAATCTGGTGTGAAACACTCACACAACTTTCTCTTGCCAATGCAAATAATTAACAATAAACCTAACATTAATAATAAAACATAAGAAATAAACAAAAAACTAACCTCAATAAACATAACCTAATTTTAATCGTGAGTGAAAGGCAAAATGAAAGTCAACCGCAGTTTGGCTTAGAAATACGGAAAATCACTCTTTCTCTCTAAACTAGGCTGTGTAGAGAAAAATGCTCTAAATAAAAGTTGTAGATCTTTTAATTTTCTATAAATTTAATTATATACACTTTTGTCGTAAAATGTATACTAAGGCCGAAATGTTAAAAAAATCGATTTTTCTCACGTTTTCGTGAGAAAAAAACAGAAAATCGCTAATTACCGCTAAACTAAGCGTTATACAAAAAAATGTTTGAAATAAAAGTTGTAGGTTTTTAAATTTTCTACAACTTTTATTATATAACGTTTTGCGCTAAAATGCATATTAAAGCCGCAATCTTAAAAATAAAATGTTTTTACGTAAAAACAGCCTCAAGCAGAATTTCAGCAAACATGGCGCCTACCCTATATTGTAGAGCATAAAAAATGTAGTAAACCAGTTGATTTTAAAAAAAATCGTAGAACTAGTTTTTGAGAATTTCGCAAAAAAGTGAAAAATTATACGAATAAACTACTACTTCCGGTTGACCGATTTTGATGAAAATGTTCGTGTCGGGTCCGGTAGTGATATGTAACTTAAGTTTCAAGTTCGTACGATGTTCCGTTCTTGAGATATTCTGTTCACACACACACACACACACACACACACACACACAGACCAATCGCTAAAAACATGTTTTTTGGGTTCAGGGGGTCTGAAAACGTATAGATCCGGTGAAAACTCGATTTCGAAAAATCGACATGAAAACAATACTTTCCTTCCTATATATCCATATAGGCAAGAGAAAGTAAAAAGAAGTATTTTAATATGTGTAGTGTTGTTAACTATAAACACGATCAAAATTAATTTTTACACGACATTTATTTTTCAGTTAAGTTGAAATTTCGTTTGGCAATGGCAGGCTTACGCCTGCTAGTTTATGAAATAGGGCTGGTTTTTTTTTGTGCACCGTTATTCGAATTAAATGGCACCTAAGACCAAACTTTTAAACAGTGTTTCGGCACTGAATGAAAGGGTTAAATAACTTTTTGTGTAGATTACGAGCCCGAAAACCGTTTGTTGTTATCTCCTGTAATTTTTGACATCTGGATGTAGCCGACAAAGGAGGATGATCGATGACAATTCAAAAATTGTCGCTAAAAATACAACCTAATAATAATCCCACCGGGTTGGTCTAGAGGTAACGTCGTCGCCAAAATCAGCTGTTTAACAGCAGATTTTCGGAGACGAAGGTTCCTGGTTCAAATCCTAGTAAAGGTAGTTACCTTTATACGGATTTGAATAATAGACAGTGGTTACCGGTGTACTTTGATGGTTGGGGTTAAATTAACCATACTCTCTCAGGAATGGTCGGCCTGGGTCTGTACAAGACTACACCTCATTTACACATCATACACATCTCATTGGGTCATGGGGTTGCTTATTGTTCTCAATTGAACAGATTGCAACGTACACAAATTAGGAATAAAAAAAAAGAATAACCTATTTACCGCTCTCTAATGATCACTTCTGTAACAAGTCCACTTTTCGTGTTGAAGTGCGGTGGACGCCTAACGGAGGTTTAATTGGATTGTGAACGCAACGTTAATGGGAATTCCTAGTCTAGTTGTAAAAAGACCATTTATATCGTTTCAATATTTTTTACTTTATTGTTAAAATTGAGGTGTTAGAGGTTTAGAATAGACTAATATAAAAAAGTACAACAACGGGTTGGAGACATTTTTATGATTGTAAAAAAAAAACCACGGATAATGAATATATAGTGGAAGAAGAAGCCCGGAGGAACAAACTTGGCGCGACGGCCAAGCCGACGGGATTATGACAAACTGTCACAAAATCACATTTCATCACTCCCCATCCCATTCCACCATTCCATCCCCCGCCCCCCACTTGCCAAGAAAAGCACAACTGGTACGTACGAATAATCCTACGCACACCTCCACTGATATTTTTGTTGTTAATCTGCTTAACCTATATCCGAAATAAATTTCTATTATAATGATTTATAACATTGTTTTCAATTTTTCTCTTCAACTTCGGAACGTTTATTTTTACCCTTCTAATTTCGTCACTGAATACCTCAACATTCAGTGTTATTTCTTGAGTTTTACCTACAATTCACTGAAATGGTATTGTGATACTTCTTCGAATACGTTGTCAATGTTTTCTGTTACACTTTATATTTTACTTTCTCTTGCCGTATGTTAGTAATATGTAGGGAAGATAAGTATTGTTTTCATGCCGATTTTCGAATTCGAGTTTTCATCGGATTATACGTTTTCAGACCACGTGAACCAAAAAATCATGTTGTTTTAGCGATTCAAATTCCTGAACATTTTCATCAAAATCGTGTTAACCGGAAGTAGTAGTTAATTCGTGTCATGTTTTCACGTTTTTTGCGATTTTTTTTAAAACGGCTCCTACGAATTTTTGAAAAATTGCCTCATTTACTGCATTTTTGATGCTCTACAAGATAGGGTAGGCGCCATGTCTGCTGAAATTCTTGGTGAAACTGTTCTCTCGTAGAAAAAAACGGTTTTTGATTTTTCAGCCTTTATATGCATTTCAGTGCAAAAGTGTATATAATAAAAGTTGTAGATAATTTAAAATCCTACAACTTGTTTTCCAAACTTTTTTTGTATAACGCTTAGTTTAACGGTAATTAGTGATTTACTGTTTTTTTTTCAAGCAAGTCAATCTAATCAAATTATAGGAAATTAAAAGATCTAAAACTTTTAATTCGATCATTTTTCTCTACTGAGCCTAGTAGTTTTTAGCGTAAAAGAGTGATTTACCGTATTATATTAAGCCAAAGTAAGGTTGTCTTATATTTTGCATCATTCACGATTAAACCCACCGGGTTGGTCTAGAGGTAAAGTCGTCGCCAAAATCAGCTGATTAACAGCTGATTTTCGGAGACGAAAGTTCCTGGTTCAAATCGTAGTAAAGGTATTTACTTTTGTACGGATTTGAATGCTAGACAGTGGTTACCGGTGTACTTTGATTGTTGGGGTTTAATTAACCATACTCTCTCAGGAATGGTCGACCTGAGTCTGTACAAGGCTACTCCTCATTTCCTTGTCATACACATCATCTTCATCTGATTGGGTCATGGGGTTGCTTATTGTTCTGAATTTAACAGATTGCAACGTACACAAATTAGGGATTACAAAAAAAAAAATTCACGATTAAAATTAGGTTGTTTTTTTTGAGGTTGATTAGTTATTTTAGTTTTTTTCTAATGTTTTATTACTAATATTAGATAGTATTGTTCATTATTGGCATTGGTAAGAGAAAGTCGCGTGGGTGTTTCACTCCAATATTTTTTTTTTAGAGAAGAGTTCTGAATTGTAATTGGCCAACTAAAAAATTCGTCTTTTCGTGCTATCGATTGCTGTGAGCGTGTGTCGGATAGATTTGTCCGAAATTTCAAATATATGCGCTTACTTTAAGCTAGTTCTTGGCTAGTACGTCATTTGCGTCAATGTAAAATGATTCTCGGTAAAGGTCCACGAGTAATACTGTGTGGTTTGCCGTGCGATTTATTTATAGAGGCGTTACGAACGCGACACCGTGTAATTGTGTTCCGTTGAGTACAAAGCGGTAAGTGAAGTATGTGTAAGTGCGTGCCAAATAAGTGTTCTTGGTACATTTCTATTGTCAACAATTACTTCTTTAGAAAAGCAGTGAGCGCGACCTGGTTATAAACTTTTACTTTTTACACTGAAATTACATCTAAACTATTGCAGATCGTACGAAATTCCAAAAATCCTATGGCTAAGATAGTTGGAAGTTTTAGTATGCAAGTTCCATTTGGATCCATTGATACAGGTTAACGAGCAATTTTGAAAAATTGAGCTGGAAGTTTGATAATGGAAATGTGACATTATTCTGTTATTACGTAGGCCTACTGTCTTTTGCCTATATGAATATAAAGGAAGGAAAGAATTGTTTTCCTTCCGTTATGTCGATTTTGCGAATTCGAGTTTTCACCGGATTTTTCACGTTTTCAGACCCCTGAACCCAAAAAAGCATGTTTTTAGCGATTGGGATTGGTCCATGTATGTGTGTGTGTTTGTGTGAATAGAATATCTCAAGAACGGACCATCATACGAACTTGAAACTCGAAACTTAAGTTTGACACCAATACCACCGGACCCGACACGAACATTTTCATAAAAATCGTTTATTCGTGTCATTTTTCTCTTATTTTTTGCGATTTTCTCAAAAACTGGTCCTACAATTTTTTTAAAATTCGCCTTGGTTTACTAAACTTTTTATGCTTTATAGGATAGGGTAGGCGCCATGTCTGCTGAAATTCTTGGCGAGGCTGTTATCACGTAAAAAAATTGTTTTTTTAAGATTGCGGCGTTAATATACATTTTAGCGCAAAAAATATACAATAAAAGTTGTAGAGAATTTAAAATCCTACAACTTTTAATTAAAACATTTTTTTGTATGACGTTTAGTTTATCGGTAATTAGCGATTTTCTGTTTTTTCTCACGAAAACGTGTAAGAAATTGATTTTTTTTTTTAGATTTCGGCCTTAGTAGGCTATGCATTGTACGACAAAAATGTATAAAATCAAATTTATAGGAAATTAAAAGATCTACAACTTTTATTTGGTGCATTTTCTCTAGATCCTAGTTATCGTGAAATAGTGATTTTCCGTATTTTTAAGCTAAACTGAGTTCGATTTTTATTTTGCGTCTTTCACTTATGATTAAAGTTATTGTTTATTACTATTGTTAGATTATATTGTTTGTTATTTGCATTGCCAGGAGAAATTTGTGTGAGTTTTTTACTCTAAATTTATTCTTACATTTTGAAACCAATAACATAATAATAGCTCGGGTTTTTACAAAAATTTGAAGTTTTAATCAAAACTCGACAATGTGCTGTTTGACCAACGGTAATATGGGCATTTATGAAGTGAAAAATATGTAGAAAATGTTAGTATGTACTATTTTTTTTTGGTCTGGGAATAAAAGGAGGAATATTTTTTTTGTAATCCCTAATTTGTGTATGTTGCAATCTGTTCAATTCGGAACAATAAGCAACCCCATGACCCAATGAGATGAGGATGATATGTATGACGTGTAAATGAGGTGTATTCTTGTACAGACTCAGGTCGACAATTCCTGAGCGTGTATGGTTAATTGAACTCCAACCATCAAAGTACACCGGTAACCACAGTTTAGTATTCAAATCCGTATAAAAGTAACTACTTTTACTAGGATTTGAACCAGGAACCTTCGTCTCCGAAAATCAGCGGTTAAACAGCTAATTTTGGCGTCGACTTTACCTCTAGACCAACCTGGTGGGTTAGGAATATTTAAAGGTAAATACTTACGGTAGAGGTAAATCGTCAAATGGTACCGGAAAAACCAATGAACATTTTTACCTAATGCACCCTTCTGAGGTTACCAAAAACGCTACGCGCAGCGCTGGCACAAAATCTAGTGTCCATAAAATATAAATGTTGATGTCGGTGAAAATGTATCCCCATTACCGTTGGAAAAGCTCTTGGTAATGATTTTCCGCTCATGAATTTTTAACATGACTGCAAAGTGCAGATGTTCGGTTTCAACGCGGTCAACGGTGTTAAACAGAACTGGCCTCGTTCCGTTCTTCAGGGTGAAGAAGCGCCTGAAATAGTAATATAGAAAATATTTGCCCCTCCCGGCAATTTCATCGTTTTTCTTTGTTCAGGGGATGCTCATCTTTTTCCGTTTTAGTACTAGCCGTTTCGTTTTTACATAGTACACATTCCGTGGAAATCTTTTACGGTTTCTTACGGCATGAAAATATCGTCGGCCCGTTTTCTTTCACGCTTAACGCGTCATTCATGGCATCTCTTTTTTTCCGTTTTTCTGTCCATATTGTTGAAAATAGTAAAAAGTTATTACAGATTGAAGTACCGGGTGTTCCGAAAATTTGTTGAAAAGTGGAAATATTTTTCATCGTAACGTAAAGGCGATGACATAATTATGTTAATTTTTGTTACTTTCTTTTGCCTGTATGAATATATAGGAAGGAAAGTATTGTTTTTATGTCGATTTTTCGAAATTGACTTTTACCAGATTTACACGTTTCCACACCCTTGAACCCAAAAGCATGTTTTTATTGATTGGTGTGTGCGTGAGAGTGAGAACGAGTGAGTGAGAGAGCAGAATATCTCAAGAACGGAACATCGTACGAACTTAAACCTTTAAACTTAAGTTAGGTAGGCCTATCTCTATAGGATCCGACTTGAACATTTTCATCAAAATTGGCCAACTGGAAGTAGTAGTTTATTCGTGTAATTTTTCATTTAATTGCGATTTTTTCTAAAACCGGTCCTAAGATTTTTTAAAAATCGCTACAGTTTAGTTATGCTACGTTTAGGTAGTAATGCTACGTTATAGTATGGTCTTGGAGAGGCTGTGTTTTCGTAAAAAAATTGTTTTTTTTTTTAAGATAGCGGCTTTAATATGCATTTTAGCGCAGAAATATATGTAATAAAAGTTGTACCGTACAACTTTAATTTCAAACATTATTTTGTATAACGCTTAGTTTAGCGGTAATTGGCAATTTTCTGGTTTTTTCGCGAAAATGAGTAAAAAATAATAATTTATTTTAAGATTTTAGCCTTATTATGCATTGTACAACAAATGCGTATGTAATAAAATTTATAGGAAGTTAAAAGATCTACAACTTTTATTTAGAGAATATTTTTCTATAGAGCCTAGTTAGCGTGAAAGAGTGATTTTTTTGTATTTTGGAGCCAAATTGAGGTTTATTTTGATTTTGCGTCTTTCACTCATGATTAAAATTACGTTATGTTTATTTAGGTAAGTTTTTTTGTTTATTTTTAATGTTTTATTACTAATGTTAGGTTATATTGTTAATTATTTGCATTGGCAAGAGAAAGTCGTGTAAGTGTTTCTCATCCGAATTTAAAAGATGTTCCTGTGTAAAAAAATTTAAAAAATTACCGATTACGAAATATATTGGAAAACATAAATGGGGGAAATTACCCGCTTTTCCTCTAATATAATATGGTTTAGTGAAGACGATGAAAACTCACGACATGACGGGAAGAAAATGTGAAACACCAGCTGTCACTGCATCCTGTTATTTATTTTCCGTTTAACAGCAAAGAATAATTGGTAATGAATGAATGATTGGAAAAAGAAAATTGTGAAAACTGCTGTTTACGTTTTTTTTTTTATAACTGCAGTTGGTATAATAAGATTGAAAAGCGATGATTATAATTGACGTTGAGTAAACGAGGAAAACTCGGGGTAAATTGTTGACAATTTCTTTGCCGGTTTTTATTATGTAGTAAATAATTTACTTTTACACTCCTTGTCTATTTTGTCGGTTTTTTTTACTGTATCAGTTTTCCTCGTTCTGTTACGCTTTCTAATGGAAAACACTTTCTTCTGTTCGATTCATCATTATTAAAATTAAAACTTTCGATCGCTTCATTGTAAAATATTTAACCGATTTTCTTTTTACACTTTCTAACGACTTTATTCGCTAGTCAGTCTCGACGTTATAGTATGGCAGGTGGTATAATTATATCAAAATCTTTAAAAATTTTTGGTGATTACTAACACCGCAACTAGGGAAATTCTTAATTAATTTTTGTAGTTTTTTTTTGTATATTTTCTTACACTTTTATCAATATATATATTGTTTGAATCTCGATTTTCTGAAATTTAGTTTTTATCGGATATACAAGTTTTCAGGCCCCTTGAACCCAAAAGACATGTTTTTCTAGCGATTACTGTTTGTGTGTGTGTGTGGGTGTTTGTGAACAGTATATTTCAATAAACGGAATAATAACGTACGAAATTGAAACTTAAGGTAAGTTTGGTAGCACTTCAGGACCCGACACTAACGTTTTCGTCAAAGCTTTTCGGCCGGAAGTAGTTGTTTATTTCTGAGATTTTTCAAAAACAAGTTTAACGACCTTTTTTAAAATAGCCTGATTTACAAAAAATCTTTGCGCTGTAAAAGATAGCGTAAGCGTGTTATGACCAGTGAAATTCTTGCCGAGGTGCTGTTCTCATGGTAAAAAAAAGTTTTTTTGCTTTCTCTTGCCTGTATGAATATATAGGAAAGTATTGTTTTCATGTCGTTTTTTTTTTGAAATCGACTTTTCACCGGATCTACACGTTTTCAGACCCCGCAAAAATTTATATAGTAAAAAATGTAGAGAATTTAAAATCCCACAACTTTTTTTTCCAACATTTTTTTGTATAACGCTTAGTTTAGCGGTAATTTGCGATTTTTCTATTTTTTCTTACGAAATCGTGTGAAAAATCGATTTTTTTTAATGTTTTTTGAGTTAAGTTTTTTGCTTATTTCTATTGTGTTATTACTAATGTTAGGTTATATTGGTCATTATTTGCATTGGCTAGAGAATGTTGTGTGAGTGTTTCACACCAGATTTTTATTTCGAACTTTTTATCTGCAGAGTTGTTAACGTAAGAGCTAGTTAGTAAGTTTCTGTATTTTCCTCACCCAAAAAGGGTAATGAATAGGATTTTTAAGGTTGCGGCTTTATTATGCATTTTACGATAAAAGTCTAATATGTAATCAATGGTATAGGAGATGAATAAAAAATTCGGACATGTATTATTTCCAGTTTTTTTTTTACGGAGGTCAATTAAGATTTAAAAATTGGTGATTTTCTGTATTTGAACGTTCAACAGAGGTCAACTTTCATTTAGCGTCATTCACTCATGATTACACGTATGTTATACTGGCAGGAGAAAGTCGTGTAAGTGTTTCACACCAAATTTTTCATAAATTATTAACATTATAACTTTTGGATCGGTTTTTGAAATCAGTTGGGTTGTGGTTAGCGCAACTGGGTTGTACGCAAGGGTCCCGGTTTCGATTTCTCTGTCAGGCTGGCATTTTTCATCACCCATTTTTATATATCATCATTTTCCTTCGTCTGCATTAGCAGAAATTGCAAAAGTCAGACGTAAACCCAAAAAATAAAAACACAAGATTTTTGAAATTTGATATCTCGGGTTGCTACTCATACGAAACAATCGTTTAGTATTTCTTTTTAGTTAGGGTTAATGAATACGTACGCCTTGACTAAAATGATAGCGAAATTTTTCGCCACATCGCTAACAAGCATTTTTGTACCCAAGAGTTATACAAAAAATAATGTTTGAAATAAAAGTTGTTGGATTTTAAATTCTCTACAACTTTTATAATATACATTTTTACGTTAAAATGCATAATAAAGTCACAATCTTAAAAAATAATTTTTTTACGCAAAAACAAACTTCCAAAGAATTTCAGCAGTCATGTCACCTACCCTATCTTGTAGAGCATTAAAAATTTAGTAAATGAAGTGATTTTTAAAAAAATCGTAGGAGCCGTTTTTGAGAAAATCGCATAAAAGTGAAAAATGACACGAATAAACTACTACTTCTTGTGTACCGATTTTGATGAAAATGTTCGTGTCGGGTCCTCCTAGTGGTATCTAACTCAAGTTTCAAGTTCGTACGATGTTCCATTCTTGAGATATTTTGTTCACACACACACGTACACACCGACCAGTCGCTAAAAACATGTTTTTTTAGGTTCAGGGGGCTTTTTATTAATCTTGATTTCTTTTTATTTAAGGTTAATGAAAACGTACGCCTTGTGTAAAATGATAGCGAAATTTTTCGCCACGTCACTAACAAGCATTTATGTACGCAATTTTTTTGAAGTAATTTTTGTTATTACATCGTTGAAATACCTTGTACAGTTTCAATATTATAAGAAATACTTCTTTGTACGTATTTAGATCAAAGACTCGCTTTGATAGTCGTCGAGGAGCGAACCGAGTGCCTGGCTATGTAAATGTGATTGGGTGTTTTATGTTTCCCTCCTCGTTAACGGTCACCTCCCTCCTCCCACGAAAAGTCATTACCGTCAAGAATTTGTTTCACTAATGTAAACAGAAATTTAAATGTTTCTTACGTCCGTCGTCGTTAAATTGAAATGTCTGTAATTTGTGTCGGTGGAGGGAGTTATATAGAGATGGGAAACGATTTTTCTCGGTGATGGTTACGAAGTGGAAGTAGAAAGAGAAGTTTGGGGGTATAACTGGGAAATATTTTCGCCCTCCTTGTGAAATTCCGTGGTTGCAGGGGGCGGCGGCAGAATAACGAGTGTACAGGATGTAACAAAAAACGTTGCTCCACTCTACGTATATGAATTATTTGTTGTTTAGGTGATCAGCGGAAAGGCTGGTTTGAACCTCTCCATAGAGGCTTTATATTACAAAGTAAAAATCTTGTGTGAAACACTCACACGACTTTCTCTTGCCAATGCAAATAATTAACAATATAACCTAACATTTGAAATAAACAAAATACTAACCTGAAAAAAAACCTCAATAAACATAACCTAATTTTAATCATGAGTGAAAGACGCAAAATGAAAATCAACCTCAGTATGGCTTAAAAATACGGGAAATCACTCTTTTAACGCTGAACTAGGCTCTGTAGAGAAAAATGCTGAAAATAAAAATTGTAGGTCTTTTAATTTCCTATATATTTGATAATAGACTTTTTTGTCGTAAAATGCATACTGAGGCCGAAATCTTAAAAAAATCGATTTTTCTATCTTTAATAAATTCGACTTTTTTTAAAGTTTGAACGG
Source organism: Catonia carolina (assembly GCA_035578175.1). NCBI lineage: Eukaryota > Metazoa > Arthropoda > Insecta > Hemiptera > Achilidae > Catonia > Catonia carolina. The sequence continues at coordinate 1,411,045 of JAQMRL010000017.1, read as the reverse complement.
TGGTTGATTTTTATTGTGCGTAATTCACTCATGGTTAAAATATTAGGTAATGGTTTTTCATTTTACATTGGCAAGATAACGTCGTCGTGTGTAGGTGTGTCGCACCAGATTCTTTTTAATAATATTATCACTAAGTTATTGTGTTCAGTGTTAAAAGTGGGTAATAAATTTGAGACCGCCGTTATTAGAATTCAAGTTGATGAGCAACGCAGCTCATTTGTGTGTTTCGTTTTGTTCCTTTCTTTTTGGTTCAATGTTTCCAGACAACAGCTGAACGAAACCCTTATTCCCACTCCCCTGTAGTCCGTTTGATGGCGTTGTTGTTATTTTTTTTTTAAGTTATGAAAAGAGTTAAAATATGGAAAGTCGGAGGGAATGAGGAAACCCTTTGACGACGATATGAATAAAAGAAACGGGGCGAGCTTGTGGATGTTTTTCTTTCTTCAGGCAGGCAGCCCGGGTACTTATCAATTCTTTTTCTGTACTGGGTAGTAGCGTTTGTGTGCGCGTGCGCCTTTTAAATTACACTTGTGTCTACAAAACGTGTTTTCATTCAGGCTGAATTCATCGTGTAGTCCCGAAATTAAAAAAAGTACTTCATTTTGGTACAAAAAATTAAGTTTTATAAAAAAAAAATGAAAGCGAATTAAGTTTTAAACCTTTTCTAATTTACTGCGCTTAATATAAATATTAATTAATGAGGTAAATATTATCTAATGAGTGTGCAGCAGCAAGAGTGGTTTAGAAGAGATGGGAAATTTAAAAGTAGGCAACGAAAACATACAGGAAGTTGGGGAATTCTGCTATCTAGGGAGTAAAATAACAAAGGATGGTAGAAGCACGAGTGATATCAAGAGTAGAATTGCTCAAGCTAGAAAAGCCTTTGAAATGAAAAACAGCGCACTGACTTTAGACATTGATTTACAGATTAGGAAAAATTTCTTAAAATATTATGTTTGGAGTGTAGCATTATACGGAAGTGAAACGTGGGTGATAGGGGCTGTAGAACGGAAGAGGATAGAAGCTTTTGAAATGTGGTGTTATAGGAAAATGTTAAAGATTAGGTGGGTGGACAAAATAAGTAATTTAGAGGTTCTTAGGCGAGTGGATGAAAAAAGAAGTATATGGAAGCATCTTACCAAAAGAAGGGATAGGCTAGTGGGACATATCCTAAGACATCCAGGTATTGGGCTATCAATAATGGAGGGTAACATTGAGGGAGTAAATTGTAGAGGGAGGCAAAGATTAGAATATATAAAGCAAATTACAAAAGATGTAGGGTGTTACAGGTATGTAGATATGAAACGACTTGCGCAAGATAGAACAGGTTGGAGAACTGCATCAAACCAGTCGAGAGACTGATGACAAAAAAAATGAGGTTTAGGGATGTAGAAAATGAGACCTACAAGTTGATCAGAAGCCAGGAAGGACTTAAAACCAGAGACAGATGGTTGAAGGAAGTGGAGGAAGACCTCATAACGTTGGACATCTCGGGCAACGACATTATGAACAGAGACATTTTTAGGCACAAGAATAAGGCTTTCGGGAATTTCCATTCTGCTGAGTCCAAGACTAGAATGTGGACAGAGGAGGAGTGACAGGTGGTGAGTAGGAGGATGAGGGAGTACCACGCAAGGAGGCGACAGCTCCCAAAACAGCTTAAGGGAAAATGAATTTAATTACATAACTAGTGCGCTCTTAAAAGGGCTATACAATTAAAAAAAAAAAAAAAAAATGTAATATATAAGGTCATCAGATAAAAGGTTGGTTTGAACCTTTAGAGGCTTAACCAAGTAAAGGGAGGAGTGATGTGGTTTACCTTACTCACTGTGTCGATGAAAAGTATGTTTATCAGCAAGCCGAGGTTCCCTGAAAAGGTTTAAATTACACTTATTTAGTTTTTCTTTTGTACGGAATTCTCCGTGTAGCCCCAAAAATGAAAACATATTTCATTTTTGATACAGAAAATCAAGTTTTATTAAAAATAGAAAACGAATTTAATGCTTTTAAGTTTTAAGCCTTTTCTTATTTACTGCACTTAATAGTAATATTGTTGTTTCGGTCATCAATCGAAAGACAGTTTGAACCTCTAGAGGTTTTACTACATCTTCTTCTTTTTCCTTCAAGGCTTAGGCAGTCGCCCGTTCCGTACTCACAAACTTGACTCTTAGCTTGTATCCATGTTTTTTTAGGTCTTTTTTTATGTAAAACGAGAAATGAGGTGGTTTACCTTTGCCTTTCTCACCGAGTTGAAAAGTTTTATCAGCTTGCCAGTTCCTCTGAGAAGCACTTATTTTCCAACCTGCAAGTGATATCTTCGCTTTATTCAGTGCTGCGTCACGTTCCATAATGATGAAATACAAAACTTTAAAAAATCTGGTGTGAAACACTCACACAACTTTCTCTTGCCAATGCAAATAATTAATAATAAACCTAACATTATTAATAAAATATTAGAAATAAACAAAAACTAACCTCAAAAACATAACCTTATTTTAATCATGAGTGAATGACGCAAAATGACAATCGAACTCAGTTTGGTTTAAAAATACGGAAAATCACGCTTTCACGCTAAACTAGGCTCTGTAGAGACAAATGCTTTAAACAAAAGTTGTAGATCTTTTAATTTTCTATAAATTTAATTATATACACTTTTGTCGTAAAATGCATACTAAGACCGAAATTTTAAAAAAATCGATTTTTCTCACGTTTTCGTGAGAAAAAAAAACAGAAAATCGCAAATTACCGCTAAACTAAGCGTTATACAATAAAATGTTTGAAATAAAAGTTGTAGAATTTTACATTCTCTACAACTTTTATTATATAACGTTTTGCGCTAAAATGCATATTAAAGCCGCAATCTTAAAAAGAAAATGTTTTTACGTAAAAACAGCCTCAAGCAGAATTTCAGCAAACATGGCGCCTACCCTATATTGTAGAGCATAAAAAATGTAGTGAACCAGTTGATTTTTAAAAAAATCGTAGGACTAGTTTTTGAGAAAATCGCAAAAAAGTGAAAAATTATACGAATAAACTACTACTTCCGGTTGACCGATTTTGATGAAAATGTTCGTGTCGGGTCCGGTAGTGATATGTAACTTAAGTTTCAAGTTTCAAGTTCGTACGATGTTCCGTTCTTGAGATATTCTGTTCACATACACACACACAGACCAATCGCTAAAAACAAGTTTTTTGGGTTCAGGGGGTCTGAAAACGTATAGATCCGGTGAAAACTCGATTTCTTTAAAATCGACATGAAAACAATACTTTCCTTCCTATATATTCATATAGGCAAGAGAAAGTAAAAAAGAGATAACTGTGACTACTATTGGTTTCATAATTGTACACTCCCGAATTTGAACCCAAAGCATCTCCAAAACTGTGAGTCTGATTTCAACATACTTTACATCAAAATTTAGCTCATTTTATTCTGCGTTTACCCTTAATAGTCCTGTATTTTCAACATTGTTCAAAAATGCCATATCGAGGTTTTCAAAATAAAGACCCGGTTTTTTTTGATACCGCAAAAACTTTCATGCGTTTAGAGGCGTGTAACTCGATAAGTATTTGACCGGAAAAGTTTGAAGTTTTAACACAACATAGAAAATTACATTCCCTCAATGTGTACGCGATTACAAAATCGTAAGTTTTTTTTTTTTTTTTTTAATTTGTTTAACGTCGCATCAACATCAAGGTCATTAGCGACGACGTTGGGGGTGTAACTGTGTGTGATGAGGATGAAATGATTTTTTGTAACGTATGAAAATATGCCGTGCCTGAGTGGGATTCGAACCCAGGACCGCATGATGAGAGGCGAGCACGTTACCAACTGCGCCAATGCGGCCGGCGTAAGTTTTTTAAATTTTGATTTATTTACAATATTCTGAACCCTTGCTATTTCGGTAACCGCTTGATCGTTCGGCACGGGTAAACTATCGTTTTGTTTCAGCGTTAAAAACTGTACAGATATGTTAATAATATGAAATATCGATTGGCCAATGTTGTGGTTGAATTTTTAGAATTTTGAAAATTAGATTGGTAACGCGGGGGGCTGGTGCTACTATCCATTTTGCTTGAATTTGACTGCCTACCTGAATGCATAATTCAGGTAGAAGTCAGAAGGTAGGTTCAGAATTTTGTAAATTAATCAAAATTTAAAAAACTTACGATTTTGAAATTTTGTACACACTGTAATAATATAATTGTCTATGCTTCGTTAAAATTTCAAACTTTTCGGTGAAATACTTATTGAGTTACACGCCTCCTCTAAACGCATGAAATTTGTTGCGGTAGCAAAAAAACCGGGTCTTTTTGTTTTCCAACCTCGATATGACAATTTTTAGACAATATTAAAAATATAAGACTATTATAGGTAAACGCATAATAAAATGAGCTAAATTTTGATGTAAAGTATGTTGAAATACAGTATGTAAAGACTCACAGTTTTGGAGATGCAAGGGTTCAAACTCGGGTGTCTATGATTATGAAACCGATTGTAGTGTCTTTTTTTACATATCTACATCTTCTATTCTTGAATGCTTTATTCGTATAAATTAGCTGACAATTATGATAAGAACGAATTATTTTTAGCACTGGAACTAGGAAATCTGGTGTTAATAATTTAACTCGCCGGTCTGTTATGGGCATTTTGTTTTTATAGTAATTTTAAAGTTACTTGGTAGAATTTTATGGGTGAAGAATCTCTTAGTTAAGTTTATGTTTTGTTAAAGATTACACTTTTACGTGAAAATATTTTTCCGGTCTACTGTTTGTTTTATGTTGTAGTATCTCCTCCAGATCTTTACACGGGTGTTGTTTGTTATCGTAGCTTAAGTGAAATAGGTCGTAGCACGGATTGTATTGGTCGATTTGCACATGGTACCCTGAGAAAAGGTGTGCGCGCCGTGCTCTCCCAACCTCGTTTTACTCGTCACGCACAAGTTGTGTACACGTTTTTATTGGGTTAGCTCACCCCCTAAGACCTACTAATACAACCGCACCCTCCCATAACCCCTAAAGTTGCAATTGGGTTTTTTCCCTTAAAGCCAATACTATGGTCGTCTCTTTTTCACTGTCGTACACTCAAAGCACACTTGAGTCGGCTGGCTTTTCTTTAACGTTGTTCTTTACTTTGTGAAACGTGTCCGATACCCGTGGGAAAATGTTCAGTTGCCGTGTTAGTTTTTAGTTTCTCTCCCGTTTCGATTTTCCTTGGAAAAAGAGGAAAAACAATTCGGAGAAGTATAAAAGGAACGCTACTATTACTGTAGCGATGTTTTCTTCAAATTTTCTTAAGTTTATTTTTATATTATATGTGTTTTTCTTTTGAAGGAAAATTCTGTGTGATTTCATATAAAATAATGCAGTGAAGTTTTTCCAACTCATCTGTTTTTATTTTGAATCCCCTTTTATATCATGTAGAGTATTTTTCACATTTCTGGAAGTTCTTTTTCAATATCGCACGCTCGTAATTATGTTACAGTAAATTTTCCTCGTTTCTTCCTTGGATCCGTTGTTTTCGTTTGTTATATGTGTTGTTGTTTAGGCGGTCATCAGCCTGTAGGCTGGTTTGAACCTGTAGAGGTTTTACTAAGTAAATCGAGGTGTGAGGTGGTTTACCATTGCCACAACTCTTTGAGTGGAAAAGTACGCTTATCAGCATGCCGGGTCCTCTGAAAAGCAGATATTTTCCACTCTGCAAACGACACCTTCACTTCATTCACCACAGGGTCTGGCTGCATAATGAAATTCATTACTTTCAGAAGAGATAACTCTGATTAGTGTCACAGTACACCTCTACCTCTTCTGTTCTGAAATGATTCAGTCATTTAATTGGCTGACCATGTGATAAGAAACAGAACCATTTATTTTAGCCCTGCAACGAACAGAGTGAGTGTAAATAATTTGACACTGCACCTGTCCGTTATGGGCTCCTTTGTTATATGTAGCAGCCCTTAAATTACACGATTGAGTCAGTTGTGGAATCCCCTTTTATATCATGTAGAGTATTTTTTCACATTTCTGGAAGTTCTTTTTCAAAATCGCACGCTCGTAATTATGTTACTGTAAATTTTCCTCCTTTCTTCCTTGCATCCGTTATATTCGTTTGTTATATGTAGCAGCCCTTAAATACACGATTGTGTCAGTTGTGTTTTAACTTTCTCTTGCCTGAACTTGAACTTTAAGTTAGGTACTACTAGAGGACCCGACACGAACATTTTCATCAATGTTAGTCAAACGGAAGTATTAGCTTATTCGTGTCTTTTTTGCGTTTTTGTGATATTTCTCATAAACGGCTCGTACGATTTTTTTTCCGATTCGCCTTAGAAGTTCTTCCATTGAGAGTTTGCTGGTTTGAAAGCTGTTTTATCATTCTAATTTACTACTTGTTTTAATCCGTAATCCGTGTTTACAGTAGGTTTTCCTCCTTTTGGTCCTTGCATCCGTTGTTTGTCGTTTATGCATAGCAGCCCTTGAAACCAACAATTGAGTCAGTTGTGTTTTAACATTCTCTTGCCTAAACTTGAACCTTAAGTAAGGTACTACTGGAGGACCCGACACGAACATTTTCATCAAAATTGGTCAACCGGAAGTAGTAGTTTATTCGTGTCATTTTTCATTTTTTTGCGATTTTTTCTAAAAAGGCTCCTACGATTTTTTTAAAAAATCGCCTTATTTTTTGTATTTTTTATGTTCGACAAGATAGGGTAGGCGCAATGTCTGGTGCTATTCTGTGGGAGGTTTTTTTTCGTAAAAAATTGTTTTTTTTAAGATTGCGGCTGTAATATGAATTTTAGCGCAAAAATGTATCTAGTAAAAGTTTTAGAGAATTTGAAATTCTACAACTTAATTTGAAACGTTTTTTTTTTGTATAACGCTTAGTTTAGCGGTTTTCTGATTTTTTCTCACGGAAAGTAGTATGATTCGTTTTTTTAAAGATTTTAGCCTTAACATGCATTTTACGACAAAAGTGTATATATAATAAAATTTATAAAAAATAAAATGATCCACAACTTTTATTGAAACCATTCTTCTCTACAGAGCCTAGTTTAGCGTGAATGAATGATTTTTCCGTATTTTTAAGCCAAACTGAGGTTGATTTTCATTTTGCATCATTCACTCGTGATTAAAATTAGGTTGATTAGGTTTAGATGTTTATTGAGATTAGTTATTTTGTTTATAACTAATGTTAGATTTTATTGTGCATTATTTCCATTGGCAAGAGAAAGTTGTGTGAGTGTTTTACACCAGATTTTTTAATCACGGGTGAGTGAAGGTAAATGAAAAATTTATGAAAGAAGCTGTGTTTTCGTGTCATATATTCGAAATCTTACCGGTTTGTTTCGTTTTTACTTCGGCAAGATAAGGTCGTGTGATTGTTTTACATTAGGAGATACTTCATTATTATTTTATTTATTAGAGGCTACATATATTTATTATAACTGTGTTGCACTATTGCCGTTGGAGAAGTAAGGATGTGTTAATTCGTCTCGGCTGTCTGCGGTTCTAATTCAGCCGGCACAATTAGACGGTGGCATAGCTACAAATTTATTTTATCTAACACGTAGTTAGAGCGGCGTTTCAGGTATGTCGGTTGGCACCGGTCTCGCGTTGATTCGGTTAAAGGGCACGTCTTTACTTTCCCATTTTGATCTGTTCGACACTCTTGACGACATATCGTTGTTCGTTGGCTGATGTGATCCCTTTTACGCATGCGTTAATCTTTCTCTACAATGTTTCCATTTTTTACTTTCTCTTGCCTATATGAATATATAGGAAGGAAAGTATATTGTTTTCATGTTGATTTTTCTAAATCGAGTGTTCACCGGATCTACGCGTTTTCAGACCCCTTGTAACCCAAAAAACATGTTTTCAGCGATTTGTCTGTGTGCGCGCGCGCGCGTGTGAACAGAATATCTCAAGAACGAAACATTGTACGGACTTGAAACTTGAAACTTAAGTTATATACAACTAGAGGATCCGACTCGAACATTTTCATCAAAATCGGTCTACCGGAAGGGGTAGTTTATTCGTGTCATTTTTCATTTGTTTGCGAGTTTCTTAAAAACGGCTCGTACGATTTTTTTTTTTAAAGTCGCCTTATTCACTACATTTTTAATGCTCTACAGGATAGGGTAGTGGGCCATGTCTGCTGAAACTCTTGGTGAGGGTGTTTTCTCGTAAATAATTTTTTTGAGATTGAGACTCTTATATGCATTTTAGCGCAAAAATGTATATAACAAAAATGTAGAGAATTTACAGTCCCACAACGTTCATTTGAAACATTTTTTGTATAACGCATAGTTTACCGGTAATAGTAGCGATTTTTCCGTTTTTTTTCTCACGAAATCGTGTAAAATAAATCGATTTTTTTTAAGTTTCCAGTCTTAGCATACATTTTACGAGTGTATATAATAAAATTTATAAAAAATTTAAAGATCTACAAATTTTATTTAAAGCATTTTCTCTACAGAGCCTACCTTTCACGTTTAGCGTGAAATTTTTTTTTCCGTTTTCTAAGGCAAACTGAGGTTGGTTTTCATTTTGCATTTTTCACTCATGATTAAAATAGGTAAGGTTACGTTTTTCTGAGGTTAGTTTTTTGTTAATTGCGAATTTTTTATTACAAATGTTAAGTTATATTGTTCATTATTTTTATTGGCAAGAGAAAGTTATGTGAGTGTTAAACATCAGATTTTTTTCAGAAATATTTCGAAACGTGAGTTTTACAACCAGAATAACAACGTAACTATTGCTAATACTAAAAAATTGCAAATCAATTAATTAAAGTGTTACACATTCAAATTTTGATATAAAAGTAATTTTTTCCATAAAAACATTTTTTTTCGTGGTATTCGAGAAATAATATGAACACTGACATGAAGTAAGAAAAGAGTCGGAACAATTCTCAACAACTTTTTTCAACTCTTGAATAGTATTAAAAAAGTTGTTCCGTATTTGTTCCTTCGTAGGCATTCTTTGTTTGATTTTCGTCTTTGGTAGAGGTGGAGTTGACGGTGAAGATATGTTTTTTTCAATTCTGTCGCGTTTCCAGATGACGTGTAAATAGCGGTCAACATTTTGCGTCTGTTGTAAAACGGTGAAATGTAATGCAACTGTGGAAGGGTGGTGGGTGAATTTGTTCGTCAAGATGATCGTGTCTTCTTCCCGTCATCTGTCCCCGCCGGGCTATGTGACCTGTGTACCTCGTAGATAATATTTTACGTTACGGTAGAGTTGTAGTAGTGGATCAGTTGACGGGAAGAAGGACTCCTGTAATGCGGGTCGCCTATTCTCGATTGTAACTGTCCAATACACTCGGGTCTTTTGTAAGTGGAGATCACTGTACCTTGAAATGCTTCTCTTCACAATCTTCTCGTCTTTCTGTGTGTGTGTGTGTGTGTTTATTTCTCTTTTCCTTTAGTAGGAAATCGATTTCATGCTTTTCTTTATTTTTCTTTTTTATGTTCTCGTTCCGTTTTGTTGAAGATTGAACTTCAGATTTTTTCTTCGTCCAATTTTTTTTATAGTCTTTGTACTTATTAAAAGTCTGGCGTGAAACACTCACACGATTTTCTCTTGCCAATGCAAATAATGAATAGTATAACCTACGTAATAAAATATTAGATATAAACAAAAAACCTAACCTTATTTTAATCAAGAGTGAAAAATGAAAATCAACCTCAGTTTTGCTTTAAAATACGGAAAATCATTCTTTCACGCAAAACTAGGCTCTAGAGAGAAAAATGCTCTGATTAAAAGTTGTAGATCTTTTAATTTCCTATTAATTTTATTATATACACCTTTTTCGTAAAATGAATACTAAGGCTGAAATCTTAAAAATATAGAATTTTACGTTTTCGTGAGGAAAAAAACAGAAAATCGCTAATTACCGATAAACTAAGCGTTATACAAAAAAATGTTAATAAAATAAAAGTTTTAGGATTTTTAATTTTCTGCAACTTTGATTGTAGATTATACAGTTTTGCGCTAAAATGTATATTAAAGTTGCAATCTTAAAAAACAATTTTTTAATGAGAAAACAGCCTTATCAAAAATTTTAGCAGACATGGCGCTTACCCTATTTTGTAGAACATTGAAAGTGTAATAAATAAGGCGATTTTTAAAAAAATCGTAGGTGCCGTTTCTGAGAAAATCGCGTTTTGCCGTTTTCAAAAAGCCGACATGAAAATACTTTCCTTCCTATGTAATTCTTATAGGGAAGAGAAAGTAAAAAAATCCTACCATGGAATTAACTGAAGTAAAATATTGAAATCAGTACTTATATCAGATGGTTGGAGAGCTACCACTGGGTGGTGTCCTCCTCAAAGCCATTAACGCGATTTTTTTTTTTTGTAATCGACACAAGATGTAAACCTTTTTGCTGGTTGTATGTTTACAGTTTCAAAATAAAACAAAATGAAAAAAAAATCAGATGGTGTATTTTATATTTAAATACAATTCTTAACTTTTAGTTGTAAAACTATTTTAAAGGAGAAAGTACTTAGTGAAAAATATCTTCGTGAGAATATCTTTGATAGTTCATTTTTTGCGTTGGTAATAATGATTTTAGACGGTACATTAAGGTAGGCCTACGTAAATTTAAGTAATAAGTGATTAAAAAATATAAGATAAGTTGGACAAATCACCTGCTCCGTATGTCTGCAGGTATGGAAATTGAAGCAGGATGGAAAAAGAGACATTGGAAGCCCGGGGAAACGATGGACACCGGAACAGGCTCTAGAATCTTGGTCCATAATTGATGATGATGATATACAAAATAAGACATTTCTGGAGGCTCTTGTACCATTTCTTATTCTCAGCATTCGTTCATTGCAGGCTTTCCAGTTTCTTCCGCCAATACAGTATTTTTTCTTGTGGTCTTCGTGGAAGTCTTAGTACTGATTATTAAGCTGACAGAATTTAATTTCATGCATTGTGTTTTCTTGGTTTATTCCAGTTTTTTCAATTGTAATAATAATAATTTCTCTGGCCAACAAAGACTTTTGTTGATCGTTAACAAAAATAGTTCTCAAAATTTCACCTTTATGCTGCATTTAATAATGCTTTGTTTATATTATAACAGCAAATTAAATATAATCAAAATTAGTGCCACTTTTTGTTTGACATTTCCTGCTGCAAAACCACGTGAAAATCGGTGTAGGTGTTTGTTCTAAATTTACTGGTTCAATATGTAGATATTGTACGGAAAAATTGGAATTAATAAATGGTTAAGATAATTTATAAAACTTTTTTCAACTTGGTGTTTGTATTGAGGATTTTTTCGTTTAGCCAACGTGACAAACCGCATGAATATCCCCCGAAATAATTAGTAAATTCTACTATTGTTTGAAAATGAACGGAAAAGTTACTGCTGTTTTGCCGTACGGATTTCTTTTGTTGCAGTTGTTAGTAGGACAGGACTCGTAGAGAGAGCTTTAGTGTTATCGAAGAGTTCCGTTTTTACAACAGCTGGAGCTTTGAGCTTTTTTACGATACCCTTGCGTACAAAAACGTATCTTACTGTTTGTTACGCCAAGGGGTTTTTTACTATTAGTGTTTGTTTTTTTTTTAAATTTTCTTTAGTCTTCGTACCGTGAGAGGTGGTGGGAGAAGGACTGATATTTGTAGTCGTGAAAATTATTATATAAGATTTGCATTAGGTACTTGTTATGATTCGGATGGTTTCTGAATCTTAACTAATCGATTAATTAATTGTGTTAAGGTACATTAGTGAGGAAGGCAATTGTAAATTGTTTTACTCTTCGTTTTACTTGTAGAAGCCTCTGGAGGTTCAAATCAGAATTTCAGAATTTTTGACTTACACAAAAACAACAAGCTGTATTAATTTTCGTGTCTTTTCCGTTTTCTGTATGCCAGTATCAAATCCGAATTCCCTGAAGGGTACACAATTCTCCCATTCCTGAGTTTAGCGCGCCAATCTGACTAGCAATATTCCAGTGTAATGTCAACTCGACTCCCATTTCACACAGTTAGTTACTACTCAGTCTACTTTAAACTTTGTAAAGTTACTTTTTAAAGTTACCCATAACAGACAGGTGGAGTGTCAAATTATTTACACTCAACTGTTAGTTGCAGGGCTAAAATAAATAGTTCTTTTTCTTATCACATGGTCAGCCAATTAATGGCTGAATCATTTAAGAACAGAAGAGGTAGAGGTGTTAAAGACACTAATCAGAGTTATCTCGTCTGAAAGTAATGGATTTCATTATTCAGCCAGACCCTGTGGTGAATGAAGTGAAAGTGTCATTTGCAGAGTGGAAAATATATGCTTTTCAGAGGGCCCGGCATGCTGATAAGTGTACTTTTCCTCTCAGTGAGGAAGGCAATGGTAAACCACCTTTTTCGTTTTACTTAGTAAAACCTCTACAGGTTCAAACCAGCCTTTCGGCTGATGACCTAAACAACAACAATAAAGTTACTTAATAAAATTCGGACGGAGGAAATTCGCTGGAGAATTCCCCCGGGAAAGTGAGTTATTGCATAATCCCAGATGTGACAAGTGTAAAAGTCTTGTGTGAAACACTCACACGACTTTCTCTTCGCAATGTAAATAATGACCAATATAACCTAACATTAGAAATAAAAAGCAATTTCAAACGTTTCTTGTAGTGAAAATAATAATCCTAATAAACAGTTAAATAATCCTGGATAAGGAAAGAAATCCGCGTATTAGAACAGTTGTGTTTATTAAGTGTGTGTGTGAGTACACAATATTTTTGTAAAGCTTGGAGGATAACTAAGAGGATGAAATCCGGTACATACAAAGCTAACTCGTTTCATTACATAACAATACATTTATCTGTAATTATTAACACCGTTTTGTACAGTCGTTTGAATTAAATAGTTTTCGACATCATAGTCAGAAGCAACAAGACTGGAAGTTTTGTATATAGCTACCGTGTTCGATTGAATTTCATTCCTTACCTAACCACATTTATATGGAGTGGAAATGATAATCGCATCGTGTAATTTGTCGGATTAGTATTATATCCAAGTGGTGTGTATCGTTGTGTGTGCGATAGAGAAAGATGCCAGATGATTCACGTGATTATAAATAAGGAGAGAAAGCTTTGTGTTTAGTTGAAGAATATATACACTAGAGAGGTTCTTTCTTCTCTATCTGTACCTCTGTCTCTCTCTCTCTCTCTTTCTGGATGTGTTCAGTTTGTTTTATTTATTTCTAGTAGTTGTAGTAGTGTATCATCTAAATAAAATAACATACGGTTGGTGTATTTTTAGTTTACATTAGTACTTGTTCAACGTAGTCTGAAGATTGTGGATATTTTAATTTCACGCGACCGTACTGCTTGATTTTGTAAAGTGATGTCGTATTTTAAGATGTTAATGAAATTTAAAATAAAGGCTGCGGTAAGACATAAATCTTGTTTTGGTCATCGGCCGAATGGTTGGTTTGAGGGTTTGTTAAGTAAAACGAGGAGTGAAGTCGTTTACCATTGTCTTTCTCACCGTGAGTGGAAAAGTATCCAAATTTATTAATTATATTAATAATGTGTTAGTTAACATGTTTTTTAAAGCGTCTCCAGTTTTTGCTGTTCACCTTCCCCTAACCAGAGTTTCTATTCACTTTGTTATACTGATTTCACGTCCCAAGTTCTAAGGGTGTTCTCCAATCGGTGGTACTCGACTGCGACACGACCTCGACGCAATTTCGATGAAACTGATCGCATGCGAAACAGTTTGTCCAATATCTGGTCGACCAGTCGCGTGTAATAATGGCAGACGAGCAGCCAACGTAGCGTTTGTGCTTGAAGTTGGGAAATATCAGTGACCGTACAATTTTAATTAATTTTCTTTTGACATCCCATAAAAAGACTTGAATTTGTATTCGTCACAATTGCGTCGAGATCCAGTTTCACCGGTGTGAGAGCAGCCCTACGCTTTCACCCCGAATTTCTTTCTTTATCTTATGAATTCATCCGGTCTCCGTCCTTTTCAAATGTTCATACCAGTTATCAACTGCTTTTCTTCTTCTGTGTTTGATTACATTGTTCCATTTAATTTTCTTACTTGGTACTTTATATCGTGGTGAAATGCTGTACTTTTTACTTTCTCTTGCCTATATGAATATATAGGAAGGAAAGTATTGTTTTCATGTCGATTTTTCGAAATCGAGTTTTCACCGGATCTATACGTTTTCAGACCCCCTGAACCCAAAAAACGTGTTTTTAGCGATTGGTGTGTGTGCGTGTGTGTGTGTGTGTGTGTGTGTGTGTGTGTGTGTGTGTGTGTGAGTGAACAGAATATCTCAAGAACGGAACATCGTACGAACTTGAAACTTAAGTTACATACCACTACCGAACCCGACACGAACATTTTCATCAAAATCGGTCAACCGGAAGTAGTAGTTTATTCGTGTAATTTTTCACTTTTTTGCGATTTTCTCAATAACTGGTCCTACGATTTTTTTTTAAATCGCCTGGTTTATTCAATTTTTTGTTCTCTACAAGATAGGGTGGGCGTCATGTTTGCTGAAATTCTGGGTGAGGCTTTTTTCACGTAAAAACATAGTTTTTTTTAAGATTACGGCTTTAATATGCAATTTAGCGCAAAAATTTATATAATAAAAGTTGTAGAGAATTTAAAATTCTACAAATTTTATTTCAAACATTTTTTTGTATAACGCTTAGTTTAGCGGTAATTAGCAAATTTCTGATTTTTTTCTCACGAAAACGTGTGAAAAATTGATTTTTTTATGATTTCGGCCGTAGAATGCATTTTACGACAAAAGTGTATATAATAAATTTTGTAGGAAATAAAAAGATCTACAACTTTTATTTAAATCATTTTTCTCTACAGAGCCTAGTTTAGCGTGAAAGAGTGATTTTCCGTATTTTTAAGCCAAACGGGTCGATTTTCATTTTACATCTTTCAATCATGATTAAAATAAGGTTATGTTTATTGAGGTTAGTTTTTTGTTTATTTCTAATGTTTTATTACTAATGTTAGGTTTATTGTTAATTATTTGCACTGGCAAGAGAAAAGTTGTGTGAGTGTTTCACACCAGAATTTTTTATATTGTAGTAATTTAAAAACAATTAACATCATTTACGTATTTGATGAACCAGAGGTTAAGTCGTTACTGCGAATCAGCTGACTTTCTTTGATGACAAAGGTACCCGGTTACAATCCTACTAAAGGTAGTTTCTTTTACAATTTGAATTGTAGACAGTGGTTACCGGTGTACTTTGATGGATGGGGTTCAGTTAACCATATTCTCAGGAATTGTCGGCCTGGGTATGGACAAAAGTAATAATAATAATAATAATAAATTATTATTTATTTATTCCCATAATATTAGTACACATTACATAAAAAATCAATTACGATAATACAAAATTTCTTACTACTATCCTATTACGCTAGAGGCGGTGGAAATTATTCCGTCCAACTATGGCCAAAACCATGTAGATAATTTAAAAAAAAGAAGATAATTTAATACAACCTAAAATTATTATTACATTTGAAAATTATAAAAATAATAAAGCAAATAAATCTTACTATTTTATTTTCCTCGTGTCTCTTTAGTTATATCTACATTTGAATATTGGTGACCATTTTTGTTTTTTGTTTTCTACCTGTTTTGGCTATCCAAATCATATCAGTTTCATATTAGTTCATATCATAATTGTATCAATTATGATACATTACAATTTAATTAAACTTACACTATTTCTAATAAAAATAAAGATAATTTAATACCACCTAAAAGTTATTATTACATTTAAAAATAAAAAAACAATGAAAAAGCAAAAAAATTGCTATTTTATTTTCCTTCTGTCTTTATCAACATGTATGTTTGCATATTGCTGACCATTTTTTTTTCTCTCTACCTGTTTTGGCCATCCATTTTTTTTTTAGTTCTTTTTAAAATTTTAAATCCGTTAGAGATTGTGCCAAGTACTCAAAAGTGCACCTAACTTACAAGTCATACATATCACTAAGATCTCTCTGGGTCGTGGGTGTTGCTTATTGTTCTTAAATTGAACAGATTGCGTCATTCACTCGTTAAAGATTAACAAAAATTGATAGGTATCGAATGCGGTATGAATCTGCTTCGTGCTATCGTGAGAGAGTAATATTTTTAAAAGGTAAAAGAAGAAAATTGGATTCTTTTCGCTGCTCTTATTTTCTGTTCGTTTCTCTTTTTATCTGTTGTTTTTCTCCCTTCTATTTGTAGTGAAACAATGTAGTTATGTGGCAATAATAAAAACATTGGAATTTGACGTCGCTTGTGGAATACTGAACATCTCTGTTTTGTACAGTTGTGCAAGATTGGCTTTAGTTGCCATAAAAACGTTAAACGTTGTTATGATTGTAGTTTCTCCGGTATTCCTCGCTTGTTGTTTATTGTAAAATGTTTTGTTTAGTAGTTAAATTTACTGTTACTTTCCCTTGACTACCTATATTATCTACATAAATAAAAAAATCTGGTGTAAACCACTCGCACAACTTTCTCTTGCCAATGCTAAAAATGACCAATAAACTAGTAATATAACACTTGAAATAAACAAAAAACTAACCTTAAAAAACATAACCGGTTTTTGATAAGTGAAAGACACAAAATGAAAACCGACCTCAGTTTGGCTTAAAAGTACGGAAAATTACTAGTTTCACGCTAAACTAGGCTCTGTAGAGAAAAGTGCTCTAAATAAAAGTTGTAGATCTTTTAATTACCTATAAATTTGATTATATACACTTTTGTCATAAAATGCATACTAAGGCCGAAATCTTTAAAAAATCAATTCACAAGTTTTCGTGAGAAAAAACAGAAAATCGCTAATTACCGCTAAACTATGCGTTATACAAAAAAAATGTTTGAAATAAACGTTGTACAGGATTTTAAATTCTCTACATTTTTTATTATAACAATTTTTTTACGTGAAAACAGCCTGACCAAGAATTTCAGCAAACATGGCGCCTACCCTATCTTGTAGAGCATAACTAATTTAGTAAATGAGGCGATTTTTAAAAAAAATCGTAGGACCAGTTTATGAGAAAATCGTAAAAAAGTAAAAAATTACACGAATAAACTACTACTTCCGGTTGACCGATTTTGATGAAAATGTTCGTGTCGGGTCCGGTAGTGATATGTAACTTAAGTTTCAAGTTTCTTTGTTCCTTTGTATAGGCCTAACAGGCGTAAACCAAAACAATGAATTTCTTTGAATCGACGAATTAATTATTATCATCATCACATGTTATTATCTTCTACCTGTTCCCTTAGGTGAAATTTGCATAAAAAGGGACAAGATTTGAGTCTGTGGAAGTTGTAAGAAAGAAAGCGGCACGTGTCCTGAAGGAGCTGACAGAAGATGACTTCCAGCACTGTTTCCAGCTTTGGAAAATTCGCATGGAGCGTTGGAGGGATAGAGAAGGGGTGTATATTGAAGGTGACAATAAGTGATGTTGTAAAAAACAGTCAGTCCCGTTGTTTATAAACAAATACCTGCATGGACGTAATTCAATTGGCAGTTGTATTTTGATGCAGTGGCTATCAAGCCAGCCCAGTCAGTCAGCTGATAAAAAGACGCCACTGTTTGTGAAGTAACACTGGTTGGGTAAGCCGGTAAGTAACCGGTTGTGTGGTGACCAGGTGATAGCTATCCGTGAACAAACTCTACTGGGGGTCCTGGTTTAAACTCACGCTTAATCCACGTCAAAATAATACAGCCAAAAGCGGCGATAAAATTGGGTAGTTGTCAATAATGTACTGTTCCCGATAACAAATAAAAGTTTAAAAAAAAGCCAATTAATTTATTTGTATGAATCAGAGTTGGTAACTTTCAGTTCGTTCCGATTTTGTTCGTTAATCATAACTGAGCGATATTCCATGTTTATTAAGATAATTGTTATCGCATACGCGAGGTGTTATTTGCTGTACGGATTAAGCGAGGGTGAATGAATTTCGGTCGGAATTTTCGTAACGTGTGTTTGGTGTCGTTGGGGGGGGGGGGGTATATATATGTCTGTGATAACATGGATATTGTTTAAGCACGAACGTCGAACCAATCAATTGAAATCGTCTTCCTCCACCTGTACATCCCACCCACACACACGCTTCCTCGCATCCCCCCCTACCCCGATATATACCCCGATCAGCCCAACAAATATTAAATGGGTCGAATTGTGCAAACATTTGCGAAATTCAATGCAGCGGCGTGTTCTCGTCAAAACAAACAGATTCGTATCTACCTACCCACCTATGTGAATGTGCGCACCTAAGAACTGGGTGTCCGTGAATTTCGGTTGCAATTTTTATTTTGCTCTTCGGTTAGGTTTATCTATTCTAATATTATGAAGACAATGCGTGTTTTTTTTGTGCAGGCTAATTTTCAAAACTACTGAACGGATTTTCATGAAATTTTGACAGCATATTTGTATTTACATACACAGCGACATTTTATTTTTTTTTAATTTTCAAAATGATAACTTTAAGGTTTTGAATTAAGATTTTAAATCAATAGATTATATAGAATATAGATATAATAGAATAAGATTTTAAATTCATAAATATGTATATGTGTGTGTACATGTGAGTAGGCCTACGTATTGCTGTTGTAGTAGAATAAGGGGTTGTTTGATTTTGGCGTGAGGCGCACGCGGGGGAAATTATCTTAACTGTGTGTGTGTGCGCGCGTTGGAGGAGTATACAGTCAACTAGCAGCTACAATTTTTGGTAAAAATTACATATTTATTTTTAAAATATTGATTTCGCCTACACATCTTCGCGTTGGAAGCCGCACCGGTAATGCTAGTATGAAATATAGGTACGAAAAGGTAGTGTTGGGTCCAGGGGAAAAACGCGATGAGGGTCCACAATTGGTTATTTTTCAGAAAACGAAAAACTAAGTTTCATGTCTTCTAGACGAATAAAACTCAATGCAAACAATTTTCTATGGCAAGATACAGTAGCCGCGTGGACTCTCATCGTTATACCCCTGTACCATGAATCTTTCACTGTATTTTTTGAAGGACTGTCCGCGTTTTTCCCCTGTTGGTACTTAATATAATAAAATATAAACCTATACAGAATGGCATTAATATCTTTTTAAAAAAAATCGACTCATCGTTTTCCTTTGGACCGTTCATTTCTTTTCAGGTCCCCTGAAGCTAAAAACCTGTGTTCACCGTTTAGTGTGTTTACCGTTTAGTGTGTGCACGCTTCTGTTCATCGTGAATATTATAGTTCTATTCACGAAATAAAACACCTGTCTTTAAACAGAGAGGTTGATTTTCATTTCGCGTCATTCACTCATGATTAAACATAGGTTGTACGTTTAATTTTTTAGATTGGCTAATGAAAGTCGTGTGAGTGTTTCACAGTTTATTTTATTGAAATTTTGTTTATGAAACGTATGGGAAAGGGTGTATTTTTCATCGACGCCCGGTTTGTAGTTCGACTAGCACAAACGCACACCTTATCTGTTCGTGTGCCATTGAAACCAGACGCACGTTGTGTCGTGTTGCTGATTTAAATCTCCCACACCACTTCCATCGACGAACGTGAGGTATCATTTCAATCTGTGTTTATCTTTCCGTTTAGTGATTTAAAAATAAATTTCTCGACGTATCACATTGTGAAATTTTTGTACTGATCTTGTAGCGTTGTATACTTTTGTTGATTGATTGTTTATTGTGGGTATCGGGTGTGTTTCGTTGGGTTAAGGGGACCCGGAATGCCTATCTCCGTATTGTCAATGTAAGGAACATTTTTTCAAATGTTACAGTTATCCTGTCCAATTTTCTTACGGTTACTTTTCAGGCTATTTTACACGCACTGAGTTAGTAGCATCTTGATATATTGTCAGGAACATTTTAAGACATTTTTCTTGGAAATTACCACTTTTAAAAATCATAACTTTTTGCCTATTGAAGTAGAAAATAAATATTTAAACACATTATTTAACTGTAATTTTACCTCAGTACATTGCAAATTATGGTATGAAAGGCTGTGCTGAAATTTCATTAAAATCCATTTACTGTTGGCTGAGAAAATGTTCCTTATGCGTCAAAAATTTACGGGAAACAAGAAAAACTAAAAGAGTTCATTATACGTTTAATAACTCAATGTGTTATTTTTATAGTTCAGAGGTTAATATATTACAATAATAAGTGGTCTAACACTAACTTAAAATTTTAAAACAAAAAATATCGCACAAAATAAAAAAAATTATGTATTAATCTGTTGTCTTTAAAAAAAAAAAAAAATAGAGGTGTTATGCAAATGGTAACTTTTAAAAATAACGTAAGGATTCAACATATTATTAATTTTAAAAAACTGCAAAACCCTCATGGAATTATACCTATATCGTTGGATGCAGAAAATTCTGAATTTTAATGATTTGCAAAAAACCGGAAATGTGAAAATTTTCAATTTTTTTCGTTCCGGGTACCCTTAAATGCATAATTAAATATTTCTCCGTGGCGTAGTGATTAGAGCGCTAGCGTACAAAGCGATAGGTCCCCCCGGTTTGATTCCCGGCTAGCGTCTGGAAATTTTAACACGTTATTGAAATCCATCCACTGTTAATGTGCCAAAACTCATAGTAGTTGCCAATTAATGACCCAGCGGTCGGTGCGACTTGAAGTAACAGTTAATTGAAAAATCTGGTGTGAAACACTCACACAACGTTCTCTTGCCAATGCAGATAATTAAAATATAACCTATAGTCACTAAAGTGACGAATTTGCCCGTGTTTGCAACGAGGGGTTAAGAGGGAACAGCATCAGTGCGCATGCCGCGACTGCTTTAATTTCAGTACGATAAACATATAACAACAGCTTACATTATACCCAGAGCATAGCCTATACAGTTTATCGCGGAACCATTTGTTGGTTAACGGTACGAATATTACTGTTTGTTACCGTAAACGGAAACGTTAGTTTCTTGAAAATGTGGGCAGACTATTCACTGTGCTGAACGAAATCTAATATGCAGAGTAATAAAATCCTGTGGAGTTGAAACAAAACAAAAATACTTTTCACTGCCTCTTAACAAAAGCCATGAGCAAGTGGCTAACTACTGTCATGTTCCTCTTGCCACAATTTGCAAAATAAAGAAAGAAATTAAAGCCGTGAAGAAGTTATTCTTCAACAGTTTTGTTGACACCTGGTAAAAAAAAGGAAACGGTTTGGTAGATACAAGTGAGACTGATAGTGAAGACGCCGGTGACAGCGATAGTAAAGAAAGCGATTCATCGTAGAAAATTTGTTCCAATGGAAATATTTAGCTGGTAATTACAGTAAATTAATCATTTCTAGTCATGTAATTAAGCCATAGGCAGTATTGCTGGTCAGATTTCTTATAAGGTTTACGAAAAAATTTTGTCGGATTAAACCGCAGCTTACAAAATGTACGTAGAAACTGCACGGTAGTGAAATGTACGAGTAGTGTCTCACTGTTGAGGTTGGAAGCACTGTCATATATACATTTCCCTTCCTCGCAGCCCTGCCATTCGCAAAAGGCAATCTCGTTACTTCAGCAACTGTAACATTAGTAAAAAAAATTAGAAATAAACAAAGAAACTAACCTCAATAAAATATATAACCTAATTTTAAGCAAGAGTGAATGATGTACGAGGGGGTACCCAAAAGAAACCGGAATTATTTTTTAAAACTATTTATTTTTAATTTTTTTTACAAAAGAACCTTATCCCCTTCAAAATACTCTCCATTACAACTAATACATTTGTCCCACCGGTGCTTCCACTGTTCAAAACATTTTTTGTACTCCTCTTCAGTGATGGCTGCCAGCTCATCCGTCGTTGTTTTCTTGACATCATCAACGTTGTTAAATCGGAGATCTTTCATGCCCCTTTTCATGCGTGGGAACAAGAAAAAATCACACGGAGCCAGATCGGGTGAGTACGGTGCGTGTGGTAGGAAAACCATGCCGTTTTTCGCCAAAAACTGAGTAACCGAGATTGCCGTGTGTGCAGGCGCGTTGTCGTGGTGGAAAACCCAGTCCCCTGTCTGCCACAAATTAGGTCTTTTACGACGAATGCTGTTTCGTAGTCTTCTTAACACTTAAAGATAAAAAGTCAATGGTCTGTCGTCGGTCTGTTCGTACAATTTCTTTCACTTTCACAACATTTTCGTCTGTTCGGGAAGTCGACGGTCGTCCAGAACGAGGTTTGCTCTCAATCGACATGTCGCCATTTTTAAAGCGCAAAAACCACTCGTACACTTGGGGTTTTCCAATAGCGTCGTCTTTGTAAGCTGTGTTCAACATTACAACTGTTTCCGCGGCGTTTTTACCGAGCAAGAAGCAAAATTTCACAGCCGCACGTTGTTCATTAAAACTTGCCATCATGAAAAACGACACGAGCACAAAACAGCACTAGCGAGAACAATCACTGCACGAGAACAGAACAAGCTAGATCAACGAACAAAATGGCATTGAACTGGCAATGAGTAGCGCTACAAGCAGCCTAGTGGCGGGAATTTGTACTGCACAAGCTCCGCCCACAGCAGAGCTATTCCGGATACTTTTGGGTACCCCCTCGTAAAATGAAAATCAGTCTCAGTTTGGCTTAAAAATACGGAAAATCACTCACTCTTCACTCTAAACCAGACGCTGTAGAGAAAAATACTTTAAATAAAAGTGTTAGATCTTTTAATTTCCTATTAATTTGATTATAGACAGTTTTTTCGTAAAATGCATATTAAGGCTGAAATTTTAAAAAAAATCGATTTCTTACACGTTTTCGTGAGAAGAAAACAGAAAATCGCTAATTACCGCTAACTAAGCGTTGTACAAAAAATATTTGAAATAAAAGTTGTTAGTACTTTTAATTCTTTACAACTTTTATGATATACATTTTTCCGATAAAATGCATATTAAAGCCGCAATCTTAAGAAAACAAAATTTATTCGTGCATTTCTTCAGTCGTTTTGTGGTTTTGTCAAAAACGGTTTTTGCGACTTTTCCAATACCTAATCGCTTCATTTCTTACATATTTTATGTTAACCAATAAAGGATTAGCGCAATGTGTGCTGTAATTCTTGGGGTGGCTGTGCTGTCGTTTGAAAAAATGTTTTTAATTTTCAAATTACGATCTTAAGCAAAAGTGTTAATATAATAATCAAAGTTGTAGAACGTTTAAAAACCTACAATTTTATTTCATGCATTTCGTTTTGAGAACGCGCAGTGTAGCGGGAATTAGTTTTTCCTGTTGCTTTTATTATAAAAATCTGTAACAAAAGTGGTTTTTTTTTTAAGATTGCGGCCTTAGCAATTTACGACTTCAAATTTTGCGTCATTCACTCATGAGTTAATTAGGTTTTATATGTCTTTATCTACATTGGCAAGAGAAAGTCGTGTGAGTGCTTCACACTAGATTGTTTTCCCCGTAAATTTAGCTGTAGAATCAGCTTCCGACAGTTCCGGACATTTTTTATTGAACTTCTAAACATTGTAAAAATTTGTAATAATAAACATTGTACTGGGGAGATTTGGTAAATGTTTTCGTGTTCATTGTCACCGGTACAGGGTGTAGTATTGAATAAATTAGGGGAGGTCATGTAACCTATATTGCATTTGATCTCCTAGCCTACATTGTTCCAAGCGTTCTCTGTTAAATGTGTTTTCCTCCCTCCATATGTAAACGTGTCGATCCGGTACGCGTGAATTGGTAATGCATAAATAGCGTCATGCGCTGTTCTGAAAGGTCTGATCCAGTAAATCCGCATGTTTGTAAATGTACGACATGATATACAGTGTTCTGTTACAAGTATTATTGGTGCATTTTTCTTTTGTTTTTTTTAAAATATTTTTCCAAGTGAAACATCATAAAGTGAATAAGACAGTGTTAAATGAATATATATATATATGTATAGGCTATATATATGTATGTATATATGTTTTTTTTTTTACTATTGTGACACTTATCTGTAAGTTCCGTTTCAGGATTTGGGCAAATTAAATAATTATCGCACTATATTTTAAAATTCTAGTACTTATTACAACTAAAATTACAATGAATAAAGCGACTAAAATCTACAATTAAATTACTTGTTGTTGTTTAGGTCATCAGCCGAAAAGCTGGTTTGAACCTGTAGAGGTTTTACTAAGTAAAACGAGGAGTGAGGTGGTTTACCATTGCCTTCCTCACTGAATAGAAAAGTATGCTTATCAGCATGCCGGGCCCTCTGAAAAGCACATATTTTCCACTCTGCAAAATGACACCTTGACTTCATTCACCACAGGGGCTGGCTGTATAATGAAATTCATTGCTTCCAGAGGAGACAACTCTGATTAGTGTCTTTTTACACCTCTACCTCTTCTATTCTTAAATGATTCAGTCATTTATTTGGCTGACCATGTGATAAGAAACACCACTATTTATTTTAGCCGTGCAACGAACAGATGGAGAGTAGATAATTTGACTCTCCGCCTGTCTGTTATGGGCAGTTAAATTACTTATAACAAATAAATAAATTATAATTAACTAATAACAATAAATAAACTTACCAATTTACCGAACGCTACTTGCAAAAATTATACAGAATAAACGTTAACAATACACACTCGTCGAAGATAGAGAAAATACTGGACTCAGGACCGAACTCGGAAACTCTCCATATACAGGGTGATTCATGAAGTTCTCCCCCCACTTCTACAGCACATTGTACTAGTAAAAATAATGAAAAAATGTTATATAAACATAGGTCCGAAAACGCTTCGTTAGCGAGTTACAGCTAGCGAAAGTTTCGCCTGGATTTCAGTTCACCAGGTGAAATGAGGTCTTCCTGGAATTGTGGTAAGGTAGATTAAGGGGCAAATTCAATCATTTCTTATGGTTTTTGATCTGATAAATTGAATAAAACAGGTCCCAGATCTGTAAGTTAAATAGTTTTTGAGAAAACCAGTGTCAAATGCAAAGAATGGAGTGAAAATCACATTTTTTCATCTTTGGGCAAGAATAACTTTGTTATTTCACCAAGAAACAGTTAAAAATTTTCAATAAAAAATGTAGAAAATTTTATTCTGAACAAACCGGTGTAAATTAAGTACACAGAAAGCGAATAGATGTTTGATTAAATGAGTTTTTATTCATAAGAGTACAAAGTAAAATTAACCGGAAAAACTAAAATGAAAAAATGTGTTTTTTTCACTCCATTTTTTTGCATTTGACACTGGTTTTCTCAAAAACTATTCGCTTTCTGTGTACTTTATGTACACCGGTTTGTTCAGAATAAAATTTTCTACATATTTTATTGAAAATTTTTAACTGTTTCTTGGTGAAATAACAAAGTTATTCTTGCCCAAAGATGAAAAAATGTGATTTTCACTCCATTTTTTGCATTTGACACTGGTTTTCTCAAAAACTATTTAACTTACAGTTCTGGGACCTGTTTTATTCAATTTATCAGATCAAAAACCATAAGAAATGATTGAATTCGCCCCTTAATCTACCTTACCAGAATTCCAGGAAGACCTCATTTCACCTGGTGAACTGAAATCCAGGCGAAACTTTCGCTAGCTGTAACTCGCTAACGAAGCGTTTTCGGACCTATGTTTATATAACATTTTTTCATTATTTTTACTAGTACAATGTGCTGTAGAAGTGGGGGGAGAACTTCATGAATCACCCTGTATACATGACGTGACTGTGGAAGTCACTAGAATGATAGAGATTTTCAATATAACAATAAAGAACAAAAACTATCTGACGGCTTCTTGATAAATTGTAACAAACTGTTAACAAATTAGGATTGAATAGAAGGTGTTACAAAAAGACCAATTATTTAAATAGGTACCTGACTCGACTCTTTTATAATAGTCGTACATCAATAGGCAGGCCTTCCTTTACTAAAACCATTTATAACTATTTCTTGGAATCCTATTTATCACTCTTATTTACGTTAACATTTTTTATTATCTCTGTCTTCTTCTTGAAGTGCCTATCCTCTATGGATGTTGGCCATCACATTGGTCCACATTACTCTATTCACTGCCGTTCTGAACAGAGCTGTTGACGTCATCCCAGTCCACGCCCGCAAATTCCGCAGCCACGATATCCGTCTTCGCCCTACTGATCGTTGCCCCTCTATCTTCCCCTGTAGGACGAGTTGAAGAAGGTGATATTTTTCGTTTCGCATGATGTGCCCGAAGTACCCCAATTTTCTACGCTTGACAAGTTGTAAGAATTCTAGTTGTCCATCAATGCGTTGTAGTACCGCATCGTTTGACACGTGGTGTGTCCATGAGATTCTGAGCATGCGGCGATAGCACCACATCTCAAATGCATCTATGCGATTACATGAGGCATCAGTAAGGGTCACGCTTCCGCCCCATACAGAAGGGTTGAGAGTACATAACATTTTAAAATTCTCATTCTAGTATAGATTTTGAGGGACAGGTTGCATAGTATGCTACGCATCCTGTTAAATACACCTCTTGCTTTCTCGATTCGGCACTTCACCTCTCGAGAGTGATCCCAGTTCCTGTTCAAGGTACAGCCCAGGTATGTGACTGTCTCGGCTATTGTGAGAGCTACATTGTTAGTGGTGAATTGTAGGTTGTCGATGACGGTTTTACTAATAACCAGTACGTGTGTCTTTTTACAGTTAATTTTCATACCATATTCGCTGCATACAGTCTCTACTCGATCTATTAGTCTTTGAAGTCCTTCAGCAGTATCTGCTATAAGGACGGTGTCATCAGCGTATCTTAGGTTATTATCTAAGTATATTATCTCTGTACTCCTCGAAAATTCTCGAACACACATTCCCTTAAGATATTGTCAGAATATCAAACGGTGTGTATTAATATTTTTAATAGTTATATATAGTATTTTTTGAGATTAGAACTAATTTTTCTTTCGTTTTCTTTTGTTGCAGGTATGTTTTAACTGATCAAATCTGTCATACAACGTGTGTGTGTGGTGTTTGGTGTAAACGTTACGTGCGTAATTTAACGTAAGTAGCGTTTAGTTGTGAAGAATTGTTACGTTTTTATGGATCTTTATACGCGCATGCGTTCGTTTTATCGCAGTAGGTATATTGTGAGTAATCGGGAGAAATTCAGAAAGAAAAAATAATTTTTAACGAAATAAAAAGCGGTGGTATACGAGCAGATAGAGTGCAAATAATTAACACTCCGTTTGCCTGTTATGGACAAATATGCAAATATACCGTGCTTCCCAACAAATTTGGTGTACAGGGAAATTAACATTGGACAATGCACTGTCAACATTAATTTAAATTGTATGGGGTGGTGTAATCCTACTTTTATTACTCCATCTGTTTAGAAACAAAATAAATAGCACTACAAAAATTTTAATAGCTATTAATTTAATCATTATTAAATGCCTATAACAGACAGGTGGAATGTCAAATTATTTACACTCAATCTGTTTGTTGAAGGGCTAAAATAAATAGTTGTGTTTCTTATCACATGGTCAGCCAATTAAATTACTGAATCATTTGAGAACAGAAGAGGTAGAGAGGTGTAAAAGACACTAATCAGAGTTTTCTCTTCTGAAACTTGTGAATTTCATTATGCAGCCAGACCCTGTGGTGAATGAAGTGAATGTGTCATTTGCAGAGTGGAAAATATGTGCTTTTCAGAGAGCCCGGCATGCTGATAAGCGTACTTTTCTATTCAGTGAGTTGTGGCAATGGTAAACCACCTCTCTTCTCGGTTTACTTAGTAAAACGTCTACAGGTTCAAACCAGCCTTTCGGCTAATGTTTTAACAACACAATTCTTAAATAGACCGAAAATGGTCCATTTTGAGTGCGATTTTGCGTGAGATTTAATCGTTTCACCGTGCTTTCTTTGGAGGTTACTAATTTTGTAAGGATGTTTGTGCGTATGTAAACGGCTAACATTGAACTTGCGAATGATATGTTTTCCAGAAATGTATCGCTGTTGACCGTCCCGTTTATGTTTTCGGTACTTAGTGGAGTAGTTATATATATATATAGACGGATGGATGGTTGTGACTAGATGATGACGTCCGTAAAAGAGGATGAGAGTGAATCGGGTGTGGGGTAGTTGCGGAAGGGGTGTAGACGGCAGAGATCAATATTTAACCCCCGTCGGCGGGCGTTGAGATTCACATTTTGTTGTTATCTTTTGTTAATACGTAGTATAGTGTATATATTATTATGGTGCAGTTGTACATGTAATTTGAAATGCATCGTTTTGTTCAAATTACGTATGTGTCAGTTTTGATGGTATCTGGTCAAGTGGTTAACGGTATGTCATGTAAAAAAACTCGGGTCGTTTCGCTACCCGCTATTCTTTTGGTATCTAAAAATTTTTTTTCATTTTTCGTTTGTTCTGTGTAGGGGAAAAGGTTTCATATCAATTTTAAGAAATCGAATTTTTATTTATGAATTTATGAAAACAATATTTTCTTTCCTATGTTATGGATTCATATGGGCAAGAGAAAGTAAAAATTGATTAACAATTTCACGATGGTGTTCATTGTGTCAACGAAATTGTATTTGTGTAATATGTAATTGTTGATTCTATATAGGGGAAAAGGAAAAAAATAAAAACTTGCAGTAATAGAATAACAACTGAATGTGTGGGCTGTAAAATGAGACGCCAAAAAAAACATCCGCAATTGTTTTATTTGATCTAAGATTGACCTAAACAAGGTAAAAAAATCCGGTTTGAAACACTCGCACGACTTTGTCTTGCCAATGCAAATAATGAACAATATAACCCCAATATTAGTAATAAAACATAAGAAATTAACAAGAACACTAATCTCGGTAAACATAAACAAATTTTAATCATGCGTGAAAGACGCAAAATGAAAATCAACCCTAGTTAGGCTTAAAAAAAACGGAAAATGAATCTTTCACGGTAAACTAGGCTCTGTAGAGAAAAATGCTCTAAATAAAAATTGAAGGTATTATAATTTTCTATAAATTTGATCAGTTACTTTTCGTCGTAAAATGCATACTAAGGCTGAAATTTTAAAAAAACCATTTTGTACGTTTTCTTGAGAAAAAAAACAGAAAATTGCTGATTACCGCTAAACTAAGCGTTTTACAAAAAAATGTTTGAAATAAAAGTTGTAGGATTTTAAATTCTCTACAACTTTTACTATATACATTTTTGCGCTAAAATGCTTACTGAAGTCAAAATCTTATAAAACAATTTTTTACGAGAAAACGACCTCCAACAATTTCAGCAGATATGGCACCTACCCTATCTCTTAGAACACACAAAATTTAGTAAATGAGCCAATTTAAAAAAAAAACGGGAGGAGCCGTTGTTTTTTCCAGAAAATCGCGAAAAAGTGAAAAATGACACGAATAAACTACTACTTCCAGTTATCCGATTTTGATGAAAATGTTCTTATCGGGTCCTCTAGTGGTATCTAACTGAAGTTTCAAGTTTTAACTTCATAAGATGTTCGGTGCTTGAGATATTCTGTTCACACACACACACACACACACACAGACCAATCGCTAAGAAAATGTTTTTTTCGCTTCAGGGGGTCTGAAAACGTGTGTTGTTGATCCGGTGAAAATTCGATTTCTTAAAATTGATATGAAAACGATATTTTCCGTCCTATGTTATGTATTCATATGGGCGAGAGAAAGTAAAAATTGCTTAACAATATCTCACGATGGTGTTCATTGTGTCAACGAATTGTAATTGTGTAAAATGTAATTGTTGAGAACAGATTCTGTGGGAAAACGAGTGCGGTTAACCTGGCACTATCGGTAAGTATGGATTTTCTGTCGGGCCACTGTTTCCACATTTACGGCGCTTTAATTAAGTTCAATTTGCGTCTCGGTCACTCGGAGCAATCTGCGTCCGAATTTTCCTTCATATTCCTTACATATTGGCTCCCTACAGTGAACTACCCCCTTCTCCTGTATACGTATTGCTTTCATTGGTATTTTCTACTGTCTTCCTGAATTTCTCTGCCAATATCCTGACTTCATATATCGGATAGAAAAATATTTATTTTTTTTGTTCTTTTATCATCTCATATTGTTGTACGAAAGAGTATTTTTTTCGGAAAATTTTTTACCCTTGTGCCTTGTTTGAATACATAAAGAAAGAAAGTATTGTTTTCATTTCGATTTTACACCGGATCTACACGTTTTCAGGCCTCCTGAACCCAAAAAACATGTTTTTAGCGATTGGTCGTTGTGTAAACAAAATATTTCAAGAACGAAAAATCTATGTTGGATATCGAGTTTTCACCGGATATAGTTACAAGTTTTCAAGCTCCCTGAACCCAAGGAACATGTTTTTTGCGATTGGTGTGTGTTTGTGTGAAACGAATGTCTCAAGAACGGTACATCGTACGAAATTAAAACGTGAAACTTAAGTTACATACCACTAGAGAACCAGAGACGAACATTTTCATCAAAATTGGTTAATGAAGTAGTAATTCATTCGTGTAATTTTTCACATTTTTGCGATTTTCTCAAAAACGACTCCTATGATTTTTTTTTTTAAATCGCCCTATTTACTAAATATTTTATAATTATTTATCTATTCTATTTATTTTTTTATTTATTTATTTGCTATACAAGATAGGGTAGGCGCTATGTGTGCTGAAATTCTTAGAGAGGCTGTTTTCTCGTAAAAAAAATTATTTTTTTTGAGATTGCGGTTTTATTATGTATTGTAGCGCAAAAATGTATATAATAAAAGTTGTAGAGAATTTAAAAACCTACAACTTTTAATACATACATTTTTTTGTATCACGCTTAGTTTAGCGATAATCAGCGATTTCCTGTTTTTTTTCTCACGAAAACGTGTAGAAAAATCTATTTTTAATTTGAATTTCAGCCTTAGTATGCATTTTATGACAAAATTGTATATAACCAAATTTATACGAAATTAAAAGATGTACAGCTTTTGTTTAGAGCATTTTCTCTACAGAGATTAGTTTAGCGTCAAAGAGTGATTTTCCGTATTTATAAACCAAACTGAGGTTGATTTTCATTTTGCGTCTTTCACTCATGATTAAATTTTAGTTATGTTCTTTGAGGTTAGTTTTTTGTTTATTTCAAATGTTTTGTTACTAATGTTAGGTTATGCTGTGGAATATTTGCATTGCCGGAGAAAGTCGTGTGAGTGTTTCACACCAGATTTTTTACTCTTTTGTAACTTTGTATATAATGTAACCTATTCTTTTTATAAAGGATATGCATCCCTTTAGACCTTTGGTGGTATAAACCCCAGTCTCATGACATTTTTAAAGGTGACGAGGGGCGAAAATGTAATATGTAATGAATAGAAGTTGATATTTGATTAACCTTTTAAAAATTTGACATTTTCCGCTGCCCCAACCTCCGTAAACACACTTCTCTTGATAAAATACAAAAAACCGGTGTGAAACACTCACGTTCTCTTGCCAATGCGAATTATGAACAATATAATCTTTTATTAGTAATAAAACATTAGAAATAAACAAAAAACTAACCTCAATAAACATATCCTAATTTTAATCATGAGCGAATAACGCAAAATGAAAATCAACCTTAATTTGGTTTAAAAACACGGAAAATCACTCTTTCACGCTAAACTAGGTTCTATAGAGAAAATGCTTAAATATAATTTGTAGATTTTTAAATTTCCTATAAATTACCTTATAGACACTTTTGTCGTAAAACGCATAGGCTACTAAGGCTAAAATCGTAAAAAAATCGATTTTTACACGTTTTCGTGAGAGAAAAAACCAAAAAATCGCTTAGTTGCCGCTAAACATGAGCGTTATCCAAAAAAATGTTTGTAATGAAAGGGGGTGTAGGATTTTAAATTTTGTACAGTATTGGTTATACATTTTTGCGCTAAAATGCATATTAAAGGAGCAATCTTAAAAAAAATTTTTTTACTTGAAATTCTGCCCATAACAGACAGGTGGAGTGTCAAATTATTTACACTCAATCTGTTCGTTGCAGGGCTAAAATAAATAGTTGTGTTTCTTATCACATGGTCAGCCAATTAAATGACTGAATCATTTAAGGACAGAAGAGGTAGACGGTGTAATGTGACACTAATCAGAGTTATCTCCTCTGAAAGTAATGAATTTCACTACACAGCCAGACCCTGTGGTGATTGAAGTGAAGGTGTCATTTGCAGAGTGGAAAATATGTGCTTTTCAGAAGGCCCGGCATGCTGATAAGCGTACTTTTCCACTGAGTGAGTTGTGGCAATGGTAAACTACCTCACTCCTCGTTTTACTTAGTA
This sequence comes from Catonia carolina, assembly GCA_035578175.1. NCBI lineage: Eukaryota > Metazoa > Arthropoda > Insecta > Hemiptera > Achilidae > Catonia > Catonia carolina. The sequence continues at coordinate 1,378,819 of JAQMRL010000017.1, read as the reverse complement.
AAACCTCGACAGGTTCAAACCATCCTACGGCCTGATGACCTAAACAACAACCCTTGAAATAGCCTCTCCCAGAATTTCAGCCGACATTGCGCCTGTCCTATCTCGTAGAGCATAAAAAAATTAGTGAATGTGGCAATTTTTAAATAAATAGTAAGAGTGGTTTTTGAGAAAAAATCGCAAAAAGTGAAAAATGACACGAATAAATTACTACTTCCGGTTGATCGATTTTGAAAAAATGTTCGTGTCCGGTCCTCTAGTGGTGTACCTTCATTAAGTTATAAGTTTCAAGATCGCACGACGTGCAGTTCTTGAGATATTCTGTCCACACACACACACACACACACACACACACACACACACCGACCAATCGTTAAAAACAGTTTTTTTAGCTTCAGGGATGTGAAAACGTAAAAATTACATGAAAACAATACTTTCCTTCCTATAGCCTATATTTATATAGGCAAGAGAAAGTAAAAAGAACATTTTTTCTAATTTATTCAAAAAAAATTCACTGTATGAGCTTGTTGTTTTGAAACGGAGCCGAAAGTACTTTACTGTCGTTTTAGAGTTTATATATGCCTAACTCTTTTAAACGTAGTCTTATTGCGGTGCTAATGGTAAACATTTTAATATTCCCAAAATTAATTTTTGTTCTACAGAGATTCATTTAGCGTCACTTAGTGATTTTCCGTAATTGTAGGTCGATTTTTATTTTGCGTCATTCTCTCATGATTAAAATGAGATTATTTTCTCTTTACATTGTTGAGAGAAACTCGGATGAGTGTTTCACATCAGAATTTGTGTAATTAAAATTCGTTTCGTTTTTGGGAGATATTTTACGAAAGTTGGGTGTGTTTGAAGCGTTGTTTGTGCAGGTGAAGTTCAGTTCGGTTTCAATTATGGTGCGTAAAGTTGTTAGAAGGTCTACTTGTTTTCCGCACGGGCGTAAGTTTCTGCCATTTGAATCGTTGCTGGATGCGACACCTGTTCGGATTTTCATACGGCCCACTTGTTCACAGATAATTCGTCTTCTTTAACTTCTTCCTAACGTTTGCCAATAAAATTAGTTGCTCATCAAAAAGTTTCACCTTTACTACTAACGCACAGCAAACTACCCTTTAAAAAGTTGGATCAACTTTTGCTTTCTGAACTACATAAATGTTTGAAACTATGTTAGTTTTCCTTGACATTAGTTAGGTTGTTGTGTTACTGTCGTTTGACGGAGAAAGCCAGGACAGGTCAGAAATGTTGAAGGAATGCTGGAGAAGAATCGAGGAAAGAAACATCAGGAAAGTATTCCAACACACGCATTACGTGTGAAATCCATGAAATAAAATGTTTCTCTTTAATGAACTTAGTTATTCCTGTGTGGCTTAAGAAAGTTACAGAAAATTTGAAAATCGACATTTTTTTTCCAAGCATTTTTCGAGGGTCTAGTTTAGCGTTAATTAATGGTTTATGTATTTTTAATTCGACAGTGTTTGATTTTCGTTTTCCCTTTTCCTGGTATGACCGTATTTATGTTATTTTTTATTTATAAATTATTTAATTATTGGCAAGAGAAAATCGTGTGACGGTTTCACTTTGTTTTTATAATTTTTTGTTATTTATTTGGTTTTTTGCCCACTTTTTATTACTGCGTCAGTCGTTTCGGCGAATGTGAGTAATAATTAATATTTTGCTTTTTATCATTCCGCCCTTAAGTTTTGCTTGGAAGTTTTCTTGTTGTGCCAGTCTTTGCTCGTCAACTTTGCTGTCTTTTATTGCTTTTATTATTAGAGACAACTAAGTACACGAGGGATGGAAACTTTTTGCTCGACCTCATTTCCCGTCCCTCAACGACGTCGTCGTCTTCGTCTCATCTTTCATCAACTAGCTTGTAGCTACACGCTTTTTAACTCGGACAAAAATTACTTTTTAAAGTAACCGACACAACCAACACAGCGCACCAGTTTCTTCATCCCATCCCGTTTCATCTTTACTAGTTTCGCTATTTTTGGAATCATCATCGTTGTCGTGAAGTCGTCGTTTTCCTTTAAACAATCTGTTTACTTAACATTTTGTTACCCCTCTGTCTTATCCCTCGCCTCATTTGAAAGTTTTTCGTTCCAGAACAACTGTTACTCGTGTCTACAATATAATATACAGAATTGGGAAGTTTCCTGTTGACTTTTCATGAATGGAAGTTGTAAGTTTAATTTATTCAATGATTTTTCGTAAAATGTAAAAATCTGGTGTGAAACACTCACACAACTTTCTTTTGCCAAAGCAAATAATTAACAGTATAACCTCACATTAGTAATTAAACATTAGAAATAAACCAAAAATACTAACCCCAAAACACATAACCTAATTTTAATAATGAGTGAAAGACGCAAATGAAAATTAACTTGCGTTTGGTTTAAAAATACGGAAAATTACTCTTTTAGCTAACCTAGGCTCTGTAGAGAAATATTCTCTAAACAAAAGTCGTAGATTTTTAATTTCTTATAAATTTTATTATGTACGTTGTTGTCGTAAAATGTATACTAAGGCTGAAATCTTTAAAAAAATCTATTTTTTTACAAGTTTTCGTGAGAAAAAATCAGAAATTGCTAATTGCCGCTAAACTATAATGCTTACATTATACAAAAAAATGTTTGAAATAAAAGTTTTAGGATTTTAAATTTTCTTCAACTTTTATTAAATACATTTTTGCTCTAAAATGCATATTAAAAAAGTCGCAATCTTAAAAATCAATATTTTTGCAGAAAAAACAGCCTAACCGAGAAGTTCAGCAGAGATGGCGCCTACTGTAGAGCATAAAATTTTAGTAAATGAGGCAATTTAAAATAAAATCGTAAGACCCGTTTTTTGAGAAAATTGTAAAAAAGAGAAAACTTACACGAAGAACTACTATTTACGATTGACCGAGTTTGATGAAAATGTTCGTGTCGGGTCCGGTATTGGTGTCTTAAGTTAAGGTTAAAGTTCGTACGATTTTCCGTTCTTGAGATATTCTGTTCACACACATACAGACCAATCGCTACAACCATGTTTTTTGGATTCAGGGAGTCTGAAAACGTAGATCCGGTGAAAACTGGATTTCGAAAAATCGACATGTAAACAATACTTTCCTTTCTATATTGTCATACAGGCAAGAGAAAGTAAAAAGTGGATTCAGTTGGTTGTAATAGGAGTACTGGTTTTTGTTGTCACGGCGTAAGGTATGTTTACCGCTTTACACGTCGGTGTAGCTTTTTGCGTTTTGTAACTCTGAATGGAGAAGTGCTTGCGCACGCTGTTGTTTTACTTCCTGCCGTATATGAATAACATCTTGATGGAAAGTATTGTTTTCGTATAGATTTTTCGAAATCGAGTTTTCACCGGATATCCAAGGTTTTTTTTAGGGCCCCTGAATCCAAAATACACGGTTTAAGCAATTTATCTGCGTGAGTGTGAAAAATGGAATAGCGTACAAAGTTGAAATTTGAAAATATAAGTTATTACGTTTACTTTTACTTTTTTTAACTTTTAGCCTATATGAATAAATAAAAGGAAGGAAAGTATTGTTATCATGTTGATTTTAAGAAATCGAGTTTTCACCGAATCTACACGTTTTCAGACTCCCTGAACCCATAAAACATGTTTTTAGCAAGCGGTTGTCTTCTGTGTGTGTGTGCGCGCGCGTGTGTGTGTGTGTGTGTGTGTGAACAAAATAACTCGATAACGGAACATCGTACGAACTTGAAAGTTAAGTTAGATACTACTAGAGGACCCGACGCGAAAATTTTCATCATATTCGGTCAACCGGAAGTAGTAGTAATTTTTTCACTTTTTGCGATTTTCTCCAAAATGGCTTTTACGATTTTTTTTAAATCGCTTCATTTACTTAATTTGTTATGTTGTAGGTGCCATGTCTTCTGAAATTATTGGAGAGGTCTATTTTTCAGAATAAAATTGTTTTTTTTTAAGATTTCGACTTAAATATGCATTTAAGCGCAAAATTGTATACAAGAAAGTTCAAGCAAATTTAAAATCCTACAACTTTCATTTCAAACATCTTGTGTATAACGCTTAGTTTAGCGATAATTAGCGATCTTTGGTTTTTTCTCAAGAAAACGTGTGAAATATCAACTTTTTTAAGATTTCGGCCTTAGTATGCGTTTTACTACAAAAGTGTACATAATAAAATTTATAGGACATTAAAAGTTCTACAACTTTTATTTATGCATTTTTCTCTACAGAGTCTAGTTTAACGTGAAAAAGTGATTTCCCGTATTTTTAAGCCAAACTTGGGTTGTTTTTTATTTTGCTTCTATCACAGTTAGTTATTCGCTCACGGCTTTTGTTAAGATGCACGGAAAGGTATTTTTGTTAAGCTTCAACTTCACATTATTTTATTTACATTGCATATTAGATTTCGTTAAACAGTGTTGGACCGCGAACAGTCCGACCACGTTTTCGAAAAACCGACATTTCTGTTTACGGTAAGAGTTATATTCGTACTGTTAATCTACAAAAGGTTCTGCGATATACTGCTGTATGTTTCCTTGGTATATTTTACGTTGTTGTGTTGGCGATTCGATACAAAAACAGTCACGCATGCGCACTGATGCTTTCCCCCTTTACCTCTCGTTAAAACTAAAGGCAAACTCGTGACTCTAGTCTAGTTAACTTTAATATGCCAGTTGTTGTTCCTTTTTTATCCTGTACAAGTTATTGCGGAATTTTAATTTAATTGTTTTCTCTTTAACCCTTACGAAACCAATTTTCGTGCATTTTTAATCTGTAAGTAACCGGAAAGTTTATAAAAAAAATGTTTTGTGTAGTACCGTATAATCCGAAAACCTATTACCTATATCTATATCCGAATACCTATTTGAAATTCCAAAATGTTCTGTCCAGTAGTAGTATATTTCTGTTTGTGGATAGCACCGGCCGGCCTATTTGTGTATTCGTATCTCGGGGGGGGGGGGGGATGGATGATGTGGTGTGTCGGACGATCGGCATGCACGCGATCTGGGTGGAGCACGTTGGCATGTTAGCGCCACACCCTCGGATAACGTGCTGAATGACAGCAAAGGGTTATTTGTTAGTTCTCGTTCGTATTACTCTTCCACTGCCGCCCCTCCCCCCCCCCCACGTTATATCTTTGTGCATGTAACACATTGTTTTTAATATAATGACTACTGCTACCCCCTACCCCTGTTTTATATGTATATATATATATATATGTATGTCGTCATTCTTCACCCTCTTTGCCCTTTTGCTCTTCTATATCATGAGATCCTTATCGTTGTCTTAAAGGGCGCGTTTTAAAACATCTACCCCTCTTGACTATTTAAGACAACGCCCTTTTGTTTCCCGTTCGCCGCCAACCCCTACCTGGTATCAAAACTAACCATTTAATTCAACCCTATTCTCTTCATACTTGTACTAATACGGTTATTAATGGTTGTTCTGCTACCTTAAAAGCCTCCGGTTCGAACTAATCTGTCTTGAATTCGATTACGTGTCAGGTCACGTATTTTTAGCAGTTGGCTAAAGGTTGTTGTTTACGAGCCGACAATCACACGACTTTCTCATTCCAATTTAAATATTGAAGAATACGAGGTGTGACTATTAAATAACGAGACTGACGTTGTAAAAAAATTTTTTTTATTTACATAATCACTTATTGTCACCTTCAATGTTTACTCCTTCTTTATCTCTACAACGCTCCATGCGAATTTCATATTGTTGGAAACAGTGCTGGAAGTCATCTTCTGTCAGCTCCTTCAGGATACGTGCCGCTTTCTCTTTTACAACTTCCACAGACTCAAAACTTGTCCCTTTTAATGCAGATTTCACCTTAATGAACAGGTAGAAGTCACAAGGTTCAAGATCTGGTGAATAAAGTGGATATTCTAATACTGAGATGCTGTACTTGGCTAGGAACCTCTTGACAGATAACGCGGAATGAGCTAACGCATTGTCTTGGTGGAGAACTTATGATTTGTCTTTCCACATTTTGGGGCGTTTTTTTCTTACTCTTTGACGTAGTTTAGAAAGTACCTTAAGGTAGTAATATTGATTAATTATTTGAACTTCGGGAACCCAGTAAAGGTACACAATCCCATGGATATAAAAAAAACAATCATCATTTCTTTATTAATTAATAATTTTGACTTTCTTAGGCGAGCTTTTTTGGCTCTCGGTGAAGTTCGGCTCTTCGAGTGCATCGATTGGCGCTTCGTTTTCGGATCATTAGTAAAAAACTACGTTTCATCACCTGTTATCTTCTACCTGTTCCCTAAGGTGAAATCTGCATTAAAAGGGACAAGATTTGAGTCGGTGGATGCTGAAAAGAGAAAGCTGCACGTGTCCTGAAGGAGCTGACAGAAGGTGACTTCCAGCACTGTTTACAACAATGGAAAATTCGCATGGAGCGTTGTAGGGATAGAGAGGAGTGTATATTGAAGGTGACAATAAGTGAATATGTATAAAATAAATTAAATTTTTTACGTCAGTCTCGTTATTTAATAACCACACCTCGTAGATGGTTTATGAGAAATTATAAGCGATTAGCCGTACGTATAGGTTATCTTTTGCAATATAGTGTTTTTATTATGTCTCTTTTAAGGCCGGAGTAAAGGTGTGCAATGTAAACGAACGGCGTCATCCCCGTGTTTTGCTTTCCGATGAGAGTTAACCGGTAAACAACCCAGCCAAAATTGGTTTTTTATGTGTACAGCTTTCTTTACCTTTAAAAGGGTTTTCCAATATGACGTGTTAATTCAATCTATATCCGTTCGGTTTACGACAAGCTATTTCGTTTTTCCTAGTGTGTGAGGAGGGTGTGTTTACTCGTTTTGGATGTTGTTTTTTTTTCGGGACTAGGTTCGGTACATAAATCTTGTGGTAGTTTAGGAAGGGATGATGCGTGAAGTACCCGATAAACTTTATATATTTTATAGCTCATCTAGAAATTAAGTATCTCTTTGGTGGTACAGAAAAACGTAAAGAATTTTTTTTATATTATACCTAATCTCCCGGATTAAAGTATGTCTTATTAACACATTAGTGTAGTAGACGCGCCGAGACGCGTGGTTTTTACAACTTTTTTTACTTTCTCTTGCCTATATGAATATAAAGGAAGGAAAGTATTGTGTTTTCATGTCGATTTTAAGAAATTGAGTTTTTACCGGATCTATACGCTTTCAGACCCCTGAACCCAAAAAACATGTTTTTAGCGATTGGTCTGTGTGTGTGAGTGTGTGTGAACAGAATATCTCAAGAACGGAACATCGTACGAACTTGAAACTTAAGTTACATACCACTACCGGACCCGACACGAACATTTTCATCAAAATCGGTCAACCGGAAATAGTAGTTTATTCGTGTAATTTTTCACATTTTTGCGATTTTCTCAAAAACTGCTCCTACGATTTTTTTAAAAATCGCCTGGTTTACTCAATTGTTTATTTTCTACAAGATAGGGTAGGCGTCATGTTTGCTGAAATTCTGGGTGAGGCTGTTTTTACGTAAAAACTTAGTTTATTTAAGATTACGGCTTTACTATGCAATTTAGAGGAAAAATTTATATAATAAAAGTTGTAGAGAATTTAAAATTCTGCAACTTTTATTTCAAACATTTTTTTTGTATAACGCTTAGTTTAGCAGTAATTAGCGATTTTCTGTTTTTTTCTCACGAAAACGTGTGAAAAATAGATTTTTTTAACATTTCGGCCTTAGTACTCATTTTACGACAAAAGTGTATAAAACCAAATTTATAAAAAATTAAAAGATCCACAACTTTTATTTGAAGCATTTTTTTTCTACAGAGCCTAGTTTAGCGTGAAGGAGTGATTTTCCGTAATTCTAAGCCAAACTGAGGTCGATTTTCATTTTCCGTCTTTCACTCATGATTAAAAGAATGTTATGTTTTTTGTTTATTTGGAATGTTTTATTACTAATTAAAAAATAATATCTGTAATGTTTTATTGTTCATAATTTGCACTGGCTAGAGAAAGTTGTGTGAGTGTTTCACACCAGATTTTTTTATTTAGTTTTCTGACAAAATGTTGACTTAACTTCTATAATAATCGTATGTGAATTAGTCATACGATTTTCTCTCGCTTATGTTAATATTTTTTGTCATCAGTCTCTCGTCTGGTTTGATGCAGTTCTCCAAGCTGTTCTATCTTGCGTAAGTCGTTTCATATCCACATATCTTTAACACCCGACATCTTTTGTAATTTGCTTTATATATTTTAACCTTTGCCTTCCCCTTACAATTCACTCCCTCAATATTACCCTCCATTATTGATAGATGTATTAAGATATGCCCTATTAGCCTATCCGTTGTTCTGGTAAGATGCTTTTATATACTTCTTTTTTCATCCACTCGCCTAAGAACATCTAAATTACTTATTTTGTCCACCCACCCAATCTTATAACATTTTCCTATATCATCACATTTCAAAAGCTTCTTTTCTCTTCATTTCTGCAGCTTCTATCACCCACGTTTCTCTCCCGCATAGTTCTACACTCGTGTTTTAAGAAATGTTTCATATTGTTAATCAATGTTAGTAGTCAGTAAGCTGTTTTTCATTTTAAAGGTTTTTCTAGCTTGAGCAATTTTACTTTTTATGTCACTTGTGCTTCTACCATCCTTTGTTTGTTTATTCCCTAGATAGCAGAATTCCCCAATTTCCTGTATGTTTTCGTTGCCTACTTTTACATTTTCCATCTCTTCTAAACCACTCTTGCTGCTGCTTAACACTGTCGTTTTGTCCTTAGTAATTTTCATGAGGTAATCCTTTCTCAAGATCTCATCCATTCCTTTTAAAATACCCTCTAGTACTTTCTTTGTCTCGGCTAATACTACTATACAATCGGCGAATCTCCGCATTTTTATTGTTACTTATGTTATGGATGAACCTTTGTAATCATGAATAGATTATGTAGTGTTTTCTCGCTCGTATACAGTCAATTTTAGGCCACGGAAATTACTTGTGACGTTTCTGGCAGCTTTTTTCCAGCCTACATTCTCTGCATTCGCTCTTTGTAATCTTTTCTCTATTCTTATCCCCCCCCCCCAGTGGTTTTTGCTCTGCATGGAAGCCCTTCTTCTTCTTCTTTATCTGCCCCTTCTGCCTCTCAGCGTAGGGTGTGCCATTGCCTCGATCCATCCTCTCCAGATACCTCGGTCCATCATCATATTCCTCATCTGCTGCCAGTCCTTTCCCCGAGCCTCCCCCAACCGCTCCATGTACTCTTGATAGCTCTGTCGCGGCCTGCCCCTCGGTCGGCGTCCTTCTGGTTTTGCTTCCAGGAATTGTTTTATTTTCTTCGATTCATCCGCTCTACTAGCATGTCCCAGCCACTTCAATTGTTTTTCTTCTATCAGTGTATTCACAGGTCGTACTCCCAGGTCCCCTCTTATTGTTTCATTCCTAATTCGGTCTCTCTTATTCCTGCCCACTATTCTTCTGAGGTACCGCATTTCTGCCGCAGTGGCTCTACTCCTATGCTTGTCCAAAGTAACCCAGCTTTCTGCTCCATACATCAGTGTGGGCAAGAACACTGCTTTATATATTTGCAGCTTTGCAGCTCTGCTCACCTCCCTCTTGCCCACAATTGTATTACTTATGGCATAGTACACTTGATTTCCCTTTTTTACCCGATTAAGGACTTCCTGGTCAATTCGCCCATTCCTGTCTATTATCACTCCAAGATATTCATACTGTACAAATTTTATGCACCTCATCCATGTAATTTATAAACAGCAGTGGGCTCAAGCTGTCACCTTGCTTAATACCCTTCTTCAAGTTGAAGGGATCTGAGTATTAACGATTCCTTTTGGTTCATGATACACACATTTGATGGCTCGTATCAATTTATTTGGGACATGTTTTGCTTGCAGAGCTCTCCAAATTTCTTTCCTGGGCACTGAGTCGAATCTCACCTCACTCAGCCCCAGCAATTGCACTTTGTGTCTCTGCATCTCCTCCACCAATTCCACCTCCTTTCCAGTCAGTGTGCGTATGTTCCAAATTCCAAATCTTATCGTATTTTTCCTAGCCAGAGCTATCTTCTCTCTATAATCATTATCACCATTCCATGTCCCAAATCTAGTATTACAGCATTTCCGTTTATTATTCCGATTATCCAGTCCTGTTCCGAGGCTTTGTGTTGTGCTTTGAATCCGTTTTTAACCAACGTGTGGGGGATTAGCCCAACACGCTGGGTTGGAGTACTTCTTAGTCTGGCTCCTACCCTTTGACCTGTCCGGCTTGGGTGGCCCTACCAGTAGTTACACTACCGCCGGCATAGCTCGCAGGGTCATAGGAACACGCTAGCCCCTCCACCAACGACAAGGTCTTGTACTCCCCAGGAGGGGTGCATGGAAGCCCTTAAATCCGTAATTAGTTGTTTGAATTTGGCTCGGTTTATTGCGGCGGTATTCTCTGTATATTTTATGATTCTTGAGACCATGTAGCCTGACAATATTGTAATTGCATATTTTTTTTCTTTCTCTTGTCTATATGAATATATGGGAAGAAAAGTATGTTGATTTTTCGAAATCGAGTTTTTACCGTATTTACACGTTTTTAGACCCCTGAACCCAAAAAAAAATGTTTTTAGCAATTGGTCTGTTTGTGTGTGTGTGTGTGTGTGTGTGTGTGTGAGAGAGCAGAATTTTTCAAGAACGGAACCTCGTACGAACTTGAAACTTAATTTAGACATTACTACCGGAACCGACACGAACATTTTCATCAAAATCGGTCCACTGGGGAAGTAGTGGTTTATTCGTGTAATTTTTCTCTTTTTTGCGATTGCCTCAAAAATTGGTCCTACGATTTTTTTTTAAAAATCGCCACGTTTACTAAATTTTGTATGTTTTACAAGATAGGGTAGCGTTTTGTCTTCTGAAATTCATGGGATGGTTGTTCTCACGTATAAAAATTGTTTTTTAAGATTATATCCTTAATGTGCATTTTAGCGCAAAAATGTGTAGTATAATAATAAAAGTTGTAGTGAATTTAAAATCCTACAACTTTTATAGCTAACTTTTTGTTGTATAACGCTTAGTTTAGCGGTAATTAGCGATTTTCTTTTTTTTCTCACGAGAACGGGTGAAATTCGATTTATTTTAAAAGTTTTCTTTCTTAGTATTGTGCATTTTACGACAAAAGTGTGTAGGCCTGTAATCAAATTTATAGGACATTAAAAGATCGACAACTTTTATTTAGGGCCTATAGCATTTTTCTCTACAGAGCCTAGTTTAGGGTGAAAGAGGGATTTTCCGTATTTTTAAGCCAAACTGAGGTTGTTTTTCATTTTACGTCCTTTACTTTATTCATGATAAAAATTAGGTTACTTTTATTGAGGTTAGTTTTTTGTTTATTTGTATTTTTTCATCACTAATTTTATGTGTATTGTTAGTTATTTGGATGGGCAAGAGAAAGTTGCGTGATTGTTCCACAACAGAGTATTGTATGTGATAAATCTTTGACGAGTTCATTTGAGTTACCCAACCGCGAATTACGTCGTTATGTGTTTTTCCGATAAAAGATTTCATGAAATGAAACAGTGGGAGAGATTAGTAAGTGTGTTGTCTAGTCGTGTGTTTTTCGTTTTTTTCCATTTGTGTAACGGTGAATGGAGGGGAGGATATTAAGGGAGTGTATTCTGTCCGCGGTTTCGAAACCGATGCGGGTTTCCGTAGTAGTAGTAGTGCATCATTTTGTGTGGTTTCTATTTTGGCGTTTTCGGTCTCTGGATGAACGGGGTTTGTGAGAAGCTCTTATTGTGGCGACGTTACTCGCGTTCCCCGCACGCGCATGCACGCGTTGGATGTTGTTGTGTATATGAACGAGAAAGCGTTGCCCGGTCGTATTAAAACTTGTGGATCCGTGGCCCCGTGGTCTATGTTTCATCTAGTATTTAGTTTGGCCTTTGATGTTCCGCCGCTAACAAATGCGGTTCCCTTTAAACTAGGCGAACGGAATACTTAGGCTTATTCAAAGTATGAGCAGCGAGTGTATTGTGTAAATATATGTAAGCGTATCTACTCTCGTAATGTGGTTACCTGTAAATTTCTACGGAAAAATATTTTCTCCCTTTTCCGCTACCACTATCCAGAACAGTTTATTTATTTCAAATACAGCGTTGCTTAATTCAATTGACAGTTGTTGCAACTGTCACACGGGTGCTTTATTAACTTTCCATTGGCAAAGCATTTTATATTATTTTTTTCTCTTGTCCTATGTGATTATATTAGGAAGGAAAGTATTGTTTACATATTGATTTTTTTTGAAACCGACTTTTCGGGCTTCCTGATCCCAAAAAGAACGTGGTTTTAGCAATTTGGTCTGTGTGTTAACAAAAAATCTCTAAAACGGAATAGCGTACGAAGTAGAAAATTTAAACTTAACGTTAGTTACCACTAAACAACCCTACAGACGTACGTTTTCATCAAAATCGGCTTTTACAATTTAAAAAAAAATCCCCTTATTAACTACACTTTTAATACTGTGCAAAACTGGGCAAGCGCTATCTGCTGAAATTCTAGGGGCCCTTTGCTTTTGTGGTAAAAAATTTTTCCTTTTTTAAGATTGCGTAACGTTAACCTACAAGTTTTATTTCGAAGATTTGTTTGTACAACGCTTAGTTAAGCGTCAATTTATGTGATTGTTTTTTTTCTGAATTTTGCTAATCAAGAACGGTCTAAAAATGAAATTTTTAAGCTTGCAGTCTTAGTTTGCTTTTCATGATAATTTTTTTTGTACAATCAAAATTGTAGACAATAAAATTTACAAATTTTAATTGAAGTGTTTTTTTTTTTTTTTTTTACTACAGAGCGTCCATAGTTTAGCGTCAATGTAAGTTTCCTTATTCTCAAGTTCTGGAGGTTGATTTTCATTTTATGTTATTCATTCATGATTAAAATTAGGTTATTATTTTCTCTTACCTATAAGAATATATAGGAAGGAAAGTATTGTTTTTTTGTCGATTTTTGGATACCGAGTTTTCACCGGATCTACACGTTTTCAGACCCCCTGCACCCAAAAAAAACATGTTTGTAGCAATTGGTCTGTGTGTGTGTGTGTGTGTGTGTGTGTGAGAGAGAGAGAGAGAGAGAGAGAGAGAGAGAGAGAGAGAGAGAGAGAGAGAGAGTGAACAGAATATCTCAAGAACGGAACATCGTACGAACTTGAAACTTAAGTTACATACCACTACCGGACCCGACACGAACATTTTTATCAAAATCGGTCAACCGGAAGTAGTAGTTTATTCGTGTAATTTTTCACTTTTTTGCGATATTCTCATAAACTGGTCCTACGATTTTTTTAAAAATCGCCTGGTTTGCTAATTTTTTTTATGCTCTACAAGATGGGTGGGAGCCATGTTTGCTGAAATTCTCGGTGAGGCTGTTTTCACGTAAAGAAATTGTTTATTTAAGATTACGGCTTTAATATGCTTTTTAGCGCAAAAGTTTATATAATAAAAGTTGTAGAGAATTTAAAATCGTACAACTTTTATTTCAAACATTTTTTTTGTATAACGCTTAGTTTAGCGGTAATTAGCGATTTTTTTTTCTCACAAATATGTGAACTTCGATTGTTTTAAGATTTCGGCCTTAGTATGCAGTTAACGACAAAAGTGTATATAATCAAATTTATTGGAAATTGAAATATCTACAACTTTTAATTAAAACTTTTTTTCTCTACAGAGCCTAATTTAGCGTGAAAGAGTGATTTTCTGTATTTTTAAGCTAAGCAGGTTGATTTTCACTTAGCGTCTTTCACCCATGATTAAAATAAAGTTATTTTATGTTTATTTCTAATTTTTTATTACTAATGTTAGGTTACATTGTTTATTATTTGCATTGGCAAGAGAAAGTTGTGTGAGTGTTTCACAGCAGATTTTTTTTTTTATATCGTTTACTCATGATTAAAGATAGGTTGTGTTTTATTATTTTTATATTGACAAGAGAACGTCCAGTAAGTTTCTAGACGTCAAAGTGTTTGATACAAATCGAAATAAATACATTCTGGGTTCTTAGTTTTGTAAATTTAAAACCTTGCAGTCTTTTTGTACACCCAGTGTATGTTGGCTATACGTGCAAGTAATGGATATGCAATTTCAGGATGTTTAACAAGGGAGTTCGATCAAATCGATGAAGAAATTTGACGAGGCGTCCGTTTTTTAATGGGCTTTTATTTCGAGTCGCTCTGTCGGCGGTGGGCTCGATCAGTTGTCGATACCCCCGATCTGGAAACTCTCTCCTTCATTTTCCTTCGCTCGTGTGTGTGTCGGTGTATGGTTTTTACTACCCCTTATTTACCTTTCTTCAATGTTTCCTGCCATTTTCCTCTCAATTTACTCCATCATAATTTGACGTTGCTAACCTTTTTTGCTCTATCCTCCCCCTCCTGCCTTTTAGGGTTTTTTTTTTAGTTTCCCGGCTCGCACATCGACCAGTTCCTGAGGTCTTCGTTCCCTTGTGTCGTGGCACACACGTATACAACGTTTATTATTCCATTTTATTTTATTTTAATTGCTAATTTGTGTACGTTTCAATCTGTTCAATTCAGAACAAAAAGCAACCCCCGTTAGCCAATGAGATAAAGATGATTTGTATGACGTGTAAATGAGTTGTAGTTTTGTACAGATCCAGGTCGACTATTTCTGAGAGAGTACGGTTAATTGAACCACTACTATCAAAGTACACCGGTAACCACTGTCTAGTATTCAAATCCTTATAAAAGGCACTACTTTTACTAGGATTTGAACCAGGAACCTTTGCCTCCGACAATCAGCTGTTGTTTTATTTTGAATGTGTTTTATTTTTATATTTATTTTAACTAAATATTAATGGATTAGTTGTTTGGGAATTGATAAATCAAGTTTTTTATCAACGCTGGTTTGATGCAGTTTTTCAAGCTGTTTTATTAAGAAGTCAGAAAAGGGTTGAGGGAAAAGAGGAATAAACTTAGAAAATGTAATGAACTGATCCAAGTTTTGTCAAGTGATTGCTATCTTCATGAGGCAGAATACGAGGTGTGGCTATTAAATAACGAGACTGACGTAAAATTTTCTTTTTTTGTATTTTATACATAATCATTTATTGTCACCTTAAATATACACTCCTTTTCTATCCCTACAACGCTCCATGCAAATTTTCCATTGTTGGAAACAGTGCGGGAAGTCATCTTCTGTCAGCTCCTTCAGGACACGTGCCGCTTTCTCTTTTACAGCTTCCACAGACTCAAATCTTGTCCCTTTCAATGTAGATTTCACTTTAGGGAACAGGTAGAAGTCACATGGTGCAAGATCTGGTGAATAAGGTGGATGTTTTAACACTGAGATGCTGTACTTGGCTAGGAACCTCTTGACAGATAATGCGGATTGAGCTGGCGCTTTGTCTAGGTGGAGAATACGTGAATTGTCCTTCCACATTTCGGTGCGTTTTCCTTAGTCTACTCGTTGATATAGTTTAGAAAGTACCTTAAGGTAGAATATTAATTAATTGTTTGACTTTCAGGAACCTAGTAAAGGTCCACAATCCCATGGATATCAAAAAAAAATCAACATTGCTTTAAATCTTGACTTGCTTATTCGAGCTGCTTTTTTTGCTCACGGTGAAGTTCGGCTATTCCAGTAAATGGATTGGCGCTTCGTTTCTGGATCATAAGTAAAAAACCACGTTTCATCACATGTTATTATTATGGACCTGTTCCCTAAGGAGAAATCTTCATTAAAAGGGACAAGATCTGAGTCTGTGGAAGCTGTAAAGAGAAAGTGGCACGTGTCCTGAAGGAGCTGACAGAAGATGACTTCCAGCGCTGTTTCCAACAATGGAAAATTCACATGGAGAGTTGTAGGGATAGAGAAGGAGTGTATATTGAAGGTGACAATAAGTGATTATGTATAAAAATAAAAATAAAATTTTTACGTCGGTCTCGTTATTTACTAGTTACACCTCGTATATATATATATATTTTTTATAAAATTATTTTTGATTGTCAGGTTACCCCTGAACTGCAGATGTTAACGGTCTTTGGTTCGTATATCGCAATAATGACTAACCATTTTAAACTGTTGATTGGGTAAACGGAGCTAATCTGTACAGTTCACTCAGATTTTGCATGAGTGGAGTTTTTTTTCTGCAGGCACTTTTGTTGTCCTTGAGATGTTTTACTCGTGTGCCTCCTGTATTTGTATTTCCGCATTATTTATGGTGTTTACCATTGGGTACAACTTAAAGTACATCCGTAATATATTTTTATGTCATTTTTATGGACAAGTTCTTTTAACTGATCGATTTTAATACTTGACAGGTTTGTTTTTTTGTTTGTATTTCGTAATTTGTCTTTTCTCCGGTCGGTGTCTTGTGTGTCAATATTATATTGGAGCGCAATAACCTGGTGAAGAGCACGGGTCAACGCGTGCGTTTGTCTAACAAGCCCATACACGTACACTCATGCAGCTGTCTCGGTTAAGGGTAGACTTTAGCAGTCGACGTTTCATGAGCAACAAACAGTCTTTTTTTCTCGTGTATTAATACTGGAACACCTAACCCTATTTTCACTCTCTCTTGCCTACATGAATATATTGAAGGAATATATTGTTTTCATGCCAATTTTTCGAAATCTGGTTTTCACTGGATGTACATTTTTCAGGATGTACATGTTTTTAGGTCTGTGTGTGTGTGTGAACAAAGTATCTCAAGAACGAAACATCGTACGAACTTGGAACTTAAATTAGATACCACTAGAGGACCCGACACGAACATTTTCATCAAAATCGGTGTACCGTAAGAAGCAGTTTATTCGTGTAATTTTTCACTTATTTGGGATTTTTTCAAAAACTGGTCTTACGATTTTTTTTTCAATTGCCTGGTTACTAAATTTTTATGCTCTGCAAGATAGGGTAAGCGCCATGTTTACTGAAATTCTTAGTGTGGCCGTTTTCACGTAAAAAAAATGTTTTTTTAAGATTACGGCTTTATGAATTTTAGCGCAAAAATTTATATAGGCCTAATAGAGTTGTAGACAATACTAAATCCTACAACTTTTATTCCTAACATTTTTTTTTATTAACGCTTATTAGTTTAGCGGTACTTAGCGATTGTTTTTTTCGTCCGAAAACTTGTGAAAAATCGATTTTATTAAGATTTCGGTCTTAGTAGGCCTGTGCATTTTACGACATCAGTGTATGTAATCGAATTTATAGGAAAGTAAAAGATCTGCAACTTTTATTTAGAGCATTTTTTTACCGGATCTAGTTTAGCGTGAAAGAGTAATTTTTCGTATTTTTAAGCCAAATTGAGGTTGATTTCCATTTTGCGCCTTTCACTTATGATTAAAATTAGGTTATATTTATTGAGGTTAGTTTTTTGGTTTGTTTCTAATGTTTCATTAGTAATGTTAGGTTATATTGTTAATTATAGACTATGCTTTGGGAAGAGAACGTTGTGTGAGTGTTTCACACCAGACTTTTTCTAATTTCATCGCGTTGTGTCTTTAGGTTACGTTGTTGTTTTGATGTTTGATATATATATGTATATAATTTTCTTTAAGGAAAACTGTTGTCTTGTTTCTTTGCTTTTCTTTTACCGCGTTGATTTGTATTGCTGGTTCGGTGTTCGTGGAAACGATTGCTAAGTCGTTTGCAAAAGCAATCCAGTTTCGTATTCTTTTAGGTCAAGAAAAAGTGAAAAAATATTTTTATAAAATGGTGAAGTAAGATTTATTCGATCAATTGAAATGCTCGGACTAATGCATGAAAATCCGTGAGATAGTTTTCGCTGTTTACCAGTTGTATATTGTTGCCGTTTTAATATTTTACGTTCCTGACGTTCCTGAGTTAGAAAATAGTACTGGCGATTTTTAACCGAGTTTACTTTTCCCTAAAACAGTACGTACCTGAATATTAAATTTCTGTTCCAGAGATAACGTATAAAGAACACACTAGTTAGCCAGTCTGACCCGTTGGGAATTTTTGTTTCTGAAAATAGAAACGGTTGGCAACCCTGTGTATAGTATAGTATACGCCTGTCTCGTTTTCTCCCGCGTGCAATTTTTACCGCTCCGTTCCCTTTTTGGTTGTTAACTATTCAGAAGTTAGCGTAGCATCGTTGGAACTATTCTTTCTTCCAGTTTTATTTAACGAACTAACCTACGAAGCATTTCTCTGCGGAGTTTTCCACCCATTTAAATTTCCTCGTAACATTGTCTGTTACATTATTTTCAACATTTAATGAGATAGGATTGTGACGGTGGTATAAAAAACGTGAAATCTCTTTGTTTGATTAGTTGTTTATTTGCTTCCCGAGTTTATTATTGCATTCTCTGTGGGATGTTTCAAATGAACCAAATTCCTGATTCTTCTTGGCTTTCCCAATTTAATTTTTTCCTTTCTCTTTCCTATATGAATATATAGGAATGAAAGTATTGTTTTCATATCGTTTTTAAAAAATCGAGTTTTCACCGGATCTACACGTTTTCAAACCCCCTGAATCCAATTAAACATGTTTTTAGCGATTGGTCTGTGTGTTTGTGTGTGTGAACAGAATATCTCAAGAACGGAATATCGTACGAACTCGAAACTCAAGTTAAGTACCACTAGAGAACCCGACACGAACATTTCATCAAAATGGTTACCGGAAGTAGTAGTTTATTCGTGTAATTTTTCACTGTTTTGCTATTTTCTCAAAAACCGCTTGTACGATTTTTTTCTAAAATCGCCTGATTTACTAAATTGTTTATACTCTACAAGATACGGTAGGTGCCATGTTTGCTGAATTTCTTGGCGAGGCTGTTTTCACGTAAGAAAATTGTTTTTTTTTTAAGATTGCAGTTTATTATGCATTTTAGCGCAAAAATGTATATAGTCAAAGATGCAGAGAATTTAAAATTCTACAACTTTTATTATGAACTTTTTTTTGTATAAACCTTAATTTAGCGTTAATAAGCCATTTTATGTTTTTTTTTTTTCACGGAAATGTGTGACAAATCGATTTATTTAAGAAGTCAGCCTTAGCATTTTACGACAAAAGTGTATATAATCAAATTTATAGGAAATTAAAAGATCTACAATTTTTATTTAAAGTATTTTTCTTTACAGAGCCTAGTTTTGCGTGTAAGAGTGATTTTCCGTATTTTTAAGCCAAAGGAAGGAGGTTGATTTTCAGTTAGCGTCTTTCACTTATGATTAAAATTAGTTTTATGTTTATTGAGGTTAGTTTTTTTTTATTTATTTCTAAGTTGTATTACTAATGTTAAGTTATATTGTTCATTATTTGCATTGGTAAGAGAAATTCGTTTGAGTGTTTCACATCAGATTTTTATTCAGGTATGCCCGTGTACGGATGTTTTAAATGGATTTAAGGGGTAGTTTCCTGTGTCTTTTTTTAATTTTACTTTACCACCCCTTCTTTAACAACGGATAAACTAAACGGATTGAATGAAACACATTGGGAACTTTTCAAAACTTTTTTCTCGTCATATTTTTATACTACCATCAATTTTTCACAACACTTTTCCAATACTGTTGTACTTCCTCCCGCCGTTCCCTTTTAGCGATTCAAAAAACCAACCTCCTTCCATCCGTTACGTAACCTTATTGATAATAATAATAATAATAATAATAATATAATAATAAACCAGCCCTCCTCGACTTCATTCTACGTGCTTACATCATAAATGTTACCAACCCCTACCACACGTAACAAAACCTTTTTTCCCCCACCTACTTTTTCAATTTGGCTCCTCTTTTATTTCAATTTACAGCCGATCAATTCTGTGCGCCCTTCTGGCTGACGTTTTTCAGTAGTTTTACTTTTACTTTTTCTTGCCTACATTAATATACAGAAAGGAGAGTATTGTTTACATGTCGATTTTTCGAAATCGAGTTTTCACCGGATCAACACGATTTTAGACCCCTTGAACTCTAAAAAAACATGTTTTTAGCGATTGGTCTGTTGTGTGTGTGTGTGTGTGTGTGTTTGTGTGAACAGAATATCTCAAGAACGGAACATACAGGTAATACGAACTTGAAACTTGAAACTTAAGTTAGATACCACTAGAGGACCCGACAAAAACAGTTTCATCAAAATCGATTTACCGGAAGTAGTAGTTTATTCGCGTTATTTTTTATTTTTTGCGATAGTTTAAAAAACGGCTCTTACGATTTTTTTAAAAAGTCGCCTAATTTACTACTTTTTTATGCTCTACAAGAATTGGGAGGCGCCATGTCTGCTGAAATTCTTGGTGAGGCTGTTTTTATGTAAAAAAAATAATGTTTTTTTAAGATTGCGGCTTTAATATGCATTTTAGCGTAAAAATGTATATAATAAAAGTTACTGCCCATAACAGACAGGTGGAGTGTCAAATTATTTAGTGAGTGATTTTCCGTATTTTTAAGCTAAAGTAAGGTTGATTTTCATTTTGCGTGTTTCACTCGTGATTAAAATTTCGTTATGTTTATTGAGGTTAGTTTTTGTTTTTGTTTATTTTCAATGTTAAATTTTTGTTTATAATGTTAGATTGCCCATAATAGACAGGTGGAGTGTCAAATTATTTACACTCAATCTGTTCGTTGCAGGGCTAAAATAAATAGTTGTGTTTCTTATCACATAGTCAGCCAATTAAATGACTGAATCATTTAATAAGAGAAGAGGTAGAGGTGTACTGTGACACTAATCAGAGTTATCTCCTCTGAAAGTAATGAATTTCATGTACAGCCAGACCCTGTGGTGAATGAAGTTAAGGTGTCATTTACAGAGTGGAAAATATGTGCTTTTCAGAGGGCTCGGCATGCTGATAAGCGTACTTTTCCACTCAGTGAGGAAGGCAATGGTAAACCACCTCACTCCTTGTTTTACTTAGTAAAACCTCTAGAGGTTCAAACCAGCCTTTCGGCTGTTGACCTAAACAACAATAAAAGTTACAGATTTTAAAATCGTACAACTTTATATGAAACATTTTTTTGTCACGAAAACGTGTAAGAAATCGATTGTTTACCGATTTGAGCCTTAGTATGCATTTTACGACAAAAGTTTATATATTTGATTTTATAGGAAATTAAAAGATCTACAATTTTTATTTAAAGCATGTTTCTCTACAGAGCCTAGTTTAGCGTGAAAGAGTGATTTTCCGTATTTTTAAGCTAAAGTAAGGTTGATTTTCATTTTGCGTGTTTCACTCATGATTAAAATTACGCTATGTTTATTGAGGTTAGTTTTTGTTTTTGTTTATTTGCAATGTTAAATTTTTGTTTATAATGTTAGATTACATTGTTCATTTTTTTGCATTGGTAAGAGAAAGTTGTGTGAATGTTTCACACCAGATTTTTTTTTCTAAGACAGCAGCGGTTTTATTCTTTTTGTTGTACGTATTAAGTGATGTGATTTGTTACGGCCGGACGCCCGTTTTTATTCTTTGTATTTGGTAAACAAGTTTACTAGTTAAGTCGGCACAAAGGAACGACTAGACTATATAGGTTATATATATATTTTTTAAAGTCTTCAATTTTTTCGGATAGAATTTTTCTTTTATTTATTTAGCTTTTTGTTAGTTGAAATCATTCCATTTAGAGGTACTCGGTTAATACAATTTTTGTTACTGTAAATTTTTTTGTACAATACAATTAGATCCCGCGCACAACACAATCGTATTACTGACATTAGTACACAATGTTTTATGTTTTTCCTTTCTGTTGCCCATATGAATATATAGGAAGGAAAGTATTGTTTTCATGTCGATTTTAACAAACCGAGTTTTCACCGGATCTATACTTTTTTAGATTTCCTGAACCCAAAAAACATGTTTTTAGCGGTTGGTCTGTGTGTATGTGAACAAAATATCTCGAGAAAGGAACGGAACTTGAAACTTTAGTTACATACCAGTACCGGACGCGATACGAACGTTTTCATCAAAATCGGTCAACCGGAAGTAGTAGTTTATCCGTGTAATTGTTTACTTTTTCGTGATTTTCTCAAAAACTGGTCGTACGATTTTTTTTAAAAATCGCCTGGTTTACTAAATTTATTTATGTTCTACAAGATAGGGTAGGCGCCATGTTTGCTGAAATTTTTGGTGAGGCAGTTTTTTTGTAAAACAAAGGTTTTTTTAAGATTGCCAATTTAATATGCATTTTGGCACCGAAATGTATACAATAAAAGTTGTAGAGAATTTAAAATCCTACAACTTCTGTTTCAAATATATTTTTGTATCATGCTTAGTTTAGCGGTAATTAGCAATTTTCTTCTTTTTCTCACGAAACCGTGTGAAAAATCGATTTTTTAAAAGATTTCAGCCATTTTACGACAAAATTGTACTTAATAAATATTTTAGGAAATTTAAGGATTTACGACTTTTATTTTGAGCATTTTTCTCTACAGAGCCTAGTTTAGTGTAAAAGAGTGATTTTTCCGTATTTTTAAGTGAAACTGAGGCTGATTTTCATTCTCATCTGCGTCTTTCACTCCTGATTAAAATTTGGTTATTTTTATTGAGGTTAGTTTTTTGTTTATTTCTAATGTTAGATTTATTGTCAATTATTCGTATTGGCAAGAGAAAGTTGCGTGAGTGTTTCACACGAGATTTTTTTTTTACGTAGACTACGCGTAAACTATTATTCCAGTTCCCGTTTTACTTGGGATAATAAGGTTAAATTTAAAACAAAAAAAATCTGGTGTGAAACACTCACACAACTTTCTTTTGCCAATGCAAATAATAATAAACTAACATTATTAATAAAATATTAGAAATAAACAAAACACTAATTAAAAAAACATAACCTTATTTTAATCATGAGTGAAAAACATCGTAGGACCAGTTTTTGAAAAAATCGTAAAAAAGTGAAAAATTATACGAATAAAGTACTACTTCCGGTTGACCGATTTTGATGAAAATGTTCGTGTCGGGTCCGGTAGTGGTATGTAACTTAAGTTTCAAGTTCGTACGTAGTTCCGTTCTTGAAATCTTTTGTACACACACACACACACACACACACACACAGACCAATCGCTAAAAACATGTTTGTGTGGGTTCAGGGGGTCTGAAAACGTATAGATCCGGTGAAAACTCGATTTCTTAAAATCGACATGAAAACAATACTTTCCTTCCTATATATTCATATAGGCAAGAGAAAGTAATTAATTCATGGGCGGTTAAGCGCGTGAGTAGTAGCTATAGGCATAGTGTATTTTAGTGTATTGGCCTAACCCTTTCTGTGCCTTTTAAGTTAGCTAACCACTAGAGGAGACGCCACGACGACTTTCATAAAAATCGTTGAACCGGAAGTAGTAAGAATTTATTCGTCCGGTTTTTCACTTTTTGCGATTTAGTACACATTGATTGTCTGAAAGATACTGTATGAATCTAAGCTTTGTGTAGTTGCGGGATGAAGGGGACAGACGAAGTACCAGACTACTGCTACGTCATAACACTCTACTAATCATCTAATTGCTATTCGTTTGCCTAGTGGGGTGACATACGTGGGTGTTGCTTTCACTATTCGCTGTCGACGGCGATACAGAATATATTATGTAGTTTGTATATGTACTACCGAGACTACTCGAAATACTTCTCAAAATATGTCACTTTTTTTTAAAATAAACCACACACTTTTTACGCACTCAGTGTTAAAAGTCAAGTGTCACTTGTGCGCTCTACCGTTCAGATCTGTAAATTCAGCTTTGACATTTTTCCTAATCAAAATATATGTTTGCAAAAACGATAGCAATATTACATTTAAAATCCTGATATTTTTTTTAGTTGTGACACTTTACTTCCGGACTAACGATTTGCTTTTTTTGGAATTATGACATATATTTTCTTGAGTTTATTACGTACAGTGATTTACCAGAGTTGAGGTTCATATAAATTAAATACACCCTGTGTGTAAATATTTATACATTGGTTAGGAACTACACGAATGTACCGTTCCAAAATGTAGGTCGAAATAACGGGTGGGGGATCAATAACCAAATCAATATGCGCACCACTTTAAACAATTTTGACAGTAATTAAATGGGTGTAATTATGAATTAAAACAAAACTGACTGACATATGTTACAAAATATATAAATATGTATATGGCATTGTTACGTTTATTGCTCTTACACACACACACACACACACACATACATAAATAAATTAGTCACTAATAAATATAACATGTAATTTATAAAAGTGTTCCAAGTGTAGGAAGTGGCCAAGGTAAACTGGTACGACTTCTCCAATAAAGATGTTCCGTGGGCGTCCCACATACGTTTCAATATTGGAAACTATCTCTAGGTAAGACAGAAGGACCGTCACGGGACTGGGTGTGCCAGAGAAATATGAATTAGTTTTTGTCGTGGCAACAGTACGAAGTGCGTACGTATTATTACGGCAAAATGCAGTGGGACTCAATTTTTACTGACGTAATAACACGGCAAAATGTATCAAAGGCTTAATCGCAGTAACAGCTTGGTTATTAGCTATTAATATTATAGAAGTTTATTTATTCTGATTTATTTCTGTTGATAAACTATTTAGAAGTTACGTGGTTTAACTATTAAATAACGAGACTGACGTTGTAAAAAAACATATTTTTTTATTTAATACATAATCACTTATTGGCACCTTCAATATACACTCCTTCTCTATCCCTACAACGCTCCATGCGAATTTTCCATTGTTGGAAACACTGCTAGAAGTCATGTTCTGTCAGCTCCTTCAGGACACGTGCCGCTTTCTCTTTTCCAGCTTCAACAGACTCAAATCTTGTCCCTTTTTATGGAGATTTCACCTTAGGGAACAGGTAGAAGATAATAACATGTGATGAAACGTGGTTTTTTACTTATGATCTGAAAACGAAGCTCCAATCCATGCACTTGGAAGAGCTGAACTTCAGTGAGAGCCAAAACAGCTCGAATGAATGCAAGTTAAAATTTAAAGCAATGATGATGGTTTTTTTTATATCCATGGGATTGTGTACCTTCTTTGGGTTCCTGAAGGTTAAACAATTAATCAATATTACTACCTTGAGGTACTTTCTAAACTACGTTAAAGAGTAAGGAAAAAACACCTTGAAATGTGGAAGGACAATAATGGTTTCTCCACCAAGACAATGTGCCAGCTCATTCCGCGTTATCTGTCAAGAGGTTCCTAGCCAAGTACAGCATCTCGGTGTTAGAACATCCACCTTATTCACCAGATCTTGCACTATGCGACTTCTACCTGTTCCCTATGGTGAAATTTGCATTAGAAAGGACAAGATTTGAGTCTGTGTAAGCTGTAAAAGCGAAAGCGGTACGTGTCTTAAAGGAGCTGACAGAAGATGACTTCCAGCACTGTTTCCAACAATGGAAAATTCGCATGGAGCGTTGTAGGGATAGAAAAGGAGTGTATATTGAAGGTGACAATAAGTGATTATGTATATAATAAAAATAAACATTTTTACAACGTCAATCTCGTTATATGATAGCCACACCTCGTAGCGATTGTTTTCCACGTGTTTAAATTCAGTATTGTATGAAATTAGCGAGGAAGTCTGTGGGTTTTGCCGTGATTTTATTTATGAATTTGCTATTGTCATTATGTATTAATATTGTGTTTACGTTGAATATTAATAAGCCATCCTTTGCGTACGTACTTGACACTTAAATAGCGTAGATACATTTTTTTTTATTTTATCGAAGCCTGCACGTGAGTCTGAATTTGAATTTGTTTTGAAACGATGAAAGTGTATTGTGCTCGTTTCTCTTTTCATTTTCATTCGTAACACATTACACTATAATACAAACTCATAAACAATAACGTCCTTGGACTATTTTGTATGCTTACTGTTCAATGTCATTGGTTTGTTTTAATTTAATATATTTTATTCATTTGGATTTACGAGGGTAGGCTGATAAGTAATGCACACATGCTTGTAGAAGACGAACAAAAAGAAATAGCAAGATGGGGTAAATAACAAATTAAAGTACAAATCTTAACCTACCAAATTATCTATTTATTTTTCAATATAGTCACCGTTAAGCATTACACATTTCTCCCAACGTTTAACAAGTTTTTTCATTCCGTCACTGAAAAATTCTTCCGACTTTCCTCGAACCCAGGACGCAATAGCTGCCTTCACCTCATTGTCCGAGCTGTAATGATTACCCTTAAGGTCTCTCTTCAATAGAGGAAAAAAATAAAAATCGCAAGGCGCAAGGTCGGGAGAATACGGAGGGTGTAAAATTGGTTGAAACTTCAGGTTTCTCAGAGCCTCTCCAGTTGCACGCGAAGTGTGTGGACGAGCATTGTCGTGTTGCAAAATTATTGGCGCCAGGTTGCCTCTAACACGACAAACTCGACGTCGGAGGTGTTTCAGAGTCTATATACTGAGCAGAATTTACCGTTGCCCCTCGTTCCAGATAATCAGTCACATAAACTCGGCGAGCATCCCAAAACACAGTCAAAAGAATTTTTTTTGCGGACGGTTGTGTTTTGAAATTTTTCACAACAGGAGAATGTGGATGACGATATTCAGCGCTCTGCCTTTTTTCTTCGGGATCGTAATGATGAACCCATGACTCGTCCCCCGTCACAATATTCAAAAGAAAGTCGTCTCCTTCGTCACGGTAGCGCTTCAAAAGTTGTTCACAGCATTCCAATCGACGCTGTTTATTCTCGTCTGTCAGACGGCGTGGTACCCATCGTGCACAGATTTTACGGTATCCCAATTGTTCAATAATGAAGCCAACACGTTCCTTAGATATTCCAATTTGGTTTGCGATACGCTGTTGAGTGATTCGCCGGTCATTTTGAATCAAATCATCGATGAGTTTGCGACGATTATCGTCTGAGGCAGTGATTGGTCGTCCACTGCGTGTTTTGTCAACAATTAAGGCTTTTCCAGGTTGGCAATCACGAAATTTTATTACCCAACGATTCACAGTAGACCTATCAACAGTATCGTCACAATAAACAGCCTTTAAACGACGATAAATCTCACTAGGATTCACTTTCTCAGCAGTTAAAAATTCGATAACAGCGCGTTGTTTAATTCTCGTTGACATAGCACCAGAACACGACGCCATACTTCCACTACTCAAAACAAACTGAATGAAAGCAACGCCTTCAAACTGCGCAGGCTTGTAGAGGAGAAATAGTACTTCCACATGCCACCAGGCGCGCTACTGAAGTTTATTTAGTTGTCTTCTACAAGCATGTGTGCATTACTTATCAGCCTACCCTCGTAGATTCAGTTTAGGATTTACTAAAATAAACTAGATACAATAGTTTTTACTAAATATACTTACATTCGCGATAACTCTTCTTGAGAAAGAGATACGATCACCCAAAAAAATTACTAAAAAAAATTGAAGTGAAACACTCACACAACTTTCTCTTGCCAATGCAAGTAATAAACAATATAATAAAACATTAGAAATAATCAAAAAACACCTCAATAAACGTGACCTAATTTTAATCATGAGTGAAAGTCGCAGAATGAAAATCAACCTCAGTTTGGCTTAAACATACGGAAAATCACTTATTAACGCTATACTAGGCTCTGTACAGAAAAATGCTTTAAATAAAAGTAGTAGATCGTTTAATTTTCTGTAAATTTGATTGTATTCACTTTTGTTGTAAAATGCATACTACGGCTAAAATCTTACAAATAGATTTTTTACACGTTTTTGTGAGGAAAAAGCCGAAAATCGCTAATTACTGCTAAACTAAGCGTTATAAAAAAAAATGTTTGAAATAAAAGTTGTAGGATTTACGATTCTCTACAACTTTATATATATATATATATACATTTTTGGGCTAAAATGCATAATAAAGCCGCAATTTAAAAAAACCAAATTGTACGTGTAAACAGTCTCAGCAGGAATGACGCCTATACCCTTCATGTAGAACATAAAACATTTAGTAAATGAGGTGATTTTTAGAAAAATTGTTGGAGCCGAAAAAATCACAAAAATGTGAAAAATAACACGAATAAACTACTTCTTCCGGTTGACCGATTTTGATGGAAATGTTCGTGTAGGGTCCTCTAGCGGTAAATAACTTACGTTTCAAGTTTTAAGTTCGTGCGATGTTCTGTTCTTGAGATAGTGTTCACACACACACACACACACACACACACACACACACACACACAGACCAATCGATGAAAACTCGATTTCGAAAAATCGACATGAAAACAATAATTTTCTTTCTTATATATATTCATATAGACAAGAGATAGTTAAAATCGTACATTTGATGATTTAAACATTTTTCTGTAGAGAGGTTGATTTTCATTTTGATTCAAGATTAAACGTAGGTTATATTGTATGTTGTGTGCATTGTTAAGAGAAAGTCGTGTGATTTTTTTCCCACTAGATTTTTATATTTAATTTTCTGACAATTATTTCAAATTTATGTGTAATTGTATTGTATGGGTGGCTTGAACAAATTGTGTGTCGTTTTTTGCAACTTGTTGATGTGTCCGCTAAATGTTATTCGTTATCTACATTGGCACGTGAAAGTCTTGTGAGTTTTTCTCACTAGATTTTTTTTTTTACCTAATTTTATAATTTATTAGTATTTCATATTTAGGTGCACCGGTAAGAATGGCTTGACAAGTTTAAAAAATTACGCAATAATTGAAGGGGGGGTCGGTGGAAGAAAGTAGTAAGCCACAAAATTTCCAGCGTGATTTTCTGTAAAAATAAAAATGTTTAGCATGGTTTAAACAGAATGCTATAGGATGATTCAAAAAGAGCGCCGGTTTTGATATATCAAATTAAGAGATTTATTTTATTGAAAAACTGAAAATAAATACATCAACAAGTTCATCTTTCTTTCCGATTTTATGTATAAAATATGATGTCATGCATGTGTCCTCCTCTACTGCGCTGGCACGCATCAACTCTGTCCATGAAATTGGATATTACTGCACGACAAGTTTCGACTTCCATTTGCCCGATAACCCGTCGAATTTCCTCCTTCAAGTCATTGATGTTTCGGGGTTTATTGGCATACACCAATGACTTCAGATGACCCCAAAGAGGAAAGTCACAAGGCGTCAAGTCACACGACCTTGGTAGCCATTGATGGTCGGAATTACGAGAAATGATGCGATCCTGGAACCGTTCACGGGGCAACAACATTGTTTCTCGTGTAGCGTGACAGGTGGCACCATCCTGCTGAAACCACAACTCGTCAATGTCCATTCCATCCAAATGACCCCACAAAAACTCCCTAATTTGCTGGGTTAACAGCCACACTGTCACGAACCAACGCAACGTTCTGCTCAGTTTGGCCAGAACGACGACGTCCAGAACTTTTTAAGGTCGACTGTTGAACCCGTCTCAAAAAACTTTTTCATGAGCCTGCGAACTGTTGATTCATTCGGTGCTTCATTACGTCCTAGAGTACCGCGAAGTCGCCTGACAGTAGCCGCATAACTCTCTCCACTCTGGTAAAATGTTTTGACGATTAACACTTGTTGCGTAATAGTAAACTTTTCCATGGTTAGACACAGACTGCGAGAGTACTACACTGCGAACAAGAGAAACTACTACTGAATCGTCAATCGGAATGTTCTCCAAAATCGAAATGTGGTCAAACAATGTTGCCAACCGATAAACAAAAATTTACCAGCCGTTTAAAAACCGGCGCTCTTTTTGAATCACCCTTTACATTCATGATCTTAAGAACTTTGATTAACAGAAAAATTAAATGTTTAACTAAAAATTCCAAAACATGATTATTTGTAGATTTCAGTTAACTTTTAAAATGACGTTGCGTAAAATTATGTTGATGTGGGTTAGCACTGTTTTGTCCCGACCCCTTCAATTTGTGTATATATTTTTTGCAACTAATTGATGATTGTGTCCGCTCTTAACATTCCCATAATTTGACAATATATTTTTACTTTCTCTTGCCTATATGAATATATAGGAAAAAAAGTATTGTTTTCATGTCGATTTTTCGAAATCGAGTTTTCACCGGATCTATACGTTTTCAGACCCCCTGAACCCAAAAAACAATGTTTTTAGCGATTGGTCTGTGTGTGTGTGTGTGTGTGTGTGTGTGTGTGTGTGTGTGTGTGTGTGTGTGTGTGTGTGAACAGAATATCTCAAGAACGGAACATCGTACGAACTTGAAACTTGAAACTTACGTTACATACCACTACCGGACTCGACACGAACATTTTCATCAAAATCGGTCAACCGGAAGTGGTAGTTTATTCGTGTAATTTTTCACTTTTTTGCGATTTTCTCAAAAACTGGTCCTACGATTTTTTTTAAAATCGCCTGGTTTACTCAATTTTTTATTTTCTACAAGATAGGGTAGGCGTCATGTTTGCTGAAATTCTGGGTGAGGCTGTTTTCACGTAAAAACGTTGTTTTTTTAAGATTACAGCTTTAATATGCATTTTAGCGCAAAACTTTATATAATAAAAGTTGTAGAGAGTTAAAAATTCTACAACTTTTATTTCAAACAACTTTTTGTATAACGCCTAGTTTAGCGGTAATTTGCAATTTTCTGTTTTTTTCTCACGAAAATGTGTGAAAAATTGATTTTTTTAAGATTTCAGCCTTAGTATGCATTTTACGACAAAAGTGTATATAATTTAATTTATAGAAAATTAAAAGATCTACAACTTTTGTTTAGAGAATTTTTCTCTACAGAGCCTAGTTTAGAGAGAAAGAGTGATTTTCCGTATTTCTAAGCCAAACTGAGGTTGATTTTCATTTTGCATCATTCACTCATGATTAAAATAAGGTTATGTTTTTGAGGTTAGTTTTTTGTTTATTTCTAATATTTTATTAATAATGTTAGGTTTATTGTTAATTATTTGCGCATGGGTAAGAGAAAGTTGTGTGAGTGTTTCACACCAGATTTTTTCAAATTTGATGAATTTAAATTAACAATTTGTTTTTTGTTTGTTTGTGTTTAGGTGAGTGACAGGCCAGATGACAACAACAACCAATGGGAGTCATACGAGGTATGTTCTAGGCAGCACCGCCTTCTAAAACAAAACGAAAAGAACAAACGAGTTTCTAAAAATTAAAAAAAGCAAATTAACAAAACAAAAATGAATTGTTTCATAAATTTTTTAAATTTTCTTCTTGATAATTTTTGTACTTCTCAATGTTATTTGTTTTAATATCAGTATTTTATGTTTTATTTATGTCTGTATAAAAAAAAAACTACACACTCCTTACTGTTGATATTGTACATTTTGAGCAATTTTTTTAATCTACTTTTTTTTAAGCAAATTACTGAAAAAAATAGTGTGAATTAATTTACCACGTATATCCTTAAAACATTTTTTCATAATTCCTGTCAATTTAAACGTTCATATATATCATCTCATTTTAATAATAGTTTATTAATTTTTTTTCGAAATTTTGGGTACGTTTTTTTGTTTGTTTTTTTTTTTAATGATAGGTGGGTCATGTGACGTGTTGTTTAACATCGCGTTTAATTCTGAATTCGATTTTGTGTACCGATTACCCCGGTTTTTTCCCCTAAGAAAATAAAAATGTTTTTTGGACATGTGAAAAAATTTTGGATTCGGTTTTGTCGTGGTTATACCCAAATAATGTGAACGTAATATTGTTACCTGTTCGATGTTCTGTGTGTATGCTGCGATTGTTTCAATTTACGAACAATAAGCAACTTCATCCAATGGGTTTATATATAATTAAGGTTTAGTCTTGTCCAGACTCAGGCCGACCATTCCTGAGAAAGTATATGGATAATTGGAAACCCGTACCCACTCAAAGAACACCGGTAACCACGGTATAATTGTGTTTAAATCCGTACAAGAGGAACGACCTAGTAGAAGACTAGGATTTGACCCGGGAACCTTCGTCTCCGAACATCAGCTGTTAAACAGCTGACCCGCGGCCACGACTTTACCTCTAGACCAGTCATGTCAAAGATACGGCCCGCGGGCCGCAACTGGCCCCCGGGCTGTATCAATACGGCCCGCGATCGCAATGTGTCACAGAAAGAAGAATCATGTTTTTTTTAGAGCTTTAAGACTTCATTCGATTCCTCTACGGAAGTTTTAAAATGCGCACACTACATTTATAAGTAATTTTAAGGGCAGCGCGTGCCTAGACAAGCGAGAGAGATAGACAGTAATGCCATCTCTACCTGACATCAATGAGCTTGTCAAAAACAAGAGAAGTCAGGTATCTGGATCCTCGAGCTAAAAATAATTACCATCTTTTATAACTTTGATATGATTTTTAACAACCAGTATATTATATAGTACTATACAATTAAATAAATAAAATATTGTAATAATTCAGTACATTTTTTGTTATTTGAATCTGGCCCGCCTACACATTCTAAATTTAATATATGGCCCTCTTCAAAATTGAGTTTGACACCACTGCTCTAGACAGTTTGGTTTAACTTTTTTTTCGCTTTTTTTGTTATTGGGATCTGTACATTGTTGACAACTACCCAATTTGATCGCTGCATTTTGCTTTTTTTTTGACGTTGATTAGACATGAGTTTGAACGGGGACCCCCATTAGAGTTTGTTCATGAATGGCTGTCAACTGGTCACCATACAAAGTCGCTTGCCCAACTGGTGTTACTTTACAAATAATACCGATTTTTTTTTTTACCAGCTGACTGACTGGGCTGACCCGAGGCTAAAAAAAAATTGAATAAAATTATTGAAATTTAGTGTTCATCAGTTTCCACGGTGGTTTTTTTTTCATAAATGTAATTTTTTTACTTTGAACGTTTAAATTTATGGATTTGTCAGAATGAATTTGGAGAGATTGTGATGATATTTGCACTTATTTATTTATATATACATATTTTGTAAAATCTTCTCTTATATATTTCTTTTAATAAAATAAAAAAAATTTAATGTAATTATTTTTTTGTCTAATCAATTTATCGGTGCGTAGTTAAAAACTATTAAGATTGTTATATATATCATAATTCCACTGTTATTTTTTTTGTTACTAACATTATCTTTATTATTTTACTTTTTTTACATATTTATTTATTTATTTGAAAAGTTCTTAATGTATACTTTCTGTATTCGTAGTAGTTAAATAATTTGTAAAAAAATACATGCACTTATTTACTAATACTTCTTTTTTAACATAAATATTTATGTACATATTTTTTTTTTTTATTAATTTACACTGGAGAATTTTCTATCTTCCTCTACAGGCAAATAAAAAAACCGTAGGTTTTCTTTCGATGGATACTCATTTAGTTGATTCGATTTTCACAGTGCTGTACCAATTTTATTAGATTTTCACATCAAATCCGAGTAGTAAAAATCGGGTGTAATCTTTTACCGACCGTAACTCGCTGACGAAGGATTTTTTTTTTTTTTTTGGACATATGTTTACTTTTCTCTTTGTTTTCATTGCCAACATGTGTACGTTGCAATCAGTTCAAGCTAGAATACTGTATTTACTCGTGTACGACGTCCACCCCAAAAAACGGGAATAATTTTTTTAGAAATAATAAAATCTTAGGTTATTAAAACTCACATTAGAAGCTCCAATTACATTCAACAAAATTTAATTACTAAATTCTTAATATATTTCCTTTCGTCTCTATAAAGTTGCCACCCCTTTTTGACGACGGTCTTCAATGTAGGACAATAGCTTTTCTTGTACTTATGGAAATTTACGTTTTCTTTCGCGAATGCTCTTCTGGTTTTATTGGAATCTTATATCTTCTCTTGTTTCCTTCTCTTATCTCTTACACAGGGTTCCGGAATGTCATGCTTACTGCCCGTTGGATTGTTACCAATTTTTTCTGTTTCAAGACGAACTTTTAATTTTTCACCGGCAGTAAATGAACGTAAACGCTTCACAGAGAACTCATTTTCATTTAATTAACTGTCTGAACCCAATACGCATGTTATGTTGACTGGTCTGTAAACTGAAATGTATGATTTTTACGTAAACGGTCCGTTTACGGTACATACGAAAATCCCCGGAGAAGATGAACAGAACAGACAGTTTTTTTGTGAAGCCTTTCACCGGATTTCACTCACCACTATTAAAGTTATTTAACAAAATCCCGTAGTCGTTGTTAAATCTGAACAAACATTACTTCTACCCAAAATTCCATGAAGAAATTAGATTACCACCGGACAGTATTTGGCGATTTAGATTTTCCTACTGTCCAACTACATACAAGAAGTTGTACCTACAAGAAAACCGTGCATGTGACGCGCACCTATGAATTTTGTGTTAGATTGTTAGAAGAAAGGTGCCTTTCGTACGCGAGTAAATACAGTAACAAGCAACCCCATGATCAAATAGCTATGTCCACACTCGTGCGATGTAGCATGCCATTTCACCTGTCCGCACTCGTTTAAAGAGCTTTATCTCAAAAAAAAAACATAACTAACATTTTTGAACACTACACTAAATTAAAGCCTGTTCTTTCCTGCGTTGATCGGTTCGACTTGGATTATTTTATTTTGAAACTAGTCGAAGATGCAGTAATTTAAGCATAACGAGTTCTGAAATTTTAGCCGGTTTTCCGTTAATGTGGTTTTTAAACGTCCGTTACTCCGTCCAGGATTTTATAAAAGAACGACGTTTAAGTACGTCGAAGATCAGAGTTTTCTCTTTTTGAACATTTTAAAATAGAAGTCTGATGTTCCATTTTAAAATGCCGGCCATTTAAAAAAAAATTATTTGGCTTCACGTGAAGAGAGGGAAATGATTTTTGGACTGAACCATGCGTTTTTATAGCAGTATTGTGCCATGAATCGTATTTTGCATTTGTAATTTTAGAAATATATATGTGGTGTTAATAGAAAATTCTATTAATGCCTCTAAACTTCGTGAGAGGAAACTGAGCTCTATAGCGGTATCCGCTCCGAGTATACTCGTTTAGAAAAACAAACTTCCGTGTTTTTCCTGCTGCAACTCATTTCGTAGCTCGTTTCGGATTATTTAACGATGTTATTATTTTAAAAAATAAACGCTTTGCTTGATATAATACTGTTGTGAAAATGCATGGTTCAGTCCAAAAATCATTGTCTTACATTTACGTTTAGCCAAAAAAGCACTTTTAAAAAAAATGGCCGGCATATTAAAACGAAACATGAGATTTAGCTCTTAAAATATTCTTATTGTAGGAAAAACTGATCTTCAACGTACTTAAACGCCGATTTTTATGAAAAGCCTGGACGGAGTAACGGACGTTTAAAAACCACATTAACGGAAAACCGGATAAAAACTGGGTACTTTTCGCGTAAATTGCTGGAGTTATCTCAGATAAATTTCTAAATAAAACCATCCAAATCGAACTAATCAATGCAGAGAAGAACAGGCTTTAATTTAGTGTATTGTTCAAAAATATTCGTTAGGTTTTTTTTAGATAAAGCTCTTCAAACGAGCGCGGGAAGGTGGTATACCTCTAAGCGCATGCGACGTTTATTTTTTTGTTAACTTCTGAGCAGCGTCTTTTCCCGAAGTATCATGTTCAATTATTGTGAAACACTCGATGTAGTGATATTCAACGTCCCCTCCCCTTCTCTTGAACTAGTTTATATCCGATTTTGAGTGTCGGATTGAAGCTTCAAGTTCCTTATTTACTAAGTAAAATTATCTGTCCGATATTCGATTCTCTGTTTATTAAATTGTATCTGCGCGTGTACCTTTTAATATAAAAATCAGTACTGTGATATTTTGGTCCAATTTAGTAAATATTTCTCGTTTTTTGTGAAGTACCTAATTAAAAAAAAATTCATTTTGATAATGAAACGTAACGTTTATTCATTAGGAGTTACTGTAGAGGGAATTTTTTTTTACAAAGTACAGGGAAAAGTAGGATTTTTTTTTGTTTGATAAATATATAAAATAACAAATACACTTTTGTACAATATGTAGCAGTGGTGTGTGTGAATCATGTATAAAAATATAACATTGTAATATTTTTACTACCATAATTGTCTATACGTATCTTATGTACTATTTTACTGCTAGAACAAATGCCCGGCGCCTATTGGTTGGTTTTGTTTTTAATTTTTTTAATAAGTAGTCTGTGCTAATCACAACGTACGAACTAATAAAAGACAATGCCTAACGTGTAAAAATGATTACGTCATTTTTTCGTTTAATTAAACTATTGTATATATCTGCCGATAACCGACAGGTGGAGTGTCAGATTATTTACACTCAATCTGTTTGTTGCAGGGCTAAAATAAATAGTTCTGTTTCTTATCACATAGTAAGCCAATTAAATGACCGACTCATTTAAGAACAGAAGAGTAAGAGGTGTAAAAGACACTAATCAGAGTTATCTCCTCTGAACAGAATGAATTTCATTATACAGTCAGACCCTGTGGTGAATGAAGTAAAGGTGTGATTTGCAGAGTGGAAAGTGGGTGCTTTTCGGAAGGCCTGGCATGTTGATAAGCGTACTTTTCCATTCAGTGTGAAGGCAATGGTAAACCACTTCACTTCTTGTTTTACTTAGTAAATCCTCTACAGGTTCAAACCAGCCTTTCGGCTGATGACCTAAACAACACATTGTATATATATGTCATAGTTTTTTATCTCAATTATCCGGAAGTGTGATTTGAACCTCTAGAGATGCTTTATTAAATAAAACAAGGAGTGATGTGGTTTACCTTTGCATCCCTCACTAAGTGGAAGAGTATTTTTTTCAGCATGTCCAGCCCTCTGAAACGCATCTACTACTTTTCACCCCCTATAAATGATACTTTCACTTGATTCACCAAATGGGTTTGACTGTATAAAATGAAATTCATTCCTCTCAGAGGAGATAATTCTTAATTATAGGAAACAGAACTGTTTTTTTTTTGTAGCTTTGGAACTAGCAGATTGAGTGCAAATAATTTAACACTTCACCTGCCCGTTATGGGCAGAATTTATTACAGCACACAAATTCTTAATTTCTTAAACCACGATGGGTTATTTAAGTTCAAGTTTCAACACCGCGATCACGTAAGGTAAAGTGAGACGTTGGTGGAAGCTCTTTTTGTTACCCCACATTCTTAGGAATCGCTCACTGTAGGCTTTTCTTTATACTTCTTCTGTCCACCCGGTGTTCTGTTTTTGCCCTTCGTGGAAGAATAAATTTACATATATATATAGTTTTTGGAGGCCTGCTTTGAAAGAAAAACGGGTGCTCGTGGAGAAAATAAGGGGAAATGGGTGCCGCCTTTGTAGATCCGCTGGGACCACACGAATGCTCAATAGCAATGGAGCGTTTCAAATAACTATGGCTCTTGCAAATTTTCACTCCGCATTATTATACGGAAATATATAGCAAAGTTGACTTTTTATTGGACACCGTCCGATTTTGAACACGAAATCACGTGTGTTCACAAATTATAGTGAGAAAACCCGTGTAATGCCCGTTACCAAGCTTTGTGCAGCTGAGAGGTATGCATTACGTCTCTACTACTGTGAGAGATTGCATTAGTAGTAGTAACGTTTTACTTGTATTATGTTTGTAGTAAGTAGTCAAGGGTACTATCCAAACTACATAATATATTGTGTGTCGCCGTCTACAGCGAATAGTCAAAACAACACCCACGTATGTCACGCACTAGGCAGCCTACTGTACAGCGAAGAGCAATGAGATGATTAGTACAGTGTTATGATGTAACAGCAGTCTGGTACTTCGTCTTTCCCCTTCATCCCGCTGCTGCACAAAGCTCAGATTCATACAGGATCTGTTGTAGATTTTATGTCTTTCAAAAGGTTTAAAGAACAATGTGGGGGGGGGGAGATTTAATCCGTACAAAAAAAATTTTTTTCAAGATAATAGCGGACATTGGGATAGATAACTAAATTATTGTTTAAAGCGTGTTTAAAGATTCCTTGTTCTACGTCATCATTTTTGCATTATAAGGCGTTGTTTCTTTGGTGTTTGTCGTTGGCTAATATTGTAATAACTTAATAGTGCCTTGTTTTATAATAGTAATGTATTATTTATTTATTATAGATGTAATAATCTTGGCGATACTAGATACTACTAAGTTTAACACGCATGCGCAGTTAGTATTTAAATATCAGTTTTTGTATTTATATATTTATTTATATATTTTTATATATGTATTTTTATAAAAATGTATCTTATGTATTTCAAATTGTAATGAAACTATGGAAAATAACATTTTTCTTGTATGTTGTTTATTACTTGGTGTCATTTTTGAGTGTCAGTTTTTGCAATCTCTTCATGACTGTCTTAATATGTGCACAGTATTTATGGTAATTTAATATATTTTAGTACATTTTTTTGAACTCTGGATTGTGTTGTATTAGCAACATCGTGTTGGAATTAATTACATGTATTTGATTTGTTGTGTGTCTGTGAAGTGTCAGTTATCCGAACTGATCGGTTTTGATAGTCAAATTGTTCCTATAATCAAACATACTGTAAATCTGATACACTGTACCGTAACTATGTAATCTACCTAACGTAATTGTTTAATAGGTTAATAAAAGCTACTATAGTTTAAAAAAAATCTGGTGTGAAACACTCACACAACTTTCTCTTGCCAAATAATTAATAATAAACCTAACATTATTAATAAAATATTAAAAATAAACAACAACTAACCTCAAAAACATAACCTTATTTTAATCATGAGTGGAAGACGCAAAATGAAAATCGAACTCAATTTGGCTTAAAAAAAACGGAAAATCACACTTTCACGCTAAACTAGGCTCTGTAGAGAAAAATGCTCTAAACAAAAGTTGTAGATCTTTTAATTTTCTATAACTTTTATTATATACACTTTTGTCGTAAAATGCATACTAAGACCGAAATGTTAAAAAAATCGATTTTTCTCACGTTTTCGTGAGAAAAAAAACAGAAAATCGCAAATTACCGCTAAACTAAGCGTTATACAAAAAAATGTTTGAAATAAAAGTTGTAGGTTTTTAAATTCTCTACAACTTTTATTATATAAGTTTTTGCGCTGAAATTTATATTAAAGCCGTAATCTTAAAAAAACAACGTTTTTACGTGAAAACAGCCTCACCGAGAATTTCAGCAAACATGGCGCCTACCCTATCTTGTAGAGAATAAAAAATTGAGTAAAATAGGCGATTTTAAAAAAAATCGTAGGACCAGTTTTTGAGAAAATCGCAAAAAACTGAAAAATTATACGAATAAACTACTACGTCCGGTTGACCGATTTTGATGAAAATGTTCGTGTCGCGTCCAGTAGTGGTATGTAACTTAAGTTTCAAGTTTCAAGTTTGTACGATGTTCCGTTCTTGAGATATTCTGTTCACACACAGACACACACACACACACACACAGACACACAGACACACACGCAGACCAATCGCTAAAAACATATTTTTGGGTTCAGGGGGTCTGAAAACGTATAGATCCGGTGAAAACTCGATTTCGAAAAATCGACATGAAAACAATACTTTCCTTCCTATATATTCATATAGGCAAGAGAAAGTAATAATATGGAATTCGAAAAATAAATTAAGTACCGTAAAATCTGGTATGAAATTTTTTTAACGTACTCTTCTACATAATGTACTACGAAGTAATACTTTTTTTTTAGTAACAATGCTTCAGCATTACTAAATTCAGGTCGTTGTGAGTGTGTATATTTATGTATTTTTTCCATCAATGTTGGTTCGGATAATCGACGTTCTTATGTATTTGGACGATACGATATTCCGTTGTTATTTTGTTCATACACGCGCAGACCGATCGGTGAAAACTCGATTTCGAAAAATTGACATGAAAACAATACTTTCGTTGCATTTATATTCATACAGGGCAAGAGAAAGTGTTGAATTTTTTTTTAATATTATTTGCGATCAGTTTTAAACATAAATTATAAACAAATGTTTTGGTTTAAAAATGACACGATGAGGTCTCATTTGCTTGAGTACGTCACATTATGTAAATTATTCTTTTTTGTGAAACGTATATTAAGATTTTATTATTATTATTATTATTATTATTATTATTATTATTTATTATTATTATTTTATTCATTAAGATTTTTCTATTTTTACTTTCTCTTGCCTATATGAATATATAGGAAGGAAAGTATTGTTTTCATGTCGATTTTTCGAAATCGAGTTTTTACCGGATCTATACGTTTTCAGACCCCCTGAACCCAAAAAAAATATGTTTTTAGCGATTGGTCTGTGTGTGAACAGAATATCTCAAGAACGGAACATCGTACGAACTTGAAACTTGAAACTTAAGTTACATACCACTACCGGACGCGACACGAACATTTTCATCAAAATCGGTCAACCGGAAGTAGTAGTTTATTCGTATAATTTTTCAGTTTTTTGCGATTTTCTCAAAAACTGGTCCTACGACTTTTTTTAAAATCGCCTATTTTACTCAATTTTTTATTCTCTACAAGATAGGGTAGGCGCCATGTTTGCTGAAATTCTCGGTGAGGCTGTTTTCACGTAAAAACGTTGTTTTTTTAAGATTACGGCTTTAATATAAATTTTAGCGCAAAAACTTATATAATAAAAGTTGTAGAGAATTTAAAAACCTACAACTTCTGTTTCAAACATTTTTTTGTATGACGCTTAGTTTAGCAGTAATTAGCGATTTTCTGATTTTTTTCTCACGAAAACGTGTGAAAAATCGATTTTTTTAAGATTTTGGCCTTAGTATGCATTTTACGACAAAAGTGTATATAACCAAATTTATAGGAAATTTAAAGATCTACAACTTTTATTTAACGTATTTTTCTCTACAGAGCCTAGTTTAGCGTGAAATAGTGATTTTCCGTATTTTTAAGCCAGACTGAGGTTGATATTCATTTTGAGTGTTTCACTCATGATTAAAATAAGGTTATGTTTATTGAGGTTAGTTTTTTGTTTGTTTCTAATATTTTATTACTAATGTTAAATTATATTGTAAATTATTTGCATTGGCAAGAGAAAGTTGTGTGAGTGTTTCACACCAGATTTTTTTAAATCCCGTTTGGTAGACCGCCTTGTCTATTACGTTAATGTCGTTTATGGTTGCAATCAATAGTGTTGCGGCAAGAGTAGATCAATTTCACTTTTTATTGGGTTTAGATAATTTGCAACGTATGCCCTTAAGTTAGGTGTTCTTATGTGTTTGCCTGTGTATGCGCGCGTGTGTGGTGTATTGTTTCAAATTGTGTTCCCCATTTGCTTTCCCTCTCACCTATAAAGTATGGTTTCTGAATGACGATGATGATGTTGATGATGATTTTGATAGAAGAGGACCCGGTAATGGGTTATGTTTTCGGGACATGAGTGATGTTCCGTTGTGGAGATAATGCACTTGTGTCTGTACAGTTGTCGGAAGTGTTGTGTGTGTGTGTGTGTGTGTTGGTATTTGTTAACAGCAAAGTTTCCTGTGAGTGAATTTGAGAGCGGCTCTTTGTCTCCACGTCTAAGAATTGACTTTACAGCGTGATACCGGAGGAGAAGTGCGCGTTATTACTTTGAATTGAAAACTGATACTGTAGTTTAAATAGATGAAAAACTGCTGCTCGTGTAACTTAACAAACGGTCCGGAATTTACTTGTGCGTAGAAGAAAAAAACTGTTTTATTTTTTAAGATTGTGGCCTTATGTAGAACATTTTTAAAAATCTACAATTTATGTTTCAAGCGTTTGTTTTTACGACGCTTAGTTTTCCTCCTAATTTGTGTACATTGCAATCTGTTCAAGTCAGAACAATAAGCAACCCTATGACCCAATGAGATGAGGATGGTGTGTATGACGTGTAAATGAGGTGTAGTTTTGTACAGACCCAGGCCGACCATTCCTGAGAGTGTATTGTTAATTGAACCCAACCATCAAAGTACACCGGTGACCACTGTCTAGTATTCAAATCCTTATAAAGTAACTACCTTTACTAGGATTTGAACCAGGAATCTTCCTCTGCGAAGATTCCTAACGCTTAGTTTAGCGCGTTTTTCTGTTTTTTTTTCTCTCATGAAAACTGTTAAAAAATAAGATTTTTTAATCTTATATATTTTTAATTAAGATTTTTTAATCGGTCATTTTACGACAAACGGTAGTCAAAGTTTGCAAACCCGAAACTTTTTATTTCGAGAATTTTCTTTTATGCGTCGGTTACTGATTTTACATACCGTATTATTCTGAAACAAGCCGCATCCGAATTTAAGCCGCATCGGAAAAATTGCGATCAAAACTAGGAAATAAATTTCAAGTACAGTAGGCCTACTTGTAGCTATGTTTTTGAAAGTATTTTATTTTTTAAGAAGAAAATACCGTACAAACAAATACACTTACTACTTAATTAGCATTTAGAAGTTTTTGTTTATTTTTTGTTCAATGCCGAACACAAGGATTCATCTACATTATTTGTGTTTTCTTCCGGCTTCTTTGGTGGATGTCTTTTCCGCGTTTTTACCCAAAAAGTAGCGCAGGACTTGCGATACCAATAATTCGAAATTGTTATCGCAAGTCCTGCGCTATTTTTTGGGTACTTGTATAGACAAAGTAGCCTACCCTTAACCTATAACATCACTCATGGCGATGTATAAAATACAACAAAAACCAAATGATCGGATAAAAAACAAAATGAAATATAAGAAAACTGCTACCAAACTTTATACTGTAACACCAAACTGATCAAAATGACTGTACACGCACTACGTAAGGAGTGCGTCTCTCTCTCCATACCTACTTATGCTTAATAAGAAACGATTATTATTATTATTAAAGCGCGAATGCAAGCCGCAGGTCAAATTATGGAACCGATTTTTAGGAAAAAAACTGCGGCTTGTATTCGGAACAATACGGTATATTTTATAAATTGAGCAGAGGTAGATTTTCATTTTGCGTCATTCACTCATGAATGAAATTTGGTTACGTTTTTCATTCAAATTGTAATATTGTTAATTTTTATTTACATTGGCAAGAGAAAGTCGTTTGACGGGAAAAGGATGGTTATCAGCGTTTCAGGCTTTCTGAAAAGCAATTTTTCACTTTATTCACCA
This sequence comes from Catonia carolina, assembly GCA_035578175.1. Lineage (NCBI taxonomy): Eukaryota > Metazoa > Arthropoda > Insecta > Hemiptera > Achilidae > Catonia > Catonia carolina. The sequence continues at coordinate 1,335,873 of JAQMRL010000017.1, read as the reverse complement.
TAAATCTGGTTGTATACGAGCCCCTGTAATCAAACTCATTACTCTCAAGAGAAGATAACTGTGACTTTTTTTTTTACGCCTGTACCTTTTTCTATCATGTAATTGACTGACTATGTGATAAGAAACTGAACTATTTTTTGTAGCCCTGAAACAGTAGCAGATCGAGTGCAAATAATTGAACACTCAGCCTGGCTGTTATGGGTAAATTTCTTCTTTTTCTTACTGTCAAAGATTAGGCATAAGGTTTTTCCGAACTCACAAACCATCCTGTACTTCTACACAAACACGAGATATTCCAACCCGTACATCTCGACTACTGCCATCTTATTCGAGGTCTTTACCTCTCCCTTTTTCCAACTGGAACATATTCCGTCACTTTTAAAGGTATTCTCTCCTCTGGCATCCTTTCCAAATGTTGCCTCCATTGATTCCGCGGTACTCCTCCACTTTTTCATTCAGGCTAAAATACACCCGACTCGGATGTAATTTCCTCGTTACGTATTAGATCCAGCTTCGAGCAGCTCTTCACCTTTTTTTTTAAATGCTCCATTCAGCTGCTTGGATCCTATTTGCTTTGGTGTTTCGTTGTAACCCATGACACTTCCATAAAGAAGGACTGGGGCTGTGTAATACCTTGCAGAACTTCACTTCTGTCTTTGTTCTAGCTCTGTTACCCAGTGTCCCGTTATCGTACCACAAATAGCATGAAATTTATTTATTTTATTTTCAACATCCAAATCCCTATCAAATCTCACATCGCAGCCCAAATAGTTTTAGTAAGACATTGATCTAATTCTACATTGTCGAAAACAACCTTCGAATAAGTGGAATACTTCCCTTTGATTTAGCAACCGAAACTCGTAAATTATACTTTTTGCATAAATCATTTAAAACATAAACTGCTCTTTGAAGCTCATCTTTACTCTCCTGTATGATCCACATGTCATCCGCAAATTTTATACGGATATGAATGGTAGACAGTGGTTGTGGGTGTACTTTGATGGTTGGGGTTCAATTAACCATACTCTCTCAGGAATGGTCGGCCTGAGTCTGTACAACACGTCATCCTCATCTGATTGGGTAACGGGGGTTGGTTACTGTTCAGAACTGAACAGATTGCTGCAACTTGCACACAAATTAGGAATAAAAAAAAAATCTGGTGTGAAACACTCACACAACTTTCTCTTGCCAATGTAAATAATTAATAATAAACCTAACATTATTAATAAAATATTAGAAATAAATAAAACCTAACCTCAAAAACATAACCTTATTTTAATCATGAGTGAATGACGCAAAATGACAATCGAATTCGGTTTGGCGTAAAAATACGGAAAATCACGCTTTTACGCTAAACTAGGCTCTGAAGAGAAAAATGCTCTAAACAAAAGTTGTAGATCTTTTAATTTTCTATAAATTTAATTACATACACTTTTGTCGTAAAATGCATACTAAGACCGAAATGTTAAAAAAATCGATTTTTCTCACGTTTTCGTGAGAAAAAAAACAGAAAATCGCAAATTACCGCTAAACTAAGCGGTATACAAAAAAATGTTTGAAATAAAAGTTGTAGAATTTTACATTCTCTACAACTTTTATTATATAACGTTTTGCGCTAAAATGCATATTAAAGCCGCAATCTTAAAAAGAAAATGTTTTTACGTAAAAACAGCCTTACGCAGAATTTCAGCAAACATGGCGCCTACCCTATATTGTAGAGCATAAAAAATGTAGTAAACCAGGTGATTTTAGAAAAAATCGTAGGACCAGTTTCAGAAAATCGCAAAAAAGTGAAAAATTATACGAATAAACTACTACTTCCGGTTGACCGATTTTGATGAAAATGGTCGTGTCGGGTCCGGTAGTGATATGTAACTTAAGTTTCAAGTTTCAAGTTCGTACGATGTTCCGTTCTTGAGATATTCTGTTCTCACACACACACACACACACACACACAGACCAATCGCTAAAAACATGTTTTTTGGGTTCAGGGTGTCTGAAAACGTATAGATCCGGTGAAAACTCGATTTCGAAAAATCGACATGAAAACAATACTTTCCTTCCTATATATTCATATAGGCAAGAGAAAGTAAAAATCCGCTAATAGCAATGCATTGAGGTAATCGTCAATACTTATGGGAAAATTTAAATTTAAAAACTTACATTTTTGTTCCGTCAACTATAGGCTACAGCGTGTAAAATGCAACAGTCTTTGTTACCGGTTTTTTTTTTGTAGAATTTTTGCGTACAGATGTTGTTAAATTTTGTAATAAATGCTGTTAGTTCGTGGTTGGAGTTTTTTTTTTGGAGGATGGGGTAATAATATCGATTTGGGTTTCAGGTTTCAGTTGTTGTCGGGTGTAGGAATAGAGCGGAGGGTTTTATGGATAATGGTTTGTTTGCATACGTATATATTCCATTCATTGACTGATAACAAACGTTGTGTCGGTTGGTTGGGGGTCGGGGGGGGGACGGCCGTTAAATCCTGTACCCGATTGAAACGGGGTCGCATCTCGTTAACGGGTTATCTGGCGTTGTGTGTCTATAATATTGGGGGGGGGGGGGGTCCCACGTTGTTGTGTTGACTTACCCTGCCCGTCCGATACTGCCGTCGTTCCCTTTCAGATTGCCGTACCTTTATCTTCTGTCTTTTTCGCCTCCATCAACTGTTTGCGTTTAGTATGTCCGGATTAATTCAGGTCTCAATAAAGATAACACTAGAACTCATAAAGCTCTGAAACAAACTGTTGTTAATGATACCGCATCGTGATACGGTATCCGGTAACATATTTTTACTTTCTCTTCCCTCTATGAATATATAGGAAGGAGATAATGTTTTCATGTCGATTTTAAGAAATCTAGTTTTCATCGGATCTACACGTTTTCAGACCCCCTGAACCCCAAAAAACACGATTTTTTGAGCTATTGGTCTGTGTGTATGTAAACAAAATATCTCAAGAACGGAACATTGTACGAACTTGAAACTTAGTTATATACCACTAGAGGACCCGACACGATCATTTTCATGAAAATCTGTCAACCGGATGTAGAAGTTTATTCGTGTAATTTTTCACTTTTTTGCGATATTCTCAAAAACGGCTCCTACTATTTTTTTTTAAAGTCGCCTCATTTACTAAATTTTTTATGTGTTACATCATACCGTAAGCGCCATTTCTGCTCAAATTTTATGGTGAGGCTGTTTTCTTTTAAAAAAATTTGTTTTTTTTTAGATTGCGACTTAAATATGCATTTTAGTGCAAAAATGTATCTAGTAAAAGTTGTAGAGAAGTTTAAATTCTACAACTTTTATTTCCAACATTTTTTGTGGGCCCTATAGGCTAACTCAAAGTTTAGTAAGCGATTTTCTTTTTTTTTTCACGATTTTTTTATGATTTCGGCTTTAGTATGCATTTTACGACAAAAGTGTATGTAGACTAATCAAATTTATAGGAAATTAAAAGATCTACAACTTTTATTGAGAGCATTTTTCTCTACATTTTCTCAAGCGTGAAAGAGTGATTTTTAAGCCAAACTTAGGTTGATTTTCATTATGCGTCTTTCACTCACGATTAAAATTAGGTTATGTTTATTGAGGTTAGTTTTTTGTTTATTTTTAACGTTTTGTTACTAAGGTTCGGTTATATTGTTCATTATTTACATTGGCAAGAGAAAGTCGTGTGAGTGTTTCACACCAGATTTTTAAGTTGTGGTAAGGTTGATTTCCATTATGCGTCATTCACTCACTATTGCGTTTACGGTATGTTTTTCTGTTGACATTGTTTATTATTATTTGCATTGGGAAAGAGAACGTCTGTGAGTTTTCACATCAATTTTTTTTTGCAATCATGGGTTCTTCTAATCCTCGAGGTTCTTGGTGATGTGTTTACCCCACTCTGTGGTGTCCACTTGTTTAATACTACTTTTTACCTCTGTAGCCTATATGAATATATAGGAAGGAAAGTATTGTTTTCATGTCGAGTTTTCAACGGATCTACACGTTTACAGACGACCCCCTAAACCCAAAAATCTTGTATTTAGCGATTGGTCTGTGCGCGCGCGCGTGTGTGGTTGTGTGAACAAAATTTCTCAAGAACGGAACATCGTACGAACTTGAAACTTGAATTAAATACATACTACCTGTAGAGGACCCGACACGAACATTTTCATCAAAATCGGTCAACCGGAAGTGGTAGTTTATTCGTGTCATTTCTAACTTTTTTGCGATTTTCTCAAAATTGCCAGTTATTTTTCGTATTTTTAAGCCAACGAAGATTGATTTTAATTTTGCGTCTTTCACTTATAAATTTAGAATTAGGTTATGTTTATTGAGGTTAGTTTTTTGTTTATATCTAATGTTACGGTGCATTGTTTATTATATGCATTGGCAAGAGAACGTTGTGTAAGTGTTTCACACCAGATTTTTCGTTCGTCCCTACCTACTTTCGGTGTCTTATTCTGCAGTTCTTTTTATCTATACAATTCCTTTGTATTTAAACTTATCCTTTATGTTTTTTTTTTATATTTTCCCGGTTTTTATTGACTTCTATCGCATTTTTGATATCCATTCTGTTAAACCATTCCTTTGTGGTGAACAGTAACAGTAAACCAACGGGTAACGTGGCATGTTCAGAGTATAGTTTTCTATATAGACTTGTGCAGACGTTGTGGTGGGATCAATGTTCTAGACCGCGTGACACACGGTGGCAGGGGTTGGCATGAAGTTTTTTTTCACGGGTGAAAACAAAATTAATGTAATTTATCACTCTACTTTTGTAAAACCATTCATGATCAATTGAGAGAACCCTCCCGCCCCTTCCTCGTTTTCTTCTCTTATTTGTTTGCCTTTATTGTTATTATTATTATGTTCAGAAATAATTTGAATTTCCCTTTCGTGTTTTCATTTTGTGCGCGGTGTGTTTATCGAAGGAAAATTAATCATTTTTCGATCGATAAAAAGCAATACACAAATTTTCCCTGACGCAAAAGGAAATTATTCAAATAATGTTTTTTTTTTGTTACTCGTTGCGAAGTTACTTTGACATCTTATCAATGGAGTTGTTCATCAATCATTAGTGACTGAACTGTGCGGTAGCCTTGTGCTCGTGAAAAAGTTGACTTTTCAATAGAGACCCCCTCATGTGTTGGTGTGTGTGTGTGTGTGCGTTTTAATAAATTGAATATACCAAGTGGCTCGTACCAGATTGGTATTGGCAGTGCTTAGCCCGCTGGTAATTAAGTTTGAACATATTTTTATTTTCTCACGGTTTGCTTTTTTTTGGTACCGATTCAACGAGTGTACATAGATTGTGATAGTTGTAAAATAGGTTCAGTGGTTGGAAAATCAGTTCATCCTTGAATTTTAATTTATTGAACTTTCGTTTACTATGTTCATAGTACAGAAAGCAACTCATTAATTTGAACACCGCTAGTTAATCGGGAGAAATTGAATTAGTAAATAAAAATCTGGTGTTAAACATTCACACGATTTTCTCTTGCCAATGGAAATAATTAACAATATAATTTAATTTTAGTAATAAAACATTAGAATTAAACAAAAAAATTAACCTCAATAAACATAACCTAATTTTAATCATAATTGAAAGACGCAAAATGAAAGTCATCCTCAGTTTGGTTTTATAATAAGGAAAAGCGATGTTTCACGCTAAACTAGGCTCTGTGGAGGAAAATGCTCAAATTAAAGTTGTACATCTTTTAATTTTCTATAAATTTGTTTATATAGCCTACGTTTTTGTCATAAAATGCATACTTAGCTGAAATATTTAAAACATGGTTTTTACACGTTTTCGTGAGAAAAAACATAAAATCGTTAATTACCGCTAACTAAGCGTTATTCAAAAAAAAAGTTTGGAATAAAAAAAGTAGGATTTTAAATTCTCTACACCTTTTTTTATATATAGTACATTTATTTTTGCGTTGAAATGCATATGAAAGTCGCAATCATTAAAACGCGATTGTTTTACGAGAAAACAATCTCCCCAAGAATTTCAGCGGACATTGCACAACCTACTTACCATATTTTATAAAAAAATATAAATTGCAGTAAATGAGGTGATTTAATAAAAATCGTACGAGTCGTTTTTAAGAAATTCGCAAAAAAAAAAGAAAAATGGCACGAATAAACTACTATTTCCGGTTGACCGATTTTGATGAAAATGTTTGTGTCGGGTCCGTCCGGTAGTAGTATTTAACTTATTCTGCTCACACACACACACACAGACCAATCGCTAAATCATGTTTTTTTGGGTTCAGGTGGTCTGAAAGCGTGTAGATCTGGTGAAAACTCGACGTCATTTGCAGGGTGGAAAGTAGAAATAAGTAGCTTTTCAGAGAGCCTGGCATGTTAATTAGCGAACCTTCCCACACATTTAGGAAGGCAATTGTAAACCACTTCACTCCTCTTTTTACTAAGTTTAGCTTCTTGGTGCTCAACCCAGCCTTTCGGCTGATTATGAACTAAACAACGAAAAACTGTTTTATTTTAATAAATTGTTGCAGTGAAATCATTTTAGTTTATTCGTTCACCTTAATTTGAATTTCACGTACGCCCTTAAACGTATCGAGAGTACACAGATAAACTTAAAGTAAACGGTGAAGTAGTACCGGGAAAACTGGATTAAATTCGTTGCGTTGTTGAAACCTTTACGGGAAATTGAGGTGGTGGAAATTCAAATAAGATTTGTTGTTAAGTGAATTGTGTGCCGAATGATAGGTCAATATATTTCTTTCTTTACAGTTTCATATACTGCTGTAGTATTATTATAACATTGGTATGAATTCAGAATTTGATAGTTATTGCGTGACTTGGCCCTTGCAACACAACTTTCCTTGTACTATTACCGATTTATGAAATTACTTGGGCATTGATTTCTTGTTTCTTTCGTATTATTGTTAACAACAATAAAAGTTGAAACTTTTACAGCTTGAAGAAAAGTTGTTTGTTTCTTTTATTATATTTTATTAGTTTTAAATTGTTAAGTTTTCTTTCTGTATTCCATTTATTTTATCATAATAGAAAAATTTAACAGAATATATAATCGAATAAATGGAATACAGATGGAAATAGCTTTTTTTTTTGTTTCGTTCTGGAAGATTTTGAAAGGTGTTCACAAGTTTTAATAACTGATATAGAAAGTTAAGGTTTCCGGTTTTGTAAACTTTTAATTATTAAAAGTTTTTAGCACGCTTTATTTTGTAATGGTAAGGGTAAATGTATTGTGGTTGCTGAAAATTTTTATGCTTGAATTTTAAACAGTTTTCGTTTTTTTTTAAATACCTGAAGCCAAGGGATTATTTCTCGTCCATTTTCGTTTCTCAACTTAAGGTTCTTGATTTATCAGTTGTTCTTTTAAATGTATTGCTCAAATTTTTACTTTCTCTTGCCTATAGGAATATATAGGAAGGAAAGTTTTGTTTTCATGTCGAGTTTTCACCGGATCTACTCGTTTTGAGACCCCCTGAACCCAAAAAAATGTTTTCAGCTATTGGTCTCTCTCTCTCTCTCTCTCCCTGTGTGTGTGTGAACAGAATATCTCAAGAACGGAACATCGTACGAACTTTAAACTTAAGTTACATACCACTACCTACCGGACGCCACACGAACATTTTTATCAAAATCGGTCAACCGGAAGTAGTAGTTTATTCGTGTAATTTTTCACTTTTGCGATTTTTTTTTCAAAACGGCTCCTACGATTTTTTTTAAAAGAGCCTGGTTTACTAAATTGTTTATGCTCTACAAGATAGGGTAGGCGCTATGTTAGCTAAAATTCTTGGTTAGGCGGTTTTTACGCAAAACAATTGTTTTTTTTTTAAGATTGCGGCTTTAATACGCATTTTAGCGCCAAAATGTATGTAATAAAAATTATAGAGAATTTAAAATCCTGCAACTTTTATTTCAAACACTTTTTTGTATAACGCTTAGTTTAGCGGTAATTAACATTTTCAATTTTTTCTCGCGAAAACATGGGAAAAATCAATTTTTTTAAGATTTCGGCCTTAGTATGCATTTTACGACAAAAGTGTATATAATAAACTTTACAGGAAATCACAAGATCTACATTTTTTATTTAGACCATTTTGCTCTACAGAGCCTAGTTTAGCGGGAAAGTGAGATTTTCCGTATTTTTAAGCCAAACTGAGGTTGATTTTCATATTGCGTCTTTCACTCATATTAGAAAATTAGGTTATGTTTATTGAGATTAGTTTTTTGTTTATTTTTAATGTTTTATTACTAATGTTAGGTTTATTGTTAATTACTTGTATTGGCAAGAGAAAGTCGTGTGAGTGTTTCACACCAGATTTTTCAATGCTAATATGCTCTTAAGGTATTTCTATTGTGTCTTGTAAACGTTTTTTATAAAAATAGGTGTATCGTTTGTCTTTAAAAGTTTATGCATTCATTCCGTTCTATACGTGAAAGTTTTATGGTAATAAGTTTGGGAAACATGTTAAGTTGAGAAGTAAACTTGATTGATAAAATTGTGAATGGAAAGTCTTTAAAAGTTTCCCCCTTGTTTTTTCCTTATCCAATTCGAAAAGTTATTTGTTCTGTATAATAAAGACTTTATGACCTAGTTATATTATGGTTGAAGCTTGTACTGCTCTTTGAAGTTCTTGAAATTGGCTTTTTTGTAATTTTACTCTCTTGATGATGTGGTTGTATTATTTATAGAGAATGAGAGAAAGTATTGCAGTAGTAACAACTTGTGTATACAGGGATTTTAACCGTCAGTTGAGGTTACCTGAAGTCAAAGATTGTGTTGTTGTTCGTTCAGGCTGAAACATTCGAATAATTCGACTACGCTGGCAAACGTTCTGATTGGTCTAAACACATGGAAAAGGAAAGCTCATCAACCGTGACGTGAAGGTGTCATCAGCCGAAGTTCTGATTGGTCTAAACACGTGGGAGAGGAAAGCTCATCAACCGTGACGTGAAGGTGTCATCAGCCGAAGTTCTGATTGGTCTAAACACGTGGGAGAGGAAAGCTCATCAACCGTGACGTAAAGGTGTCATCAGCCGGGAAAGCTCATCAACCGTGACGTGAAGGTGTCATCAGCCGGGAAAGCTCATCAACCGTGACGTGAAGGTGTCATCAGCCGAAGTTCTGATTGGTCTAAACACGTGGGAGAGGAAAGCTCATCAACCGTGACGTGAAGGTGTCATCAGCCGAAGTTCTGATTGGTCTAAACACGTGGGAGAGGAAAGCTCATCAACCGTGAAGTGAAGGTGTCATCAGCCGAAATGCTGGTTTGACCTTCTTAGACATGTAAAGCCTGCAAATAACACCTTCACTTCACGGTCGATGAGCTTTCCTCTCCCACGTGTTTAGATCAAACAGAATTTTTGCCAGCGTTGTCGAATTGTTTGAATGTTTCAGCCTGACACACATTACGCGTGGATGCGTACAAGAGCCGCAGTAGTTCACTCGTGTCTTGCATCCTGTACTGAACACATCGATTATAGAGCGCGTTAACAAGCAATATTTTATAATATAGTCAGCTGGTTGTACGTTCATAGGTTATATTTGTTGTTTAGGTCATTAGCCGAAAGGCTGGTTTAAACCTGTAGAGGTTCTACTAGTAAAACGAGGAGCGAGGTGGTTTACCATTGCCTTCGTCGCTGAGTGAAAAAGTATGCTTATCAGCATGCCGAACCCTTTGAAAAGCACATTTTTCCACTCTGCAAACGACATCTTCACTTAATTCACTACAGAGTCTGACTGTATAATGAAATTCATTACTTTCGGACGAGATAACTGATTTGTGTGTTTTACACCTTTGCCTCTTCTGTTCTTAAATGATTCAGTCATTTAATTGGCTGACCATGTGATAAAAAACAGAACTATTTATTTTAGCCCTGCGACTAACAGATTCAGGGAAAATATAGAGGACAAATAATCAGATTGTGGTTATAATGATTGTTATTGAAAGATAAAAAAAAAAATGGGTGACGAAATATATAACAGAGTTACGAGAGCAAGTGTTGGGTAGGGGGCAATGCATACATTGAGAGCTCAGCAGCCGTGAAAAATGGTGTAGTGTCTTTTACACCTCTACCTCTTCTCACATGCTTCAGTCATATAATTGGCTGACCGCGTGATAAAGGGAGAACTATTTTTTTGTAGCCCTGGAACTTGCAGATCGAGTGCAAATAATTTATCACTCCACCTGCCTGGTGTGGGCAACCAAAGATTATATCGGTTTTTTTTTTAATATAAAGAAAGGTGAAAAGAGTACAGTAAACAAATGGCTGCAAAAACGGTTTTCATAAGTTTCGTTTTACTTTCTCTTGTTTATATGAATATATAGGAAGGAAAGTATTGTTTTCATGTTGTGTTTTCGAAATTGAGTTTTCACCGGATCTACACGTTTTCAGACCCCCCTGAACCCAAAACCATGTTTTTAGCGATTGGTGTGTGTGTGTGTGTGTGTGTGTGTGTGTGTGTGAACAGAATATCTCAAGGACGGAACGTCCTACGAACTTGAACCTTGAAACTTAAGTTAGATACCACTAGAGGACCCGACACGAAGATTTCTGTCAAAATTGGTTAACCGGAGGTAGTAGTTTACCCGGGTCATTTCTCACGTTTTTGCGAGTTTCTCATAAACGGCTCCTACGATTTTTTTTAAAAATCGCCTCATGTACTAAATTGTTAATGCTCTTCAAGATAGGGTAGGCGCCATGTGTGCTGAAATTAGTGGGAGGTTGGTTTCTCGTGAAAAGTGTTTTTTTAAGTTTGCGACTTTAATATGCATTTAAGCGCAAAAATGTATCTTATAAAAGTTATAGAGAATTTGAAATTCTACAACTTTTATTTCAAATAATGTTGTGAATAACGCTTAGTTTAGCGGTAATTAGCGTTTTATGTTTTTTTCTCACGAAAATGTGTAAAATAAAATTGATTTTTTTAAATTTTGGCTTTATAATGCTTTTTACGACAAAAAAGTATTATCAAATTTATAGGAAATTAAAAGCTCTTTAAATTTTATTTACATCATTTTTCTGTACAGAGCCTAGTTTACCGTGAAAGAGTGATTTTCCGTATTTTTAAGCTGAGGTTAATTTTCACTATAGGTCTTTCACTCATGATTAAAATAACATTTTGTTTCTTGAAGTTACTTTTTTTTGTTTATATCTATTGTTTTATTAGTAATTTGGTTATATTGTTATTTATTTGCATTGGCAAGAAAAATTGTGTGAGTGTTTCACACTAGATTTTTTAAAGTTAATTTTGCGTTCACTTGTTCGAAATTTTTAGGCCTTATTCATGAAGACTAATAAAAGTTATTTATTTTTGGTTTACACTTTTATTTTACTTTTATGGGTACCGCACCGAAATCGGATTTGAAAAATCGAATGAAATGTTTAAATTTTTGAAATATTATCCGATAGAATTTGTTCGGTTTACCGCGTACCATATACTTCAATATTGTTGTAGAGAATGAAATCGTGAAGGTTTTGACGTGTCTAACCAGAGCCATCTGGTGGTGATTTTCACGGGCGTTAATTAATTAATTTCGGATCGTTTGAAGTACTAGGTGTAAGTGGCGTGGAATCGGTTGGAACGGAAATTGGAGGAGGATGATGGGGAGGCGTTGATTGAGTGAGATGGAATTAGTGTCGTTGTGCTCTGGGCAGTTTGGTCTACAGTGATATATATATATATATATATATATATATATATATATATATATATATATATATATATATGTATATATATATATATATAGTTGTTTATTATTAATGGCCGGGCGTTAGGTGACTAATAGGTTTTCATCCAGTACTAGTAGTAATGGTGGTGATTTCAGTTGTAGATCTGGTTTCCTGAGTTTGTGTAAGTGAGATAAGCGAATAAATCATCGTATTATTACGGTGATGGTCAACTCTAATCCATATACAAGGTCAAATGGATAAATGCGATGTTGTCATATATTTTTCTCAATAACAAGATGTAGGCTATAAGTTTGTTGGTGAATAATTTGTGAACTTGACGGATTGTTAACTCGAATAGAGTTTATCTGAAAGTCCCGTTTATTGAAAATTGGTATAACATTTTATTTGCTTTGTTTTTGATTCAAATTTAAATACAGTAGAGCGTCAGTTATCCGAAGTAATTTGGACCAGAGCAGTTCAGATAATCAAACATACGAGGTGTGGCTATTAAATAATGAGTCTGACGTTGTAAAAAAATTAATTTCAATTTAATACATAATCACTTATTGTCACTTTTCAATATACACTTCTTTTCTGTCCCTACAACGCTCCATGCGAATTTTCCATTGTTGGAAACGGTGCTGGAAGTCATCTTCTGTCAGCTCCTTCATGACACGTGCCGCTTTCTCTTTTACAGCTTTAACAGACTCAAATCTTGTCCCTTTTAATGCAGATTTCACCTTAGGGAATAGGTAGAAGATATAATAATAACATGTGTTGGAACGCGGTTTCTTACTTATGATCCGGAAACGAACGCCAATCCATGCACTGGAAGAGCCGAACTTCACCCACAGCCAAAAAAGCTCGAATGAGCAAGTCAAAATTTACAGCAATGATGATTATTATTTTTTATATCCATGGGATTGTGTACCTTGACTGGGTTCCTTAAGGACAAACAATAAATCAATATTAGTAGGTACTATCTTGGTAATTCCTGAACTGCGTCCACAAGCAAGGAAAAAACGCTTCAAAATGTGGAAGGACAAATTATGAGTTCTCCACCCAAGACAATGCGCCAGCTCATTCCGCGTTTTCTGTCAAAAGGTTCCTAGCCAAATACAGCATCTCATTGTTAGAATATTTACTTTATTCTCCAGATCTTGCACTATGTGACTTCTGCCTGTTCGCTAAGGGGAAATCTCCATTAACAGGGACACGATTTGAGTCTCTGGAAGCTGTAAAAGAGAAAGCGGCACTTTCCTGAAGGAGCTGAGAGATGATGACTTGTAGCACTTTTTCCAACAATGGAAAATTCACATGGAGCGTTGTAGGGATAGACAAGGAGTGTATATTGAAGGTGACAATAAGTGATTATGTATTAAATAAAAATAAAATTTTTTACGACGTTAGTCCCGTTATTTAATAGCCACGCCTCGTGTGCTAAATTCTAATTTGAAAAAAAAAAATATATATAACTAAATATTTAATAGGTTAATAAAGGACTATTATACAGGAACCCCAGACAGGGAAGCCGATATTATAAAGGACGCTCTAACGGGGACTTTCTCCAAGGTCAAACTAAGACAGGAAATCTCAAAACCATTCGAGATTAAAACGGGAGTGAGACAGGGGGACGGACTCTCCCCTATACTCTTCAACTGCGTGCTGGAACAAATAGTTAGGGACTGGAGAAAGCGGATGCGGGAGGCGGCAATAGAGCCAATATATCTAGGATATAAGAAACAGGGACTCACAATAGATTGCCTGGCTTTCGCGGACGACTTCGCCATAATAACCGACACTCTGGAGGAGGCAGCACAGGCGGTTAACCTACTGGAGGAAGTGGCCAACACAGTGGGTTTATATATATCGGCAGAAAAAACAAAGTTCATAACAAGCCACAAAACACAAGAGGATATCGAGACTAACATAGGAACATTGCAACAGGTCGAATCGTTTAAGTATCTGGGAGAACACATCCACACAAACGGTTTGGATCAGCCCGGGATAGAGGAAAGAATACGGAAGATGTGGAACGCATTTAGGACAACACGAAGCGTATACAGCAAGAAGTGCATCTCCAAAAATGCTAAGAAGCGACACTATCACACGGTAATCCAACCCGAAGCACTGTACGCCAGTGAAACGCTGCTTCTCAATAGGGGCCTCAGGAAGATTGAGGGATTGGACAGGAAGATAATGGGGGGCAGGATGACCACGGAGGGATGGAGACTGCAGCACAACCAAGACGTGTATAAATTCTCAGAGAGCATCGTCTCACGGATGAGGAAGCGCAGACTGGTATTCTTTGGGCATCTCAGCAGGATGAGTAACAATAGATTGGTCAAACAGGTATTCGACTTTGTGAACCGGGGAAAGAAGAACTACACATGGGCCAAGGAAACTAAACTGGATCTGGAACAGATAGGATTAACACCGCGAGACACACAGGACAGAGAGCACTATAGAGCAGTGATAAGGGCATCTGGGGCGATCGAAAGCAGGAGGATGCGCCGGGGAAATGGCGGCGAATGGTCAGAGGAAAGGAGACACCAACAAAGCGCGAGAATGAAGGCGTTATGGGCCGAACGCAAGGGAAGCTGGCAAATACAGTAGGCCAGAGGAACAACTTGGTAACGTGATCCATAGCAGGTAAATTCGTGAACAAAAAAAAAGGACTATTATAAGCGGTTATAAAAAAAAAAAAAACAATCGAAGAGTGACCCACAATCATTAGTCAAGGGTAATTGTACCGTAGGTAGAAACATTGGTTTCTACCAATGTTTACGGTATTAATTTTCAATAGTATTTTAAGTTTTTGAGTAAATATATTTTCCTCAGAAGCTAAATTCCTAAACTAAATTAGAAGCTAAATTAGAAGCTAAACCGAATACTTGGTTATAGGGGAAGAGTCCAATGATCTTCAAGTCGACAACAAAATTATCAAGAGCACAAAGGAATTCAAGTACTTGGGGACCTACATATCATCAGACGGTTCAACTAGGAAGGATGTTAAAAATAGGATTGTGCAAGGGAGAATAGCAATCCGGAAATTGAACCCGATTTTATGGTCTGCAAAAATGCACATGAATACAAAAGTCCAGTTGTACCACACTATTGTGGAGCCAATAACAACTTATGGGGCAGAGTGCTGGCAAATAACATCAAAAATAGACAGCCAGCTTAAAGCAATTGAAATGGACTTTCTGCGCCGTTCATGTAGAGTGTCCAGGTTGGACCATATCCGTAATGGCGACATCAGGAAGAGAGCTCATGTAGAAGATACCATTGTGGATAGGATAGAGAGACGACAACTGATATGGTATGGTCATGTGCAGAGAATGGGTGATGAGAGGTGGCCAAAAAGAATGTTGTCTTATGTCCCAACCAACAGAAGGAAGAAAGGTAGACCAAGGAAAACGTGGAAAAAGGGAATACAGGAAGCCATGAGGGAGAGAGGGATGGATGAGGGTGATTGGGAGGATAGAGGAGAGTGGAGATTGAAGTGCGGGAAGCGGCGCCGGCCGTAGGAACCCCGGAAAAAAAAAAAAAAAAAAAAAAAAGCTAAATTCACTAATATAGTCTCCAATCGAAGAAAAAGTCAACTTTTATTTCTAAGTTCTTTATTGACTATTCGTTAGTTATTTTGCGTCGTCTGCAACTGGGGTTTGGCCGGCCCGTTGGCGTAGTGGTTAGCGCAACCGGCTTCTACGCCGGGGTCCCGGGTTGGATTCCCGGTCAGGTCTGACATCTTTTCATCACTTTTTTTCTTTATCCACCGTCTGCATTAGCAGAAATTGCAGAAGTCTGACGTAAAACAAAAAAAAAATGCAACTTGGAAATCTAGTTATATACAAGTTTTAGAACTATTCAAGTTATTCGTTACGACAGTTATTTGGGTTGCTGTTCTATAATTAACTCTGAATAAGTACATTATCGGTTTGGAGCGTTTCAAACGAAAGTTATGAAGCTGTTAACGGAGAGGAAAACTACACATAAATTGATACACAAAGTTATTGGATTTGTCGTTCGCTTATTTTTTTTTTGTTAGGTGTGAGGAATTGTTGTCTGTGTGAACAAAGAACAACTGAAGTCGGGAGGTGTATAGATTTCAAGAGACCTACATTTCCTTTATCTATGTTGGGTGATCAAAAACGCAAACGACGGATAGGTGTGGAGGAAGAAGAAAATCGCGTGTCCACCGCCGCCCAGAAACTCATTTCGATTCCTTTAGACACCCGGTGCCCGAAAAGTTGTTATTCGAACGTTCGTTTAGATATTTTCTTGATTGATTTTTAAATGATAATCGTTCCAATGCGGAATTTTTACTTTCTCTTGTCTATATCTCGGGATATACATATAATTAGCCGGCCACAGACGTAAAGATTTATCGGCAAACTTGCGTACGTTCCTGAATAACTGTGTGTTAATGGCTCTCGCAATGCGGCGGATTTGACTGTTAAAGATATCTGAGCGGTTAAAACCGTGGAAAAATTTGTCATAAATGTTGGCGAGAGTGTCGCACCACCACGCGCAAAGCTGTACGCAAGTCTGTTCGGTTGGGTTGCACAGTAACAAGAAAAAGTCACCATGAGTATAGATACGCTTTTGGCGAGCCGTGAATAATTAAGTAATTTATTTGAAATTTATAAAGATCTTTCGGCTTTATGTAAGTGAAATCAAAGGACTACGTTAAGAAAAACTTAATTAATGTAGGGTATGATGCGCTTGTTGAATTTTGTAAAAGTTTTTACCCAGAAGCTGATAAAAATTTCGTCACAAAAAAAATTCAGAATATGAGAGGTTGTTTTTGGAAAAAACTCCAGCCTTAATGTTGCTGTTAAACGTTCCTCAGGGGTAATTACTTTTCTCATAATTTTATCTTTCTTTGTAAGACTTATTTCTCAGCAGCGATAGCAAAAAATCAAAAGTGTTTGCATCCATTCGTACATAATTTCGAAAATCGTCTGGCTCATTAGCTTTGTCTTAATTCTTTTGGTAGCATCATGTGGCCAATACGATTTCTCATATTTAACCAGTTTTTAACGCACTTCATGACCGTTCTCTTGGTGCGTTTTCAGTAAAATGCATATCCAGCATAGCGTAACATAAAGCTTGTTTCTTTCTAGGTCTAAGCATATTAAGAAAACACTAGTACATTTTCACCGCATAAAACAAGACGATATTAACCGTGCAACTTATCTTTTGGATTAATGGTTTGCCCAACAGTCCAAGGACTTGGCAAATTCGCGGATTTACGCGCAGTTTTCGCCCATCAACGAGCGGTTAAGTTTGTACAGATATGGCCGCACGAACTTGATCGTGGGTTTCTTGATTCACTAGTTAGTGGAGTGCCACGGGTTTGGATTGTCGCGATGTCCGTCCAGACTTAACCGCGCCGAGTTATTAGCAGACTTACCTTTATATGTTAAAGTGTGTCAAAATTTAATCCGTACAAACTTAACTCTTCAGATTTAACCGTAGTGGTTAAGTCGGGTGATAAATCTCTACGTCTGTGGCCAGCTTGAAAATTAATTTTTACAGGTAATTTTTTTTTTGATAACATTGAAATTTGGTCGGCAATGGGAAGCCTACGCGTGTAAGTTTTCTAAATAAGGGCTGCCACTTTTTGTCCACCCTTATTCAAATTAAATGGCACTTTCGATCAAACTTTTAAATATTATTTCGACACTGAAGGTGTTCAATGTGTCTCCCATTTCTGTCTGTATTTGTCAATTGTTTTTGAGAGAGGGGGTTGAAATTTAAATACGCCCGGATTTTTTGTTCTTAATTCATCAAACTACACCCGTGAATTCTTCTTACGCACTTCATTACCGTATAGATAATAGATGTAGGCTATTAAGAGATACTCATAAATATAGAGAACAATATTTAAGTTCGGCCGCATTGGCGCAGTTGGTAACGTGCTCGCCTCTCATCATGCGGTCCTGGGTTCGAATCCCACTCAGGCATGGCATATTTTCATACGTTAGAAAAAATCATTTCATCCTCCATTGTATATAGTTACACCCCAACGTCGTCGCTAATGACCGTTGCAGTTGATGCGACGTTAAATAAATGAATTAAAATAAAATAAATAAATAAATATTTAAGTAACAACGTGATGGTATTTCAGATGTAAACTTAAGAAAATTCAAGTTCCAATAGGAATTCGTTGAAAACATTAAAAAAATAATAATACAAGGATGATCATTATCGTAGTCTAAGTTGATTGAAACAATTTTTTTATGCAATGCATTTTCATTGTTTTCGGTCACCCGGTTATTAAGAAAATCTCCCAGTGTTACTTTTCTTATTATATTGCAACGGTATGCGTGGTCGGTGAAATAAAAACTTGTGAACTCTTGAACAGCGAATGAATGTCTGTGAAGTAGAAAATATAGTTGAAAAGTTACACGCATCCAACTTTCTTCCTCTGCGAGATAATATAACACGCACTATCATGAAAAGTTACAACTTGTACAAGTTCAGCTGGCATTATTATTTTTGTTTGGTTACTTGTTAATTCACAATATTACAGGTGGCCGGTTAGTGGTTTAGTGGTCAGCTTAACTGATATTTACGCCGGGGTCTCGGGTTCGATTGCTGGTCAGGCAGACAGACACAAAGCGTCAGTTACAGGGAGAACTTTTCTAGTGTTTAGTTGATGCGTGCCGATAGCCGTTTATAGTTTCTTTTACCCTGTATAAAATATCATCATCATCATCATCATCATTTGTCAAGGATTAGGCTGATTGGCCTGTTCCGGCATCAATCTCTTTTCAGGTCTTCCCAAGCCTCACTTCCCTCTAGGTTTATATTTCTATGCTCGCAGTGGAAGTCTGTGTTCTGGCATGCGAAGTAAATGGTTGGACCAGTTTCTCTTATATATTCTTAACGTTTCCAACAGTGATTGAACATTTCACTCGGCGCGGTTAGCTTCGTTACGTAATCTATCTAACCGGGTACAACCTTTGATTGACTCTCCGCAAAAATCTCATTTAAGCAGCCCGAATATGAGATTCTCTCCTCTGTATTGCCACCCAAATTTCACTCTCATATGTAATGAGTGGTAGAGCAATTGCTCTGTAAAATTTCATTTGGGTGTCTTTTCTCGTTTTCTCTCCTATTGTCCTGCGAATAGTACCGCATACAGAGCTGAATTTTGCCAGTTTTTATTAGAAAATTTGTATAAAATATAGGGAAGGAAGTATTGTTGTCATGTAAACATTTTTGGAAATCGAATTTTCACCGGCAATACATTTTTTGGTCCCCTAGCCCCCCCAAAAAAAAAAATTTACTTGATAGTTGTGAGTGTGTGTGTGTGTGTACAAAATTAAAGCTTTTGGACCTGGCATGAAAATTTTTATCAAAATAGGTCAATTCGAAGTGGTAGTTTATTTTCGTTGAATTTTTCACTTTCTCAAATTTTTTTGTAATAGAGCTCCGTTTTTCATTAAAATCACCTTAGTAACTACTTTTTGTGCTTTACAAGTTAGAGTACGCCGCGGCATGTCTGCTGTAATTCGCGGGGGCTGTATTCTCGTGGTAAAATAAGTTAATTTTTGACTCGTGGATCCTTACTATCAATCTTAAGAAAAAGCGTACTATACAGAATAATCAAAGTTATAAATAAGAATTTAAGAATAAATAAATAAGAATTTAAGAAACTGACCACTTTAATTTCTGGCGATTTCTTTTTTCTACAATGTGTTTTATAGTTTAGCGTCATTTAGTGATTCTAAATAGGCTTAACACTGTAAATAGTGTTTACTCATAATTAAACGTTAGTTATGTTTTTTTTCATGGTTTACATTGTCAAGAGAAAGTTGTGTGAATGTTGCGCACCCAATTATTGTTGTTGTTGTTTAGGTCAGCAGCCAAAAGGCTGGTTTGAACTTGTAGTGGTATTACTGAGTAAAACTAATAATGAGGTGGTTTAACATTGCCTTCCTCACTGAGTCGAAAATATGCTTATCAGACCCTTCGAAAAGCATCTCTATTTTACCCTACAAATGACACCTTCACTTTATTCACTACAAGATCTGGCTGTATAATGAAATTCATTATTTTCAGAGGAGATAACTCTGATTAGTGTCACAGTACACCTCTACCTCTTCTGTTCTTAAATTATTCAGTCATTTAATTGGCTGACGATGTGATAAGAATCACAACTATTTTTTTTTTTTAGCCCTGGAACTAATAATAGATCGAGTGTAAATATTTCAATACTCCACCACCCTATTATCAGCTATTGTAGTTTATAATTTGTAGGATCCTTTATTTTTGAATCGTATGTACATCTATCTGGTCGTCATGTACCATTTGGAGTTGGACAAGTTTTATGGTTGTAGGAAACGCAACATCGCTATGTGGGTCTGTGTGTCGCCCAACACCATATATGGTAAACGGTCTTATATAATTCACCGTATTTCGTTTCCACTTGGAGAAAAATGAAGAACGCGATTATCGTGTGAGTGTGTGTGTGTGTGTGTGTGTGTGTGCGTCTCTCTGTTTTAGTGATGAATTAGACACACATTTACAGATAAACAAATACACGCGCACATATTCCTTTTTTTTAAATAAAAAAAGGCTAAAGCAAGACCTTAAGTGGGCGTAGCTTGAGACAATCGGATTTATTGTTTGTTTTTTCTTCAGGTGACTGTTCGGAATGATTGAATCCACTTATTATATTTTGTGTAGCTATACCGGGTGTCCATTAAGTCTGGAAACGGCTGAATTACAGAAAAGTGATCGTGACTAGGTGACCAGAATGACTTTAATTGCTTGTTGCACCAAAAAAAACTATTCTGGATGATATTTGAAATTTTTGTCCGGGAATTCTGATTCGTAATGCTGTAACTAGTTTTTACGCACGTACATCATATTGTCAATAAGTAGGAGGAGGCCATTTTGAACAACTATTCTGAGTCAAGAAACATTTGGTAATTTTATTTTCAATTATGTAACTCATTTTCACAGTTAGTTCCTTATAAACACTAACATTTACAAAAATAACAATACCTAAGTATTAACTGGTAACAAATTACAAATACTGTAGTTTTATAATGCAATAAATCAGCCGTTAAATTGTTTTTCCGTATTTCTTAATGACAATAATTTCCTATTTATGAACGAGTGGAGATATTAAAAAACTTATTATTTTCAATAATCTTATGTGTAGTCGTTCATTTGCTACCTAAATTGTCTATGTAGGCTCAAAAACGGAGGAGGGAGGAATGGCCGTTCTGCCCCGATCTGGATAGTTGAATGGTAATATCTCAAAAACGAAAAAAGATATCGATTTCCGGTTTCCGCCATTGAATTTATTTTGAAATTTTAGATCGAAATCATGTATCATGTGACCATCATCCTATTTAAATTGAGAAAGTTAAATCCAATATGGCGGATCCAAGATGGCGGACAAAAATTTCAAATATCATCCAGAATAGTTTTTTGATGCAACAAGCAATTAAAAGTCATTCTGGTCACCTAGTCACGATCACTTTTCTGTAATTCAGCCGTTTCCAGACTTAATGGACACCCGGTATAATAGCGTAGTAAGTGTAGAATGCGTATTATTCGTGAAAAATCGATACTTTCCTTAATTCCATTAATATTTGTTCGGTGAACCCTACAAGCCAAAAAAGGAATCTGTTTGTTCATTGTAACTTTATTCCTTTTTGTCGCCGTGTTTAAAAAAAGCGTAAATATTTCAGTGGGTAATTGTTTTACTCTGACAACACTAGGTATTTCCTGTGAGCGTATTACATTTTATCGTTATATACACCCGGATTCTGTGGTGAAAGAAGTGAAGTATAATTTGGGTGGAAAGTGCATGGTTTTTGCAGAGTATCTCGCATGCTGTTATGCATGCTTTTCCACTTAGTGAGGAAGGCACGGTAAACTACTTAACTTTTAGTTTCATATAGTAGAGGTTTGGGCCTCTAGAGGTTCAAAGTAGCCTTTCGGCTGATCACCTAACCAAAATACAAATACTATGGACTAATAAATATTTTTTTTATATTTTATGAATCAGCGAAAATTATTGTAATTTATTAATTTTGTTTGCAACAAAATCAGAGCAGTTTACCCGGGAACTGTAAGTGACGTAAATTAAGTTTTACGTCGTTTATAAAATTAAAAGCTATATAAAATAAATCTGTTTGATCAATAGATTTAATAAAAAAAGAAGAAAACCCCATACACCAGGCGTTCCACTTTTTGAAAAATCTGTTTTTGTCACTACACCCCACAACAAACCAGTCTATAAAAGGCGGAACGCTAACAAGACAGCCATGATCGGTAATTAGCGATTTTCTGCTTTTTTCTCTCTCGAAAACGTGTGAAAAATCCATTTATTTAAGATTTTGGCCTTAGTAGGCCTATGTATTTTACGACATAAGTTTATGTAATCAAATTTATAAGAAATTTAAACATCTACAACTTTTATTTAGAGCATTTTTCTCTACAGAGCCTAGTTTAGCGTGAAAGAGTGATTTTGCGTATTTTTAAGCCAAACTGAAGTTGATTTTCATTTTGCGTCTTTCATTCATGATTAAAATTAGGTTATGTTTATTGAGGTTAGTTTTTTGTTTATTTCCAGTGTTTTATTACTAATGTTAGGTTATATTGTTAATTATTTGCATTGGCAAGAGAAAGTTGTGTGTGTTTCACATCAGATTTTATCGTTGTATACACGGATCTGGTGGTGATAGAAGTTGAAAAGTCATTTGCAGGGTGGAAAGTGCTTGGTTTTTAAAGGGTCTGTGGCATGCTGATAAGCATACTTTTCTACTCGGTGAGGAAAGCTCGGTAAACCATTTTAATTTTTGTTTTACATAGTAAAACCTCTAGATATTCAAAGCAGCCTTTCGGCTGATCACCTAAACAAAATACAAATTAGATTATAAATCTTTTTTTATATTTTGTGAATCAGCGAAAATTATTGCAATTTATTAATTTTGTTTGCGAAAAAATCAGAGCAGTTTACCCGGGAACTGTGTAAGTGACATAAATTAAGTTTTACGTCGTTTATAAAATTAAAAGCGATAAAATAAATCTGTTTGATCAATAGATTTAATAAAAAAAAGAAGAAAACCCCCATACACCAGGCGTTCCACTTTTTGAAAAATCTGTTTTTGTCACCACACCCCACTACGAGTCAGTCCATAAAAGACGGAACGCAAACAAGACAGCCTTGATGGTTCGTACTTTGAAAAGATGATTGACGATTTATTTGTGCCCGACACAACTTTCTCCTCCTCCCTCTTATTGGCCGCTCAAATTTTAAACTGATCGACTTTGATTGATTGAAAGTGTTGTACTAAACAAAAGCGCCGTTCATTGGACGAACGTACCCTCCCCCCCTTCGATTGATTTTCAAGCAACATTGTCT
The DNA here is from genome assembly GCA_035578175.1 of Catonia carolina. NCBI lineage: Eukaryota > Metazoa > Arthropoda > Insecta > Hemiptera > Achilidae > Catonia > Catonia carolina. Next base: position 1,312,804 of record JAQMRL010000017.1, on the reverse strand, counting down.
ATCGTTCAACCGATCGTCTCATGATAATTATTGACACAATTTCCACACAAACTTTTTAAAAATGTAAACAAAGGCGGCCGGGAAATTTCGTTGACAAAGTTTCTTTTATCCCTATTATTTTATCTTAACGTTCGTTACGCTGTGATTTTTCATCGGCGATAATTACAAGGCTAACTTTATTATATCATTATTACGTTGTATTAATATAATGTAAAATATGAATACATTATTATCAAAGACTTTTCATTGACAAAGAGAAAGTTTTTTTCCAGGAATGAATCGGCACATTATGTTGTTGTTGTTTAAATTGTCGTGCTGGTTTTAGTTTCTAGAGCAGTGATTCTCTATCTTCGCCGGCCGCATTGGCGAAGTTGGTAACGTGCTCGCCTCTCATCATGCGGTCTTGGGTTCGAATCCCATTCAGGCACAGCATTTTTTCATACGTTACAAAAAAATCATTTCATCATTCACCGTCTGCATTAGCAGCAGTAATTGCAGAACATTGACAAAGAGAAAGTTTTTTTCCAGGAATGAATCTGCACATTATGTTGTTGTTGTTTAAATTGTCGTGCTGGTTTTAGTTTCTAGAGCAGTGATTCTCTATCTTCGCCGGCCGCATTGGCGAAGTTGGTAACGTGCTCGCCTCTCATCATGCGGTCTTGGGTTCGAATCCCATTCAGGCACGGGATTTTTTCATACGTTACAAAAAAATCATTTCATCATTCACCGTCTGCATTAGCAGCAGTAATTGCAGAACAGTCGGACGTTAAACAAAAAAAAAATTATTTTTTCTCCGAGACCTCCAAATATATATTTTTTTTTTTTTAGCTTTTATTTGTTATCGGGAACTGTACTTTTTTGACAACTACCCAATTTGATCGCTGCTTTTGCTGTATTTTTGACGTAAATTAGCCATGAGTTTGAACAGAGACCCCCAGTAGAGTTTGTTCATGGATGGCTGTCAGTTGGTCACCATACAAAGTCGTTTGCCCAACCGCTGTTACTTAACAAATAATAGCGACTTACTACCAGCTGACTGACTGGGCTGGCCCGAAGGCTCCCCAAATATTAAAAATTAAAAAAATTAATATTTCGCGATCCCTCCCCCTTCCTTAATAATAGTAATAATGACCGTAATTGCTACAATATAACGGGTGGCGCACATAAAAGTAGCCCCATAACTTAGCCGAGATTGTATATTGTTTATGCTGTGTCAATGGTAATGGTAATGGTTTTCTGGCATTTCTCCCACCACCTCCCCTCCAATTGGTCGCCGGATGGCATAGACCTGGAGGCCGTTCCTAAGAACTCTTAATAAACGTTGTGACGGCGACAGTCACCTTGAATTCAAATAAGAACAAGTTATGGAAATTAAAAGTATTCGAGGGCGAGTCGGAGCCAGGTCGCCAGACCTGGGGAGTGTGTATCAATACTCGCCCTCTTGTCATTTGCCTCTTCGAGCTCAAGGCTCGCGTCAGAAACATTTGGGTCCTAACAGTCAGGTAGAATGTCGAAGAATTAAAATAACTAATAATAAAATATCAGTTAGGACCTAGTCGCCTTAAAATGCGCCAGAAGTGTTTGTTCACCATTGTAAATTTTGACTTCAGTGTCGAACGCCGGTTGCAGGGATACAACCCTTAGTTATGCTACATGACGACGGTAGAACGTAGCTACCTCGTCAAGGAACCCCCACACCGCCCGGGCATGCACCTCGCGGTACAAACTCGAACGTTCCGTGAGAGGCCAATTTTCCCCTTGACCTTGAAGCTCCAGGGCCAGTCGTCGTCTGGGCCCCCCAAGAGCGGGGCAATCATACAGCAAGTGTGTATTAGATTGGACCTCCCCACAGACGCAAGAATCATCAGCCAGCAGGCGGAACCGCTTTAAATAAGCTGCAAACTCAAGGAAAATTTCCCCCATTTTCCCCTTACCGTGTACAACCTGCATGTTTAACCAGATTTTTGATCAATTTATTAGTAATCGATTAGCACCGCACGAAATTACATATTGTTTTTTTCCAACAAGACGGGGTGACTTTGTCACACATCTCGCAGATCACTGGCTCGTGTCCGTAGTGTTTTTACCGATGGGAGGACTATCTCTTTAGGCTTATGGCCACCGCGATCACCGGATTTGTCTCCTTGTGTTTACTACTTATGGGGAAATTTAAAGAATAAAGTATAGGCTAGACTACGCCAGCAATCCAAAATCCGTTGAAGAACTAAAGATCTCGATCACGAACGTCATACGCACCATTACAGCTCCTGAACTCCAGTCTTTATTTCAGAATATGGTAGGCTACGCCGCGCTATCTTATCTGTACAAGCTGACGGTGATCACTTTCAACATATCTTGTAATAACGTAACAATACGAGGCGTATTTTTAAAGTAAGTACCGTTTGAAAATAAAAAAAAAATAAAAGGAAATTTGCAAAAACTAATTTTATTTTCGGAATCTACATACTTTTATCTATTTTTCTACATAGTTTCCAAGTTTTTGTAAACACTTATCATATCGCACAACTAAATTTTGGAAACCTTCTTCATAAAAACTTGCCGCCTGCTGTGATTTGACCTTTGGCTTTGACCTTTACGGGAGAGTGCGTGTGTCTCCAATCCATGCTTTGTTGTTTCGATTCGGGAGTGAAATGCGAAATCCACGTTTCGTCTCCAGTTACGATCCGACTCAGCATATCGTCACCGTTTTCGTCATAACGTGTCAGAAAATTCAAGGAACTGTCGAGTCTTTTGAACTCTCTCGAGCGGCCTCACACTGCCGCTCAGACCCGAGCTGCATTAGACTCTTTTGGCTGGGAAGTTTTGGACCACCCACCCTACAGCCCTGACCTTGCGCCGAGCGACTTTCATCTCTTCCGTCATCTGAAACATCACTTGGGCGGCAGCCGTTATGACGATGACGACGAATTGAAAACGGCCGTGAATTCTTGGTTATCACAGCAGGCGGCAAGTTTTTATGAAGAAGGTTTCCAAAATTTAGTTGTGCGATATGATAAGTGTTTACAAAAACTTGGAAACTATGTAGAAAAATAGATAAAAGTATGTAGATTCCGAAAATAAAATTAGTTTTTTGCAAATTTCCTTTTATTTTTTTTTTATTTTCAAACGGTACTTACTTTAAAAATACGCCTCGTATTAGGCTATTGAATAAAATAATGAAAAAAATTATTGGTATTTGTAAATAAACAGATTTCATTTCAATTGTGTTGCACTTTATTTACGGGGCTACTTTTATGTGCGCCGCCCGTTATATTTAGTTACGTAACGGACTTTTATCAGAATACATTAAATGGAAATAAATGTGATTGACCTCTCGCCGCCATGCCTTATGAAACCGTGTATAAAGCGTACGATATAATTAAGGAAGAGCATCATGTCTGCCCTTAATGGTATGAGGAGGAACCGTAACCTGTCGTCCTGTTTATAGGGCGGTAAAGGGCGAACAGGAACTTAAAAAGGGAGGTGGTAAAAGTTTAACCTAACGCCCTTTCTCTTACTTAACTTAATAGCTAAATCAATAACCCTTCAGTCTGGTTGCCAAGAAATGTATTTCCACGTCAACAAAATAGCTAACATACGTTCAAAATTCACAACTTACTGTCATATAAATTTCTCCCCGGCGCGGCATACCACAATATTTTTCTTGCAAATATACAAATAAATGTTATCCATTTTCATACTCTCGCGTTCACGTGAATAACGTTTCTAAGAACGTTGTGTTTTTATTAAAAAATTTGTTTCGAAAACCTGTGGACATGTGGCCCGAATATATACCGTTAATTTTAAGGAACGTTGAATGGGTTTCGTTTCTAATTTTTGTGTACCGGTTTTGGTAAGATCATAAAGGTTTCATAATATTATGTAACCACTAGCTAAAGTACCCGTTCTTCGAACGGTTTTCTTGGTGCCGTGGACGGTCGGTTGGGGTACCTAGTTCGATCCCTGTCAGGTCTGATATTCTTTAACTATTCATTGTTTTCTACCGTCTTTCAACGTCAGCATTATTATTTATGAAAAAAAATAGTCTTCTTCTTCTTCTTACTATCAAGGATTAGGCATAAACCTGTTCGGAACTCAAAAACATCCTGCGTGTCTACAGAAACACGAGACATTCCAACCCGTACATCTCGACTACTGCCATCTTCTTGGAGGTCTTCCCACTTCCCTTCTTCCAACTGGAACATATTCCGTCACTTTGAGAGGTATTCTCTCCTCTGGCATCCGTTCCAAATGTTGCCTCCATTGATTCCGGTACTCCGCCACTTTTTCATTCAAGCTAAATACACCCAACTCTGATCTGATTTCTTCGTTATGTATTAGATCCAGCCTCGAGCAGCCCTTCACTTTTCTTAAAAACCTCATTTCAGCTGCTTGGATCCTACTTTTTTGGCGTTTTGTGGGAACCGATGACTCGCTTCCATAAAGAAGGACTGGGGCTGCCATTACCTTGTAGAACTTCACTACTGTCTCTATTCTAGCTCTATTACACAGTGTCCTGTTAACTGTACCACAAATAGCTTGAAATTTATTTATTTTATTTTCGACTTCCAAGTCCGAATCAATGCTCACATCGCAGCCCAGATAATTATAGGGAGACATTTGATCTAATACCTACTACATTGTCTAACACAATCTTCGAACGAGTGGGTCACTTCCCTCTGAATGCCATAACCTTTGATTTAGCAACCGAAACTCGTAAATTATACTTTTTGCATAAATCATTTAAAACATATAGGTACAGCTCTTTGAAGCTCATCTTTACTCTCCTGTATGATCCGCATGTCATCCGCAAATAGCAATGCATTGAGGTAATTGTCAGTACATATTCTAACTCCAGGACTAACCACACTTTTCCACTTTTTAAAAACAAATAAAAATACTCGTAGTTGAACGTAAAATAAAAGCGAGATCTCGGTGTTTTTAAATTAAGATATGCAGCGCTTTATTATTTTCATAATAAATGAAAGGTAAATCACAATAGGAACACACCACGATTGTGACCACTAAACAGAGGCCTACGTGCTGGTAAAACCCGTATTCATTCAGTCAGTTACCTACCTACTCATTTTATCAGTACCCTATACACCTTTTCTCGGTCACATTGTCAAAAATGAATCAGTCGTCTTAATAGTGATCAGTGGTCACAATCGTGGTGTGTTCCTATTGTGATTTACCTTTCATTTATTATGAAAATAATAAAGCGCTGCATATCTTAATTTAATAACACCGAGATCTCGCTTTTATTTTACGTTCAACTATTTGTTTTTCATAAATAATAATGCTGACGTTGAAAGGAGGTACATAACAATGACTGGTTAAAGAATATCAGACCTGACAGGATCGAACACGGTACCCCAGCCGACCGTCTACGGCACCAAGGAGACATTTCGCCGAAAGGGCACTTTAGCTAGTATATATATTTTTTAGTGTATATAATTTTTCCCCTGAAATTGAATTGAACCGATATTTGTTTATATTTTCTTTGGTAAAAACAGGTCGGTTTCTTATACTCAGGCTTACAAGTAAGGGTTTTTACTTTCTCTTGCCTATATGAATATATAGGAAGGAAAGTATTGTTTTCATGTCGATTTTTCGAAATCGAGTTTTCACCGGATCTATACGTTTTCAGACCCCCTGAACCCAAAAAACATGTTTTTAGCGATTGGTCTGTATGTGTGTGTGTGTGTGTGTGTGTGTGTCTGTGTGTGTGTCTGTGTGTGAACAGAATATCTCAAGAACGGAACATCGTACGAACTTGAAACTTGAAACTTAAGTTACATACCACTACCGGACGCGACACGAACATTTTCATCAAAATCGGTCAACCGGAAGTAGTAGTAACTTAGTTTATTCGTATAATTTTTCAGTTTTTTGCGATTTTCTCAAAAACTGGTCCTACGATTTTTTTTAAAATCGCCTATTTTACTCAATTTTTGATTCTCTACAAGATAGGGTAGGCGCCATGTTTGCTGAAATTCTCGGTGAGGCTGTTTTCACGTAAAAACGTTGTTTTTTTAAGATTACGGCTTTAATATAAATTTTAGCGCAAAAACTTATATAATAAAAGTTGTAGAGAATTTAAAAACCTACAACTTCTGTTTCAAACATTTTTTTGTATGACGCTTAGTTTAGCAGTAATTAGCAATTTTCTGATTTTTTCTCACGAAAACGTGTGAAAAATCGATTTTTTAAAGATTTTGGCCTTAGTATGCATTTTACGACAAAAGTGTATATAACCAAATTTATAAAAAATTAAAAGATCTACAACTTTTATTAAGAGCATTTTTCTCTAAAGAGCCTAGTTTAGAGAGAAAGAGTGATTTTCCGTATTTTTAAACCAAACTGAGTTCGAATTTCATTTTGCGTGTTTCACTCATGATTGAAATATGGTTATATTTTTGAGATTAGTTGTTTGTTTATTTCTAATGTTTTATTACTAATGTTAGGTTTATTGTTAATTATTTATATTGGCAAGAGAAAGTTGTGTGAGTGTTTCACACCAGATTTTTTTAAATACATTCTGCAACTTTCGTGAGCAAGAAAATGGGATTTCCGTAGCATCAAATTTGGTTATGAAATCATTTGTTCCGTTTGTCGTCAGTTTTTTTTTTGTTTTTTGTTTGTTTTTTTTTTTACAGAGGTGGTTATAGTCTTGAGGAACGGAGAGAGCACTTTGATAATTAAAGGTGAAAAGAGACTCTGGTTGTGCGCGCGTCTTTTAAATAATTCCGTAGTCTGAGCCATTAGATCTGATTAAACGGGAGGCGTGAGAGAATTAAAGTTTCCAGTTGGATAGGGTACTCACTAAGCAATTAGCCATTGTGCGTTTGTTGGTTGGTTTATTTATTTAGAAATTTATAACTTTGTTTGTAATTTGGTACGTCGTGTTTTTGGTATTGTTCTGTTGTTTGGGTTTTATAAATTTTCAAGTGAAAACTTGGGGTTTTCTTTCTCTAGCCCTATTTGAGTGGATTATGTATAGGGAAGGAAAGTATTGTTTTCACGTCGAATTTTTACCGGGTATATTCCCACACGTTTGTTTTGAACCTGTGAATAAACAAAAATGTTTTTAGCGATTGGTGTGTGTGTGTGTGTGTGTGTGTGTGTGTGTGTGTGTGTGAAGTAAATATCTGAAGAACGGAGCATCGTGCCTAATTGAAATTTGAAACCTAAGTATGCTACCACTAAAAGGCCTGACACGACCATTTTCATCAAAATCTGGTCAACCGGAAGTAATAATCGTAGAAGCTGTTTTCGAGAAAATTTCGCACGATTTTTTTAATTTTCTCGAAAACAGCTTCTACGATTATTTAAAAAAATCGCCTCATTTATTACATTTTTCGTGGTCTACAAGATAGGGTAAGCGCTTTCTCTGCTGAAATTCTTGGGGAGGTTGTGCTTTTGTAGAAAAAGTGTTTTTTTATACAAGATTGCGGCTTTAATATTCATTTTAAAGCGAAAGTGTATACAGTGTTAAAGTTATAGAATATTTAAAATTCTACAACTTTTATTTTTTTAACATTTTTTTGTACAACGCATAGTTAGCGGCAATTAGTGATATTTTGTTTTTTTTTTCTTTCATTAAAATCGGGAAAAATGTGGGTTTTTAAAGATTGCTATACTCCTTACGGTACTCCATAGTATGCAATTTACGACAATAGTGTATAGGCTTATAATAAAAGTTATAGGAAATAAAAAACCCTACGATTTTTACTTTCTCTTGCCTATATGAATATATAGGAAGGAAAGTATTGTTTTCATGTCGATTTTTCGAAATCGAGTTTTCACCGGATCTATACGTTTTCAGACCCCCTGAATCCAAAAAAACATGTTTTTAGCGATTGGTCTGTGTGTGTGTCTGTGTGTCTGTGTGTGTGTGTGTGTGTGTGTGAACAGAATATCTCAAGAACGGAACATCGTACGAACTTGAAACTTGAAACTTAAGTTACATACCACTACCGGACGCGACACGAACATTTTCATCAAAATCGGTCAACCGGAAGTAGTAGTTTATTCGTATAATTTTTCAGTTTTTTGCGATTTTCTCAAAAACTGGTCCTACGATTTTTTTAAAAATCGCCTATTTTACTCAATTTTTTATTCTCTACAAGATAGGGTAGGCGCCATGTTTGCTAAAATTCGCGGTGAGGCTGTTTTCACGTAAAAACGTTGTTTTTTTAAGATTACGGCTTTAATATAAATTTTAGCGCAAAAACTTATATAATAAAAGTTGTAGAGAATTTAAAAACCTACTACTTCTGTTTCAAACATTTTTTGTATAACGCTTAGTTTAGCGGTAATTTGCGATTTTCTGTTTTTTTTTCTCACGAAAACGTGAGAAAAATCGATTTTTTTAACATTTCGGTCTTAGTATGCATTTTACGACAAAAGTGTATATAATAAAAGTTATAGAAAATTAAAAGATCTACAACTTTTGTTTAGAGCATTTTTCTCTACAGAGCCTAGTTTAGCGTGAAAGCGTGATTTTCCGTATTTTTAAGCCAAACTGAGTTCGATTGTCATTTTGCGTCATTCACTCGTGATTAAAATAAGGTTATGTTTTTGAGGTTAGTTTTTGTTTATTTCTAATATTTTATTAATAATGTTAGGTTTATTATTAATTATTTGCATTGGCAAGAGAAAGTTGTGTGAGTGTTTCACACCAGATTTTTTCTTAAGAGTTTTCTCTACAGAACCTAGTTTAGAGGCAATTATTAATGTTTTTGTTCTCTAAGTTCTACAGAGATTGATTTTTATTATGCGTCATTGGTTGGTGATTAAACATATGTTATGTTGGTGATTAATCTATATTTGCAAGATAAAGTCGTGCGAGTGTTTCACATCACATTTTTACTTTCTCTTGCCTTTATGAATATATAGGAAGGAAAGTATTGTTTTTATGTCGATTTTTGAAATCGAGTTTTCACCAGATCTACGCGTTTTCAGACTCCCTGAACCCAAAAAACATGTTTTTAGCGATTGGCCTGTGTGTGTGTGCGCGCGCGCGTGATGTGTGAACAGAATATCTCAAGAACGGAACATCGTACGAACTTTTGAAACTTGAAACTTAAGTTACATACCACTACCGAACCCGACACGAACATTTTCATCAAAATCAGTCAACCGGATAAAGTAGTTTTTAATTGTGTAGTTTTTCACTTTTTTGCGATTTTCTCAAAAACTGCTCGTATGATTTTTTTTGTAAATTCGCCTCATTACCTAAATATTTTATTCTCTGCAAGTTAGGGTAGGCGCCTTGTTTGCTGAAATTCTTGGTGAGCCTGTTTTCTCGTAAAAAGATTGTTTTTTTTTTAAGATTGGACTTTAATACTCATTTTAGCGTAAACGTGTATCTAGTAAAAGTTGTAGAGAATTTATAATTCTACAAATTTTATTTTAAACTATATTTTGCCTAACGCTTAGTTAAGCGGTAATTAGCGATTTTCATTTTTTAACATTTTGCTCTACAGAGCTTAGTTTCGCGTAAAAGAGTGATTTTTCATATTTTTGAGCCAGAGGTCGATTTTTATTTTGCGTATTTCACTCATGTTTAAAATAAGATTATATGTTTTTGTGGTTGGTTTTTTGTTTATTTCTAAAGTTTTATTACCAATGTTAGGTTATATTTTTAACTATTTGCATCGGCAAGAGAAAGTTGTGTGAGTGTTTCACACGAGATTATTTTGATTTTGAACGTACACGTTGGTTCTCCATTTGATGATTTCTGAAGAGGAATACCGCTGTGTTCCGTACCACCAACCTCTCGGACTCACGTTCTACGAAACATACCTTCTGGAATAAATCATTTAAGATAGTACTTATGTATATATGTATATATTCAGGGAAAACAATAATACGATTTTCCGTTGTGTGTATTGGCATTTGTCGGTTTGTGCTAATTAATGGTGACGGTGTAAAGCATTTTGGGCGGTCCGAATTCAAACTGAATTAATGGTTGAAACGATACGTAGGTAAATTCCGGTCGGCTATTCTGAACGCGTACATTACGCCGGCTAAATGGTTAGCTGACAGACATTCTATCGAAACACGTCTTGTTATTGTGTATTTCATTAATTAATTAATTAAACACAATGCGGAACGTTTACCGTTTTTTGCTCAACGATTTTGTCTGTATTCGAATATTATTAAATTTTGTTTTTTGCCATTACTTCCAAGGTACTTTCATTTATTTATTTTATAATTTATTGTGGCTAGTTATTTAATAGTAACGAACAGTTCTGTTGCGAATTTCTCTTGCCAATGGAAATAATGAGAAATATAACATAACGTTAGTAATAATTGGTTACAGATAAACAAAAAAATTAACCTCAATAAACCAAACCTTATTTTAATCATATGTGAATGATGCAAAATTAAAATCAATTAGTTTGTCCTATGATACGGAAAATCATTCTTTCTCGTTAAAGTATGCTCTGTAGTGAAAAATACTTGAAACTTAAGTGGTAGATCTTTTAATTTCCTTTAAATCTGATTATATGCATTTTAGTCGTAAAATGGATACTACGGTCGGATTTTTAAAAAAAACCATTATAGGCCTGTACAGATTTTCATGGAAAAGAAACAAAATCTAATCTACATTATAAATAAAATTATGATTTTGTCTGTACAATTTTTCACAATGCCCCATATTTTGTTTCTACGCCAAATCTACCAAGTAATCACCGAAAATAAGTTCAGCTGAGTTTTTGTCTGTTTGTATGTTATGGCATCACGCAAGAACCGCTTAACCAAATTCAATGAATTTCGGTATTTAGGTTCTGGACATTATCGAAATGAAAAGAAGGTATACATTTTTTAATATGGCTAAAGGATGAGGGAGTTCAGAGGGAGGGGTAAACAAAAAACTGCGAATATCTCCGTTAAAAGTCAATCTATCAAAAAATGTTATATAATCGAAATGCCGAAACGTTTAAAGACAAATAAGTTTAATTATGTAAAGTTTTTCATTTTTATGAATAATAACGGAGGTATTACCAATTTTATAAAAATAAACGTAGCGATATTTTAGGAAAGAAAATTATCAGAACAATAAACATAGGTCTACGTGCCGCTGGTGTTCATTCCGAAGCTCTGTACCCTACGTCTTCCACCACTACCTTACCTTACACGATACACCCGTTCTCGGTCACATTGTCAAAAACGAAAGACAGTCACCGTTAACAGTCACGGGTGTTCCGATTGTGATTTACCTTTCATTTCAATTTTTATTGCTCTGTAGCGAATAATTAAATTACTTAGTTACATTACACACAGACTTGTATGAGTTAAACTTCAAAACATCAATTTTCATTGCTCTGTATAATAGTAAATTTATTTATTTTTTTATGTAAAATAATTAACTACAGCTGCTGAAAATAATAAAGCGCTGCGTAACTTGATTTAATTAAAACACCTAGATCTCGCTTTTATTTTACGTCCAACCATTTTGTTTTGTCATTAATAATAATGCTGACGTTGAAAGGAGGTACGAATAGATAACAGTGAATGATTTAAAAATGTCAGACCTGACAGGGATCGAACTCTGTACACCAGGAGACTGCACACAGCATCAAGAAAACCGTTCGAAGGACGGGCATTTCAGCTAGTTACCACTAAACTAAGCGTTATGCAGACAAATGTTATATACATTATTTTATACTTTTTTGCGCTAAAATGCTAATTAAGGCCGCAATCTTTAAAAAAAAAACATTTTTTTCTACGAGAGCATAACCGCGACTATAATTTCAGCAGACATGGCACCTACGCTGTCTTATAGAGCATAAAAAAATGTAGTAAATTAAGCGATTTTTTTTAAAAATTGTAGGATCCTTTATTGAGAAAATCGGAAAAAGTGAAAAATAACACGAATAAGCTACTGATTACGGTTTATTTATTTTGATGAAAATCTTCGTGTCCAGTATCTAACTTCAGTTCCAAATTTCAAGTTCGAACGATCTTCCATTCCTAAGATAATTTGTTCACACACACGCAGACCAATCGCTAAAAACATGTTTTGTTTTGTTGGGTTCAGGGGGTCCGAAAACGTGTAAATCCCGTGAAAACTCGATTTGTTAAATTCGACATGAATACAATACGTTCCTTCTTACATATTCATGTAGGCAAGAAAAAGTAAAAATTAGGGTTAGTTTTGCTGCAGTTATTGAAGAAGAAATTCGTGTCAAAATAACCTTAGCGGTCGAACGATTTTTTGTATGTTTCTGAAAAGGATATGTGATAAAATAATGAAAGATAAAATTTTAGAATTACCTATTACAAGAATTTTGGGAGAAAGTGTTTTAAGGTAATGATATGTTAGTCTTTTTTTGTATATTTATTTAGGCTTTCATGTTAAGAGTTCATCAACTTTCAATTTATGTTAGAAAACAATCTATGAAATTTGTTGGTTTTTAAATCTGTTGTTTTTTTTATTTTCTATTTACGTTTTTTCTCTTAATTTTTAAAATTGCAGTTTCCTTTCGAAAGAATAAATGTGCCGCCGCAGGTGAATCACGCATCGTCGTTTCTTGTTTGTCATGTGTGTGTGTGTGTGTGTCGGTGTTATTGTTAGTATAGAAATTGTTGAACTCTCTTATAACCTATTGCGGTTTTTATTTTTTCTGAATTCGTTAATAAATGGTTTCACGGCAAAACGCATTACTTAGCTTGTGAATATGACGTAGCTAATTGAATAGTACTACTGGCGTTGAATTAATTTTTTTACTTTCTCTTCTACCTGCCCATAACAGACAGGTGGAGTGTCAAACTATTTACATTCAATCTGTTAGTTGCAGGGCTAAAATAAATAGTTCTGTTTCTTATCACATGGTCAGCCAATTAAATGACTGAATCATTTAAGAACAGAAGAGGTAGAGGTGTAAAAGACACTAATCAGAGTTATCTTCTCTGAAAGTAATGAATTTCATTATACAGCCAGACCCTGTGGTGAATGAAGTGAAGGTGTCATTTGCAGAGTGGAAAGTGGGTGCTTTTCGGAAGGCGTGGCATGTTGATTAGTGTACTTTTCCATTCAGTGAGTTGTGGCAATGGTAAATCACCTCACTCCTCGTTTTACTTAGTAAAACCTCTAGAGGTTCAAACCAGCCTTTTGGCTGATGACCTAAACAACAACAACAACAACTTTCTCTTGTGCTAGATGAATATATATATTCTAAGGATGGTAATTATTGTTTTCATGTTGATTTTTTTTAAATTGAGTTTTCACCTGATACACACGTTTTCACGCCACCTGAACTAAAAAAAAAACATGGCTGTAGCGATTCGTGTGTACGGTTGTGCGTGAACAAAATATCTCACGAACTATCGTACGAAGTTGAAACTTAAAACTTAAGTACCAATAAGGGACCCGACATGAACATTTTCATCAAAATCTGTCAACCAGATGTAGTAGTTTATTCGTGCGATTTTCTCAAAATGGGCTCATAGTATTTTCGTAGAAATCTCTACATTCATTCCATTTTCTATGCTCTACGAGATAGGATAAACGCCATGTCCGTTGAAATTCTTGGAGGACTCTTGTAGAAAAAATAGTTTTTTTACTTTCTCTTGCCTATATGAATATATAGGAAGGAAATTGATGTTTTCACGCCCCCTGAACCAAAAAAAAACAATGCTTTTAGCGATTGGTCTGTGCGTCTTAACAGAATATCTCAAGAACGGAACATCGTACGAAATTGAAACTTGAAACTTAAGTTAGATACCGCTAGAGGACCCGACACGAATATTTTTATTAAAATCGGTCAACCGAAAGTAGTAGTTTATTCGTTTTGTTTTTCACTTTTTTCGATTTTCTCAAAAACTGGTCCTACGATTTTTTTAAAAATCCCTTTATTTACTTAATTTTTATGCTCTACAAGATAAGATAAACGCCATGTCCGTTGAAATTCTTGGAGGACTCTTGTAGAAAAAATAGTTTTATACTTTCTCTTGCCTATATGAATATATAGGAAGGAAATTGATGTTTTCACGCCCCCTGAACCAAAAAAAAAAACAATGCTTTTAGCGATTGGTCTGTGTGTGTGAACAGAATATCTCGAGAACGGAACATCGTACGAAATTGAAACTTGAAACTTAAGTTAGATACCACTAGAGGACCCGACACGAATATTTTTATTAAAATCGGTCAACCGAAAGTAGTAGTTAATTCGTTTTATTTTTCACTTTTTTCGATTTTTTCAAAAACTGGTCCTACGATTTTTTTAAAAATCGCCTCATTTACTTAATTTTTATGCTCTACAAGATAAGATAAACGCCATGTCCGTTGAAATTCTTGGAGGACTCTTGTAGAAAAAATAGTTTTATACTTTCTCTTGCCTATATGAATATATAGGAAGGAAATTGATGTTTTCACGCCCCCTGAACCAAAAAAAAACAATGCTTTTAGCGATTGGTCTGTGTGTGTGAACAGAATATCTCGTGAACGGAACATCGTACGAAATTGAAACTTGAAACTTAAGTTAGATACCACTAGGGGACCCGACACGAATATTTTTATTAGAATCGGTCAACCGAAAGTAGTAGTTAATTCGTTTTATTTTTCACTTTTTTCGATTTTTTCAAAAACTGGTCCTACGATTTTTTTTTAAATCGCCTCATTTACTTAATTTTTATGCTCTACAAGATAGGGTAGGCGCCATGCTGCTGAAATTCTTAAATAGGTTGTTTTTGCGGAAAAAAATTTTTAAGATTGCGTCTTTAATAGTCTATGCATTTTAGCGCAAAAATGTATAGAATCAAAAAGGAAAGTAAAAGTAAGTAAAGTGGTAGAGAATTGAAAATACTACTTTGTTAATTTCTAACATTTTTTTTTTTTGTATAACGCTTAGTTTAGCGGTAATTAGCGATTTTCTGTTATTTTCTCATGAAAACGTGTAAAAACCCGATTTTTCAAGATTGAAGCCTTAGGACGCATTTTACGACAAAAGTGTATATAGCTTATAAAATTTATAGGTAATTGAAAGATCTAGTCTACAACTTAAATTTTGAGCATTTTTCTCTTCATAGCCTAGTTCTTGAAAGAGTCATTTTACGTATTTTTAAGCCAAACTGAGGTTGATTTTCATTTTACTTTTTTCACTCGTGATTAAAATTAGGATGTGTTTATTGAGGTTAGTTTTTTTTTATTTGTTTCTAATGTTTTATTACTAATGTTGGGTTATATTGTTAATTATTTGCATTGTCAAGAGAATGTCGTGTGAGTGTTTTACACCCGATTTTTTTTTTTAAATTTATTTATTCTAAAAACAACTTTTGCGCCAGCTTTTCGTTTTTTTAAATGAAAAAAAAACATAAATAAATGGAGCGTTTCCGGCATTCGTTTTAATTGTTTGTAATGTGAAGGAAACTAGGGAGGAATGCGTTTTTTAAATTACCACTTTACAAGCGGTCCTCTGACGCACCCTTTACCCTTTCCCCCCCCTCTCGCGGGAAACAACGGCTTAAACTTTTTTAAAAATGTCACATCATTGTATATAAATATTTAGCGAAACAAATTGTAAAACTAGACGGCATTTTTTCACGGCCAGAAATTAACAGAACAATGAAACGAAACGTGCAACAGTAATGGAGTGTAACATATGTTTTTGTTTTTGGACGGAATTAATTTCGAGTGAAAATATTTTCGTGTTCTTTGTACCGTAGTTTTTGTACTGTTTTGTTTTTTTTGTAGTGGTTCATTTACAAACGGTTTAAAATAAAAGCGGGGTTGAAATTATCACTTACAAGTGCTGTGAAGTGACATTAATGGTACATCTAAATTATTTATTGTCTATTGTACGGTTGTTTTATTTATTTTTTTTTGTCAACCCTTACTTTCTCTCCTTTAAATGGTTACTGTTGGGGGGGGGGGGGGATTTGAGTGTAATGTACTCGCCGAGACATTATTAATGCAGATTAGCAAATTCTGCACGCGCGGGCTTTTATCGCCGTTTACATTATATATTATTTACGTGTTGTTTTGACATTGGGTATGCAAATATCACCTTGTATCAAAACCATTGTTAGTATTTAAATATACATGCTCTCGGGTTTGATTCCCGAGTCAAGGCTGGCATTTTACTTTCTCTTGGCTATATGAATATATAGGAAGGAAAGTCTGCCCATAACAGACAGGAGGAGTGTCAAATTATTTACACTCAATCTTTTCGTTGCAGGGCTAAAATAAATATTTCTGTTTCTTTTCACATGGTCAGTCAATTAAATGGCTGAATCATTTAATAACAGAAGAGGTAGAGGTGTAAAAGATTCTAATCAGTTATCTTTTCTGAAAGTAATGAATTTCATTGTACAGCCAGACCCTGTGGTGAATGAAGTGAAGGTGTCATTTCCAGAGTGGAAAATATGTGCTTTTCAGAGGGCCCGGCATGCTGATAAGCGTACTTTTCTACTCTGTGAGGAAGGCAATGGTAAACCACCTCACTCCTCGTTTTACTTAGTAAAACCTCTAGAGGTTCAAACCAGCCTTTCGGCTGTTGACCTAAACAACAGGAAGGAAAGTACAGTTTTCATGTCGATTTTTCGAAATCGAGTTTCCATCGGATCTACAGGTTTTCAGATTCCCTGAATCCAAAAAACATGTTTTTCGCGGTTGTTCTGTGTGTGTGTGTGTGTGTGTGTATACAGTATATCTCAAGAACGAAACAGCGTATGAACTTGAAACTTGAAACTGAAGTTAGATAGCTACTACTGGAGCCGACACGGAAATTTTCATCAAAATCTGTTAACCGGAAGTAGTAGTTTATTCGTGTAATTTTTCACTTTTTTGCGATTTTCTAAAAAACTGGTTCTACGATATTTTTTTAAATCGCCTGCTTTACCAAATTTTTTATGCTATACAAGGTAGGGTAGGCTCCCTGTTTGCTGAAATTCTTGAGGAGGCTATTTTCACGTAAAAAATTGTTTTTTAAGATTACGGCTTTAACATGCATTTTAGCGCAAAAATTTGTACAAAAAAAAATTTTGAGATTTTAAAATCATCTAACTTTTATTTGAAACATTTTTTTTGTATAACGCGTAGTTTAGCGATAATTAGCGATTTTCTGTTTTTTTTTTCTCACGAAAATGTGTGAAAAATCGTTTTTATTAAGATTTCGGCCTTAGTATGCATTTTACGACAAAAGTGTTTATAATCAAATTTATGGAATATTTAGGGCCTAAAGATCTACAACTTTTGTTTAAAGCATTTTTCTCTACAGAGCCTAGTTAAGCGTGAAAGTGTGATTTTCCGTATTTTTAAGCCAAACTGAGGTTAATTTTCATTTTGCGTTTTTCACTCATGATTAAAATTAGGTTATGTTTATTGAGGTTAATTGTTTTTCTTTATTTTTAATGTTTTAGTACCAATGTTAGGTTTATTGTTAATTATTTGCTTTGGCAAGAGAAAGTCGTGTGTTTCACACCAGATTTTTCTTGTATGATCTTGTAGTAGGCTACAGAATGGCGATAATTTTGTCTCGTTATATTGTAAAATTTGATATTTGGTTAACTAATTTTTGTTGTAATGCTGGCGCGTTTTACGGTAAAGGAAGAAGAAGGGGGGTTACCGACCGAGCGCAGTTGTTTTTAAAGGTCGTTCAACTTTCCATCACTTTGCTAGCTCCTATTCTCGATGTAACGCTTGTTGCACTGATGAAAAAGTCGAGGAAGAAAGAAAGAAGAAATGGTTGTTGCGCTGTGCGATAACTTGCGAACCGTGCAAGAGCGGAACACAATGGATTTAGTGTTCTTCTTTGCCAGATTGATCGTCTTCATGATAGACCATGACATAGGGAGGTAAAAAAATAATGTGGCCGAAAAAAGGCGGAATAGTTGTTATTCATTCAGGGAGATTTACATAAAGTTCATTATGACTGTATTTTGTGAATTGTTCGTTCTACATGGCTTTTTTGTGGTTACAACGATACTCTCCAAATAGGAAATCCGTAGTTCAATTCTCGGTTAGTGTCCGGATATTAATTTTTGATAACCGAAATGCAAAATTCATTTATGCGTGTTTTTTTTGTAGAGCTCCGGCAATTTCTCGATATAGGGCCAATCTTATAACACGTGAGGTGATTCAAGAAAATTTTCTGGAACGTTTTTTTTTTTGTAGCCCACATTCTCAGCATTTGCTCGCTGTAGGCTTTTCTTTTTTCTTCTGTCCACCTGAATATTTGTTTTGCTCTTTGTGGAAACTCTTTAATCCTTTCAGTGCCTAAACAATATTTGAAAGTTAGATCTAAATTTTTGTTTTGTTTTGAGTTTACGTCTGACTTTTCAGCAATTTCTGCTAATGCAGACGGTGAATAATGATGATAATGAAAATGAGTGATGATAAAATGCCAGACGTGAGCGGGAAATCGCACCCCGGCGTAGAAGCCAGTTGCGCTAACCACTACGGCAACGGGCGGGTTATTTGACGTAAAACTATTTCATTTGAATAAGGGTGTACAAAAAGTGCCAGCCCTTATTTCGGAAATTTGCCGGCATAAGCAAGCCATTGTCAAGTTAAATTTCAACGTTACAGAAAAATAAAATGTCCTGTCTTAAATTTATTCTAATTATGTTTATAAAAAAAAAGAAATCGTTTTAACACTAAAAATAATCAAAATTATTTGTTTTAGTTTATTTTAAAGCGCATCGACAGCTTGGTCATTAGCAACTACTGTCGGTTTTGGTACTTTAACAGTGACAGTTTTAACGTGTTAAATTTTCCAGACCCTAGCCGGGAATCGAACCCAAGACCTTCCGCTTTGCAGGTTAGCGCATTAGTCACTACGCCACGGAGGCGGTTTCAAAATATATTATTCTATTAATTTTTGTTCAAAAGTTTTTTGGTAATGTTCGGTTATCCGGACGTTGGCACTTTATACATGACTTACGGACGTCCTGTTGTCCGGACGTTGTAAATGAACGGGTTAAGTACGTATAATTATTTGTGTGAATTTAATTCGGTTCGTTAAGTTTTCTTGGTTTATTGTGTTTTTCTCAACATTCTTTAAAACATTTATCCGACTCCATATTATGTTTTTTTATCGTTTAGTGTCGTAAAAATTTGTTTTGTAAACCGGTTGTCATCCATACGATACAGGTGTCGTACAATTTTAGCCGTATTTTTTTCTAATCGTTTCCGTTAATTGTTCATTTTTTTTACTTTCTCTTGCCTGCCTATATCAATACACAGGAAGGAAAGCATTGTTTTTATGTCGATTTTTCGTAATCGAGTTTACATCGAATCTACACGTCTTCCACACACAAAAAACCCATGTTCTATAGCGATTGGTCTGTGTGTGTGTGTGTGAACAGAATATCTAAAGAACGGAACATCGTATAAAGTTTCAACTTGAAACCTAAGTTAGGTATCACTAGAAAACCCGACACAAACATTTTTATCAAAATCTGTCAACCGGAAGTAGTAGTTTATTCGCGTCATTTTTCACTTTTCTGCGATATTTTTAAAAACACTTTTACGCTTTTTTTAAAAAATCGCCTCATATATTAAATTTTTTATACTCTACAAGATAGGGTAGGCGCCATGTCTGCTGAAGTTCATGGTGAGGCTATTTTCTCGTAAAAAATTGTTTTTTGAGATTACGACGTTAATATGCATTTTAGCGCAAAAATGTAGACTATTTATTAAAAGTTGCAGAGAATTTATAATCCTACAACTATTAATTTAAAAATTTTTTGTAAAACGCTTAGTTTTTAGTGGTAATTGGCGATTTTCTATTTCGTTTCTGTCACAAAAACTTGTAACAAAAATGATTTTATTAAGATTTCAGCTTAGTGTATGCATTTTACGACAAAAGTACTAGTATATATAATGAAATTTATCGAAAATTAAAAGATCCAACCACTTTCATTTAGAGCTTTTTCTCTACAGAGCCTTATTTACCGTGAATGAGTGATTTTCCGTATTTTTAAGCCAAACTGATGTTGATTTTCATTTTGCATCATTCACTAATGATTAAATATAAGGTAATGTTTTTTGAGGTTAGTTTTTTTGTTTATTTTTAATGTTTTATTACTAATGTTGGTTATATTGTTCATTGTTTAAATTGGCAAGTGAAAGTCATGTGAGTGTTTTAAACAAGATTTTTAAATTTATTTCTCATCGACAGCTTGTTCATTAGCGGGTAGGGTTTAACGTGTTAAAATGTCCAGACCTTTTCTGGGAATCGCTTTCGCTTTGTAGGCTATAACGCCACGCCACGCCACGGAGTCGAGCTTTTTAACTTTTGTATGTACGCTTCTGCGCAAAAAGTCACCGTAATTCATGTTTTACTTTGAAATAAACTATATTTATGAAACTAGAGGAAATTTTTAAAAAAGATTTCAGTGATACCACTGTAAAAACCGTAACAAATGCTTTAAATTAGGTTGAATTTCATTGTATCGCCGGCCGCATTGGCGTAGTTGGTAACGTGCCCGCTTCTCATCATGCGGTCCTGGGTTCGAATCCCATTCAGGCATGGGATATTTTCATGCGTTTTTAAAAATCATTCATCACCGTCTGCATTAGCAGCCATTGCTGAAGACTCGGACGTTAATAAAAAAAAAAAATACACTGAATCGTTAATTTTTTTGTAATAGATGTTTATGTTTCCACCGAGTTGTGTATCTGTAGTTTTGATGTTATTTAGGTAATTCATATGTCCGTAGTTTGGGGGACGGTTGTGGTGATTTTATTTGTAAATTTCATTTTATTCGATGCAATAGTTAATTTTTGTTTGGCTTCAAGAGTTATTTGTTCATTGCATCAGTTGAAATTGTGGTTGGTGAAAGTTAAAGTTTTAGTGTACCCTATGTTTCATTGTGGGAATGTGAAAAAAATTTCGGTTCTGTTCTGAACGTTGCGGCATACCCAGTCGCTTGTCATTCTTTCTGTACGTCAATTTTTGCTCTATTCTGTTTTTCTCCTGAATTGTCTTTCCACCTCTTTACGCACATCTTTTCATCGACTTCTCTTCCGCGTTCCCATGGCTTTTATTCTTTTCCTTCTCCTCACTCAGCACTCTCTCTCTCTCTCTCACTACACGTTATCTTCTTCTTCTTCTGTTTATTGTTGTATATCAAAGTGGGATGTCTTCAACTCCCTCCGTTTTTTCTTCAATTTAGTCGTTCTTTTGTTGTTTGACCGTAACGAATTATTTATCTTATCCGTGGAACAATTTTTTTTTGTTAAAGTTTTGATGTTCTCTTGACGTCACCACCCTACATTTATAATATTGTGTAGTGGACTAACTATTGTAAACGTCCAAATTCGAAGTTTTTAAATAGTTATCAAAACTATTAATGATAACTGTTTAAACGCTTCTAATCAAATTCGAATTTGGACGGTTAGAATTAGTTTGTCGCTACACATTTAGAAAATGTATTATACCGTGCGTTCGGAAAGTCGCTGTGCACTGGAATTGTGACTATGGATTTATGAAAATATGTATAAAGAAATGACTAAGCATTTTGGAAAAAAATTTATTCAATACCTTAATTACATTGTTAAACCGTGATTACATTGTTTATAGAAGGTGTTCGAAATGACCTCCATTGGCATCAATACAGCATTGCACTCGTTTCATTTTGTTTGCAAACACCTTTCGCAACTGAAGAACAGTGATTCCTTGAATGTATGCCGTTATTGCGGCTTTAAGTTCGTCAATCGGAGTGTGATGACGCCAATGGAGGTCATTTCGAACACCTTCTATAAACAATGTAATCACGGTTTAACAATGTAATTAAGGTATTGAATAAATTTTTTTCCAAAATGCTTAGTCATTTCTTTATACATATTTTCATAAATCCATAGTCACAATTCCAGTGCACAGCGACTTTCCGAACGCACGGTACATTTATTATAGGCCGACATTATATAATACATTTATAATACATTTAACGTAGGGTAGGTGACATCAATAGAATTTCAACACTAACCAAATAAAAAAAATAAATTTTTAAAAAGTTACCAAAACTTGTAAAGGTTTTTGCAAAACAGATCGGTGTGGAGGAGAGATGTTGTAAGGCCACGGAAAAGATGGCAGTTTAGTAAACTACCGATTATCCAAAATAATTGGAGCATGACAATAATTTCGGATGACCGAATTTTTCGGATATTTGACTAAGCGTTATATTAAAAAAAGTTTTCAAATAAAAGTTGTGGGATTTTAAATTTTCTCAATTTTTTGTTGTATACATTTTTGCGCTAAAGTGCATATTAAAGTCGCAGTCTGAAAAAAACATTTTTTTTTGCGTGAAAACAGCCTCTCCCAGAATTTCAGCTGATATGGCGCCTACCCTGTCTTGTAGACCATAAAAAATTTAGTAAACCAGACGATTTTTAATAGAAATCGTAGGATCGGTTTTTGAGAACATTGCAAAAAAGTGAAAAAATCACGAAAAACTACTGCTTCCGGTTGACCGATTTAGATGAAAATTTTCGTGTCGGGTCCGGTAGTGGTATGTAACTTTAGTTTCAAGTTTTAAGTTCGTACGATGTTCCGTTCTTGAGATATTCTGTTGACACACACACACACAGACTAATCGCTTAAAACATGGTTTTTTTGGATTCAGGGGGTCTGAAAAAGTGTAGATCCGGTGGAAAGTCAATTTCTTAAAATCAACATGAACACAATACTTTCCTTCCTTTATATTCATATATATAAGAAAGAGAAAGTAAAAATTAATCACATGTTAAATTGTTATATGGTTTTTATTTGTATTTCTGTTGCTTTATTATTATTTAATGTACTTATCTTACTTTTGTGGCACTGGGCTCTTTTGGGGGATTTATGTTTGTAAATAGCCTACATGTAAAATCGAGGAAGATGTCATTGTGATTAGTTGTACGTTTATTTATCCCCGGAGGGGGAAAGTTAAATACTGTCTGGGTGTAATATTTTTTGTAATGAATCAACCGTAGGCGTGATTGCTCTTTCAGTGTCGCTTTCAGTGAATTTTGTTTTTTGGTCGGCGGCGTTTTAGTTCATGCGTTTTTAATTCCGGAGCTTTTTCCCCTCACTCGTGCAACAGTTTTTCTTTCCTTCACCCTCCACCGTGTCTGGGTTTTTCTTTACATTTCTGATTTTTTCCTATTTCATCATCACCCCTACCCCACTTTGAAAATTCGTTTTCCGTTCCATTCATAATAAAATTTCCGGCTCTCTTGAATCATTACTGAGGAAACGTACATCTCGTTTGTTCCGGTTCTGAGATTATCAAATGAGTCACAAATCGATTCGCTTTTCAATTTTCTTTTCATTTCCCGCGCGCTGCTTCTGTATATTTCTAAATTGAGTAAGTAGTGCGGTAAGGGGAAATGTTTCCCATATTTTCAAAATTATTACCTTATCGTACTTAATATGAAATGTTAAGGGAAGGATTGTATTTCTTGTGTCAATTTTTCGAATTCGAGTTTTCACCGGAAATGTACCCTGCATTTCCACTTTTTTTTGCCTTTATGAATATATAGAAACGACAGTATTGTTTCCATGTCGAGTTTTTACCGGATCTACACATTTTAAGACCCCCTAAACCCAAAAAACATGTTTTTAGCGATTGGTGTGTGTGTGCGCGTGTGTGAGTGAACAGAATATCTAAAGAACGGAACATCATACGAACTTGAAACTTAAGTCAGACACCACTACCAGACCCGACAAAAACATTTTCATCAAAATTGGTCAATAGAAAGTAGTAGTAGTAGTTAATTCGTGATACGACACGAATCGTATTCGTGTCATTTTTCAATTTCTTACGATTTTCTCAATAACGGGTCCTACACTTATTTTAAAATCGCCTGGTTTACTAAATTTTTTATGCTCTAAAAGATAGGGTAGGCGCCATGTTTGCTGAAATTCTTGGTTAATATATTTTCTCTTAAAAAAGTTGTTTTTATAAGTTTACGACTTTAATATGCATTTTAGCGCAGAAATTTATATAATAAAAGTTGTAGAGAATTTAAAATTCTACAACTTTTATTTCAATTATTTTGTAGAGAATTTAAAATTCTACAACTTTTATTTCAATTATTTTTTTGTATAACACTTAGTTCAGCGGTAATTAGTGATTTTCTGTTTATTTTCTCACGAAATTTTGTAAAAAAATCGAGTTTTTAAAGATTTCAGCCTTTTTATGCATTTTAGTTAAAAAAGTATAATCAAATTTATTGGATTTAAAAGATTACAACTTTCATTTAGAGCATTTTTCTCTACACAGACTAGCTTAGCGTGAAAGAGTGATTTCCCGTATTTTTAAGCCAAACTGAGTTTGATTTTCATTTTGCGTCTTTCCCTCGTGATTAAAATTAGGTTATGTTAATTGAGGTCAGTTTTTTGTTTATTTTTAATGTTTTATTTATTACTAATGTTAGGTTTATCGATAATTATTTGAATTGGCAAGAGAACGTTGTGTGAGTATTTCACACCAGATTTTTTAAATATAGTGTGGTGTTTATATGAATTTCATGTATGAACTTAAGATGACTCAACTTTTTCCGTAGTACTTTTTTACGTGCGTTATTTAAAGTTGCTTAAAAGTTTAAATAAAGGAAATGAGTGTCGGTAAATTACTAACGAGTCGAGTCAGCCCATATTTGTCGCTAACGGAGCTAATGAGTTCCTAGAAGTCCATTTATAAAAGCGCAACTTTTTTAAAAAAAGTTTCATCGTTTATTTATTTATTTTTTAATGTCTTAATGTTTAAAAGTCGCCTATTGTTTGTCGTAACTTTGTTTATATTAATGTTAAGTTGGTAAGTAATATGCCCGTTTTAATTCTAGTAACGTATCGTTTACTCGAATGTTAGTTTTAACTTTTTCCCGTTTTATTCTAAAATTGTTCAACGGCGTTGGTGTACGAAAGAATAATTTAAAAAATTGTTTGAAATTATTCCCTAATTGAAATGGGGTAATATTTTGAAACTTGAGTAATTTTAAGTAGGCCTACATGAGAAACACAAATGATTATTATGTGGCTATTCACTCCACAGAATTGTTTGAACAAAAACCTACTTACGCAGGGAGAAAATTCACGAATAAATTACCCCAATTTTTTAAATGTTGTGATAATGTTTCACACCTGACTTTTCTATTATTTTTAAAGAGCGGGTAAATTGGAACAATAAAAACCGTAAAATTACGTTTTTTATTTTGTTTTAGTTTGAACTTTTTTAAGGGTTCTTTTTAAAGTTGTTCGTAAATAGGGTGTGGTCGTTAAGGGAAGATTTTTCGTTATTTTACTGAATATTATACAACAATTTACCGTGTCGTAAATAGTGCTCTGAAAACAATGCGATTTTTTTCAATTGTCGACATTTTTTGTTGTTTTAAATGGAAAAAAAACCACTTTGAGTGATTCAAACACGTAGCAATTTGTAGCGGAGTAATTGCTTTTCATGTATACGGGATTAATGTCTGTGCATTGCAAGCGAAACCGTATTTTTGATAATTGTTGAAAATAAATAAGCGATCGTGTTTTAAAAACAAAATACAACACACTACACTGTAGAAAAATATGGGAATGTGGTAAAATTTGTGCCGATAAAGCTGCTGTTTAATTAATTTTCCATTTAATTGCCAATTTGTCTGGACTCGTCCAATTTATTTTGCAGATGTTATTGTTATTAATATTATTCGAATAAACTGACAAGTGTTAATGGAATTTTTTTATTCTATTTACAGTAAGCGTCGATTATCCGTACTAATTAGGTACTATCGATTCTGTTCGTAGTATCGATTTGTTCATATCGATATATAGACATAGCCGATAGACCGTATAAGTAAATCGGGAATTTCTAAATAGATAAATTTAATTAGGAAGGTTTTTTTTTACTTTCTCTTTTTGGCTTCCGGGCCAACCCATTCAGTCAGCTGGTAGTAAGTTGTTATTATTTGTTAAGTAACAGCGGTTGGGCAAGCGATTTTGTATGGTGACCAGCTGACAGCCATCCATGAACAAACTCTACTGAGAGTCCCTGTTCAAAGTTATTCCTAATTCACAAAAAAAGTACAGCGATCAAATTGGGTAGTTGTCAATAATGTACAGTTCCCGATAAGTAGCTAATAAAAGCTAAAAAAAAAACTTTCTCTTCTTGCCTTTATGAATAGGTATATAGGAAGGAAAGTATTGTTTTCATGTCGATTTTCCAAAGTCGAGTTATCGCTGAATCTACACGTTTTTAGACCCCCTTAACCCTTAAAACATTATTTTAGCGATTGGTCTGTGTGTGTGTGTGTGAACAGAACATCTCATCTCAAGAACGGAACATCGAACGAACTTGATGCAACTTTAAACTTAAGTTAGATACCACTAGAAAACCCGATATGAACATTTTCACCTAAATCGGTTAACCCGAATTAGTAGTTTATTCGTGTAATTTTTCACTTTATTGCGATTTTCTCAAAAACGGGTCCTACAATTTTTTTTTAAAATCGCCTCATACTTAGTTTTTTTTTATGCTCTACAAGATAGGGTGGGCGCCATGTTTGCTGAAATTCTTGGAGAGGCTGTTTTTACGTAAAAAAATTGTTTTATTAAGATTGGGGCTTCAATATGCATTTTAGCGCAAAAATTTATGTAATAAAAGTTGTAGAGAATTTAAAATCCTACAACTTTTTTTTTTTTAAAGTTGTAACGCTTAGTTAGCGGTAATTAGCGATTTTCCGTTTTTGAATGGGTGATTTTCCGTATTTTTAAGCTAAACTGAGGTTGATTTTCATTTTGCGTTTTTCACGCATGGTTAAAATTAGTTTATGTTTATTAAAGTTCGTTTATTTGTTTAATACTAATGTTAGATTATATTGTTAATCTTTTCCATTGGCAAGAGAAAGTTGTGTGAGTCTTTCCCACCAGATTTTTCCGTATTGTGTCTTTATGTGACGCGGGGCTGTTGTGATGTTCGTTATATATTTAGTTTTCCCGAAGGAAATCTGTAATTATTGTTTTACTCTAGAGGTTGAAACCAGTTTTTCGGCTGATGACTTTAACAACACAAATGCGTTCTTACAAAATAAATGGTTTTAATGGGTTTCTAAGCTTGTTTTATAATCGTTTTTTTTTTTTTTACTTTTGAGACTTCATAGGATCACTTAAGTTCAAATTCAGGTTTGTTCCAGGGTTGGGTTTCTTTGAGAAGCACGCTCTCTTGAGAGCGCCTTCCTTTCGTTTGGCCCACACTTTCTTAAGACGCTCCGGTCTTCATCGGTAAACACCCTGTTGTATACTTTCCTGAGTTTTGGTGCAAATGTTATCATGTTAGCTTTGACCAGTTGGTCGTACTCTGTTGATTTCGTTAGTAGGTCCTGTTTAGTGATCTTAAGTTCCTCCATATATTGCTGTTCATTTTTCAGCCACTTAGGTCTCGACACCTTATCCCAAAAATGGTTGATCAGCCGGTTCACAATTCTGGAGTTTTCTGTTCTGAGTAGGTGTCCTAGGAATGATATTCTTTTCCTTCTGAAGTTGTTTGTTAGTGAGGTGATTAGCTTGTAGATTTCTTTGTTTGGGATTAACCGCCCCTCCACTGTCCTTCCACCATATGCTTTGTGTTTATGCAAAAAGCATATAATAATCATTTATAATAATTAAATACATATTTTTTTATAATCGATTTCATTAAACTAGCAAGCCAAGAGAGGTAAACGGCTAAATTTAATTTTGTAGCAGCCTACGTACAATTGTTGTTAGATACAAAATGAGAAGAATGATGTTAAAATATTTACGGGAAAGGTTGTTCGGATTGCCGGAATTTATTATTTAGACGAAAGACTTAAGTATTCTATAGCCAATTGGTTTGTGACATCATAAAAGTGAAATGGAAGTTTTTAGAGTTTAGATGGTAGTACTACTTCGGGTGTTTCACTCTGTTTTAAAAATTCATCTCCTGTTAAAGAAAGTAGAATTCTACTACATTCTGTGTGTGTGTGTGTGTTGTATGTAAATGTGAAAGCCCTCGGAGAGGTATTTCATTTATGTGTGTGTGTCTCCTTAAAAGATCCGTTGTCCAAAAAAGTATTCGTACATTCTTTGTCGGATAAAGTACGAAATATTCCGGTCATTCGGAAAATTTCTTCCCGAGTTTTTAAAGTAATCTTATTCCACTGCCCCTTAAAGCCAAAACATGTTTTATTATATATTTATTTAATTCGGAGAAAGCCCCATTAGAATGATAATGTTGAAATATCGTTCGGAATCGTATTGTTTTCATTTGGATTTTTCAAAATCGAGTTTTTACTGGATATACATGTTTTCAGGCCCCCTGAACCAAAAAAATACAAGTTTTTAGCGATTGGCCTGTGTTAACAAAATATGTAGAACGGAATAGCGTACGAAATTGAAACTTGAGTTAGGTATTAATTGAGGACCCGACACGAACTTTTTTATCAAAATCTCTTAACGGAAGTAGTAAATTTATTCTTTTTGCGATTTTCTCAAGAACGGCATCGGTTTTTTTTTTATTTAATATTTTATGCTCTACAAAATATGGTAAGGTCTGCTGACATTCTAGGGGGGCCTGATCTCGTGGTAGTAACTGTTTCTTTTTTAAGATTGCAGCCTTAATATGAATTCTAGAGCAAAAAATAAGGTTTTAATGAAAGTTGTAGAACATTAAAAAACCTACAACTGTGATTTCAAAACTTGTTTTGTACAACCTTGTTACCAACAAATAGGCCTAATGATTTTTTTAAAAATTAAAATCTATCAAAATTTACATTTTTAAATATTGCGGCCTTAAGATATATTTTACGACAAAAATGTATTCATAATTAAAGTTACAGGAAATAAAGACAAATCTCCAACTTTTATTTGAAGCAGTTTCCTTAACAGAATTCAGTTTAGCGTCAAATTAGTGATTTTCCATTTTTATAAGTCAAACAGAGGTTGATTTTCATTTTTCATTACATACATTTGCAAGAGAAAAGCGCATGAATGTTTAATATCGGGTTTTCGGTTTAAGAAAAATTATAACGCTTAGAAATACAGTATACGCGAAGTAAACCGTCGTTTACTTTTGAGGGTGGTGAACATTTTCATCCAATAAATGCGCAGTGGTGTAATATTTTTTGCTGTACCCGGTACTAGACGATTGAGGGAATATGTTGGTGCACTGGTTGTTTTCTAGAAGCTGTAATTTTATGCTTCATTCTGGAATTAGTTAAGAGAACTCGAATCACCCAGTTCGTTCTGCTATGAACAGCTTGTCTGTTATGACTAGTCTTTCTCATAGAATTCGGTATTATGAGAGAGAGACAGAGTGAGAGAAAAGGAGGAAACTAAAGTATTCGAAAAAACCGTTCCTGTGAGGTTTTTAATATTTCAGCATGTTTGGTGCATCAAAATTGTATTTCCGAGCTTTTTTTTATTGAGCATTTTATGTTTTTCTTTTTTCTGATTTTATCTATCGTGTTGACGGTTTTTTGCTGTCTTTTGATATCTGAATTTGCAATTGATTTACGTATCATCCCGCTAAATTAAAAAAAAAAAATTGGTGATACTCACAACTTTTTCTTGTTGCAAATAATTAACAATATAACCTAACATTAGTAATAAAACGTTAGAAATAAACAAAAAACTAACCTCAAAAAATATAACCTAATTGTTTTAACCATGATTGAATGATGTAAAATTATAATCAACCTTAGTTTGTCAAAAAATACGGAAAATCACTTTTGCATGCTAAACTAGGCTCTGTAGAGAAAAATGTTTTGTATAAAAGTTGTAGATCTTTAAATATCCTATAAATTTGATTATATTCTCTTTTGTCGTAAAATGCATACTAAGGCTGCAATCTTAAAAAAAATCGATTATTTACAAGTTTTCGTGAGAAAAAAAACAGAAAATCGCTAATTATAATAATTTAAATTATAATAAATTAAAAGATCTACAACTTTTATTAAGAACATTTTTCTCTACAGAGCCTAGTTTAGCGTGAGAGAGTGATTTTCCGTATTTTTAAGCCAAACTGAGGTCGATTTTCATTTTGCGTTTTTCACTCATGATTAAAATTAGTTTGTTTTTGAGGTTCGGTTTTTGTTTATTTACTAATGTTAGGTTTTTTTTGTCATCAGTCTCTCGACTGGTTTGATGCAGTTCTCCAACCTGTTCTATCTTGCGGAAGTCGTTTCATATCTACATACCTGTAACACCCTACATCTTTTGTAATTTTCTTTATATATTCTAATCTTTGCCTCCCTCTACAATTTACTCCCTCAATATTACCCTCCATTATTGATAGCCCAATACCTGGATGTCTTAGGATATGCCCCACTAGCCTATCCCTTCTTTTGGTAAGATGCTTCCATATACTTCTTTTTTCATCCACTCACCTAAGAACCTCTAAATTACTTATTTTGTCCACCCACCTAATCTTTAATATTTTCCTATAACACCACATTTCAAAAGCTTCTATCCTCTTCCTTTCTACAGCCCCTATCACCCACGTTTCACTTCCGTATAATGCTATGCTAATGTTAGGTTATATTGGTCATTATTTGCATTGTCAAGAGGAAGTTGTTTGTTTGGTTTTGAATTTGATCTACGAATAAGTGTTGATATTGAATAAGTAGTTTTCTACCATGATTAATGGGTTTTGTTGTTTTTTGTTTGTCTGTGCAGCAATTATTCAGAAGTCAGCAACCGGCAGCCGCGCAACAGTTACAATTGCTTCAGCAACAACAGTATCTGGCCGCTGCAGCATCTCAACAACAGCAACAACTCGGTCTGACCCCAGCACCTGGTGCCACTTTTGCACCTCCTGCACCTTACATAATCAATCCACAGGAACCTTATGTTATCACAGGTATGTTCTTTTTTTTTAATTTTATTATGGCCTTCGGGGCCAGCCCGGTCATTCAGCCGGTAGAAAGTCGCGATTATTTGTTAAGTAACACCGGTTGGGCATGCGACTTTGTGTGGTGACCAGTTGACAGCCATGCATGAACAAACTTTATTGGGAGTCCCTGTTCAAACTTATATCTAATCCACGTCAAAAAAAAATACAGCAAAAAGCAGCGATCAAATTGTGGGTAGTTGTCAACAAAGTACAGTTCCCGATAACAAATGAAAGAAAAAAAATTACTCGAGTTAATCAAAAATATAAACTGGATTCCATTTTTTAAAAATAAAGGGCATGTTATGAAATTATTTTTGGTGGAAATTTTTCATTCCCATCTATCATTTTTCGATGTTTGTTTTAGTCACATCTAAATGTCAAAAGCTACAAGCGATAATAATAAAAACGGTTTTCTGATTCCTAATTTACACAAAAAGTTAGTTGGACCTGGATTCGCTTTGAAGTTCCGGTTTCGAACGGAAGTAAAGAAAAGTTGAACTTTGGAGGAAACAACATTGTTGTCATTTGATTTTTCTTGAAAAATAGTTTTCTCACGAAAGCTAAGTGGGACTTGATTCCATTATGAGGAAAATGAACACGCAATGTGCCTTTTTACTTTCTCTTGCCTGTATGAATATATAGGAAGGAAAGTATTGTTTTCATGTCGATTTTAACAAATACACTCTTCACCGGATCTACACGTTTTCAGACACCCTGAACCCAAAAAAATTTGTTTTTAGCGATTGGTCTGTGTGTGTGTGTGTGCGCGTGTGCGTGTTTGAACAGGGTATCTCAAGAACGGAACATCGTACGAATTTGAAACTTAAGTTAGACACCACTACCGGATCCGACACGAACATTTGCATCAAAATCGGTCAACCGGAAGTAGTAGTTTATTCGTGTAATTTTTCACTTTTGGTTGCAGTTTTCTCAGAATCGGGTTTTACGATTTTTTTAAAAATCATTTCATTTAGTTCATTTTTTATGCTGTACAAGATAAGGTAGGCGCCATGTCTGCTGAAATTCTTGGAGAGGCCGTTTTCACGTATAAAAATTGTTTGTATTAAGTTTTCGGCTTTAATATGCATTTTAGCGCAATAATTAGTATAATAAAAGTTGTAGACGATTTAAAATCGTACAACTTTTATTTCAAATATTTTTTTGCATAACGCGTAGTTTAACGGTAATTAGCGATTTTTTGTTTTTTTTTTCACGAAAGTGTTTAAAAAAATTGATTTTTTTAAAGATTTCAGCTTAAGCAGCATTTTACGTTAAAAGTTATAATCAAATTTATAGGAAATTAAAAGAACTACAACTTTTATTTAGAGCTTCTTTTCTACAGAGCCTAGTTTAGCGTGAATGAGTGATTTTCTGTATTTTTAAGCCAAACTGAGGTCGATTATCATATTGCGTCTTTCACATATGATTAAAATTCGGTTATGTTTACAGTTTTATTGTTTATTTCTTATGTTTTATTACTAATGTTAGGTTTTATTGTTAATTATTTGCATTGGCAAGAGAAAGTTGTGTGTTTCACACCAAAAATTTTTGTATCTATAATTGGGAAAATTAATTTCCAACAACTCGGTTATTATTGGAATAAATGGAATAATAAGAACAGATGCTAGTACAAAAAACTGGTGTGAAACACACACGACTTTTTTTGGCAATGTCAATAATGACCTATACAATATGTATCCTAACATTAGTAAACAACATAAAATGAAAAATGGCCGCCTCCGTGACGTATTGTTGATATCACGCTTGCCTACGTAGCGGAGGTTATCGGGTTCGGTTCCCGGCTAGAGTGTCTGGTAACTACGTATTACGTGCCAAAAACCATCGTTATAGTTTCTTAACCCACCGTACTCGCTAATGATCAAGCTGTTGATGTGAATTTAAGTAAACAAAAAAATAAATCAAGGGACATTGGTAATCTGTAATGGAAGGCACATGGAAAGGAGATAGAGTGCTGGGATTTAAAAATGGACACAGCATCCAATAACCGTAGAATCGTGGAGGCATTTGGAAAAAGCTTACTTTCGAGTTTGGCCATGGTTTATTAAAAGAAATACAGTAGAATCTCAGTAGTCCGGCCTGTTTGGGACCGAGAGGGTGCCGGATTACTGGATGCGTTGGAATTTTGGAACTATTAATTATAAATTTAAACAAAAAATGAATATGCATTGATTTCTATGTGATTTTAAATTAAATAAACTAGTTAAAAGAGGTTTGCTGAGTAGTTCTGTAGTCATTGTACTAAACATAATTATCGGCGTTTGACATCGCCTAGTGCGGTGTGGGGGTGCTCGTGTTCTGAAAATTACGTTTCGTTGCCAATATTCACCATGAATTGTACCGAGTATTGCCCAGTTTTGGGTTTTGGATAAAAGGCCAAAAATTATTCCATTTAACAATAATTAAGGTCTGCTTATTCATTTCTTTAATCAAATCCTAAACATGCATGTTAGTATATTAAATCTGCCGTAATTAGGTCGAGTTGATTTCCCTAATTAAATTTAAATCTTTTACCAAAATCTGTCCTGGTTGAGGTTTCATACTTTTTAGGTTTAATATTTTAAGGGCCCGGATTTCTGGAAGTGCCGGACTACCGAGATTCTACTGTGTGTGTGTGTGCGTGTGCGTTTATATATATAGACATTAAAAATACAATAGAAAAAACATTTGGCAAGGCGTTTCAGTGGAATCTGTCGACAAAAGATTTAAAGATTTATGTATAAATATATATATATTTTTTTTAATTAACATATTTTGCAACTGCATTCCATGGTGTGTTTTCATTTGTTCGTTGACCCACTTTCTACATTGAGACGTGTCGTTGAGCGTTCGTAGTTGTGGTCGGAAAGGAAATTGTTTTGTCTGAGGGTTTTTTTAATAATAATAATAATAATAATAATAATAATCTTTTGTTTGTCAGTTTTCTTTTCTTTTTCCCTCTCAATTTTTTTTTTTTGTTGTTGTGTGGACTATATGTTGATTTTCTTTCAACTGTTGTTGTGTTGAGTGTTTGTTGGTCTTGTCGTATTTAATCACAACAAAGGAATTACAGGGTGTTACAAAAAAAAAAAATAGTAGTCATGTACTGTTCTATATTTCGGATTACTGTATGTTCATGAATCCACTGTTTGTGACTCATTTACTGATTTACAGAAATGTTAACCCATAAAGAGGCCTCTGAGAGTGAAACATGTCAGGACCTTTTTGCTTAGTTTAGTCGTTGGCTGAAACCCTCCGACAATTTTTGGATATCGCCCCTACGGGGATTAGGAGGGGCACCGAAAATTTTGAACTCTGGGCACCGTATCAAAAATGTCACTGCGATTTTTTTCTTTTTCTTGATGTTATGAAAAGAGCACACACACCAAACAACGGCCGAAAACCGTAGAAGACTCTCTTAGAACAAAACATGTCAGGATTTATTTTCTTAATCTAATTATCAGCTGAAACCCTCCAGAAAATTTCCAATTTTTTGGGGGGAGCGTCCGAAAATTTTGACCTGGGCGGCGTAGCGCAAAGGTCACTGCGATCATTTTATTTCTTCTGGATTAGTTAGAAGAGAGAGACACCAATAAAAGGCCCGATTACCAACCCCAAGGGCTTCCAGTTGTTGTCGCAGTAGGAGTAGATTTTGAAAAACGAAAAATCGCAGCCATCTGAGAGCATTGCTCAGCAAAACTGGTACTGTGGTCCACTTTACCTATTGCTTAATCCCCTCCGCCACCGGATTACTCCAAAATCTTAGGTAACCCCTTCCAGGGTGCTGTGGTGGTAGTTAGAAATGTCTCAAATGTTGGCCGTAGCTAAATAGTTTTCAGGACGTTTTTTTTTCTCTTCCCAAAGTATTTTTAGGATAATTAACTAAAGTTGCCCTTAACTTTCACCGGTTTGCAAGAAAAAAACCCATAAAATACTATTTTAGGTTCTTGACGCTCGCTGTTTTCATGTTTTTCAATTTTTATTTCTGGAAAACACTTTTTTTTGTGAATTTTGATTTATTAACAAACAACATTTACACCCGGCATTACGGGTTTTTTTGAAATTTTAAATCTAGGTCCTGTAAGGGGTGTTATGCCTATAAAAAATTTGAAAATTGAAAATTTGACAATACTGTTAATAATAAAAGTTAATAATTAACTGTGCAAAGTTTTAAAAAAATGTATAAACAAAATTTTGGAGCAGTTTTGAAAAATTGTATCTAGAGAAAATTACAATATTATTTTCAATATAACAAACACCAATTTTGAAATAAATAAACTATCACAGTATAGTATTTTCTGACTTTATTGTGCTTGTTTGTCAGGAATGTTAACAACGTACAAACTCTTAACAATGCATTGGCGAAGAAAAAAAAACCGTGTAAAATTCTACTACGAGTAACGAACGAATGACTCGCACACACACACACACACACACACACACACACACACACACGCGCGCGCGCGCGCGCACACGCACACACACACACACACATACACACACACACACACACGTGAATAATGAGTCGGAATACAAAATATGAACTACTTTTCACAGATTAAACATTTTCCATGCATTGTTAATGTATAGGACATGTATAAATTACTTGAAAAATGAGTATAAAAAATTCAAAAGATTAAACGAGTGTGAGCGAGAAATAATGTGACAGGAAAAATGACAGATAAACCTTTGTTATTTTATTATTAAAAAAAAAAAAAAACTGAACTGAACTAAACTGACAACAATAATAGATCAACAGTGTAGCTACATATCGGTGGTATTCAATACCGCTTTTATTTACTTGTCTGCTACTTAACATAATGTCAACGATTACAAAAAGAAATAATAATATGCGATAGATTATATGTCACAGTAACCTCATGAAATTCGTCATAAATTTTCAAGCGGGTGATACATTCTGTACCGATTTTTTTTTTTTTTTTATTAACAGACAAATCGTTCCTACTTGTGTCACTTTGCATGCATAAATATTTAAACGAAATGATTTTTTTACTTTCTCTTGCCTTTTTTTTTTTTGGTCATCAGCCTGTCGACTGGTTTGATGCAGTTCTCCTAGCAATTATATCTTGCGCAAGTCGTTTCATATCTACATACCTGTAACACCCTACATCTTTTGTAATTTGCTTTATATATTCTAATCTTTGCCGCTTCATACAATTTACTCCCTTAATATTACCCTCCATTATTGATAGCCCAATACCTGGATGTCTTAAGATATGCCCCCCTAGCCTATCCCTTCTTCTGGTAAGATGCTTCCATATACTTCTTTTTTTTATCCACTCGCCTAAGAACCTCTTAAATTACTTATTTTGTCCACCCACCTAATCTTTAACATTTTCCTATAACACCACATTTCAAAAGCTTCTATCCTCTTCTTTTCTACAGCCCTATCGCCCATGTTTTACTCCCTTATAATGCTACACTCCATACATAATGTTTTTTCCTAATCTGTAAATCAATGTTTGTAGTCGGTAAGCTGTTTTTCCTTTCAAAGGCTTTTCTAGCTTGAGCAGTTCTACTTTTGATATCACTTGTGCTTCTACCATCCTTTGTTATTTAACTCCCTAGATAGCAGAATTCCCCAACTTCCTGTATTGCCTACTTTTAAATTTCCCATCTCTTCTAAACCACTCATGCATTACTTAACCTGGGTGAACATGGCGTAACAACTACGTAAAATATATCAACGTATTTTTTTCCGGATGTGGCATAGAAAGGGTTAAGGACGGAACTGGATGTTTACAACGTGATTGGGAAGATTGCAGATTATCAAAATTGATGGAGGGAGCACTTAAAAAGAATGCCTGCGGGGAGGAGCGATGTTGGGTGACCATACAAGAGATGTCAATAATTCAATGGAATTTTGTCACTGTCGTGAGTCGGAACAAACGGGAACTTAATACTTGATTGTGAAAAGAAGAAAAAAAACTATAAAACCGTTTATAAGTACATAAGTTCGTTCAATTTCATCGACGTAAAAGTTTTAAGCACTTTACCGTTTAAATTAAAAAACGTATTTTCTTTTATTTTGTAATTTCATTTTGACGTGTTGTATGATTTACGGAGGAAAGAAAAAATGGGCGTGGCTTTTCATTTGTTTAAATTTGGCAGTTGAGTAGTACGTGTAGGTTAGATGATGTGGCGTTTTAGTTGGGATACTAATACTAATGAAAATAGTGAAGAAATACGTTATAATAAAATTTCGCTCATTAAACAAGAGTTTTCCTCCGGTTTACCTGCCGCCCATTCTTCATCATCGCCCGTTCCCCTTTCTGTAGTTTACAACCGCTGTGTGTGTTTATAAATATATGGATTGTTTGTTCCACAGTTCTATACAATAGCGTACGTACAACGTTAGTGTTCATTAAATTAAAAGCGTTTTAAAGGGTTGTGTATTAAAGTCAGTTGGGAAAACTGGGTGTGGCTTGGTTCTTCACATTCAGTCCATAGTATAATACCCCCTGCTGCCAAACACTAGTGCCGTACCGATTAACGAATAACCTTACTTCTAAAATAACTTTTATTATAAAAAAAATTGACGTAAGAAACGTTCAATAACTAAAGATGTAACGATCATCAAAACAGCCCCACGTCACTGGAAAATATAGAAAAATTGGGATAGTTGTTTGCTTCAAATATTTCAAGGAGATAATACTCGAGGTGTGGCTATTAAATAGATTGACGTTGTAAAAATGTTTATTTTTATTATATACATAATCACTTATTGTCACCTTCAATGTACACTCCTTTTCTATCCCTACAACGCTCCATGCGAATTTTCCATTGTTGGAAACAGTGCTGGAAGTCATCTTCTGTCAGCTCCTTCAAGACACGTACCGCTTTCGCTTTTACAGCTTACACAGACTCAAATCTTGTCCTTTCTAATGCAAATTTCACCATAGGGAACAGGTAGAAGTCGCATAGTGCAAGATCTGGTGAATAAGGTGGATGTTCTAACACCGAGATGCTGTACTTGGCTTGGAACCTCTTGACAGATAACGCGGAATGAGCATTGTCTTGGTGGAGGACCCATGATTTTTGTCCTTCAACATATTTTTTCTTACTCTTAAACATAGTTTAGAAAGTACCTCAAGGTAGTAATATTAAGTAATTGTTTGACCTTCAGGAACCCAGTGAAGGTACGCAATCCCATGGATATCAAGAAAAAAAAATTAAAAAAAATTTTTTGACTATCTTATTCGAGCTTTTTTGGCTTTCGGTGAAGTTCGGCTCTTCCAGTGCATGGATTGGCGTTTCGTTTCCGGATCATAAGTAAAAAACAACGTTTCATCACATGTTATTATCATTTCCAAAAAGTTTTTTCTCATTTTCAATCGCGTGCAAAGTGTCAGTACAAACATTTTTGCGAGCTTCATTTCAAACATTTTTGAGCGGCACATGTCCTAAAGGAGCTGACAGAAGATGACTTCCAGCACTGTTTCGAACAATGGGAAATTCGCATGGAGCGTTGTAGGGGTAGAGAAGGAGTGTATATTGAAGGGGACAATTAGTGATTACGTATAAAATAAAAATAGAATTTTTTATGTCAGTCTCGTTATTTAATAGCCAATGTTTGGGACTATATAAATTTTATGTTTGTTCAATTCATCAATTTAGTTTTGTGTTCTATTATAAGATATCATTTATCGGTCTCAACCAATGAGGGTTGATTTCTACCTGCACATACAAAACAGTTTTATACTGAACTGGACACAGTCGTCCGCTAACTAGATACGCGAGTAGATGCTATCTTGTTTTTAACGCTTTTGTCGTTCTACTATCTGTACATGTACGCGATCGCTAAGGTAACTCCTAAAACCACAACTTAATAATATTAAGTCACTACACAGATTAACTTAATTCACGCGCCGCAGTGCTTTAACGCGCTGGAGACACTCCAGGAAACCGACCACGCAAAATACAGTCCACTAATTCAAGATCTTCGGCAGCTCAACACTCATCGGAAAGCCACTGGTACCACCAGCTGGTAACCTTGTGTAACCGAAGTTCACGAAAAGGAAGTTAACAACAATAAATGAGGAAGATGGCCAGCATACTTCTCGAGGAACTTACCATTTGTACGAGAAGAAAGCACGCTCAAGACAAACCTAGATTAGATATCATAATACTGTGATAATCAAACCGGTGTGTCTGCACGCGAATGGGTGCGTTAGGGTATGTCCATAGTGCACCGCTTCCCGCTTCTCGCTTTATCGTGGCAGACTAGCGGGGGAAAAATGTTTGGAGAAATGTACACGTGTGGCCATAGTGTGCCTGCCAGCCAGCTTTAACCGGCTCAAACCGCTTTTACCAGCGTTTACCGGAATGAATTATTGTTTCTTTTTCTCGCTTCTCGCTTCCCCTGCTCGATCAGTTCAGTGTACAATTTCCGACGCAGTGTTTAAATAACGAATGGTATTCACCAATTTCACGGCGCGACCTATTAATTTCATGAACGTTGGTAGTTCTTTTTTTTTAAGTTTCAAATGAACATTATCACTAGCTAATAAAACACACAACAGATCTTCACGTGATAGCTCCATGATGCCAACTGAGAAAAAGCGACACGTTCTCGTTTTCTCGCAACCGGTGCTCTATGACCACCACCGGCTACAATCGCGCAGGTTCACGAAGCGGGTAGAGTCTGCCGCGGTCAAACTGGTAAGAAAAAAGCGAGAAGCGGGTGCACTATGGACGTACCCTTAGAATGATCAGGAAGACTGGTTTAAAAGAAGCAGAGAAATTTGAGAGAAAGATCCTTCGCAAGATGATGGTTTGAGGATAGTAGACAGATAATATAGGTTTTGATGTCAAGAAGAATTGTACGTGGAAAATAAATGATTGATGGGAACAGTTGGAAAAAGAAGACTAAAATTT
Source organism: Catonia carolina (assembly GCA_035578175.1). Taxonomy (NCBI): domain Eukaryota; kingdom Metazoa; phylum Arthropoda; class Insecta; order Hemiptera; family Achilidae; genus Catonia; species Catonia carolina. The sequence goes on along the minus strand of JAQMRL010000017.1, from coordinate 1,273,075 downwards.
TATGGATACTCTTGTAGAATGGATGACGACCAGTTGGCGAAACAAATTTCTAAGACACTAAACCCAATAGACCTTAGGTGTTGGACAAATGGTTTGAAGAAGTCAGAAAGGATATTGTGAAAGTTGGAGTAAACCGATAAAACTTGATGAACTGAATTAAATTCAGAAACTAATTAAACAAACTTTAAGGCCTCAATAATGAGCTGAAAAGGAACACCGGGTGGACAGAAGAAAGGAAAACCTACAGGGTGGAAATGTTGAGAATGTGGGTTGTAGCATAGCAGTCTATGTACGTAATGTCGTAGATCGATGGTCGATGCAAACAAATAAAATAATGAAGTTATTTAAATAACAATTAGAATTTATTCAAAATTAAATTTCAAGAACTATAATTTTATAAATATATTTGTAATAAAAAGCTGTTGTTGTTTAGGTCATCAGCCAAAAGGCTAGTTTGAACCCGTAGAGGTTTTACTAAGTAAAACGAGGAGTGAGGTGGTTTACCATTGCCTTCCTCACTGAGTGGAAAAGTATGCTTATCAGCATGCCGGGCCCTCTGAAAGCACATATTTTCCACCCTGCAAATGACACCTTCACTTCATTCACCACAGGGTCTGGCTGTATAGTTAAATTCATTACTTTCAGAGGAGGTAACTCTGACTAGTGTCTTTAACACCTCTACCTCTTCTGTTCTTAAATGATTCAGTCATTTAATTGGCTGACCATGTGATAAGAAACAGAACTATTTATTTTAGCCCTGCAACGAACAGATTGAGTGCAAATAATCTGACACTCCACCTGTTTATTATGGGCAGAATAAAAAGTATGAAAATTAAATAACAAGAACGTTAAATATTAAAATTATTTAAATAATCAAAATTTAATTGAATGATTCCAAAATGAGAGAGATGAAAACAGATGGTGAAGTTGAGTGTGTGATTTTGAATAGCCAAGGTGGGACACACAAATAAAAAGGTTGATATTGGCGTCTCATATCCAGTCATTTGAATTTTTCTTGAACGGGGCAACACTGTAACTAATCAGAGAAGACAATTTAATAAGTTAATTATATTTGTCAATATAAAATTTTAAAGATTATAATTTGTTCATTCATTTCAACATTTGTTTACAGGGTTTCAATAAAAGTCTGGTGTGAAACACTCAACACAACTTTCTCTTGCCAACGCAAATAATGAACAATATGACCTTACAATTAGTAATAAAAGATTAGAAATAAATAAAAAACTAACCTCAATAAACATAACCTAATTTTAATCGTGAGTGAACGATGTAAAAGAAAACCAACCTTAGTTTGGCGTTATTATGTGGAAAATCGCTCTGTAAAGAAAAATGCTCTAATTGAAAGTTGTATATCCTTTAATTTCCTATAAATTTGAGTTTAAACACTTTTGTCGTAAAATGCATACGAAGGTTGAAATCTTTAAAAATCATTTTTTTTTACACATTTCATGAAAAAAAAAAACAGAAAATCCGCTAATTACCGCTAAACTAAGCGTTAAACAAGAAAAATGGTTGAATTAAAAGTTGTAGGATTTTAAATTCTCTACAACTTTTATTCAATTCATTTTTGCTCTAAAATGCACATTGAAGTCTCAATCTTAAAGAAACAATTTTTTTCTGTGAGAGGACAGCCTCCCCAAAAATTTCAGCAGACATGCTGCCTACTCTATCTTCTAGCACTTTGCGTGCTGACGTCGTACCAGTACGACGCCGTTAGATTGTCCGAGTGTGCGGCTGTCGTACATATACGACGCTCACATTTACTGATTTTTAATTCAATTCGTCGTAGTACTACGACACCCGCAGTAGGTAACATTACAATGTATAGGTCAGCCGCTCTAAGTTTGCTCCTAGTGTCAACAAACCAAAACCAGCTACTACAGGATGCACTCTAGAATCCGTGACTTTATGGATGCCATATTCCTATTAAGTTAACTATTTTTTAAATTATAAGTACTTAAAGTACTAAAAACATCAGTCGTGATATGATGTAGGCCTAACAATTTCATTTAGAAAAATACTTTAAAAAGTATTTTGTATTTAAATACTTTTGAAAGTATTTTGTTGTTACTTTTTAATCAGTGTGTACACATTTTAATATAATGCGCATGCTCAGTGACGTCATTATTTGTTTACATTAGGAGCAAACTTAGAGAGGCTGGACGTCTTTTTTTGTAGGGTATTTAGTTCATAAAACGACCGCTAGAATCGAATTTTGATGTTACGTATATCGATAGTAGTCGAACATATGCATCGATGTTCGGTCTTGTTTCATAGTAATTTTAGTGACAGTAAAAATGGACGTCGTAAATGATTCGGAGATTCAACGTGTTATGAATGAGTCTGACAGTGATGAATATTACGATGAATCCAGTGATGATGAAGATGATAATAATTTGCCAGACCCCTGTTTATTCTACCGACAGGTATGTTGTTAGCCAAATTTGTTTTTTGTTGTTATTTTGTAAGTACTGTTGTTGTTCCTGGAGGTTGTTTACATTCGTATTATCTCGTATTTACAAATATCCACATCCAGTTTATATCGTTATTTATACAAATTACTAAATAAAATGTTGCTTTTTGATTTGTTATTGACAAAACAAATACATTGTACAGAATTGTTTTTGATAGTTGCTGTCAACTTGTTTGAGGTTAGGTTCATACAACTTGTTCCCCTCTCTTTGTTTATGTTTCATTTTACTTGTTCTTCTGAGAGTTTAGTTCTGTTTTCAATGTGACTGTGTTTGGATTGTTTTTATACGCAAATGTATATATTTTCTATACACATAATATATGTATTTAGCCTATATGACCAAAAATTTTAAGTGCTCGTTCAATTTTTTTTCTGTCCAAAACTATCCCTACATTACTATTAAATAAATTTTTTGCTATATAGTAGGAATTTCTTATTCAGCCACACCTGTAGAGCAAGAAATGGTGAATTTAATGGTTCAAGAAAACCCAATGCAAATATTTTAAATCAATAGTTATAATTTTTAAAAAAAATGACAAAAACGCCCAGCACACAGATATATAATTGCATATACGGGTCCAGCATGCAAAGTGCTAGAGCATGAAAAATGTAGTAAATGAAGCTATTTAAAAAAAGAATTGTTGGAGCCATTTTTGAGAAAATCGCAATAAAGTGAAAAATGACATGAATAAACTACTACTTCAGGTTGATCGATTTTAATGAAAATGTTCGTGTCGGGCTTAGTAGTAGTATCTAACTTAAGTTTCAAGTTTGTACGATGTTCTGTTCTTGAGATATTCTGTTCACACTGACATAGCCTACCAATCGCTAAAAACATGGTTTTTTTTTGTTGGGTTTAGGGGGTCTGAAAACATGTAGATCCGGTGAAAACTCGTTTTCAAAAAATCGGCATGTAAACAATACTTTCCTTTCTATATATATTCATATAAGCAAAAGAAAATAAAAATAGCTTTTAGAAACATCTTAAAGTCACCGCTCGTATCTTAAATTTGGTCCTACAGAAGAAAAAGGAAAGTTTAAAGGAATTTGTTTGAGTGTTTCTTTTATTTTTAGTATATTTAAGTTGTACGAATTAACGTTCTCTATATAATATAGAGATTAAATTATCTGAAAACGGTAATGGTACTTTTTGGATTTCCGGTTATACAACCCAGGAAACTTGACAATAGTTCTAGAATTGGAGTGAGAAATAGTAACGATTCAGTCGGTTTCGAGTTCCGTGTAAAAGCGCTGTGTTTAAATTTTCACCAAGTACTGCATCTGATTCGAATGTTCATTGTTTCACTCTTTGTTGGTTTGGTGCGCTTTTGTACTTTGGAGTTGCCGTGTATCAATTATTAACGTGTTTCTGTTACTTTGTTCGTTGTAAATTAACTTTGTATTTAGCTTTTTCTTTTTTTTCTTTTACGGTTTCCATTTTCGTGTGCTCCCGTCTACACTACAGATTGTAGAAAAAGTATTGTTGCATGGCAAAGTTTTCGATGCAAGGTTGTTATAGTATAGTCATCTTTATGTTTCATGAACTCTTGAAGCCAAAAAAGTGGTTTTTTTTTAATGGTTTGTCTAAGTTTATATTTTTTGTACTGGAACCGATTAAGCTAAAATTAAATATATTTGTCGATTAGTGTAAAAATCATCATCATGAAGGTGCTCTTATGGTAAATCACTTGTGTCATGCTCATCGCCAGCTTGTTCCGTTTTCCATTAACATTTTAATTTCTTTCTAGCTCTTTTTTATTTTTAAATTGTCTACAACATTTCACAATCCTTTATTTCTTTCGCGTTTTAACATTAAGTATTATTTTAGTTTAATATTCTCCCATTTTGTATTGTGGATCTCTCTCTATAATTATAAATAATAAAAGTATTTATTTACTTTCTCTTGCCTGTATGAATGTGTAGGAAGTAAAGTATTGTTTTCATGTTGATTTTTCCAAATTGAGTTTTCACCGGGTCTACACGTTTTCAGATCCCCTGAACCCAAAAAGCATGTTATTAGCGATTGGTGTGTGTGTGTGTGTGTGTGAAGATTTAAACATTTCTTCTTTCTTTCTACAGCCCCTATCGCCCATGTTTCTCTCCTATTTAATGCTACACTCAAAACGTGGTATTTTGAGTGTAACATTATTATCGAAAAGAAAACAAAAGTTTTTGCTTAGTTCACAAGGTATTAATTTTTTTAAATGTTTCTAATACATGTACCCTGGGGGAAAGATGGCCGGTGGACCTTGAGGAAGTCGCCACTCGTATAAGAAGAAAGTACTTTCAAGATAAATAATAATACGTTGATAAAACCTGTGTCTGTACACAGTGAGTGAGTGCATTAGAATGACTGGGAAGACAAGTCTAAAGAAGCAGACAAATTTGAGAGGAAGATCCTCTGTAAGATATTAGGCCCAAAGATAGTAGATGGACAATATAGGTTATGAGTCAAAAAGATCTGTACAAAGAAAATGAACGATTAGAAAAAGAAGACAAAAATTTTATGGACACCTGTATCAAACTGATGACAACCGGTTGACAAAACAAATTTTTAAGACGCTGAATCATAGACCTAAAATGTCGTTTAAATGGTTTAAAAAAGCCAAAAGGTTATTAAGAAACTCTGAATAAACTAAGAAAACTTAATGAACTAAGCCGAATTTGGATAACTAATTATGGATTTTAAGGGCTTCCATGAGGTGCAAAAAAAGAACACCGGTATGGTCATAATAAAGGAGAAAAGTCTTCAGTGCGAAAAGAGCTTCCAGAAACATCAAAATTCACCTCACGTGTTCCAAAATTGGCTACATACGAGAACAAAGAAAATTTGTACAGTTTTAGGAGGAAAGTCTACAGTGCAAAAAGAGCTTCCGGAAACATCTAAATTCACCTCACGTGTTCCAAAATTGGCTACATACGAGAACAAAGAAAATTTGTACAGTTTTAGGAGGAAAGTCTACAGTGCAAAAAGAGCTTCCAGAAACATCTAAATTCACCTCATGTGTTCCAAAATTGGCTACATACGAGAACAAAGAAAATTTGGTACTGTTGTATGAAATTATAAAATTTAATTAAGAGTTTTTCCTTAATTAACTGTGTTTGTTTATGTTTATTTGCAGGGCCGACAGTTGTCCCACAGTATTATGGAGTTGCACCATGGGTATATCCTGCGAACATTATACAGCAGGGGGCATCCGCCCAACAAAGGAGACCTCTCACTCCGTCATCTGCGACTGACAGTGCTACAAATCTGACCCAGGTTAGATTAGTTGGTTTGTTATTATTATTATTATTATTTTTATTTTATTTTTTTGACGATCTGTTGACATTTCAATATTATTGTCGTGACAGATTTAGGTCGTCATTGATTTTGTGTGCGATTCAGTTAAATTGTGATTTCCATTGAATCGTGGTTTGTTTTTGCATTTTCTTGTCACACTTTTGTCTTCAGTAGTAGTTTCTATTGAGCGAGTTTATTATAAACGTGGAATGCAATCCAGTTATGTCATTTCAAGAGTTCCCGTTTATGTGGTTTTGTAGAAACCCCCTCATCTCTCTACCAAACTGTGTCTATACACAATTTGTTTTTTATGTAGCTAACATGTAGCAAAAGTATCATTATTTAATAGAAATAATCAAAATAAAAAGGGTTTGTTTGTATTTTATCTCCAAACCGGAAGAGATATGGTGCATATTTTGTTAATTTTGGTGATCCAGATCTCTGAAACGGGGTAGGTTTCAATTTATGAAGAGTTCTGTTGTGTGCAAATTTCGTTTTTTTTTTTGAAATATATATTGTTAAAATTGGTTCTAATTGGGCAGTATGTGATTTTGTAGTGGCTAAAAATAAAGAGAAAGGATTTATTGACTTTATTTACATTTTTTTTTTTTTGAGAATAAAATTCTCTACAAATTGTATTGAACATTTTTCTTTGTTTATAGGCAATTTAACAGAGTTATTGTAGTCCAAACGCAAAAAAAGTGTGTTTTTGACCCTAACCTTTTTTGCTTTACCCCGATTTTCTCCTAAACTATTGGAGATAAGAGTTCTGTGACAGGTTTTATATGATTTTTCAGCTCATTTTACATAAAACTTAGCTAACTAACAAACTCAATTAACACCCTGAAAATTTCAGTGTGAGTTAATTTCACTGAGGGAGGTGAATTTCAGGTGAAATCTTTGATTGTCTATAACTCGTCAAGGAAGTATTTTCGGACCCATGTTTATATGAACCTTTTTTTTATTATTTTTATGAGAGGAATAAGCTTGTGGAGTATGGTGATTCCTCCTGAAACACCCCTGTATTCGTACAGTTAACCTACAAAAGTTCCGCAATATACCGTTTGTCCTCAAAGTGTATTTTATAGATACTGAATTCAGGAGTTTGCCTTTTGCGTATGTGTGGGCTGTGATGAAAGGAAATGATATATTTGCAGTGCTGCCAACCTCAACAGTAAGACACTACTCGTACATTTCACTACCGTTAAGTTTCTACAAACATTTTGTAAGCTGTGGTTTATTCGTAGAAAATGTTTTCTTCATAAACCTTATAAGAAATAAATATTGCCTATAAGTAGCTTAATTAAATGACTAGAAATGTTTGTTTTACTGTAATTACGAATGAGTCACCTTCTTTAGGCCTACGATTGCTCCCACCGGCATTTTCATTATATCAGTCTCTCTAGTTTCTACCTAACTGTTTTATTTTTTTTACCAGCTTTCAACAAAAATTGAAGAATAGTTTCTTCACGTCCTTAATTTCCTTCTTTATTTTTCGAATTGTGAAAAGAGAAACATCACAGTAGTTAGCCGCTCGCTCTCGGCTTTTGTTAAGAGGCACGGATTGGCATTTTTGTTTAGCTTCAACTTCATAGCATATTATTACATTGCATATTAGATTTCGTTCATTTTTTAATAGTCGATTTGAAAAGGATTGACCCAATACTGTTTTACTAAAAATGTTGTTTGGCTTGCCAAAAATATATTACATTGTGAAAATTGTGCGAGTGAAGTGTGTAAAATTTGCGTTCTGGAGTTTGTAAAAACAGAATTTAAAGTGAAGTGGCTGGGTTGGTTTTGCCATTGTCATCTTTAATGGTGTTAAATTTTTACAAAATAGTACAAGTATCTGTGATATCAATTCGCTGAGTTTTCTGCATTGCAGAACCATTTGTTTGTCAATTTACTCGTGTCTTGTCTCTCTCTCGTCGTCATTGTCGTTGAAGTATTGTGAATTGTGTTGTTAACATGCAACTGCTTTTAATTCTTTTCTCTCTTTTTGTTTTGCAACTTTATCGATGTTTTACGAAGTGAGAAAATGCTGTTGTGAACTCGTTTATAATTTATTATGTACTGGAAATTCAATATTAACTTGGTAATTTGTTATTTGGTGCGATCCCTTGAAGCCAAAAATTTATTATTTTCAAATTGAAGGTGTTTGTGAAAAGGACATATGTTAAAAATTTATGTTTTGAGAAAATGAGATTTGAAACTTTATCATGTTGGTAACTTTTTTAGGGTACAATATTTTGGAACAGACATCTATAGTGCATGCCATGAAAGAAGTCCGCTGTGAAGACAAATATCCCCTTCCTATTTAGATGCAAGTCCTATTTCTGTTTTTATTTGTAATTTTAAATCCTCAAAGTCTTTCAAAGTCAAATCGATTCCCACCGTTTTAAATGTTTGTCCCTGCAATTGAATAGAATGGATTGAAGAATACTGTTGGAAAAGAAAGAGACTGTTGTTATATGGCTGATATAAGAGACACAGTAATACGTGGGTGCGGTACGCAGAGTAATTGGAAACATATGACTCATTCGCTACCTGTCCAATGAAAACAAATATATGAAATATAGTACAAAAATAAAAATAATGAATTTTTCCGAATTTTAATGTTTTTGGAATCGAATGTTTATTCTTCACGTTTTTGTATGAAATATAAAAGTTGAATTGTGCTTCTAGCCCAAAAAATACACCACCCAATGGACTTAGAAAAATAAATGTCTATGCACCCGATGGACTAAAATATGCGACATTGTCACAGTTTAAGTTGCTTAACTCACTTAATTAAAGTTACTTAAAGTTGTGAAATAGCCCCCCTATTGATCAGGAAGCTCTAAGCTTTGCAACAATGAAAGATTTTTAAAAATCAGTTGAGTAGTTTCTGAGATTACCTCATACAAATAAACAAACAGGTGTTTCTTCTTTATTATATTAGTATAGATAACAAGATTGTTGATAAAATATGTTATTAAAATACTAGAATGTAAGATAATTCGTGTTTTGATTAAACTTTTTACGCTTTTTTTAAGCTCATTTGTCAGCAAACAGTGCTCAGTGCCACTGCCTTCTTCAATTCAGCATTTCAAGCTCAAATAGATAGTCGCTGAAATAAAAATTTTCAGTTCTAACATTGTTGTTAAAAAAAATTAAATTACCATAAATACCAACTAAACGGAAAAATCTCTTGAATGAATCGATTGATCCCTATTGATCAGGAAGCTCTAAGCTTTGCAACAATGAAAGATTTTTAAAAATCAGTTGAGTAGTTTCTGAGATTACCTCATACAAATAAACAAACGGATGTTTCTTCTTTATTATATTAGTATAGATAACAAGATTGTTGATAAAATATGTTATTAAAATACTAGAATGTAAGATAGTTCGTGTTTTGATTAAACTTTTTACGCTTTTTTTAAGCTCATTTGTCAGCAAACAGTGCTCAGTGCCACTGCCTTCTTCAATTCAGCATTTCAAGCTCAAATAGATAGTCACTGAAATAAAAATTTTCAGTTCTAACATTGTTGTTAAAAAAAATTAAATTACCATAAATAACGGGTGATTCAAAAAGAGCGCCGGTTTTTAAACGGCTGGTTAATTTTTGTTTATCGGTTGGCAACATTGTTAGACCTCATTTCTATTTCGGAGAACATTCCGATTGACGATTCAGTTGTAGTTTCTCTTGTTCGCAGTGTAGTACTCTCGCAGTCTGTGTCTAACCATGGAGAAGTTTACTATTGCAAACGAGTGTTAATCGTCAAAACATTTTACCAGAGTGGAGAGAGTTATGCGGCTACTGTCAGGCGACTTCGCGGTACTCTAGGACGTAATGAAGCACCGAATGAATCAACAGTTCGCAGGCTCATGAAAAAGTTTTTTGAGACGGGTTCAACAGTCGACCTTAAAAGTTCTGGACGTCGTCGTTCTGGCCGAACTGAGCAGAACGTTGCGTTGGTTCGTGACAGTGTGGCTGTTAGCCCAGCAAAATCAATACGTCGCCGTTCTCAACAATTGGGTTTAAGATGATCTTCTCTACGGAGAATTCTTCGGTACGATCTCCAATATCACCCGTATAAAATTCAGTTTCTGCACGAGAAACAATGTTGTTGCTCCGTGAACGATTCCAGGATCGCATCATTTCTCGTAATTCCGACCATCAATGGCCACCAAGGTCGTGTGACTTGACGCCTTGTGACTTTCATCTTTGGGGTCATCTGAAGTCATTGGTGTATGCCAATAAACCCCGAAACATCAATGACTTGAAGGAGGAAATTCGACGGGTTATCGGGCAAATGGAAGTCGAAACTTGTCGTGCAGTAATATCCAATTTCATGGACAGAGTTGATGCGTGCCAGCGCAGTAGAGGAGGAGGACACATGCATGACATCATTTTTCATACATGAAATCGGAAGGTAAGATGAACTTGTTGATGTATTTTTTTTCAGTTTTTCTATAAAATAAATCTCTTAATTTGAAATATCAAAACCGGCGCTCTTTTTGAATCACCCTATACCAACTAAACGGAAAAATCTCTTGAATGAATCGATTGAAAAAATGCGATTGTGTTATGTTTATTTTTTAGGTTCAAACTGCCGGACAGTATCAAGTGATTCCAGCGACTGCATATTATGACCAAAATGGTGGATTAGCCGTTATGCGTGGCATTGGCAACGCAACTCCAATGAGACTTGTCTCGCCTGCACCTGTCATAGTTAACGCTGCAGCAACTCCAGGTAAATTATAATTGTATTTACCTTGTTCGTAAACTCTTTACACATTGTGGTAAGATGTTAATTGACATTATTATTATTATTATTGGAAATTTTTAATGTGTTAATTTATTTTTCACAGCTGTTAAAATTGTCGTCCGGTTTGTTGTTCTATTAAAAATTCAGTGAAAAATCTCTCGGTACTGATAACGTTTAATTATAATCGTGTACCTCTGAAATTCAGGTTACTCTTTTTCGATGCAAAAAAAAATATGTTATGGGTGCTAAATTTTCATTATAAGGAATGAAAATTAGCAATTTGGGAAATTTATTTTCCACAAATATATCTACAATTTTTTTTTGTTGGATTTTAAGCCGGTAATGGACTTAAATAAAAATTCTAGGAAATTCTAAATGGTACAATCGTGTTTATTCATCCAAAGATTACTTTATTGTGATTTACGATAGTCTGCGAATAAAATAAGATTTTTTATAAAATTACTGTAGTGTAAAAATTGTTTATGCATTTTATTTGTATATATTATAAATATTGTATTACTAATCACTCTTTCTTTTTTACTAATTTTTTTCCAAAAATAATAACCTTGTATTTATTTTTTTACATATTGTGTATATGAAATGTAATTTATATTTTTATATATTGTTTGTTTGTTAGTTTTTTGTAAATATTTGAACTTTTGTAAATCGTTTCGACATTTATTTTTTATAATATTTACATGTTTCTTTTTTGAGTTTTGTTTAGGTTTTGTACGCAGGTTTGTCTGGAAATGCATTTTACGAATGCTCTTGAGGTGGTTGCACACATCAAAACAAAGTGAACTTGTTCAGTCTATTATAAATTTTGCATTGTGGTTAAATTTGTGATTTCACACTTATAAATAGATTATTGAAAAAAAATGAAAAAAGTACTTTAAAACTTAATTACAGCTTTTCTTATAATTAAAATTTAATTTAATTGTCTCCAAACATGAAACATAATGAAAGATTAACAGGTTCACTCCCAAGTCAATTTTTCACAATTTTGCTTAAAAACCCATACCTATTTTTACTTTCTCTTGCCTATATGAATATATAGGAAGGAAAGTATTGTTTTCATGTCGATTTTTCGAAATCGAGTTTTCACCGGATCTATACGTTTTCAGACCCCCTGAACCCAAAAAACATGTTTTTAGCGATTGGTCTGTGTGTGTGTGTGTGTGTGAACAGAATATCTCAAGAACGGAACATCGTACGAACTTGAAACTTGAAACTTAAGTTACATACCACTACCGGACGCGACACGAACATTTTCATCAAAATCGGTCAACCGGAAGTAGTAGTTTATTCGTATAATTTTTCAGTTTTTTGCGATTTTCTCAAAAACTGGTCCTACGATTTTTTTTAAAATCGCCTATTTTACTCAATTTTTTATTCTCTACAAGATAGGGTAGGCGCCATGTCTGCTGAAATTCTCGGTGAGGCTCTTTTCACGTAAAAACGTTGTTTTTTTAAGATTACGGCTTTAATATAAATTTTAGCGCAAAAACTTATATAATAAAAGTTGTAGAGAATTTAAAAACCTACAACTTCTGTTTCAAACATTTTTTTGTATAACGCTTAGTTTAGCGGTAATTTGCGATTTTCTGTTTTTTTTCTCACGAAAACGTGAGAAAAATCGATTTTTTTAACATTTCGGTCTTAGTATGCATTTTACGACAAAAGTGTATATAATTAAATTTATAGAAAATTAAAAGATCTACAACTTTTGTTTAAAGCATTTGTCTCTACAGAGCCTAGTTTAGCATGAAAGCGTGATTTTCCGTATTTTTAAGCCAAACTGAGTTCGATTGTCATTTTGCGTCATTCACTCATGATTAAAATAAGGTTATGTTTTTGAGGTTAGTTTTTGTTCATTTCTAATGTTTTAATACTAATGTTAGGTTTATTGTTAATTATTTATATTGGCAAGAGAAAGTTGTGTGAGTGTTTCACACCAGATTTTTTTAATTAATTTTCTTTCAAGTCTAGAGTATTGTAAGGCTCAAATTTTTTGGCGCTGAGTTTTAGGTGAAAGACTGATCAGGTACTCAAGAGTAAAAAATCAAATTTACTGTGAAAGACTGATGTGTGTCTCACTGAAATTTAGCTTGTTTATCAATAAAACTACATAAATATTGATAATGCGTCTCTCTGCCAAGCAGTTGTTAGGCGAGTGGTAAACTTGAGTACCAGTTGTCTACATAGAGGCACCGACCGGAGTCAACTTTTACAATGAAAAAAAATATTGTAATATGATAACAATAAAAAATTGAAAGATAAAATGATTTTTCATTATATAATATTATTAAAAAATGTTTAATAATGCAATGATAAACTATAATAATATTCAATATTATTATTATTATTATTATTATAGTTTTATGGCCTTCATTGGACCACTGTAGTCAGTATCTTCCGGCCCTCTTTCGTCTTCTCTCCGCCCAACATCTCCTCATCCGCTCAGAAATCAATTTCCTTTCCTCGTCCGAAATCACTCTTCCCATTCTATGTCCGACTTTGATCTGAAGTCTTGTCTGTTTGTCGTTCAGGATTCCGATGCTGTCTGACTTGTCCTTCAAATCCTCGAATGTTATGCGCAACTCTCTCATATCCTCCCTGAGTTCTTCAATCCATTGAATATTTGTCTTACTTTTCCACAGCTTTTCAATAACTCTTCTGCTCAGTCTGTCCTCCGGAGCTCTAATCAAGTGACCGAAGAAGGATATTCGTTTTTTCCTCATTGTACTTGTGACAGGTTCAATTTCTTTGTATACAGTTTCGTTGGAAGCTAATCTCCAGTGTCCATTTTCATGATAGCTTTTGTTGATACAAGTTCTGATCATTCTTCTTTCAATTTTTAGTAATTTGTCTATTGCGATGGTATTAGTGGTTTTAAAGATGGTTTCACTTGCGTAAGTTATTATTGGTTGAGTAACTGTCTTATAATGATTCAATTTTGTGGCTATTGATAGTGATTTCTTGTTGTAAGTGTTCTTTGTGGCATACTGTGCTCTTCTCAACTTATTTATTCTACTGTCCCATGCTTGTTTCTCATTGAGATTGTACGTTATGACTTCACCCAGATATTTGAAACTGTCCACAATCTTTATTTCTTGATCTCCTATACGGATTTTCTTTGCAAGAGGTGGATCAGTTAGCATAAGTTCTGTTTTTTCAAAAGATATTCTAAGGCCAATTCTCTGAGAAATACTCTGTAGTGTATTTATTTGTTTCTTGGTTTCTTGAATACTGTTAGCCAGCAGTGCCAGGTCGTCAGCAAATCCCAAGCAGTTTAAATTTATGTTGTCTCTAGAAGTTCCAACTTTGATATTCTTTGGATTACTCTTATACCATTCCCTCATTATATATTCCAGGGCACAATTGAACAACAGTGGCGACAGGCCATCCCCCTGCCTCAAACCTGTTTTTACTACAAACGATTTGGACAGTTCTCCTCTGAATTTGACCTTAGATGTTGTATTCGTCAGGGTGAGCTCTATCATTTTTATAAGTTTTGGATGGAGTCCCAAGTGTCTCAGAATTTTCAACATTGATCGTCTGTGGATGCAGTCGTATGCTTTTTTGAAATCTATGAATGCAATTGAAAGAGGTTTACTTCGTTTTCTGTAGTATGCCATGATTAGTTTCAACGTGATGATTTGTTCTGAACAGCTTCTCCATGGTCTGAAGCCGCCTTGATATTCACCAAGTTCCTTATCCAGTTGGTCCTTAATTCTGTTATATATGATCTTTGAAAAAATTTTGTAGGTGCAATCAAGAAGAGAAATCCCTCGATAGTTGTCTGGGTTGCTCCTGTCCCCTTTTTTGTGTAGCGGATTGATTACTGCTTCAGTCCAATGTTCTGGAAGTGTTTCAGTAGTCCAGATCTTTGTGAGGGCCATATGTAAGGAGGTCCGCGTTGAACCGCTAGCATGCTTCCATATTTCCGCACATACTTGATTTTCTCCACATGCCTTATAGTTTCTCATTTCATTTATTGCTCTCTCCACTTCTTGAATGGTCGGTGGATTTATGTATTCTGCTTGTGTTCTTATTGGGGTGTTCGTGTTGATCTGTAGAAGGTTCTTTGGTTCTTCACAGTTCAAGAGCTTATGAAATGCTTCCGCCATTATTTCAGCGTTTTCCCTATTATTATGAGCAAATTTTCCATTTTTATCCTTCAGTATCAATGTAGGAGGATCGTATTTATGTAACTGCTATATTATTAAGTGTCATAGTAATAATAAGCTGTGAAGTTCACAAACTCATTTTTAACTCGGATCGGATCAAGTAAATCGCAAACTATGACTGCGGAAATGTTATTTGAACTCATTTCTAAAAGCTCAGTATATGATTCAGTGCAAACGATGATACTGTTTTACTTGTACGCCGGTCCGTAGTTCATATTTTGCCCACTGTTGGCGCTGTGATGGGGTTGCTGCTGCCGATAGATTGCGCCAGCGGTCACACCTCTCACAGCGCCTGTACCAAGTGGCAACATATAGTGTCTACGCACTGGCGATACAAAAGTCGAGAAGGTGACAGTATCGATGTTCTCTGTGTGTGAGAATCGATACGGGGATTTGACATCTCAACATTGAGTATTCTTTCCGTCATCTGCACCTCCATCCCCTACTCCTCGCTTCACCGGCAACTGCTCCCCTTTGGAGGCAGCGGTAAAAGGTGCACGCTGCGTCGGTGACTCGTTCCTATTTGATTAGGCAGCGGTACAGACGACCCCGATTCACTTCATCAGTGACTGCTCCTCTTTGGAGGCAGCGGTGAAAGGTGGTCGCTGCGTCGGCGGCTGTTCCTAATCTTTTAGGCAGCGGCGAAGACGACCTCCCCCCCTTCAATGTTTCATTTTTGAACTACGCCGCCGGAGGCCTGGCCGGTCCTATGAGTTCTACGGCTGCGCTACGAGAAGCCGGTGGCGACAACGAGCATCCAATCCGTCTCACGATTCTAAAAACACTATTACATGAGAGTCACAGTTCAGTCCCTCAAAAGTAAATTTTACACATCTTGTGAGAGACGTAAAAGTGTCTCATGGGAGTCAACCTGTTAATCTATAAAACAAAGCACTGCTACTAGTACTGTCATCAATTGCAAAAATAATTCAGTTTATGAAAATATGTAGTTTAAAGTAGCCTACATTATTGTAATTACTCACAATTTCTACTGATTTTACAGAGAGTTATTTTCTTCCACTAGTAGATGTTTGATCAAAATTGTCAGATTTGCTATCTTTACTTTTGGTAACGGGTATGAAAAAGTTTGTAATTTTTGTTCGATTACATCTGTATTGTTTTTTTAACCCTTTTAGTGCCGAGGCCTAAATTCCAGAATATGCTAAAAGTGCCAAGTCAATTTTTACATTTTTGAAATACATTCACTTACAACTAACTACTTTTCTACTAATCTACTCATACTATTGTTACGAAAATTGGTATTTATCCTAAGTTTAATGTGCTGATTCTGAATATTTTATTGATTTTGATTAGTTTTTACATAAACATTTTTAAAAAATTCACAAACAATGTTTTTTTATTCATATATTAAAAAAAACTAAGTTTATGATTAAAAACCAACCCCAATATCACAATATTTGGTTTTTATATTTATTTAGTTTTATGCAGTAGAAAATTTTCTTTGATTTGGTGTGAAAATTAAGTTACTGCTCCAAAAATTGTAGTTTTTACAGAAGGAAAACCCAGACTATGTTCTGTTTTAAACACAAACTTTTCTCAAATAATTTAGTAGTTGGTCATCATCGACTTCCAGGTTATGAACATTGAATGGCATATTAGAAACAAACCACAGAAAATTATACTGACAATTACCAAAAAATAAAACTACAAAAGTTACCGGAAATAATAAAGTATATTCTACCGAAAAACTTTTCAAAAACACAAAATATGCTAATAATAAGATGAAATTAGTTTGCAAAACACTAGACAACTTTGTCCAAACGTGGTTATGTTAGACATAAAGCAACAACAATCCACCAAACTCGATAGACGAAACATGTTCTCACTATTCGATAATATATCGATCATGTGTTATCCAAAGAGGTTAATATTATATAATCATTTTAAAGCTAAAAGAATGAGGAATCCAGCTATGTCAACAAAAATACCATCTGTTGGTATTTGTAGGAACTACATGCATAAAACTTTTGGTGGCCGATCCGATCGACCATGGCACTTCTTGCATATGCATCCGCGGCCGATTCGATTGGCCTCCGGCACTAAAAGGATTAATAACATCTTGCTTAATTTCTTTTAACGTTAAATAAATCTACGGAAAGTCGCTATCGCTGTCCACAAATTGTATTAGTTTGTCCAGGTGTTGCGAAACTACAGGAAGCTTAATTTTTTTAACGTTAATTTTGTCATCAATATTATTTTCATTTTCAACATCTTTCTCTTTGTCATGTACGTGCTCTTTGTATCTGGGCTACAATTTCATCTTCGTTCAAATTTTTCGCTCCAAATTCATCTTCATCTATTGCCTTATTTCTTGGACATCCTCAGTACCGAAAGATCCTCTGAAAGTTTCATCTTATAGCCCACAAGATCAAATTCACATTGCTTATCATAAAAGTTTGTTCCAAGGCCACTGATTGATGATCCTTACCTAGTACCCTAGTTGATAGTCTGAATTACCGCAAATTTAGGATTAGTGATGTTTTACTGTACCACTGCCGCACCTGACATGAACAATTTCTTAAAAATCTGTCAACTGGAAGTAGTAGTTCAGTCGTTTTTACAATTTTTTTCGTAAATTAAATGGCTTCCTCAATTTGTATTAAATCTTTTATTCTTTAGGAGTTAGGATAAAAGCACCATGTCTGCTGGAAAAATTTGGCAATACTGCTGATTAATATCGGTCACAAAAAAACTTTCATAGTTATGGAAAGATTTGATTAAAAATAATTTACAAGTACAAAATTTTGGTCACTTCCATAACACAGTGGTAGCCTTTAATGCAGAGGTGTCTGGTTTAATTCCTGGCTGGTAAGCATTTAGTAAAAATACTAAAAAGAAGTTCATAATCCACCATTCCAGTTACATAACCTACCGTAATCGCTACTAACGAAGCTGTTGATGCGATGTTTAAATAATAATAAATAAATAAACACATTGTGATCTGAAATGACATGACAATGTTATAACAATGTTTATAGAGCTTTCGTGTATCTTGTACACATCTTCAGTAAATTAAAATTCATTAAAATTTTTCTACATTAAAAATAAAAAACTTCCTACTCCTACCATGGTAGATAAGGAATAGTCGATTCTTATATCTAAAACAGTCTTGCCATCTTAATCAGTTAATAAATATATTATATTTATAAATACAGTAACAGGGAAAAATTAATGAACATACAGATTGAATATGACAATCAACTGATTAAGTTGGCGAGACTGTTGTTTTAGATATAAGAATCGATTAGATATAAAAATCGACTATTCCTTATCTACCATGGTAGGAGTAGGAAGTTTTAAATTTTGATGTAGAAAAATTTTAATGAATTTTAATTTACTGAAGATGTGTACAAGATATACAAAAGCGCTATAAACATTGTTAAGTGTTTTCTGTTACTGTATTCTGGTGGTTAAAAATATATATTTCAACTTTAAATAATACGGCTGTTTAAAATCCTATGTAGGATGTTTGATAAAATAAAATAAAAATTTATATAATTAAAAAAACGTTACATTAATATTAAAGTTATATTTTGAATTTATGAAAATTAATTAGTTACATTTTTTTGTACAATGGTTTAAATCAGTTTGTTATAAATATTTCTAGGTTTTTGATTATCATTGATCGGTTGTAAACTCTCTACGGGTTTATTTGGCAAGATTTTTTTTGTGAATTTTCTTGTTGAACTTTTTATATATGGGGTTGCAAATTGAAAAAATGTATTGGTTTTGTTTTATGTAATTAAGCATTTCGCTTGAAATGCGCCCGGTAAGAGTTTTCGCAGCCGGCGCAAGCGAACTGCTTATTTAGCGCTAACAACTTTGATCGAATTTCACATTTATCTATATTCTTTTAATTATTGATCAAAACATGTTTCCAATGCTTTAGTATAACATTGTTTCACTTTAAACGACATTTAGTCTTCATTTCAGTATTAAAAACAAACTGCAAACATTTATTTTCAATAATTTTAATGCCGCGGGACCCGATTCAGTACATTTTTTTTTATCTCGGATCTCGGAAAATGTCCTCCTCCAACGATTGACGTTAGGTGGCAGCACCGTTTGCAGTAGGATGTTTACGTGTGAGTCGTTTAAATAGAATTATTTTAGCATCGCGTCGCTCATGTCAGGATGGCCGAGCGGTCTAAGGCGCCAGACTCAAGGGTATACCTTTGTTAGGCGTCATCTGAGGGCGTGGGTTCGAATCCCACTTCTGACAGAATTTTTTTACCTGTGAAATTAATTTTACAATATAATTAGATAAAAAATGTTTAATATTTTCTTACAAAATATTTAAATAATGTTTAATATTTTCTTACAAAATATTTAAATAATATATTCAACAAAACGTTATGATATCCTCTCAAAATTACAATGAAATTGTAAAGTGACCGGTAAGAGTTTTGCAGAAACTGCGTTGTACTAAATTCAAATGTGTAACAAAAGGTTAAGGATATCTGGAGTAGGTAAGAGTTTGAAAATATGGCACAAACATCACAAAAACGTATAAATTAAAAATCTATTTATAAACAGTTTATATATAGATTTTTAATTTATACGTTTTTGTGATGTTTGTGCCTATATGTATTTTGTTATGTGAACGAATTCCTGATCGGGAATATAAATTTTTTTGTTTTAATTTTTTTTTTTTATAAATATTTATATATTTTATATACATAGTGATTCAGTGGTGTGTATAGTTAGAGAGTTTAGAGGACGCGCATATTGTGGTATGTTACAGGAAGCAGCATGAGGTTGTTAGGTTCACAGACTCAGCAGATTACTACGCCTCCCTCGTCTATATACAGCGGTAATCAACCTGCATCCCTTTATACCACCCCAACTGCGGCTAATGGCACCCCTATATCAGGTAAAACGTTAATAACAACACAAAATGATTTAACAAAAAAAAATAAAATTGAATTATCTGCTTCAGATTCGTTTATTTTTTTTATCTAGATTGTTTGTTTCCATTTTTTTTTACGTAGTTTGTGTTTTTTCTTGTGTAGTGTTTTGTTTTTGTTGATTTCTTCTGTAGTCTTTCTTTTTAGTATCGTTTTAATATTTTAAAAAATGTATTGTTTTATTTTGTTGTACGTTTACAATAGTTTATAATAAGAAATGCGATAAAGTATTACAGTGTTTTATCATCGTTGTTTCCTTTGTTTGTTCCAACGATTTGATTTTAGTTTAGTTGGTTCTAGTTAGTCTTGGGTCGAAATATAATTTTTTTGTTCCCACAATGCCCGCACAAAAATGGTCCGATGGTAATTAAAAAGTAAGGTTGTCAGATCGCTGGCCGCACAGTCATTCACGTCAGCAAGAATTTTTAGGGGTCTCCCTAACTAGTTGTCTTACACTCTTTTTTTTTTAATCAAAAATATCCGGGAAAAATACTGTGGGTTCCTAATGAATTTATTTTTATTTCTACATAAATGTTATTATTGTGTTGTGATCTTAAGTTCAGTTGGGCGCGTGCAGAAAGTTAGGCAACCTAAATTTTGCGACATTTTTTTGCGTTTGACAACGAATAAATTTTTTTTTGAAATTGATGATTTTATAAAATAGATAATTTCAGCTTTAATTTTGTGTATATTTTTTAATAGGTTGTTATATAGGTGATCAGCCTAAAGGCTAGTTTGAACCTGTAGAGGTTTTGCTAAGTATTACTAGGAGTGAGATGGTTTACCATTGCCTTCCTCACTTGCAAGCATTTATCCCCTTTGATCTAGTTTCACAATGGCCTTTGGAAAGAGGTAAAACTTATAATGGCCAACTTCTTTTGGTGTCTTATCATGATTAGAACAACCGGCAATCGCACAACACTCCATTTTTAAAGACTAGTAAACATCACAGACCAACACGGTATGTATCGTACGTCAGCTGTCGCTGGTGATCAGTGATGTCAGAGGGCGGGGCTTGTCACTGCACATATTGTTGGTGATCCCTACCGTTTAGGAAAGTAACCGTGAAGTGTTCTGTAATTTGCAGGCGGGGCACACAGAGCGTGCCCATAGAACTGCAGTTTAGCTATCGTATCCTTGCCTGTTTTGAGGTAACGGGCGCTGGGTGTAGCACCTCCGTGTGCTATTCGTAGTACATCCATGTGTGGTAGAGCCACGTGCGAAGCATTAGCTGCGTAATGAGCTCAACGGTGACTCGTCCAACATTTAAACGAGTACTGAGGGGAGTGGGGCGGACGCGACCGCACCCACTCGTTTAGGTTGGCCTCTCAGGGGTTGTGGGTTCCTAGGTAGCGCTTTGGAGCCACTATGCTGCTTAAATTCCTCCAGAATGGGCGTAGCTGGCCGAGGGGTGTCCGGAAACGGATGGGTGGATACGCATGTAATTAGCAGGTATTTTTATTCTTCTCAGTATAAATATTTAAGCTTCATTACTGGTTCAAAATGTCAATAAAGTTGGATTGTTTCAGAATTTGTGTTCTTTTTTTCATTAATCTTTTGTCGAATGTTTGTTATCTTTTCATGTAGTTATTGTTCAATTTTTTTTTTAAATTGGTGGACTTTGTTTATTTTTGTTTCTATTTAAATTTTGGCTGATTATTATTGAGCACGGTGTTTTTGTTTTTGTTTGTTTATTCATTTGTATGAGGTGTGGCTATTAAATAACGAGACTGACGCTGTAAAAGATTTATTTTAATTTTATACATAATCACTTATTGTCACCTTCAATATACACTCTTACTCTATCCCTACAACGCTCCATGCAAATTTTCCATTGTTGGAAACAGTACTGGAAGTAATCTTCTGTCATCTACTTCAGGACATGTGCCGCTTTCTCTTTTACAGCTTCCACAGACTCAAATCTTGTCCCTTTTAATGCAGATTTCACCTTAGGGAACTGGTAGAAGTCGTATGGTGCAAAATCTGGTGAATAAGGTGGATGTTCTAATACTGAGATGCTAAACTTGGCTTGGAACCTCTTGACAGATAATGCGGAATGAGCTGGCACATTGTCTTGAAGGAGAACCTATGATTTGTCTTTCCACATTTCGGGGCGTTTTTTCCTTACTCTTTGACATAGTTAGAAAGTACCTCAAGGCAGTAATATTGATTAATTGTTTGACCTTCAGGAACCCAGTGAAGGTACACAATCCCATGGATATCAAAAGAAAAACAATCATCATTGCTTTAAATTTTGACTTGCTCATCGAGCTTTTTTGGCTCTCAGTGAAGTTCGGCTCTTCCAGTGCATGGATTGGTGCTTCGTTTCTGGATCATAAGTAAACAAAACCTTGTTTCATCACATGTTATTATTGTTTCCAAAAAATTTGGGTCATTTTCAATCGCATAGAAAGTGTCAGTACAAACAATTTTGTGAGCTTCATTTCAAACATTTTTTGAGCAGCACGTGTCCTGAAGGAGCTGAGAGAAGATGGCTTCTAGCACTGTTTCGAACAATGGAAAATTCGCATGGAGCATTGTAGGGATAGAGAAGCAGTGTACATTGAAGGTGACAATAAGTGATATGTATAAAAAAAAAAAAAAAAAATTTTTTTTTGCATCAGTCTCGTTATTTAATAGCTACATGTCTTATATTTATTTATTTTGTAGAAGTATATGTATGCAGGTATGTAGAAGTAGTTATTTGTTTTTGTTTGTATTTTATTTTTTGTAGAGATTTGAATTTGCATGAAATTTTTTTCAAATATTTTCTTGTTTTTGTTTATTATTCCATTCATCTAATGTTGTGCGTTATACTTTTTGTGGAAGTCCTTGGAAGTATCAATAATTTTGTTACGTGAATTCATTTCAGTCCATTTTATTTTTCAGTTTTCATTTTATGCTACAGAATAATCCGGTTGATTGGGACATTTATGTCCATGTTCAAACAGTTCCAATAAGTTAAAGTGATTTGTTGTCTGGTATAAAATTCGTAAAACTTACTTGTAGGGAAATTAATTTTAATTTAAGCTGTTAATAGCCGTATAATTTATGTACAAAGTTGAAAATAATACATCAAAATGAGATGTTTATAAAAAATAGTACAAGTAAAATGTTGATTTAGTACTTAAATTTTTGGTTTCATCATGTGACTTTACGACCCATGACTTCTCATTCAGTGCTTTCGGCTTTCTTCAAAATGTGCAGTACTTTACACCTTTCTTCTGTCCACCTGATTTACTATTTTTGCTCTTCATGTAAGCCCTTAATATCAGAATTTGGTTCGGTTCATCAAGTTTTCCTGGTTTATTCCTGTTGTCTTAGTATCCTTTCAGATTTCTTTAAGGGGGTAGTCAACCCAGAAAATAAAAATCAAAACTCCTGGCTATAATTTATCATTATATAATTTTAATGATTTGCCCATAACAGACAGGTGGAGTGTCAAATTATTTACACTCAATCTGTTTGTTGCAGGGCTAAAATAAATAGTTCTGTTTCTTATCACATGGTCAGCCAATTAAATGACTGAATCATTTAAGAACAGAAGAGGTAGAGGTGTAAAAGACACTAGTCAGAGTTATCTTCTCTGAAAGTAATGAATTTCACTATACAGCCAGACCCTGTGGTGAATGAAGTGAAGGTGTCATTTGCAGAGTGGAAAATATGTGCTTTTCAGAGGGCCCGGCATGCTGTTAAGCGTACTTTTCCACTCAGTGAGGAAGGCAATGGTAAACCACCTCACTCCTCGTTTTACTTAGTAAAACCTCTACAGGTTCAAACCAGCCTTTCGGCTGTTGACCTAAACAACAACAATTTTAATGAAAGAGTAATTTACTAGTAATGATCTACCACTTGACCAGACCAAAAAATTAATTACAGTCCCTAATACAAGGTTGGGGTGGAAAAGCGGGCTTCTACGGGGAATCGAATATCTCAGGAACCAAGAAAGACATCAACATGATTCTTATACTAAAAAATACAGAAAATTGCTGTCTATTATTTGTTGTATGCTCTTGTATTTTTATTTTTTTCTTACAAGAAATTAATTGAAGAAAAACCATATTTTCAAAAACATTTATTTTATGTATTCACAAATTATTTTATAACAAAGTCCCTATAAAGTTTTTTGTAATAACCATTTGACAGATAATAGAGCACAAAATTATAAACATTTGAAAAAACAATTCATCCAAATATCTCCAATACAAACCAAAATATTTAATTCCCAACATATATAATCATGCAAAAACACATTTCCGCAAAACTTAAAAGTTAAAGGAATAATTGCACTCGCCTTGCTAGTGAGCTTAATATTAAATAGATGTTCTTGTTACTTTTTGTCAACGTACAGGCTAAGTAAACACATGCTATGATTCAGAAAATTTTTAACTTCAAATAAGTGAAAAAAAATTGTAATTTAAAAAAAAAATCATCTTCTTGAGTTGACTACCCCCTGAAACCATTTATCCGACACCTTAAGTCTATTGTGTAGTTGCATAAAAATTTATTCTGTCCAACCGGTTGCCATTCATTCTTTACAGGTGTCTGTAAAATTTCCGTCTTCTTTTTCTAATCGTTTGTTTTCCTAGTACAGTTCTTCTCGATCTCGTAACCGATACTGTTCGTCCACTATCTTCGGACAGATTGCCGAGGATCTTTCTTTCAAAATTATCTATTTCTCATTTAGACCAGCCGTTCTGGTCGTCTAAGGCATTCACTCGCATCAGACTCGCACGTTTTATCGCTGTATGGTTAAATTTTGACAGTTTGACATTTGTTAGTTGGAAATGTTTGGTAATCCGCTTTAGTCATTTGATTACGTTAGATTGCACCCACTTTAGACTGCACTTTAATAGTAGTGTTGGTTTTGTGGTTTCTTTTGTTTATATATACATGTACATACGAGGCATATCCAGAAAGTAAGTGTACTGGATTTTTGTAGGTTTCAAAATTTTTTATTTAAACAAGAAAATTACAGTTGGTTACTTTAGTACATGTGTAAGCCATTTTTCGACGTAGTCGCCATTCCTCTCGATGCAGGTGTTGAAGCAGGGTATCAATTTTTTGATGCCTTTCTCGAAGTAGTTTCCCACTAACCCCTTCGCCCACTTCTTCACCCGTCGTTTACCTCCTCGTCGGTTGAAAACCTTTTTCCACCCATGTGCAGCTTTCAGGGAGGTAAATAGATAGTAATCTGATGGTGCTAGGTCAGGGGAATGCGCGGGATGGTTGACATCCCATTTAAACGAAACAAGCAGTTCCTTCGTGGCGTTGGCCGTGTGTGGTCTGGCATTGTCGTGCAGCAGGCAGACTCCTTTTGTCAGCATGCCTCTCTCCTCTTGTTCTGAATCGCCCTCTGCAATTTTTTAGGGTCTCACGTATCTTGCAGAGTTGATGGTCTCCCGTTGAGGCATATATTCAAATAAAATTATGCCTTGACAGGCCCAAAACACGGATGCCATGATTCTCTTGGCTGAAATTGTGGTTTTGAACTTTTTGGCAGAGGGTGAAGAGGTGTGACACCACTGTTGAGACTGTGTTTTGGTTTCAGTCGTGTAGTGTGCAACCCAAGTTTCATCTCCAATAACGATGGAGCGAAGAAATTCATCTCCATGGAGTTTGCAGTGCTTCATAACACTCGATTCAACTTGTGTTGGTCTGTCAGCTTTTTTTGGGCCTACTTCGGGAACAGTTTCTGACATACGAGAGTTTCTGTGATGGTTTCTTGTAGTAGAGATCAGGAGATTTGCGGAAAAATCGCAGAAAGTTCATCCACAGTCAATCTGCGATCGTCACAGAGCGCATTTTTGATTTTATTAATGATTTCGTCAGTCACAATTGAAGATCTTCTGTTTCTCTGATCATCATGGACAGACGTACTACCGTTTTTGAACTTGCGACACCACTTTTGTTGTACACACTCGTATGATTTTCACCTCATTATAAACCTCAACCCTTTTCCCTTTCAAACGAGATAACGGATGACGCCTGCGTATTTCGCACTTGGCGGGAGATTAAATTGACATTTTTCACGAAACGTGTTGTCGCGTCGACAGTTCTCAACATACGTACCTCGAACCGGTCTCGTTGCGAAGAGGAGAAGTCAGGCTACACGTTAGTGTAGTCAGCATGTCGAAAATAAAATCGCTCCGGCCGTAAAAGCCTCAGTACACTTACTTTCTAGATATATATTGTAATCTAGATATATATATATATATAGATATATATTGTAATGCTATATGTATAATATTGTAGTCGTTTTTGTGTGTCAACCGTCTGCATTAGCAGTAATTTCAGAACAGTCGGATGTTAAACAAAAAAAAAAAAATTTGTGTGTCAAATGTGAATAGTTATTTTGTTTATAATGTAACTTAATGCTCATTGTTTTTCAATGATCTGAAACGATTGAAAAAAAAAAACACATTTTTACCGAATCTATAAAATCTTTGTAAGAGGGTGAGACCCAAAAGTAATGAGATTCGACCTTTGGTGGGAAGCAAAGGGAGGGGCCGAATGAGTTCTCGGTGGTCGGCTCTTGTTGAGAATATTCTTCCCGAGTCATTACGCGAAGCATCATCACCGTGGACTCACAGTAGAAATCTTGTTTCACTTAAAAATATAACAAGATTTTCTCCTTTCGGCAAAAATGTGAAATGAAATGAAAACGGCTGTGGAAACTCTTGCAGTCACTTATTTGAGAGACACCCCACACATCGTCCATCCAATGGTAACCTTGCGTATGTGCAAATTCTCAGTTTTACAGGAGAGCAAAAAACAAATGCTTTCTTCTCTTTAACACATTTCGTAACTTTACAAAGGTTGTATCGCCCTAACCGAACAAGATACATATTCGCGAGTTCACTACAACACGCGTTGGGTTGTATACAACAGCATTCACTAAATAACTCATATTCACAAACTTTGCACATTCGTGAGTTTACCATTGGAGGAATGACATATCTCTGAAACAGTAAAGAGAAAAAAAGTTTACATAAAAATTTACTAAATGAGCATTGAGCTAACTATGATAAATCGTAAGTTGTGTGTTTAATAAACTATCATATTTAGGCTGAATGATTATTTAGTAAGTTTTAATGTAAAACGGTTTTTTTTTTTTTTAGTTCTTCGTAAATTACGTTTCAGGGATATGTGTGGTTTCTAAAATTAAGTGATCCGAGGTGAGTTGTAGGAGATTTTCTTAAGTACTCGTATTTGCAGACAGGTGGTGTTGGTGAAAGAAATTGACATTACCGTCGCGTATTGCCGTCTGTCAAACCGTATTAAATTTCAGACTTACATATAGGTTAGTTTTAATTTGGTAGCCAGTATTATTAAACTTCATGTTTCTTGATCAAATCGAACAAAGAGCAATACTGATCCATTATTAGTTTTTTTTATTTTTGGACGGGAAAACATCCAAAGACTTAAAAGCAAAGTTGGTTACTGTCCATGGTGACGCTTCATCTGTGATAACTATAAGATATTGGTTCGAGGAATTTAAACATGGCCGCACATCTATCCACAACAATTTTCATTTTTTGTCGTCATCAGTCTCTCGACTGGTTTGATGTAGTTCTCGAAGCTGTTCTATCTTGCGCCAATTGTTTCGTATCTGTAACACCCTACATCTTTTGTAATTTGCTTTATATATTCTAACCTTTGCCTCCCTTTACAATTCACTCCCTCAATATTACCCTCCATTATTGATAGATGTTTTAAGATGTGCTCCACTAACCTATCTCTTCTTCTGGTAAGATGTTTCCATATACTTCAATTTTTTCATCCACTGGTCTAAGGACCTCTAAATTACTTATTTTGTCCACTTACCTTATCTTTAACATTTTCCTATAACACCACATTTCAAAAGCTTCTATTCTATTCTGTTCTATAGCCCCTGTCACCCATATTTCACTCTCGTATAATGCTACACTCCAAACATAATGTTTTAAGAAATTTTTCCTGATCTGTAAATCAATGTTTGTAGTCAATAAGCTGTTTTTCATTTCAAAGGTTTTTCTAGCTTGAGCAATTCTATTTTTGCGTTTCTAACATCCTTTGTTTTTTTTACTCCCTAGTTAGCACAAGTTAATGATCGAAAATGAGGATTTTATGCAGTGACTTGTGTGTAAAAAAGTTGTTGGCTGAATAGGTGGCGCGTTTGCTAACTGTGATCGACAAGCAGATAGGGTTATCATGTTGAAGCAGTGTTCGGACCTATTTAAGCAAAATTTTCCGGAGTTTTTACACCAAATGGCACCATTTCTGATACATGGATACTTTATATTACAAACCAGAAACCAAGTGACATTACAAACTATCGTTTTTTTTTTTTTTCGGGTGAACCTTCTCTGAAGAAGGCAAAGACGGCCCTATCAGTCGGAAAAGTCATGACTATGATTTTTTCGGATTCGAAAGGAATAATCCTCATTGACATTATTCAGAACTGTAGAACAATCACTATGAAGTATTACAATGAAATATTGGATCGATTTGATAAGAACTAGAAGGTAGCACGGCCTCATTCAGCTAATAAAAGTGCTATTTCACAGTGATAATGCACCAGCACATACTTTCTGAAATGTTTTATCATTTGTCATACTGGTTTTTTATTTATTTATTTTTTTCAAGTTCTTCGGTAATTTTTAAACTGAATCTATGATTTCATATAATTGGTTGGTCAGCATCATTATTGCGCATGTGTGTTTGCATCGTCCAATGTGTACACTAACTGACCAAAAAGTATTTCTTTTTCACGCTTGTTCTCTTTGTTTCTAATGCATTTTATCATTATAGAGTGAGAAAGGAAATTTTATGGTTTTGTGATAGACTATACAAGCATATAGAGTATTTATTGATAATAAACGTTTTCTTTTACAGTGGATAAGATCTGAGATTGATTACTGAACGTATTTCTGTTGTATGTTGTTGGTTAATAATAATTAACATACAAGATCCGTATTGACAACTTGCACTAACCAGTCCTTGATCGAGTTAGAATTGATTTTGTTATCCGTGAAAAATTTTACAACAAATTTGATTTTTGATTGCACATTAGTTACAGTTTGCAAAGCAACGAAGTATGTTTTGATCAATTCATAAGCAGTCATCACCTTCGTCAGTTATTAATTTTAAAATCGTGACATTTTTGTTTCGAAGAAAGAAAACCTTTAGGGTTTTTCATTACCTCGAATTTTATAAATAGCGATTCGTAACATTTGAAAGGTATTTTCCTTTTATTTAGATTTGGTTTATCGTATTATGTAGTTTTCAGTTGTAAACTCGCATAATGAGTTAATTTTTCGAACCATAACGTAAAAGATTGTTTTATTCAATCAGCAGTTTCCTTTGGGATAGTTTTCGTATGAAACATTCTTTTGTTGTACTGAAACTGGTATTAACATTTCATGGTGTCTAAGGTCCTTTCTTACAATGCCAGTACTAATAGGATCTTCTACGACGGTTGACACAGAGCTAGTTAATTATTGCCAGTGCTGTGAAAACATATTTGAGTTGTATTGTGTATTGCTGTACAAATTACAGCTTATTAGCAATTGGCAACATCCTCAAACGTTCACACTGAGCTAGTTCACTGGCATTAGTCAATCACTTTACCTTATCTCCCGTACTAGCGCTAGTAAAATCAAACACGTTCAAACTCTCACTAGCATGCTAATGAATACTGACAGCTAGTAAACTAGCGTTGTGAGAATCGGCCTTTAATACGAGGCGTACGAGGTGTGGCTATTAAATAACAATACTTATGTTGTATAAAAATTTATTTTATTTTATACATAATCACTTATTGTCACCTTCAATATACACTCCTTCTCTATCCCTACAACCCTCTATGCGAATTTTCCATTGTTGGAAACAGTGCTGGACATCATCTTCTGTCAGCTCCTTCAGGACACGTGCCACTTTTTCTTTTACAGCTTCCACAGACTCAAATCTTGTCCCTTTTATTGCAGATTTCACTTTAGGGAACACGTAGTAGATAATAACATGTGATGAAACAAGGTTTTTTACTTATGATCTGGAAACGAAACACCAATCCATGCACTGGAAGAGCCTAACTTTACCAAGAGCCAAAAAAGGTTGAATGAGCAAGTCAAAATTTAAAGCAATGGTGATTGTTTGTTTTTTTATATCCATGGGATTGTGTACCTTTTTTGGGTTCCTGAAAGTCAAACAATTAATCAATATTACTGCCTTGAGGTACTTTCTAAACTACGTCAGAGTAAGGAAAAACATCCTGAAATGTGGAAGGACAAATTATGGGTTCTCCACCAAAAAAGTGTGCCAGCTCATTCCGCGTTATCTGTCAAGAGGTTCCTAGCCAAGTACAGGATCTCAGTGTTAGAACATCCACCTTATTCACCAGATCTTGTACCATGTGACTTCTACCTGTGCCCTAAGGTGAAATCTGCATTGAAAGGGACAAGATTTGAGTCTGTGGAAACTGTAAAAGAGAAAGCGGCACGTGTCCTGAAGGAGCTGATAGAAGATAACTTCCAGCATTGTTTCCAACCATGGAAAATTCGCATGGAGCGTTGTAGGGATAGAGAAGGAGTGTATATTGAAGGTGACAATAAGTGATTATGTATAAAATTAAAATTAAATAATTTACGTCAGTCTCGTTATTTAACAGCCACACCTCATATTCCTCAAGTCTTGAGGACTGTTGGGTCAATTAAAAAATTAAGCTCGTTAGAAGTAGTTTTTATTGACAGTATTAGTTTACTACATGTCTACCTTACTTTTTGTGGGTTACAATTTCTAGACATGATCAGTTACGTTTAGCATTATATAGATAAGATGAGAAGTGCCCTTAATCATTTATTATGCCCATTTGGGTATTTTTGGATCGAAGACTGGTTAGAGGATGTTTGTATTTTGGTGAACTTGTCTTGGAATTGATATTTGTTTACTACTTATCTTTGTGTATGTGTGATTTTTCTTTATAATATAAGGTGTGGCAATTAAGTTCCGGGAATTTGTGTAAGTTAATAAAAACAGACGCAAATTAAGTGACGAACATAATTTTATAATCGACCTTGTACAATAGTCTTCTTCCGACTCTCCACCAATGATTCAATGTTGCTTCCACGATTAGAAGCACCCTTGGTAATTTTCTGAAGTTACTGTATTCAGCACCACGGCATTACAGCTTCCGTGACCTCCTGTATACTGTCTTGATGAGTTCCCTTGAGGTGCGACTCCATCTTTAAGAATAAAAAGAAATTGCAGGGGCGATATCGGAGCTATTGTAGGGTGGGTGCAGCAACGTTTGAATACCTTATTTCGCCAAAAACTCTTTTGCAATGAACGATAATTGGTTCGGGGCGTCGTCATGGTACAAGATCTGGTAGTCCTCGGCGAGTTCGGGTCACACACATAAAATGCGTTCTCACATCCGCTCCAGGACGCCAACATAGAACTGTTGGCAGGAACATATTCACGATGAATGATGCCACAGATATAAAAAAGGACAATCAACATTGCCTTCAGTTGCGACTTGGACATCCTTGCTTTCGTTAGCTGCTCACCACTCTTTTCTTCTCACTGCTGACTTAGTTTACGGTTCTCAGAGTTGTACTCAAATATCTAGGTCTCATCTCCAGTGACTACCCGACTCATCCAATCTCTGCCGTCATTCTGAATGCGAGACAACAAATCCTCGCTAACCCATTGATAATTTGAGACGCTCATTTTTACTACGCCACTAAAAAAGTTACTTTCGAAAAATACGCATAAAACACAAATCAAACGAGCTATCGACTTCAAACTTTGACTGGAATTATTAGAAGGTCCCATATTTCCGGTCATAAGTTTACGAATGACACAGTATTGCCATTTCCTGAGTTTTAACTAATTTCCCGAAATTTAATTGCCACACCTCGTACTTGTTTACTACTCATCTCTGTGTATATGTGATTTTTCTTTATAATATATATATATAAATGTGATATGATTTTTTTTAATTGATTATTTACTAACATACTAATACTATGGCGTGATGATGGTCCGGCAGGTTTGCCGCCTCAGTCCGCCTCTGCACCGGCTCCCGCCGGTTATTCGACTAATCTGGCTTCTCTAACTTCAAGCCTATCTTCACTTGGAGCAGGTATCTTTCAACAATTTTAACTTTTCTCTTTGTTTTATATAAATACTATTTTAATCTCTTTGTTTCTTCTATGTAGTGATGTTGGTTTTATTTTCTTTCATGTATTTTTCAATGTAGTTTTTTTTTTTGTTAGATTTTCTTAAGTTTTTTAATGTTGTTAAAAGCGCAGTAGAATTCGGTTGGTTGATTGATTGGGTCACGTATGTCCAAGCGTAAACTTTCCTGATAAAACGAAATGAAATGTACTAATTAAAAACGTATAAAGTTTATAGTAAATTAATTTAACATATCGTAATTTATCCGTAAATTTTAAAATAATAGATCAAAATGGGTAAAATGAAACTTTTAATATTTCATTTTAGTTGTCGATTTATTTAAGTGCTAATATTATTTCAGCGAGCTGCATTTGTACAACAGACTTGAACTTAAATTAGGTACCAAATGGGGACCTGACATGAACATTTTCATCAAAATCGATCAACCAGAAATAGTTTATTTGTGCGATTTTTAATTTTTTGCAGTTTTCTCAAAACTGGCTTCTATCATTTATTTTGCAAGATAGGGTAAACGCGCCATGTTTGTTTAAATTATTGGGGAGGGCTTTGCTTTCGTGGTATTTTTTTTTTCTTAAATTATGGCCTTAATAATATGTATTTATTGGGCAAAAGCATGTATAATCAAAATTATAGAAAATTAAAAAACCTACTACTTTTATTTCAAAAACTTTTCGTGCAACGCTTAGTTTAATTTCAGCAATTAATGATTTTCGATTTAAAATGATGGTCATTAAAAATTTGTAAAGGTTTTTTTTTTAAGATTGTGCCCTTCATATGAATTATACGATGAATGTCTAAATAATGAAACTTATAGAAAATTTAAAAAAAACCGTACGACTTGTTTCAACCATTTTGTTTATTCATAAAACGTAGTTAAGAGTCAGAATTAATGATTATGCGTACTGTCACCTGATGGCGACATTAAGTGGGAAACCTTATCTGTTTAGTGGCCCTGAAAAGGGCTGTTTATGTGTGTGTCCGCCGGAGTGGACAGAGGTGGTTGATGCGCCTGAAAAGGGCCGGTGTAAACCTTAACGAATTGGTCCTGAGGATTGTTGTGCCGGTCTCGAAGGAGACCAGTGAAGACAGCACGACGTGGCTGCGGTGAGAGCCGTGGCTCAGGTTGATGGCCCTGAAAGGGGCCGGTTAAAACCTTAATAGATTTGTCCTGAGAAGGACCATTGTGCTGGTCTTAAACGAGACTGGCGTAGGCAGTGACGGCTGCTGCAAGTCCCAGAGCATCTTCGTTTATCTCGTGGATGAGTTATTCAATCTTCGTCGAAGATGTAGAGCATAATGATGAGCGGCTCAGTGCAGTGCGCTTATATACGAGGTAGGGTCAAAAAGTTCCCGGAATCGGTTAATAGAAATTGATTGAAAGTATGTATAACATTTTAATCCTATTTTCCTTCAAAATACTCTCTTCCTGCATCTAAGCACTTATTACACCATTCATACAATCGTTGAAAACACTCCTGAAAGCCATTTTTCGAAAGTTCTATCAGCTGTTTCGTCGCATTTTCCATCACCTCTGATGAATCAGCAAAACGATGTCACTTCAATATCATTTTCAGTTGTGGACTTGTGGAAACAGGTAAAAATCCGGTGGTGCAAGATCGGAAGAATATTGGAGGGTGTTCCAGAGTGGTGACATTGTTCTTTGCAAGGCATTGTTTCGCCATTAGGGAGCGATGTGACAAGGCATTATCATGCAACAAAAACAAATCATTCCCTTCCCATTTTTCACGCCGTTTTCGTCGAATTGTATCTCGTAACCGTTTTAAGATCTCTGTGTGCAATTCTTTGTTGATTGTTTTCCCTGTTTGCACTGGCAAGTTGTCGAACGAGCTCAACATTCTCTTCTGTGGTAGAAGTGGAAGGCTACTCAGTCCGAACATCATCTTTATTGTTGTGCGACTGTCACGAAAATGCTTGTGCCACTCGTAAACTGCCGTTTTTTCATTGCATCATTTTTGTATGCTTTCTTCAGCATCTCAAGAGTCTCCGAGGGTGATTTCTCTAGCAACACATAGAATTTGATATTGGCACGCTACTCTGATGATGGCATTTCACAATACGACGAAAGTAAAAAAACTACGTCTAAAATATCATACACCGCACGTAGAAAACCAACTCTAACTGCCTGCTGAAGGCACAGGACCTCCCTAGAGTGATACCAACCTTCCAAACAAAAATTTCCCTTCCAGCAAACAAATGCTTGACTGCATGTGACCATTCCGGGAACTTTTTGACCCTACCTCGTAGCTACTGAGAGCGCTGTGGTAGGGGGCAGTTATTTACTTGGCCTTGGTAACAAAGCCCTCTGTCAGTGTGCAGCCGAAAGGTTTGTCGGTACATCGCCCAAGGACCGGAAGAAGTATTGAAGGCCGGCAACGCAGTAAATGATTAATTAGAAGGGGTGGCGGTGACGGTACGTATTTTTTCAAGTCTTATAGGGTTGATTTTCATTGAGCATCGTTAGTTAGGCTATGGTGGTCATTGTTCACATTGACAAAAGAAAGTCGTGTGATTGTTTCAGATTAGATTTATTTATTTTTTAGTTTTTAAATTTTGTTATTTTTTGTAGTATTGTTTGAATTAATGTTGTACTTTTGTTGTCTTGTTACTTTTTCGTTATTTATTTATGTGCAGTTCAACCTGAATAGTTTGTCTTCACTCAGCCTATGTGACTAAAATTACATCGTAAGTTTATACTTGATGGTTAATTGTACAGAAGTGAAAAAAGCTTTTTTCAGTACAGCACTTTTAAAATCTGTTGTTACATTAATATAAGGCTTATCATCAATTTATGTTGATGCATTGTGGTATAGTAACGTAGAGTTCGTTCCATAGCTACCAGAAATTGTTGTTGTTTTTTTTTATCACATGGTCAGCCAATTTTGTGACTAAACCATTTAAGAACGGAAGAGGTAGAGGTGTACTGTGACACTACTCACAGTTATCTTTTCTGAGAGTAATGTATTTCATCATTAAACAGCCAGACCTTGTGTTAAATGAAGTGAAGGTGTCATTTGCAGTAGATGCTTTACAGAGGGCCTGGCATGCTGAAAAGCATAATTTTCCTCTCGGTGAGAAAGGCAATGAACAACTTCACTCCTCGTTTTACTTAGTAAAGCTTCTGGAGGTTCAAACCAGCCTTTCGGCTGATCACTAAACAACAACTTATTTATTTTTCCATCGTATAGGACCAGTTTTAGAATCTGTGAGGTGACTTTTGACGTTTCTGAGAAGTTTTTTTGCAGCCCGCATTCTCTCACTATGGACTTTTCTTCTTTCTTTTGTCCACCCGGTGTTCTGTTTTTGCTCGTCTTACTTTTAAGATGTACCTTTGTCATGTATTGGATTTTTTTTAATTGTCGAAAACCCTATTACATTAATCATACGCATAATGTGTTGTTGTTATTTTTTGGAGCGTGCTATACTTTTAATGTTTGTTATTACTTAAATGTTAATAATTATACATAAAAAATGCTTTTTCTCACCTAAAAACTTCTAAAATATAACCTGCAAAACATACACTGCTGTTTCTAAAAAATAAGATAAAATAAACTGTGTTACTAGAAATTAATACCTAAAACCTAATAAAAACACGCAAAATAATCTGAATATTATTTTTGTGTGAATTAGTTACCTAAAAACATTAAACTGATCTTAAAGTGACACAAAATACCTCAAACTAAACAACGCATGTTCACAATTAGGTTAGTTTGTTTATTAGTTAGGTATGGTGACATTGATTCAATTAATTAACCGTTTATATGTAATTAATTAGTACCGTTTATATCGATAATCGGTAGTAGTTAACTATCAAAAACTACAAGAATTAATTTTTAAAACATCCCGTAGAGGCCAGCACATTACAACAGCTTTGTAAACGCGTATTGTCATACATAATGAGCTGTGAAAACGGAGTTAGATAGGGTCCGACATACGAGTGGAACGGTAATGCTATCGTGTCGGATCAGATCCGACAGTCGAGTGGAAAGGGTTAACATTTCTGTCCATTTAACCATCGAAAGAGTCTGGTCGGTACAATTTGTTCTGCACCGGTAAAATTTGGTACAAGTACCAAATGGTTACTTGATATTTTTGTTTTTACTTGATATCTGTACCAAAATACCGATTGTGTGAAGAAAGTATTATTATTAACGCTGTACTTGATTCTTTTGAAACTAGTGACTAGGAAGGAAAGTCGATACAATCATAGCTGACAAACTATTGAGGTTATACTTAATGTGTTTTTATGTTCTGTAGAATAGTTTATAGTATATTTTACTATTTCATATAATGAATTAATACAATAATTTCACTAACCTTCTTTTTAAACTGCACTGTCACCTTTATTTCAATTTTTACTTACACGTGTTTCGGTGGATCCACCATCATCAGAGTAAATGAAAAATAGAAACTAAAAATTTTTTTCATTTATTTAAAATTTACAGAAGATGATACATCTTCTAGTCACTTGTATAAAAGAGTTTTATACAAGTGACTGAAGATGTATCATCTTCTGTAAATTTTAAATAAATGAAAAAAAATTTTAGTTTCAATTATATGTTATTTACTCTGATGATGGTGGATCCACCGAAACACGTGTAAGTAAAAATTGAAATAAAGGTGACAGTGCAGTTTAACCCTTTATAGGGCAGTACTACGGGGGAAAATATAGGGCTACATGTTGTAAAATGTTAAATTTTGTTTTATAGGGACTTGAATAATGTATTTATTGTGCCTGAACAGTAAGATATTTCTTTTTTTTTTGTTAAGCCCTGGTAAGAATACTTATCAAGGAACATTTATTGAAATGGGAATCACATAATGTTTAGTGGTAAGAATACTTATTAAAACAACGTGTAGTCCTATATAACAGAAAAATGTATAGAATAACTAATCTCAACTTTATATTAGCATGAATGCTTGCTTTTCTGTAAAAAAACTCGAATTTTCTAAGCACTGTACAAAAGTAACATCAAAACAACACGGTTGCGTACACTGGTATGAATACTTACCACATTCGTGTAACTCACAAAGCAAATGGTCGCTGCGCACTAATTTCAAAATGTGGGTAGCGTATTTACCAAAGAACATCTATAAAACCATAAAATGCCAATAGGGTTTAACTGCATAGCTTATTCTTTTAAAAAATCGACCTTATTGCCAGTGGTAAGTATACTTACCAAAGACCTTTAAAGGGTTAAAAAGAAGGTTAGTGAAATTATTATATTAATTCATTATATGAAATAGAAATATTTCAAACTGCAGGATGCATTATAAAGATTTATATTTTACTATAGAGATAATTAATTTTTGTTTCTATCGCAGAAACTCGTAAGGCGGTATTAATAAACAAACATTTGTTGTTAGTGTATTGCTCAAGTCCCAGCTGTGTGTAGTTGTTGTGGAATGGAGTGAGTGCGTTGTTATAGTAGTGGGAGAATGAATGAATTATTACTGTTTCACAGTTGATGCATTTTTAGTGATAGCGTGTACTAACTAGACTAAAAAAATATTCTTATCATCCGGCGCATTAATTTAACAAATACCTACCTACCGGGTTATTAACTTGGTCGGATTCATAATATTTAACTTACCAATTTATATTAAAATATGTTGTTTAGGTCATCAGCCGAAAGGCTGGTTTGAACCTGTAGAGGTTTTACTAAGTAAAACAAGGAGTGAGGTGGTTTACCGTTGCCTTCCTCACTGAGTGGAAAAGTACGCTTATCAGCATGCCGGGCCCTCTGAAAAGCACATATTTTCCACTCTGCAAACGACACCTTCACTTCATTCACCACAGGGTCTGGCTGTATAATGAAATTCATTACTTTCAGAGGAGATAACTCTGATTAGTGTCTTTTGCACCTATACCTCTTCTGTTCTTAAATGATTCAGTCATTTAATTGGCTGACCATGTGATAAGAAACAGAACTATTTATTTTAGCCCTGCAACGAACAGATTGAGTGTAAATAATTTGACACTCCACCTGTCCGTCATGGGCAATTAAAATATGTAAACAAAAATAAATGTAATAAATATAAACAAATATGTTAAATACGGAAAGTTTTAAAAATATTGTTTTGTATCAGAGTAGTACAACAATTGTTCTCCCAGCATGCATCACTCATTCATTATATCTCACCCATACACTTCACCCCGCAATTACACGGAGCTTGGAACGGCACAATAGTATGTTGTTTTTTTTTTTTGTATATACATATGAATATATAATTGTGTTGTCAATTATCTTGTCAGTTAACGTTCATCTTCAATGTGGAAGTCAACATAAATATGTTAATTCTGTTGTTATATGTTTCCATCGACAAATTAAACAAAAAAGAACCGTCAATTCTATTTACTGTATTTATTTTCTTAGATTGTAGTTATTAGATGTATTGATTTTAGTTGTAGTTTTTGTTGGGTTGTCTGATGTCACAGAAATTCTGTGATGTTTCCAGATGAAAGAAAACATAAAAAAGTCTTTTGGTGGTGGAATTTTTAGTGTTGTAAACTTATTGTAACGTTAAAAGAAAACTAAAAAAAAGCATGCGGAATTTGAAAATATACTTTAACCTTTTGAGGACTATGTTTTTCAACCTAGAACTGGGCTCACAGCCTGAGTTTTTTTTTTAGGTTTTTCGTCTATTTCTACTTCCCTTTATTTATTATTTTTCTGCTTTTTTTTTTACAGACCTCCACCCCATGAATACTTGTACACGTAAATAACCCTCACCCGCACAGTCAAGCGCCCATACGTGCATGCGCGCGCACACATACACGCGTGTGTCCCTCTATGTATGCGTATAATATATGGTTTTATAGTGAAGAAAATACACTAAACAGAAAGAAAGAACACTTATAATATATTTATTTACTATGAAAATAAATCAACACATGCTAAATGCCCAAATAAAAAGAGATTACATGCACAGTTATGGTTTTTACACACTCACCGCATAAAGTAAATGTATCCGCAAAATCCTACGTCAAAAACTTTATAGTCAAAAATAGCCGTACATAAAATAAATTTTCACTATCACTCTCATTGTAATTTTCAATGTCTGAATCGGGATTAGTAATATATTGTAATATATCGTCATTCCGTAGACGCCTACCACTAAAACTAGCCATTTACACTCGTATATACAAAATAAACAATGAAATGAAACGTTCAAAATAAAACAAATATATACACGAAACACGATTTACATTATAATAAAACACACTTATATTCACAAGAAATAAAAATTATTTATTAGTAAACTATAAATAAGTATTCTGTTTAGTAAACAAACGGTAGCAAGAAGCTAATACAACTATAAAACCTTTTCCGAACTCATAAGTTAGGTTAGACAAAACACACGTGCTGTTTCAATCGCATAAAACAAAGCCTACTAAATTAATTATTCGTTTATAACATGTAGTACATGGAGATAATGATAGATGTCAG
The DNA here is from genome assembly GCA_035578175.1 of Catonia carolina. Lineage (NCBI taxonomy): Eukaryota > Metazoa > Arthropoda > Insecta > Hemiptera > Achilidae > Catonia > Catonia carolina. The sequence goes on along the minus strand of JAQMRL010000017.1, from coordinate 1,233,780 downwards.
CTCAAGTATAAAAACAAAACCAAACGTACCGGTGCGTTCGTAGTATTTTGGACCGGAAAACATGAAACGTACCCGTACGTGCATAGTCCTTTACGGTCGCAGAGCGGTAAACGTACCCGTACGTTCGTAGTCCTCAAAAGGTTAAATTTTATTGATTTTTGAATTTATTCAAAGTCTTTTGGATTCGAACGGAATACAGTGGACCATCACATTACGATGTGTCATTAAATTATTCATCGGATTCCCGAAGTCGCACGTGCCACTGACCCACCAATCTTCAACCGCTACAGTAAGAAGTTCTGATCGAATGTACTCCCATCATCAGCTGAAGGTTGTTTCTGTTTTTCAGTTTTGTCACAGCACCCATATTATTGAGTAGTGTTACGCATATCACCTTGGTTATCGGCTTAGCATCTGGTTATATTCTAACCTTTGCCTCCCCCTACAATTCACTCCCTCAATATGACCCTTCGTTATTGGTAGACCAGTGGCGGATTAACACATTTGCCGCCAGTAGGCTGTTCAAATTTTGCCGCCCCTTGTGATCTCTGCATTTCGATACCCTACACGGAGAAAATAAGGTGGAAGAAAATGTCAAATTTTATAATTAAAAAACTTAAAAAATGTTATATATTTTTATTGGACTTACAGTTTAAAACAACATGCCTATTTAATTATGTATTAACAATCCGCTTGATGATGATAATAAAATCAATTAAAATATAAAAGTTTTAAATTACCTTTTTGCGCGATTTTATATTCGCAAAATCGTCAATTAAATCGTAGTATGAAATATTGTTCATAAGTTCTGACTCTATGCACAAAAGAGCTAAAGCATTTAGCTTTTCTTGACTTAGTGTAGATTGTATATAGTTTTTCACCCTCTTTAAGCAAGAAAAGCTTCTCTCACCCGAACAATTTGTCGCTGGTGTACACAAAGCCATGCGAACTGCTATATCCAAGTTATATCCCGCGACAACCCGCCCGCGCCCTGTGCTTGTGCGCCCGCGACGTCATTTCAGCCAGACACTCAGTGAATGGTCATGTCATTCGTTACCGCACCGCAAATACGTAGTATAAAAAAAGTATTTGCAGATTGACAAACGTCAAATACCCCACTTCGACAAATTAAGTAGTGACACCTAATAACATTTAAGTAGGTATTTGTTTATTTCTGTAAGAAAAAAAAATTTTTGGGGCCGAATTTGCCGCCCCCTAAAATGCGCCGCCCTAGGCTTCAGCCTACTCAGCCTGCTGGTAAATCCGCCTCTGTGGTAGACCAATACCTGGATATCTTAAGATATGCCCCACTAGCTTATCCCGTCTTCTGGTAAGATGTTTCCATATACTTCTTTTTATCTACTCGTCTAAATTACTTATATTGTCCACTCACCTGATCTTTAATGTGTTCCTATAACACCACATTTCAAAAGCTTGTATCCTCTTCCTTTCTATAGCCCCTGTCACCCACATTTCACTCCTGTATAATGTTCTTCTACATAATTAGGAACACTGCACTATGTACTTTCCACTTAAATTTTCACTATTATTAAGTAAACAAGACTTAGTTATCTTTAGTATGTACAGTAGCCGAAATCTTTAAATGAAAAAACAATTGTTTTGTTAATGGATTATGATTTTTTTTGTACAGGTTGTTATTAGCATTCCATTGAATGCTATTTCAGTAATTATTATTTTTCATTGTGTTAAACTGAGTGGAAAATTGGAAAGAAAACTGTTTAGTTTACAGATAAACTTGTCGTTATTTCACAACAGGTTTTATTAGTTTTTCATTTGACAAAAAAAATAACTATTTTCCGTGTCATTTAGATAAATTGTTTGTAATAGTACCTCCGTAACTCTCTAATCTCTAGAAAGGAGACATGGGTAACTTTTACAAAGTTCATGATTAGTGTTTGGGTTGCCTCATGTTTATAGTTCTGTGGGTGTTAGTTATTTATCTGAAAAATTTCGTTGTAGTGTTCAAGCATTTTGATCAAGTTCCATTGTTCAGACAACAGTTTATGCCAATCGCAATACATTGTTTCTGTCTGAAATAAGTTTGGTGAAAAAAAATTATAAATGCCATTTTTGGTATGGCTAAAATACTATGGAAGGTTTTTGGAGTCTCAAAAAGTTTATTGGTATATCACGTATTTACCGGTCTGTAGCACATTAATATCTTTTTGGGGGGGGGGGGGTTTCAGTTTTTAAAGAATTTGATTGTAGTTGTTATGCATGGTGATCAAATCCACTTGGAAGAACAACAGTTTCCGCAATAACGAAACACTTTTCCATTTGAAATTCGCCCCATATAAAAGATTTGGCTATTTATTTACTTATTTTATTTTATTGTTTGCAACAGGCCGACCACGGGGCCCAATTACAGAAACAATATTTCATTACAGAGCAAAAGATAATACAAAAGTAAAAAGAAAAGAAAAGGAGAGAGAAAAATACAATCAAAAATAGTCAATAATGCAAACAGAATTAAATATACCTAAAACAGTATTATATACTAATATTTCAGAAATAATTTACTGATTTTTCTAAGCGTATGAGGATCATTTATTTTAACACACAATAATTGTTTCAAATACATTAGTGAAGCTAATCGATGCCTATTTTCCAGTGTTTGCATTTGAAAGGTGTCTAGTAAAGTATTATATGGAATTGTAAAGTGTCCCAAAAGGCTCCATTATTGGCTTATAACTGTTGAGATTTGGCACAGAAATGTCTAACATTTTGGCTGTTAGGGGAATGAAAGTTTAGTTTCTATTCCTGTATTTTGTAAATTATTGTTGGTATTTCTTCCAGTCTATTCGGGATGTTGGCCACCATATGTACATTTTGAACCTTATCCACGGCTACTCGCAACAGCTGTGTTTTATTGTTTTCCGAGTACCACTTTCTCAGATTTTTCGACCAGGAAATACATCTTCTCTTTGGATTACATTGTCCAAATATTCTTCTTTCCAATATTGATTCCAGCAACCCATAACTGTTCTTATTCCGTCAAAATGTATTACAACTGATTAATTTTGAATACAGAAATGACACGATATGATGGGTAAAAAGTAGTTTTGTAATTTTAATTTACAACAATTTTAATAAATTACAACAGTTTTCCTTTCAATTTATTTGGTGTTACTTCTGTATTTATGTGTTTTCTTTTTTTTTCTGTTTAGGTCTGGGTTTGGGGACTGCCGGCAGTACCGGAAGACGAGATTCATTCGACAGAAATACATCGGCGTTTTCACCTTCGCTTGACTACAGCCGAGCAGCGAAATGGCCGCAAAGTTATGGTGCTCTTGGTATGTCATCAGTAAATCTAAATCTAATTATTGTTTACATAGGGCCAAGTGCCGATTATCCGCAAGTGGGTTATCTATGTTGCGGCATAACCTAGATGCCTCATGATGTTTACGTTTTGGAAACGATTACCGGAGCAGCAGACGTTTTGTAAAACTGTATTGACACTATCAAAGTATTGATAAACTGTATTGGTGTAGTTGGTAACGTGCTCGCCTCTTATCATGTGGTCTTGGGTTCGAATCCCATTCAGGCAAGGCATATTTTCATACGTTACAAAAAAATTCATTTCATCCGTCATTGTCTGCATTAGCAGTAATTGCAGAACAGTCGGACGTTTAACCAAAAAGAAAAAAACGTATCAGAGTCAGCACGTTTTCACTCTTAATTTTGCATCGCCATCTTGTCACCCGTACAAGTTGTTCGGATTTTAATTTTTAAGTATGTACGTAAGATGAAAGATGAAGCCAGACTGGTGAAGGGTATGTGTAAGGAAAGTAAAAGATGTGTGTGAAATCAAAATTGGATCGATCAGAGTGGTTTGCAATAGTCAGTGGTCTAAGGCAGATAAGTGGTTTCACCGTTTCTTTGTAATAACTATGGTTGGAACCCAAAAGAGAGTGAAAAAGAAGTTGAAGGATAATCCTGGGAGCTTATAGTTTGCAGATGACAAGGAATGGATTCCTTATCTACCATGGTAGGAGCAGGAAGTTTTAAATTTTGACGTAAAAAATTTATTAATTTACTGAAGATGTGTACAGGATACACGAAAGCGCTATAAACATTGGTAAGTGTTTTATGTTACCATATTCTGGTGGTTAGAAAAATATATATTTCAATTTTAAATAATACGGCCGTTTAAAATCCTACAGAGGATGTTTGATAAAATAATACGTTTTTGTATATATATATATATATATATATATATATGGGTGAGTATGCATATATGCATTTGATGTTTTTAAAGAATTGTTTTTGTTTTCAGGTACAGTGACTGCAAGTCCAAGTCCGTTGGGATTGGCGAGCGGTTCTTTGACACCGCCACCAACACTAGGATCGACGACCAACTTACAACTCGGCGGATTGACGACCACTGCCAACAGAAGTCTGTTATCAGCAGCGCCTGGTGCCGAAGCGATGAATAAATTTAGAGGTGCCAACAACGGTTCGACAGCTGCTATGTTTGGAACCGCGGCGAGTGCGGCGGCGGCTGCCGGTAGTTTGTTCGCTAAATTGGGCGGCGTTCCTCGCACGTTAGGTGGCGGCGGAACATCGCCACTTGAAGCAAAACCGAGCGGTAGAAGTCGGCTGCTCGAGGACTTTAGGTAATTTCAAATTTAATTTATGTTTTGGTGGGAACCCAAATGCTCCATACGGAAGTCACTTGACACTACGTAAAAAAATTAACAATAGCAAAATTTAATAAAATAATTTTAGTCTATGCTTGTTGGTATTACAAAATATTGGCAATTTTCCTAGGACTCATGACATGTGCTGAAATCATTCAAAACGAGTACAGTACTAGCTTGCTAATCCAAAGTGATAAAAACCGCGATTGTTTGGATCATCAAATTTTTGTCTAATAGGCAATATTCATGTTTAAAATGAGTAAAGTACGATTTGTTAAATCCACACGCTTTGGACTTGCAAAAAAACAATATAATTACTCAGCAATCCATTTAATTGGGGAAACTCCCGGAGAACCAGAACGCGTTTAAAGGGGTCTGCGTTCAAGACCAAGCAAATAAAATTTACAACCAACAAAACGAAGTAGAAAACTGAAGGGATGAGAGAAAGTAACACAAACACAGGAGGAAAACAATTACTTGAACAATTAAACTGATCATCACAAACGTAAACATTCACTTAATGGAACAGAATGAAACAGTATAAAGTCCAATAGAAGAACACATGCAGTAAATTCACAATGGTGGCCGTTGAAGATTACTTTTATTCATTAACACATAATTCAGTAAATGCACAAGAACACAATATTGTATATACATTAACACAAATAAACGCAGTTAAAACCTCGGCACAACAATGTTAGCAATTGCCAAACATCCCGTTAGATGTTTGGCCGAAACGTAAAGCCTCGTACAGAGAACGCGTGCATTCGTGATAAAGTATTTTGCCCAAGTGACTAGGGAATAAACTGAAGCGTGGGGAGAGGAAACAGAGATTGAAAGGAAACAAGGTACAGAAGGCAAGCATGACATAGCAGAGTAAGTGAATTTACAGGATGAATTTAACAGCGATTAGGCGCGAACATTTAAAACAACTAGGTGTGAATACAAAACCTAACTAACGGAGGTTTTAATGGCATTAACAACAATTTTTCATGTTGGGATAAACTAATTTAATAAAAATATACGTACAATAAACTGACCTTGCTTGTTTTTTCCACAAAAAGTCACATTAAAAGAAATAAATTAACATTATAAAAAAAATTGTAAATACTGTACAATACAGTAAGTTAATAAAAATATGTATAGTTGTTTACGTTGGAATAATCTAATAATTCAATAATTTAATACCTACATTTTTACTTTCTCTTGCCTATATGAATATATAGGAAGGAAAGTATTGTTTTCATGTCGATTTTAAGAAATCGAGTTTTCACCGGATCTATATGTTTTCAGACCTCCTGAACCCAAAAAACATGTTTTTAGCGATTGATCTGTGTGTGTGTGTGTGTGTGTGTGTGAACGGAACATCGTACAAACTTGAAACTTAAGTTACATACCACTACCGGACCCGACACGAACATTTTCATCAAAATCGGTTTACCGGAAGTAGTAGTTTATTCGTGTAATTTTTCACTTTTTTGCGATTTTCTCAAAAACTGGTCCTACGATTTTTTTTTTTAAATCGTCTGATTTACTCAATATTTTATTTTCTACAAGATAGGGTAGACGCCGTGTTTGCTGAAATTCTGGGTGAGGCTGTTTTCACATAAAAACATAGTTTTTTTAAGATTACGGCTTTAATATGCATTCTAGCGCAAAAAATTATATAATAAAAGTTGTAGAGAATTTAAAATTCTACAACTTTTATTTCAAACATTTTTTTGTATAACGCTTAATTTAGCAGTAATTAGCGATTTTCTGATTTTTTCTCACGAAAAAGTGTGAAAAATCGATTTTTTTAAGATTTCGGCCTTAGAATGCATTTTACGACAAAAGTGTATGTAATAAATTTTATAGAAAATAAAAAGATCTACAACTTTTATTTAAAGCATTTTTCTCTACAGAGCCTAGTTAAGCGTGAAACGGTGATTTTCCGCATTTTTAAGCCAAACTTAGTTCGATTTTCATTTTGCGTCTTTCACTCATGATTAAAATGAGGTTATGTTTTTGAGGTTAGTTTTTTGTTTATTTCTAATGTTTTATTATCAATGTTAGGTTTATTGTTAATTATTTGCACTGGCAAGAGAAAGTTGTGTGAGTGTTTCACACCATATTTATTTTTTTTTTAATCTGCAGATGTTACAGTCATCTATATAAAAGTGATTTAAAATTGAGTTCTTCTAATCCATCCCTCCTCATATTCATTACAGATAGCAGCAGCAGTCACCATCATTCATCATTCTTAAATTTGATTTGTTCATTTTAAAAAAATGTCCTTATTTTGCTCTTTTAAATGTTTATAAATATGGAACAATCTCATATGTTTTGATCTTACTTTTATGTTCTTTATTGCACTGTTCTATTATATTGTAATGATTGGTATAATTAGATATAAAGTAGAGTCTGTCTACGCTAAGAGTACTCCGAGAGTAGGCAACCAGCAACACAAGTGAGCATGCACATTAATTAAAAATACGCACAGCATGATCAAAAACAAAATACAGTAGACTCTCAGAAATCCGGACTAATGTGGCGGACGGTCGGTCCGGATTTCCCGGAGGTTGGCAATTTCGTCTTTATGGCGAATAATTATGACAATAAGCATTAACGTTTATCTGCTAATATAAGAGTGAGCTTCTGAAAAAACTTTAAAACACTGTAGGCCTAATAAATTACAGTAGGCTACTGGTACTGTAATTATTCAATATACGAAGCACAAACATTGACTAAACTTAACGCTACTGTACCGTAATAAGATTCGATTGCACTCTTTGTAAGATTTGCAAGTTATGGATTTCAAACATGTAACAATGAACGTCATATATGTCTCAATTATAGAGTAATTATAATTATATAGAGTAATTATAGTAGGTACAAATTCATTAAAAAACCAAGTCTTAAAAATTGTAGAATTCATCCATGCTTTTTGTTGGTTTGTAGCCTATACCGAAGTGGCAACACATCGTCTTTCTTTAAATTTTTAAAAGCTCTGGGTTTTCTTGATTTTCCTATTTATGTTAACCTAAGTTTATGACTGCCGGTCACATTGCTACAAGCCAACACCGTAACCTGATCCTTGCTTTTTTTATAGCCCGAGGCTGAAGCTTCTTTTTTGGATGCGAGAGTTTTCGTGGGCAACATTTTATAGTTCAGACCAGTCTCGTCGCAATTATACAGCTGGTCACCGGAAATTCCTTCTTTGTCAAGGATTTTAAAAAGTAAGGTCTTAAATTCAGGAACAGCGTCTTTCTTCGCCAATAAAGTCTCCCCACTGATTTCATCGGACCAATCCCATGAAAACTTTTTACTGGTTGGTTATTTAAAAGTTGTAAATTTTCAGAAAATAAAGTAAAAAAAAAAAAAAATCATCGTCCGGACTAGCGCGATCCGGATTTTTGAGAGTACTGTACCGTACAACACTTAATTATTCGCTCTAAGCTTAATATAATAAAGACATGTTCAATTGATTTGTTAGAAAATGTTTTATAAATCGAACATTAGTTTACCATTAATAACTAAAACTTTTACTATTGTTACTCTTACGTTGTTATTTTCCGTTACATTATTTACTATTATTACATTATTATTTATGATTTGTAGGCTTTTTTTTTTTTTAATTGTATAGCCCTTTTAAGAGCGCACTAGTTATGTAATTAAATTCATTTTCCCTTAAGCTGTTTTGGGAGCTGTCGCCTCCTTGCGTGGTACTCCCTCATCCTCCTACTCACCACCTGTCTCTCCTCCTCTGTCCAGATTCTAGTCTTGGACTCAGCAGAATGGAAATTCCCGAAAGTCTTAATCTTGTGCCTAAAAATGTCTCTGTTCATAATGTCGTTGCCCGAGATGTCCAACGTTATGAGGTCTTCCTCCACTTCCTTCAACCATCTGTTTCTGGTTTTAAGTCCTTCCTGGCTTCTGATCAACTTGTAGGTCTCATTTTCCATATCCCTAAACCTCATTAGATGTCCGTAATATTGCAGTCGTCTTTTCCGACACTTTGTTGCCAAGGATTCCCCCAGAAAATTCATTATTACTTCGTTTGATCGTTTTTTATGTATGTTAGTGTCCGGGTCATAGACTGTTCCCAATATTGTCTGGGCAAATCTTCTGTGTACCTTGTCCAGCTTTGCAAGTTCTCCTTTTCTGTAACATGTCATTGTAGGCTTTTATTATAGAGAGTTTTATTTTTGGTCACAAGTAACATAAGACCAATGCGCTTGAATTATTACAGGAGAGTAAACAATGCCAGTGATTCGTTGTTTATCATTTCAGATTTTTATTTCGTATCATTAAAATTAATGTCTGTGATTAGTTTAATACAAACTGTTTTAAACACTTGCCCGTGTTTAACTCATTTTTAGTTTCATCAGTTATCTTTTGGAATTGTATCGGTTCGCTTCGATTTTCTTCGTAGACTGAAGTTGAAAAGTTTTGTAAGCTGTGTTTTGTTAACATGCATAATAGTGAATGTATTGAGTTTTTGAAACATAAAAGTGGTTAACATTGAAAAGGAGACAAAAATTGTTTTGTTAAAATATGTAATGGTTAAAATAATTAATCAAGGAGTCTCTTTATCAAAGTATAATAATTACAAGTAATCTGAACGGTATAATTTGAAAAGCTTAAAGGATAATGTTTATTTTAGCTGGATGTATAGTTCATTCCAGTTAAGTTGTCAGTAGATTGATTGGTGTGGAATGTGGAACGGCAACTGCTCATTGGTTGTTTCTGTTGAACACAACAACCGTTTCACTTGTAGCCTGCTGCTGAGTCACGTACGCCTATACATGCAATTATATCAGTTTTGCTTCTGCATTCGAATAGTGTAGTTACCTACTATATATCCAGAGTCGTGTTAATTCTTATTATAATAGTGTTTGTGATATTTTTAAACGTATTATACTAATATTTGTTGTTATTGTGTTGTTTTAATTTCAGTAAGTAGTACTATTAGTTGGTAGTTACATTCTCTTAAATCTCCGGTTAAACGAAACAAGCGCGGACAAGCCATTAAATTCTAAACAAAAACTATTAATTAGGATAAATGCTTTGAAATCTTTTAAAACTGTACATGCTAATATAACAATAAGTGAAATTGTAGCAAAAACTTCGGCAATGGTAGGCGTCTCTGAACGATCAGTTTACAGAATAATTAAGGAAAAGAAAATCACTGGTCGAGTCGAATCTCAAACTAAAAAGCGAAACAGAGTTAACACGATTAGCAATTCGCTGGACGAAGCAACAAAAATTTCATTTTATTATTTTCATTTTTAAAGTTTCTTATAAAGTTACTTCAAGTTTTACCTCTACGTATGGGTAGATCTCTATCAAAATGCGGTTTGAACTGTTCCTTCGTGCACCGCCTGTGAATCGGAATTTGTTTTGTAGGCACTGCCAACTTAACTGGAATAGACTATAGATAATGATGATTTTAATGATGGAACCTAGTGCAAGATAATTGTCAGGGGAAGAGGTAGATACGCGCTAACTAGTGTAAAACTTTTGTTTACAACCTACAGGAGGCGCTTGCCTCGTGCGGAGTACTCTTACAGTAGGTAGACTATAGTTACACTTGCAGTGCTTTTTCATGTTCATTATAAAGATTGATTTATTTTTGAATATTTAATCTGAGAATTTGAAGATAGTTAGGGCTAACAAACATTTTGAGGGCAATTAACCGCAGAAAATTTTGGTAGATAAACTACTGGAACTCCAGTAGCTTAAGAACTACTTCTTTTGTTCTTGTGTGTATAAACCATATCGGTACTTCATGTCATGTAATAATTTTTTGTATTTATTTTTTTTGTTACACAGAAATAACCGATACCCAAGTTTACAACTACGGGATCTTCAGAATCATATCGTCGAATTTTCACAAGATCAACACGGATCTCGTTTCATCCAGCAGAAACTAGAACGCGCCACTGTTCCTGAAAAACAACTAGTGTTCTCCGAGATATTAGTTGCCGCCTACAACCTGATGACTGATGTTTTCGGAAATTACGTTATACAGAAGTTCTTTGAATTCGGCACTCCTGAACAGAAAACTACACTTGCACAAAAGGTAAATCGGTTCTGTTTTAACTAATTTTTACTTTGTTTTTGTCTATATAAATATATAGGAAGGAAAGTATTGTTTTCATTTTGATATTAAGAAATCAAGTTTTCACCAGGTATTAACGTTTTCAGACCCCTGAACCCAAAAAACATGATTTTAGCGATTGGTCTGTGTGTATGGGTGTGAACAAAATATCTCAAGAATGGAACATTGTACAAAGTTAAAACTTGAAACTTAATTTAGGTACTACTAGAGGACCCGACATGAAGATTCTCATCAAAATCGGTCAATCGGAAGTAGTAGTTTTAACTAATTTTTACTTGTTTTTTGTCTATATGAATATATAGGAAGGAAAATATTGTTTTTATGTCGATTTTAAGAAATCAAGTTTTCACCAGAGATTAACGTTTTCAGACCCCTGAACCCAAAAAACATGTTTTTAGCGATTGGTCTGTGTGTGTGTGTGTGTGTGTAGGTGAAAAATATCTCGGGAACGGAACTTTGTACAAAGTTGAAACTTAAGTAAGGTACAACTAGAGGACTGTACACAAATATTTTCATCAAAATCGGTCAACCAGAAGTATTAGGTTATTTGTGTCATTTTTCACTTTTTTCGGATTGTTTTCAAAAATGGCTTACTATGATTTTTTCCAAAAAACATGTTTTTTAGTGATTGGCCCGTGTGTATGTGTGAGCAAAATATCTCGAGAACTGAACATCGTACAAAGTTGAAACTTTAAACTTAAGTTAGGTACTACTAGAGGACTTGACATGAAGATTTTCATTTAAATGGGTCAACTGGAAGTAGTAGTTTATTCGTGTCATTTTTCACTTTTTTGCGATTTTTTTCCCCAAAAAACATGTTTTTAGTGTTTGGTCTGTGTGTTTGTGTAAGCAAAATATCTCGAGAACTGAAAATCATTCAAAGTTGAAACTTGAAACTTAAGTTAGGTACTACTAGAGGACCTGACAAGAAGATTTTCATCAAAATCAGTCAACCATAAGTAGTAGTTGATTTGTGTTATTTTTCTTTTTTTTGCGATTTTTTCAAATATGGCTTCCTATGTTATTTTTTTAAAACATTGCCTCATTTATTCTACATTTTTTATGCTCTACAAGATAGGGTAGGCACCATGTCTCCTCTGTTCTCTCGTAAAAAGAATTGATTTTTTTAAGATTGCAGCCTTAATATTGCCTTAGATTGCCTTTTAGGGCAAAAGGGTATTTATTTAAAGTAGACAATTTATAAATCTACAACTTACTGGTTTAACAATGTCAATGACTATAATTACATCAGAAACAACGGACAAATATGAATTATTTCCAACAGAGCCCTTCAATTGTGCTTTCATTTATTAATGGTGTGTGTTTGATTTTTGTCTGTCTTTAGGTTAGAGGGCACGTGTTACCGTTAGCTCTTCAGATGTACGGATGCCGAGTGATCCAGAAAGCATTAGAATCGATAACCGGCGATCAGCAAGTGGAAATCGTGCGCGAACTCGACGGACACGTGTTGAAATGCGTGAAAGACCAGAACGGCAACCACGTCGTCCAGAAATGTATAGAGTGCGTCGACCCGCACGCTTTGCAATTCATTATTAACGCATTCCAAGGCCAGGTATTCGCATTGTCAACGCATCCGTACGGGTGTCGGGTTATACAAAGAATCTTAGAGCATTGCACGCCGGAACAAACCGAACCAATCCTGGAGGAACTTCATCAACATACCGATCAACTAATTCAGGATCAGTACGGCAATTATGTCATTCAACATGTTTTGGGTAAGTTTTTGAATCGTGAATGAAATGTTCATCCCATAGAATAATAGAATTTTAAAAGCATTAAAAATACTAAATAATTAAAACATCCCACCAGGTTGGTCTAGAGGTAAAGTCGTTGCCAAAATCAGCTCTGTTGAACAGCTTTTTTTTTCAGAGTCGAAGGTTGCTGGTTCAAATCCTAGTCAAAGTAGTTATTACTTTCTCTTGCCTATATGAATATATAGGAAGGAAAGTATTGTTTTCATGTCCATTTTAACAAATACACTCTTCACCCGAATATACACCTAAACAGACCCCCTCAACCCACACAACTACATGTTTTTAGCGATTGGTCTGTGTGAACAGAATATCTCAAGAACGGAACATCGTACAAACTTAAAACTTAAGTTACATACTACTACCGGACCCGACACGAACATTTTCATCTAAATCAGTCAACCGGAAGTAGTAGTTTATTCGTGTAATTTTTCACTTGTTTGCGATTTTCTCAAAAAAATGTCCTACAATTTTTTATTAAAATCGCCTCATTTACTGCATTTTTTATGCTCTACAAGATAGGATATAGATATAGGCACCATGTTTGCTGAAATTCTTGGTCAGGCTGTTTTCACGTAAAAAATTTGTTTTTTTTTAAGATTGGGACTTTAATATACATTTTAGTGCAAAAATTTATATGATGAAAGTTGTAAAGAATTTAAAATCCTACAACTTTTATTTCAAACATTTTTTTGTATAACACTTAGTTTAGCGGTAAATAGTGATTGTCTGTTTTTCTCACGAAAACGTGTGCAAAATCGATTTTTTTTTAAGATGTCAGCCTTAGTATGCATTTTATGACAAAAGTGTATATAATCAAATTTATAGGAAATTAAAGAATTTTTCTCTACAGAGCCTAGTTTAGCGTGAAAGAGTCATTTTTCCGTATTTTTAAGCCAAACTGAGGTTGATTTTCATTTAGCGTCTTTCACTTATGATTAAAATTAGGTTATGTGTATTGAGGTTAGTTTTTTTGTTTATTTCTAATGTTTTATTAGTAATGTTAGGTTTATTGTTAATTATTTGCATTGCCAAGAGAAAGTTGTGTGAGTGTTTCACACCAGATTTTTTTTTTTTTTTTTGTAACAGTGTAGTATTTCTTTTGCAATCAGTTAATAAATACAATAACTTTGAGCAAATATGAGAAAATCTGAGTAATGTCCGTAGAATTTAAATATAAACTACACTCGGTAGTGTGTTTCAAAAAGTCAAACTGTGAAGAAAAGAAAAATATATGTATACAAAATCAAACTTGAACTGTGAATCAACATCTTGAAACACAAAGTTGTTGAAATTGGAGATGAAAACGACGCCGATTATGAGATGACTATGATTAGGAGTTGAAGTGGAAAAGATAAAAAAAAAATTAAATGATTAACAAAATTGTAGAGGTAAATCTAATGGTTTAAAACGTTTCAGTCTGTGAGTATTTTCGCTGTTGTCAAGGAGGTTAATCGCTAATAGATTCTGATGGTCTTTTCTAGTTTTTGTAACAACAAAAACAACACTTAACACTGAAATATCTCATTCATTTAAGAACATTGTGAATAAATATATATTTTTGTTTATAGAATTTAGTTTGTTCAACAATTTTGTATTGTTTGTTTATTTTTACCAGAACATGGAAAGCCAGAAGACAAATCATTGTTGATTGGTGCCGTGCGAGGAAAAGTCCTTGCATTGTCTCAACATAAATTTGCATCGAACGTCGTGGAGAAGTGCGTCACACACGCCACCAGATCTGAGCGTGCTATTTTAATCGAGGAAGTGTGCAGTTTTAATGATAAGTAAGTAACGAAAAATTAATTGTAGCCTTTGTTTGCGTAATGTGTTGTTGTTTAGGTCTGTGTTGTTGCGTTTGAAGTAGATGAAGTGGTTTGATGAAGGTGAGAGACGTACATGAGGAATTATCAAAACATTATTTTGTGTGTGTGTATGTGTATACACATTGTTGAAGACAATACAATACATGCATAGACGCCAAATGAGCTTGCCGGTTTCCTGAAGTGCGCAGAAGCTCTGTACCCTACCCCTTCCACCACTACCTAACCTTACACGACACACCCATTCTCGGTCACATTGTCAAAAACGAAAGACAGTCACCTTAGTAGTTAACCATCGCGGAGTGTTCCAATGGTGATTTACCTTTCATTTCAGTTTTTATTGTTCTGTAGCGAATAATTAAATTACCTAGAGTTACATTACACACAGATTTGTGTGATTCAAACTTCAAAACATCAATTTTCATTGCTCTATATAAATAGTAAATTTATTTATTTATGTAAAATAATTAACTATGCTTCTGAAAATAATAAAGTGCTGCGTAACTTGATTTAAAAACACCTAGATGTCGCTTTTATTTTATGTCCCGACTTTTTTGTTTAGTCATTAATAATAATGCTGACGTTGAAAGGAGGTACGAATAGATAACAGTGAATGATTTAAGAATATCAGACCTGACAGGGATCGAACTCTGTACACTAACAGACTGTACACAGCGCCAAGAAAACTGTTGGAAGAACGGGCATTTTAGCTAGTATTGTATATAAACGTAAGTATAAAGAAACGTTAGTCCGTAAGCCACGGTCGGGATAAGTATCAGTAAACACATAGCCTAATGATAGCCAGTTATAGCCTAATGATTTATTCATTATATCATTATAGCCTAATGATAGCCAGTTATAGTCCACTTGGCTACACCACGAAAGTAAAAGCATGCATACACAACAAAGCCAACAGCAGAAGTAAAGGAAACTGGAAGAATTAGGCAGGGGTAAGCGATGCAGTACAGGATTATGTGGTCGATACGCAGATCACAGGTGTAGATACTGAAGTCACGAGATTGCCTTTTGCGTATGTATGGGCTGTGAGGAAGGGAAGTGAAATATTTGCAGTGCTGCCAACCTTAACAGTGAGACACTACCGTGCAATTTCTACATACATTTTGTAAGCTGTGGTTTATTCCAAGAAAATGTTTTCATCGTAAACTTTATAAGAAATAACTATGACCTGTAATATTCTCTATTGCTGTCATCGGCGTGTTCATTATCAGTCTCTCTAGTATCTACCCAACTGATTTCTTTTTTTACCAGGTGTCAACAAAACACTGTTAAAGAATCGCTTCTTCACGACGTCCGTAATTTCCTTCTTAATTTTTCGAATTGTGGAAAGAGAAACATCACAGTAGTTAAGCCACTTGCTCATGGCTTTTGTTAAGAGGCAGGGAAAGGGATTTTTGTTTAGCTTCAACTTCACAATATTTTATTACGTTGCATTCAGCACTGAATAGTTCAAGAAACCGACATTTGTGTTTACCATAACAAAGAGTTATATACGTACAGTTAACGTACAAAAGGTTCCGCGATATAATGTATATGCTCTGGGTATAGTATATGTAGTTATGTTTGTCGTACTGAAATTAAAGCAGTTGTGCATGCGCTCTGATGCTTTTCCCCCCCCCCCTTTATCCCTCGTAGCAAACAACGGCAAACTCATGACTCAAGTGACTATGCGTAAATACAGTGGGTCCTCGACTTACGAACATTCAACTTACGAACATCCGGAGATACGAACGCCAGAAACTATTTTTTTTATCACTTGATATTATTTGGAATATAGGCTAATTACAACAAGTTTCCAAACAATGTTTAGAGCGGTCAATGAGTTTAGAGCTGTCATGTGTTACAAAATTCTTTTGGAAGAAAAGAAACTTGTAACAGTTCAAACATCCATTCAAAACTTTTTTCAAACAAAGCTAAAGCTGTAAATATTGTAAAACCTTCTTCAATATGTTTTAAATTTTTATGTAAATGTTTACTTTTTATTTCATGTTTTTGCTATTTTTAATTTTTAATGGTCTTTTCTTTCTGTAAAAAGTATTCAATGTATTTATGTGTTAACAGTGTATTCAGTTGCTAAAAGTATATACAACATACAGTATGTATTAAGTTACTATAAATAGTACTTATTAAAAACGAATAAAATAGTTTAACAGATTTTATCTTTATTTAGTTGCTGATTACAATTTCACTAAGTATGCTAGTTTTTGTACGTTATGAAAAGCAATTAGGTCGCTACGCTAGTGTCCGCTACGAAATCTACTGACGTGTATTCCGACTTACGAACAATTCGACTTGCGAACACTCGGCCGGTACGCATTATGTTCGTAAGTTGAGGACCCCCTGTACATAAAGAGAGGGTAAATCTCGCTACACAGCGACATACGGGAGAGAGAAATGGCTTTTAGACCCAGATGATAGTGGCTTTAACCGATTGACCTACGAATTGTTTTGTACTGTTGGTGGCCTTACAGTTAGTTTTAATTTTGCATAAAATGACACTATATTGTAAATAGACAATAACTTTCTTTTCTTTTAACCAATTCTCTTCATTTTTTTTTTCATTTTTTCAGAATTTAATAACCATTAAGATCAAAAAATTACTTTTATTGTCTGTGAAATAATTTTTTTTTCAACAAATTTTTAAAGAATTTTTTTTTCAAGTAAATGAAATTTATTTTTAGTGTTTTTAATTGTAACTTAAAAATTTATAATTTTCTATAAAAAAAATTTATAAGGGCTACCTAGAGATTCTTTTTTTTTTTTTTTACAAAACTAATTCAAATTTTTAAAAATTGGTTAATATAAAAAAAAGTTATGCCCTATTTCCTAATCACCAGACATTGGCGTTTTCACTTATTTACGCCTCAATATCCTGTTGGTAATGAAATTAATATTTTAGCATGCAGAAAATTTATTTAATAGTTAAAAATTATTGAATATTATGACTTGATATAAAACACCAAAAAATACGATAAATGATTAAAAAATGCTTAACAAACACACACTTACAGAACGTAAACAAATGCCATTTTTCAACACATGGTATAGGTTGTTTTGATCACAAAATTATAACTGAACGCTTACACGCACACTATTGGTATATATATGTAAATAAAGCAAAAATTATGTAGTTTTCATTAGTGCTGCTACGTCAAGAAGTTTTTAAAAACCACGTAGACAGGACTAAATAAAGTACCAGGGCGTTGAATCGCCGTCATTGTACACAACAATACAAATATGATGGACAGCGTTTCGCCGTCATTATATGCCAATGGGTTAACAATGCAAGTACAAGATAAAGAGGGTTTCGTGACTGGCCATGCAATATTTAACATCATTCGATCCAGTTCGTTACTGTAGCGAAAAATTTAAATCATTATTTCAACTCATCCGTATTAATTTTTCTTTTTTTTTTCTTCATTCCAGCGCTTTGCACGTGATGATGAAAGACCAGTACGCGAACTACGTCGTCCAGAAAATGTTGGACGTGTGCGAAGTGTCGCAGCGGAAAGTGTTGATGCACAAAATTCGGCCGCATTTCGGATCGCTGCGCAAGTACACGTACGGCAAGCACATTATCGCCAAGTTGGAGAAGTTCTTCATGAAATCGGCGAACAATGTCGGCGTCGTACCGTCTGATCTCGGACCGATTGGACCGCCCACCAACGGAGTCCTTTAAATCATCGATCGATGAATCTTATCGATTTATTTGAAGGAAAATAAAAAAAAAACAACAAGATATATGATACACAAAGAGTTACGAGAAAGGATACGAAACGTTAATTGATTGAATATATTTAGATATTGATATAAACTTTGTTTGTTTGTAATCAATTAATTAATTAATTAATTGGTTAATTAATCATTATCAATTTATTAACAAGTTATATATTTGTTATAATTGAAAAAGGAATTCCATCGATTTTAAGTTTTGAATGAAAATTTTTTGCATAATTATTAATTATTTTTTTAAGTGATTATTATTAATTTTCTTTTGTTTTCATATAATAATTCTTTGTTCGTTTGGTTTTTCCATTATTATTATAATTATTATTTTTATTATTATTACTTCTTTTTTGTTATATTATCAGTACATAGTTTTTATTGTAGATTAACAGCTATAATATTTGTTTTTTTTTTTAAGTTCCATAACAATGTATATTTAGGTGTTTCTTTTTCCTGTCATTTGTTCTATATGTATATTTATAATGTATGCAAGTTGTTCTGTGATGAGTTAACAAAAAAAAAGCTTTCCAGGGATTGATTCTGGATATGAAAATAAATGTAAAAGTTTATACGAACAATTTGAGACTCGGAAAGTTATCTGCCCGAGCTTTACTATGAATTATATAAAACTAGCTTTTCTGGTTGAAATACGTTATTTGTTGATATTCCTCTGATGTTGTTCTTGTAAAAATAACGTACCGATTATTTTTTAATTAAATGTTATTGCTTCTGTTAAATCATTCTGTTGTATCGTTTTAATAATATCGAAATTAACTTTGTAATTTAAAAGATTTATTATTAAAAATATTTGTCATTTGCAGACATTGTTTTTGAAATTGTATCGCTGCATAATAATTAACTACTACTGTGTGATCTCGTAACATGTAACAGTCTTTTCACCTTTTGTCTGGTAACGAAAAAAAATACATTATTTTTTAGCATTAAAAATAAATGAAGTGAAAACTGGTACAGATTATTACCAGATATCTTATATTTTCAAAAGACCTCTGAACGTATATTTTTCAAAAATATTTAACTGTTTAAAATAACTTAATTAAATGTTTATAAATTTTTTTGTTAATAAATAAAATTTGATTTATCACATTATAAATGGCAGGCGGCTATCGTGCGTGTATTATGTTTACAATTATTTTTATATTCAGAATCAGTTAATGAAGTTTGTTTACTCTTTACTGAGCACCGTTTATATATGTAATACATTTTATTTTTATTATATATTGATGATTCATTTAATAATTGAAAAAAAAAAGTGTGACGAAAAGTGGTTTAGTAAACGAACATGGAAGTATATAATAAAGTAAAGAACTTTTGATTATTTAATTTTTTTTTTTTTTATTATTTTTTGTTTACTCGTTTGTATATTATGGGAAATTATCATAATTTTGTCATTGTATTTATGTACTAAATATATTACATGAACATTTTTGTTTAAAAATAAATGATACATTAAAACGAAATTGTCAGTTTTGATGATTGTGAGGAAAAACGTATAATTATTATTAAATAAAGAAAGATTACATTGATGTGTTAGAAAAAACTACAGTGTGATAGTTTTAGTTTTGTTTTTACTATTTGTATTATTATTATTATTATTATTATTATTATTGTAAAATCGATGAATAAATAAATGCATGATGTTTGTTGTACAGACAATTTCATATTTTGGTTCGTTTTTATTTTATTTTTTAGTTTTAATTATTTGTATAATATTTTTTTTCGTATATTAAGGTTTATATTATTATTTTTTCGTTTAACTTTTAAAATTGGACCAAGTAATTACTGTACTGTACTGCTTTTAACACTGATATAATATTATACAATTTAATTATTATATTAATAAAAATTATAATAAAACTAAACGTAAAATTTAGAAAGTAATTTTTTATTTTATTATAATTTTTTTATTTATTTTTTTGCATCAATTAATATATGTATATATTATTGATTAAATAATGTAGAATTTAAGATAATATTATAAATTTAAAATTCAGTAAATTTAATAATATATATTAAGATATATTATATAAAACAGTTGTGTGCAAAGTTCTGTAACTTAAAAAAAAAGTAAAAGATTTATTATAAATTAATAATGGAAATAATTTATGTAGGAAATATATTAATTTTTTTTTAATTACGTTTTTTTTAAATGAATAAGTATGAATTTAGTGAAATATTGTTTTATGCATGAATTATAATGCAGTATATTTCTTATGTATTTGTGTAATAAATAATGTCGAGTTCATTTAGTAATATTGAAGATTTTAGTTGGGGAGTCTTTTCTTAAAAATTGTAAATTAATTTTTTAAGTATGAATATAATAATTTTAATTTTATGTATGATGAGAAAAATTGCCTTTTTACGTAAACTTACTGGATTTTATATATTTCTCAAAATTTCTTTCATAGCAGATGTGTAATATACTTTATAGTGTTATTTTCTTGAGATTCTTAAGGTGTTAGAGAAACATTAAGTATTAAAACCATTTAACAACCATTGAGACATTAAAATACAGCGTAATTCCATTGAGGATCTGCAGGGGTAAGCGGGTCAACTGTCCCCCTTCCCAAGTCCCAAACCAAACAAATATATTACAACTTTTAAATTCCAATATTAAAATGTTTTATTTATCTTGTTTTATCGATTTTTAATTTTACTGACACTTGAATATGTAATTATTCTTAATTGTTTCGCGCAACTTCAGACTGTAGTGGGTGTTTGGCAGATTGTGGCACCACACCACTCTTAAAAGCCTCGTATCCAATATTTGCCCTGGACCCTGAATTTGCTTGTGCCGGCGCTGAGAATCTGCTTAGCTAATCATTATAAAACCAGAATGAAAGTGCTGTGTGAAGCACATAGGGCATAGGGCGCCCACCCATTGTGACAGCAATCTTTGATCCTCTGCCACACAAGCGTATTATGAACGACTGCATCCATTCTCTCAAAAGATTGGACGTACGGCAGCGTGTCTACTATTTTAAGATATTGAATGTTGGCCAATTACGGTGGCGTGCGGCCCACACATGCGCAGTAAGTAGAACCGCCACCACGGCGCGCGCCATAGCCTGTCAACTAAAGATACAGGCTGCCTCTAAAGTAGTACTCATTACTCGTTGTGTTGTGTTTGTGTGGTTATTGTTTTGACATTTATGTCGCTGTCGAAAGTAGATTAGTTGCGTGCGCACAGAATTTGGGGGAAAATGTCTGCGATTCAATTTGGGGTAATAGGCAATAAGGTTTTTTCTAAATGATCTACCATTCGTTAAGACAGGCTCAAAAGAGAGGGACATCATACCCTCTTTCTCTTGTATTTATTATGCGGTTATTTTTGTTAAAATTTCATACAACTGATATTGGGCCTATGCTGGTGTAATTGATTTCAAAAAATTGACGTATGTTTGTATAAAGTTCACAACTATAAAAAATGATGCAGCTTCTTGGAATACTAACAGGAAGGAGACACCAGGCACAACGATCTATCTTTGATGTCCCTTCAAAGAGTAATTTTTTCAAGCTCGTTTATTTTATCTGTTTCCACTCAATATTTATATCAAATTACAGATAAAATTTTATACATAATAACAAAATAATAAAACGCATATTATGTTGTCTCGGAAAAAAAGTTATATTATGTGATACGCAAAAAATGATGAGATTTAAACGTCTTAATTTTTTACAAGCGTATCTTATCTAAATATTAGAGTATAATAATTACATTTACAGCGTAATAAAATAAGATTCATTAGGAAGCGAAAGTAATTTTTTTAGAATTTTTTGATGAAAAATGAGCTTGTTAGAGTGTAGTGAAAGAAACTGGCTGGCAAAGTGCTCTGCCGTACCACATATTGTAACAATTCCACTTGAACATCGTGCAGTGGTTGAATACATATTTTATTGGAAAAATTATTGTTTTAAGACAAAAAAGAAATTTAAAGGGTTGACTCCCCTTTCTAAAAAAAAAATTTAATTTATTAAAATCTTTAAACTGTTGATTCATTAGAACGATAATTTCAATTTAAACAATTTTTATTAATGTACTAAATTATCATGATATAAATTATAACATTTTATTGAAAATCACTGTTAAAACAACACCTAACCTAACATGTGTAGTTTATAAATAAAAAAAATGAAAATTCTAGGTAAGTAGCAATTTTTTAATTTATTATACGTATGCATTATGTTAAAAAATGTTTTATTAACATGTTGACTGAGGTATTTTCTTAATCATGGTTAAAATATTATACCTTTCGACAATTGTTCAATGTATAACTTAAAACATTTTCAAGTCAGATTTATTCCCTAACCGTACAAGTTATAATGTCAAATGTATCACATCTGTGTCGAGATAAATATTTGTTTTATCTTACAGTTAATATATCTGAAAGATATCTATGATTGCTGATCTAAAATTATTATTTATATTTCAGTCTATATTGGAATTAGTTACAAGATTTTAAAAATTTCATACTGTGGTCCCGAGGTTATAATGCAGGTGTTCTTTCTGTGAGCCGCGGCATAAACAAAGTCTGGAATTTTCGTTCTTATTACATAACGTACTTTGCACCTTAAATGTTACTACAGCCAATATCGTAAAATTATAATTAGAAAATCCTAAACCTACGTATTTCGTACAACTTAATAACTAAGCTAAATTTAGGTGAAATTTTAAATTAAAGTATGTGGCTAAAGAGGATACTGTACTGTATAGCTTAAAATACATGTAAACAAATTTATATTAGCGTAATGTGTTTCAAAAATGTATAAGTACTGTATTTTTAAATTCGTAAAATAATGGAAAATAATTATTTGGGGATGTAATTCAACCTGCGTTATATCTGAAAGCATGGTTAAAATGTGGATCACTCCATTTTTTTACCATAAATTTTATTTTATTATAAACAGTTATTTTCCACCTTTTTTATACCATTATATTTTTGTAATTAAGGGTAGATTGTACATTGCACCCTGCCGGTATTAAATTTGCTATTTTTAGGTACATTTTTCATAGAATTGGTGATTGATTTTTCATAGGGTGGTTTTAGCTACTGCCTTTTTTTAATTAAATCTGTTGAACCATAAAATTTTTAGAAGAATAACGAATAACATAAAATTTTTTTCTACGTTTTTTACATAAATTACTAATTTTATGAGCACTTTAGAAAGTAAAAATAATGTCGGTGAATGTGCATGTTTATGATAATTAACTGGTAAAAATTTCAGCTTGGTAGGTTAAATGGTTTCTGAGAAAACTGTACCTAAATGTTAAAAATCTGAATTTACGGGAAAAGGCACAAATAAAAAACAAAATGTACACAAACAAGTTTAATTTCCCATGAACAGTTGTTTAGAAAGCTGCACTTAACAGCGGAGAATATTAAAAATAGTGAAACAGATATTTAAAAAAAAAAAAACTAAAATTCTGTTTGCACTAAAACAAACAATATAAAAATACGAAAAATATTTGTTTTTGGCAACATGTTAATTTTTTGGGATAAACCTGATAAAAATTTCGTTAAAATAATTTTTTGTCGTAATATAATGTTTTTGTGGTAGATCTAAACTAGGTCTAAACAATTGAAACACATAAAAAACCGAAAATCAAAATTTTCAGTCAAAACCATCATACAGTCTCCCATTAAATAAAGTTTTATTTTGGTATTAACAATTTTCATCCTTTCTGAAAAAAAATTATTTTATTTAACAAAATAAATTTGATGCATAATAAATAAAAACTGAAAAAATGTTATAAAATTTTAAACTATCATTAGTTCAAAAAATTTATTAAATTAAAGTTACAATTTAACGTAACAATTTTTTCCTTCAAAAATATGTAAAAATATATGTTTTAAACAAATTGTTGTGCGAATTTTATAATCAATTTTGGCCTCGTCTGTTGTCATGATAATTAAATTCAGTTAATTTACTAATAAATAACATTCTTCTTCTTCTTTCAGTGCGCTATCCGTTTCGGATGTTGGCGACCAGCATGGCAATTCTCACTTTGCTGACAGCAATACGGAAAAGTTCAGTAGATGTCTTTCCGGTCCATTCCCTGAGGTTGTGTAGCCAGGATATTCTTCTTCTTCCTGGTCCTCTCCTTCCATCTATTTTCCCTTGCACAATGAGCTGTATCAAAGAGTATCTGGACTCATTGCGCATGACGTGTCCCAAATACTGAAGTTTATGGATCTTGATGGTGTTCAATATTTCTCTGGATTTCTTCATCCGTCTCAGAGCTTCTTCATTTGTTACATGCTCTGTCCATGATATTTTAAGCATTCTCCGGTACAACCACAATTCAAAGGCTTCTATACGTTTAATCATACTCTTGTTTAATGTCCATGTCTCTGCTCCATACAGCAAAATAGAGAAGATGTAGCACCTCAAAAGTCTGAATAACATTAATAACATTAAATATTCTAAATAACATTAATATTCCATAATTATCTGCAAGCAGTCAACGTGTTATTTCATATTAAACACACATGTTACTAGTAAAATTTTATATTATATGATTTAAATTTAATTTAATATGCTGTGTATTTTTAATAACAATTTATGTGTTTGTTGTTTATTATTGTAAAATTAGATCAGTTGTTGATGTGTTATATTAATTGGTAGTTTATTGGCACTCGTAAAAATATATAAATATTTATTAATTTTGTAATATAAAATCAACTATAATAAATTGAATTACATATGAAAATTTACCTGACATCAATTAAATAAAGGTAAAATAACTCAGATTGTATAAAATTTTCTTTTTTAATTATTTAATTAAAGAGTTTTCAGGATTAATTAATGTGTAAATATGTATGTATTATTTTTGAAATTATTTAATGCACTATTTTTATAATAGAAAGATTCCTATTTAAACCAAAAAAAAATACAAACAAGACATAATGCTTATTGCACACAGGTTATTGCTCAAGTTAAGAAATTAATTAATTGGGAAAAAACAATGTCAATATTTTTAATTATAATAAATTATTAATTGAATAAAAAGTAAGTAAATAAAAATGCCTCCTTTTTGGATATATGCACCGCCCATTTCAATTTATCGTTAATATAAATACAAATACATTCTTATTAAATGTTCTTGTCTTATTGTAAAATAAAATACATAAATATTTGTAGAATTTTCTTCACTATAATTTATTACTACTATTATATTTTTTAATAAATAAATAAATATATGTAAATGTATATCTGTTATACTAATATAAATTTAAATTTCTATAAAATATAATTAAATACAATTGAAAAAAGACTTCAAGAATTCAGCAAGGAATTTCTTTACGTGTACTAACATAATATAAATTTAAATTAATTTATACCGTTATGTCTATGTAATAAGATAATCATTTTTTTTAGGAAAGGTTTCAGAAAATCTTAACTTATAAAATCTAAAACTATTCTGAATTAGGTAATTTTATTGGGTTTCATTAATATTATACGTAAGGATCAAATAAATGGACCAACGTTCTATGAAAAAACATTAAGAAAAATGGAATAGAAAATTTTATTTTAGTGAACGAGATTAATAACAAAGTTAAAGCGAAAACAATATTAATTATAAAATTACCTGATGAAGAAGATTTGTTAGTAATAATTAAAAATTATTTTGGTATGTACTTGAAGGATGTTGATTATACTTAATGTTAAAATTGCATAGAAAATGTGTAAAATAAATTAAAACAATCAGAAATTTATATCAGTTATATACCAGTGTAAACGTGTGATATGAAAGAAATTATTTAGTTTTATATAAAAGAAAGAGTTAGGTTCTCAAACAATTACACTAAAAATCTGGCTTTTTATGATTTTTTTTTGGGGGGGGGCTCCCAAACTCCCATACACCCCGCCGTCTCCACCCACTACTATGGCTGGTCGCAAGGATGCGAGGTGGTAGTAGTACAGTAGAACAGCAATAGAATATCCCCTGCCTCAGTATACCGCATCATTACAACTTAACGTAGTCATTCTTTCTTCACTAAAAAAAAAAACAGTCACCCGCCGAGCTTAACATACACCACATAGACACAAATAACATAAAAATACGAGGCGTGTTTTTTAAGTAAGTACCGTTTTGGAATTAAAAAAGACATGCAAAGATATCGCAATAATTTTATTTTTACATGAAAGCCTGTACCTTAATCTACTTTTCTACATAATTTCCGTGAATATTGAGGCACTTGTCATAACGTGGCACCAGTTTTTGAATACCCTCCTGATAAAATTCTGCCACCTGATTTGTTAACCACTGCATCACAAATGTTTTGACTTCGTTATCGTCTTGAAGACGCCGACCGCCCAGGTGTTTCTTCAAGTGCTGGAACAAATGGTAGTCGCTGGGCGCCAAATCAGGGCTGTATGGAGGATGATCTAGAGTTTCCCATTTAAATGATTTGATGAGATCTTTGGTCTGATTAGCCACATGTGGACGGGCATTGTCATGCAGCAAAACGATACCCTTACTCAACTTGCCACGTCTTTTGTTCTGGATTGCACGACGCAGATTTTTCAATGTCTCACAATAAGACGCTGCATTGATTGTCTCATTACGAGGCAGAAACTCCACTAGCAATACTCCTTTTCTGTCCCAAAAAACTGTGCACATGATTTTCCGGGCAGAAATTGTTGCACATTTGTGCGGCCATCTTTAAATGCTCTCACCCATTTCCTTACCATTCCATCACTCATAATGTTTTGTCCGTAAACTTCAACGATCTCACGATGAATATCGATCGGTTTTACGCCTTTAGCACTAAGCAATCGTATAACAGCCCGTACTTCACAATCAGCGGGACTCACGATTGTCGGAGGCATCTTAAACACTCAGCAAACAACGTATACAATGAAGAATCAGACTGTAATGGCGTCAGTGCGTAGACAAGAGATGTAGGTAACCAGCGCGGAACGCCGACCGTAGCGGAATCGCAAAACGGTACTTACTAAAAAAACACGCCTCGTACATTAAATAACATAAAATCACCCAGTATTTTATGTAACTATTATACGTACATGAATTTAAGAAATCTATGTGATATAAAATTTTGGTTTAATTTATATTATATAATTTTATTTACATATTTTAAAAACATTTAATTTTTCACTAACCTGTTACAGTTGTTATATCGCTTGATTTTTTTTATCATTTTTTTGTTTATAAAATTCTACTTTATTCTGGCATTTTTTGGTTGGTCTACCGTCATTGGACTACAAAAAATTGAAAATAAATTTTTTTTTAAATTCATTAAAATTTACGTTAGATATTTTTAGTAATTTGTATAAAACTGTTATAAAGTTTACAACATTTTCTGTAAATTTTAATAAATTTTTAAAAAAAGGTAAGTTTCAATGAAGTGTACTCTGATAATGGTGGATCCATCAGGGAACGTCTCAGTAAAATTAGAATTATCTAAAAAAAATGTAAAAGCCGAGTGATATATCAGGTGTAACAGGTCAGTGAAAAATCAATTAATCTTACAAAACGATTTGAAATTACATTACGGTAAAACATAAAAATGTTTTCTTCGTTAAATTTTTAAAAATTTCTTGCTGTTTTCTAATTGTAATTTGTATTGTTTATTACATGTAAGTATATTTATCTAAAATAAATAATGTATTCATTATATTAATTAACAAAATTATATAAATATATATATAGATAATAGTCTGTTAAAAAAACAATGTGTAGATCTTGAAAAATGTTTGTAATTCGTAGTTAATTGAAACAACAGTATTTATGTAATTATATATATATATATAAATATATGTGTGTGTAGTTTATAAAAAAATACAGGTAAATCTATAATAATAACAACAGCACATCTGGTTTCCAACTTTAATTAATATATTGAACAATTAAATAGAAATAATGATTGATTTTATTTCTCTGATAATCATTTTTTAACAATTTTTGATAATCGAAAAATATTTATGTATAATATTATAAACATCAGGAATATCAAGTACAATCTGTAAAAATTATAAAAATGTAAAAACATTTTGATGTTATTTATTTTCTGATGAAAATAAGTTGTTTGGTAAAAGGTGTCGTTTTTTAATTGGAACATTGTAAGAGTTTAATTTCAATAGTTCAGATGTATATTTTATAATAAAATTTTTGTTCAAAATATTTTTTGTACGGTAAAACCATACCGGTTAACCGAAAAATTGGGTTGGACCAAATTTTGGTCGCTTGAAATTCCGGATTACACACAGTTATCGTACTTTTATGGTTTAAAAATAGGAAATAGATGTCACTACAAGTCAGCTGGGTTTAACGTTTTAATCAGTAAGTTACTTTGTAATAGTTTTGCCCCAGGTTGGGTAGTAAGTTTTTGATTTTTCAGAAAATTCATGTGTGAGGTTTTCTTAGATTATCGTATTAGAAAGTAATGGTTTTCATAATTTTTTTTGCAACAAGACATACAATAACAAAAATATACAGGGTGATTCATGAAGTTCTCCCCCCACTTCTACAGCACATTGTACTAGTAAAAATAATGAAAAAATGTTATATAAACATAGGTCCGAAAACGCTTCGTTAGCGAGTTACAGCTAGCGAAAGTTTCGCCTGGATTTCAGTTCACCAGGTGAAATGAGGTCTTCCTGGAATTGTGGTAAGGTAGATTAAGGGGCAAATTCAATCATTTCTTATGGTTTTTGATCTGATAAATTGAATAAAACAGGTCCCAGATCTGTAAGTTAAATAGTTTTTAAGAAAACCAGTGTCAAATGCAAAAAATGGAGTGAAAATCACATTTTTTCATCTTTGGGCAAGAATAACTTTGTTATTTCACCAAGAAACAGTTAAAAATTTTCAATAAAAAATGTAGAAAATTTTATTCTGAACAAACCGGTGTAAATAAAGTACACAGAAAGCGAATAGTTTTTGAGAAAACCAGTGTCAAATGCAAAAAAATGGAGTGAAAAAAACACATTTTTTCATTTTAGTTTTTCCGGTTAATTTTACTTTGTACTCTTATGAATAAAAACTCATTTAATCAAACATCTATTCGCTTTCTGTGTACTTAATTTACACCGGTTTGTTCAGAATAAAATTTTCTACATGTTTTATTGAAAAATTTTAACTGTTTCTTGGTGAAATAACACAGTTATCCTTGCCCAAAGATGAAAAAATAAGTTTTTCACTCCATTTTTTGCATTTGACACTGGTTTTCTTAAAAACTATTTAACTTACAGATCTGGGACCTGTTTTATTCAATTTATCAGATCAAAAAACCATAAGAAATGATTGAATTTGCCCCTTAATCTACCTTACCACAATTCCAGGAAGACCTCATTTCACCTGGTGAACTGAAATCCAGGAGAAACTTTCGCTAGCTGTAACTCGCTAACGAAGCGTTTTCGGACCTATGTTTATATAACATTTTTTCATTATTTTTACTAGTACAATGTGCTGTAGAAGTGGGGAGAGAACTTCATGAATCACCCTGTATGTAATACATTACAAAAGTATTTAACAGCATTATGATGTGGAAATAATAATTATACGCAATGGCAAAGTAACGAAAGTTTTCATACATCACCGTGCTTGAGTTTGTATCACAAATTCACTTAGAAAAATATTGTAAAACAATCTATCAAAGATGGCGACTTCTGGTGTATAACGATAATTAAAACCATCGTGAACAAAAAAATTTACACACATCATGTGATGTTATATCTGTTGGGAGAGTTTGAAAACGAAAAAAATTTGAAAAAAAATTCGATCTGCATACTGATTAAAGGGTTAACAGCTGATTTTCAGTGATGAAAGTTCCTGGTTCAAATCCTACTAAAGGTATTTTAGTTAATTATAAACAGATTTGAATATTAATTTCAAATTTTGATGTTATATACCACAAATCCAATAATTAGATCTTCGAAGTTTTTGTATAATATCATTGTCCTTTTCATATGACGTGATTATTACTTCCCAAATAAGCAAAGTGGCTGACCTCTTCCAGAATCTCTTGATCTTTATCATGACTAGATATTTTTCGTAAAGGCGATCACTTTTTTTTATAATTTTATTTATAAAGATTGCATCAACTGCTAATGGTTATTAGCAACCACAATAGGAATTATACAAATAAAAATAACAATTTCATAAATTAAAACATAAGAAAGAGAAAACTAGTAGGCGTTTCAGATTTTGTCTTCAACAGCACCATATAACGTATAAATTTTAAAACTTTGTCACAACTGTCTTTACACCTAACATTGTCTTGAAATATTTCAGAAATACCAATAAGAGTACAGGTGCTTTGAAGTTCTCGACATTCTGAAACGATATGTGAAACCGTTGCTTTTGCATCGGAGAAAGGGCACACTGTCGGCGTAGATTTTGTGAACAGGTGCTGGTGTGATATAAGTGAGTGCCCAATCTGCAATCGGCAGATGACAACCTGTTCCCTGCTATTATGGAATTCAGGTAGAGGAAATTCTTGTAACGTTTTTCGTACCACGTGGAGTTTCGCAGGTGGTATCTCGGTCCACCTATTGCTCCAGAAATCAAATAATTTTCTGTTGACGTGTGCCTTTAGGTCAAAATGAGATACCGGATGGATCACTTTTGTTTAAGCGTTAGATATTTTTAAATTGACGACGTACTTTACAGAATCTAAAGAGAGGGCTCCCGTTGCAAATTATCTTTCATATCTTGAATAATACCTGGATCATCAGCATATAGCTCTTGAGTGTAAACAAACATCAGACTGTTTTCAAATTCCTTAATTTATTTTAATTTTCCATAAACAGAATTTATTTTCTTAAGAACACAAAATTTTGCTCTAATGAAATAGCGGTTAAAATTATTATCTGTTGAATTTTATTATAATTATTAAATTTATTTTCATCTATTTGATTAAGATATACTGATACCTTTAAATTTTTACCCACTCCTTACAATGGTTGTATTTTTTTTCTCCAGTGTTTAATTATTTCAGTAATTATAATTTTTAAAATTAAGTACAGCATGAATAATTCTTAATGGTTTTTACATTTTTTCCATAATAAAAAACTTGCGTATTTAGGTGTACAAGTGTGTAAAAAATAGATTTAAAAAAGTTTTAACGTATTTGTTAATAAATAGATTCAATAGTTTTTAAAATAGTATAAAAATTTAAAATTAAACTAACAATTATTTAATTCGGTTTGAAATACAGACTCGGTTATTATTATTACAATATATAATAGATAAATAATTTTAAAATTGTATATAAATTTTTTTATTACATCAATTAAATACATTTAATATTTCATACAGAAACAGGTAATGTATTATTATAGTTTTAATCAATTTATAATTTAATTGTAAAATTATGTATTTCAGATATTTTGTGTGTATACATAAATGATTTAATTATTATCAAATAGGTGTCATCGTTTTTCATGTGTGTATTTTTTTAACATTAATAATTTTTTGGTTCCATTTTTTGGTACCGTTTTTTTTTTTATATTGATCTCATTTGATATTTTTTTAAACTGTTCCTATACAATTTATTACTTTTTTATAATATATATACTATACATATATAAATAATTCTTGTGAATAATAATAAATACATTTTCATGTAATTGTATAAAACAAATTTTTATTTATTCGGTTTTCAAGTTGTGGGTTTTTATTTGTATTATTTTTTAATTTGTAAATAATTTTTTTGTAAAGTTTTTATCATATATCTTAATTTAATATTTTATTATGTTAAAATATTTTGTTACAGAACTTTGTAAGGTAATTTTTTTCAATATTATTCACCATCGATTTTGTTTTTGGCATTTTTCGTGAAGTTTTTTTTTATTTTTTGATCAGGACAGTGTATTGTTGAATCGCCTCGAAGGAAATTAAACCTATTTTTAATTTATGTATAAAAAATTATTAGGTTTAATTATGATGCATGTTTTTAATTGTATCCAGTGCAGAAACTTAACTTTTTAAGTTCATTTAAGTATTATATAATATGAACATAATATTTTATCGACTTTTACTTTTGATTTAATCGCCATTATTAATATAATTTATTATATTTTTTTTTAATTTAGTGTAAATATGTATGGTAAATAAAAATAGTTTGTACATCTGTTTATTTCTTTTTTTACTTACATTTAACCTGTAAAGGAAACGAGAAAGGACTTTTTTAAATAATTGTAAGTAATAAATGTAAAAATTTTTAGGCAAGACTGATGATATAAAAATGTTAACATGAATTGCTATCGCTTATTTGAAAAAAAAAATAGTTAAACTAAACTATATTTTATACCCTTCCCAATTTTTCATAATCTTTAAATATTATTTAACATTATTATATTTTTTATTTAATAATAATAATAAATTAAAAAATTAAACTGAACAAATTTGTAAAATTCTTTTATGTTATTGATTTTTTATTTTTTTTATTTTAAGTTATATAACAAATAGAATTATTAAGTAATTAAAATAATAGGTAAATAATTATTGCACATCGTTTAAATGTATGTCTAATGTTATATTAAACATTATAAATTGAATTATAAATTAATTAATTAATTAATTACATACAAGGTGTTCAGTAAATATGCCGATTTTTTTTTTTTTAAAGAGTACAGAAATCGTTGTAAATGAATGTGCACGTGATTTTTTAATCACGTGTTTATAAACGTTCTTAAATAATTAACATAATCATTAATTTAAAAAAAAATTTAACAGATGTCACAGAAAATTTGTAGGGAATATGACTTTCTGAAATCATATTTAATGTGGTATGATAATTTACTGAATCCTTGTATAAAAAATATTTGATAACAGCACCAGATTGTTTGTATTATTATTAATTATTATTGTCATTATAATTATTATTATTGTAATTGTAATATTAGTTATAATATGTGTTTTACGTGGGATGTCTAATTACAATTTATAAAAAAAAACAACTGTATTAGTGATTATAAATTTAATCAGTTTAATTAATGTATAGTTAAACATTTGTATAATTATTATAAATATTAGTTAACATTTGATTGTAATAATGTATGTTAATCCCTTCCCCTCCCCCTTGTCTGTTAGTAGAATATTTATATATATATGTATTATTATTATTATAATCCAGTATATATATATATCGTTTGATGTTTTTATTAAATGTAATTTAATGGTATATATAAAATAATAATAAAAATTGCACATACAAATAATTTTTTTTAAATTTTTAATTATTTATCTGTATGTTACAGTATTAATTCTGGAAAAAGTAATATTATAATACCCAAGTCTTAAAGGAATTTTTTATTTATTAATATAGCAAATTACTAAATTTGTAAAAAATTATTATAATATATATTTTGTTTTTTATTATTTACTACGTCATGGACTTGATATAAATATTTTTTGGGCTGTATATTAAAATTATAAAAAAATTAAGGGACCAGATTTTTATTTATTTATTTATTTATATATTTATTTAATTATATATAATAATAAATTTTGTATAGAATATATTATATAAGTATGTTGTTAAAAGATAAAATAATATTTACAAATAAAAAAAAATGTAATTTGATGGCCCTTCGATGCTTTTTTCTGATCATAATTATAATTCACCTGCTTAATTTTTTACTATAACAGTACTTATTATAATAATAATTAATTAATTAATAATAATAATGAATATTATGTAAATTATATTACATTTCTGTATTTTTATACTGTGTATCATATTTATAAATAAAATACTAATGTAGATAATTTTTAAGTGTAGATGTTTCACAACTACAATAAGCTTATATAAGAAGAGAAAAAAAAATCATAAATTCAACTTCTGCAGTCCAATTGTATAATTTTTATTATAATATACACTTGTCAATATGTTACATATAAAATATATATATGTAAATTAAACGATTTTTATGTAAAAAATGTAAATTGTAAATAAAATATGACATAAAATAAGTCGTCGTAAGATGAAAAAAATAACAAAAATACAAATGAATAAAAATAAAAATGCTTATGGAATTTCTTTTAATTACAAGTTTTAATGTAATATACATAATATATTGATGAAAAACAAATAAAATTCTATACAAAATCGTTAAAAAATTAATATTATAAAGAACAGGTATTTTAAAAATAAATAAATTTTCAATCAGTTCCTTATAAATAAATATACTAATAAGTGACAAATATTAAGGGCTGTATTAAATACAGGGTTATCATAAAAGAATTGGCGGTTTCGAACATGGTTTAAAAAAAAACTGAATTACTTGCAGTTAATGTTGTTTATTCATGTAATTTGTCGTCTCAAACAGTTTTTTTTACATTATTAATAAATTTCAATATGTGCTGCGCCCTTAGCCGTTTGACAAATGTCCAAACGATACTTAACTTCTCTCCAAACATTCGTTAACATTTCTTCGGTTATGGTTGTCATTGCTTCATTAATCCTGTTTTTTTAAGTGGTTCAGGTTGCGAATTATTTGTGAATAATAAACGCTTTTGATGTACCCCACAAGGTCTGGACTCCTTGGAGGCCACAGCATAGGTCCTTGCTGGCCTATCCATCGATATCCAAATTTTTGTCCAAAGCGTCCGTGACCAATGCACTGAAAAATGGGGGAGAGCCATCTTGTTAGAAAATCTTGTTGATGAATGTTTTTGAGTTTATCTAGCTGAGGAAAGCAATAATAACTCGAAAACATTCATCAACTTCATTTCCAACAAGATGGTGCTCCCCCACACTTCAGTGCATTGGTGAATGCACTGTTAAAATTTGGAGATCGCTGGATAGGCCGGCAAGGACCTATCTACCTGACTAACTACCTAACTACCTGCTGTGGCCTCCAAGGAGTCCAGACCTTGTGGGGTACATCAAAAGCGTTGTTTATTCACAAAATATTCGTGACCTGAACCACTTAAAAAAAACAGGATTAATGAAGCAATGACAACCATAAGCGAAGAAATGTTAACGAATGTTTGGAGAGAAGTTGAGAATCGTTTGGACATTTGTCAAGCAACTAAGGGTGCACATATTGAAATTTATTAATTATGTAAAAAAAACCGTTTGAGACGACAAATTAGATGATTAAACAACATTAACTGTAACTAATTCGGTTTTTCTTTAAACCATGTTCGAAACCGCACCATTCTTTTATGGTAACCCTGTATTTGTAAGTTAAAATCAGAGATGAATGATTTTGTTTTCAAAGAAAATGTAAATAAATGTTTGAAAGTGACAACTCAAAATACAGGTCTGATTAATTTTAGGTGTGTGTATATTGGCATAAGAAAACATCCTTTATTTAATATTTATATATAAGCGAGAATCGTTTTAGTAATTTGCTATCAAATAAATCTTAGTTGTGATTTCGATAAAAAGTTATTTTATTTCGTTAATTTTTTTATGGTTTATTTACTCTTCAACGTATTATGAAATGGGGTATGTAAACCTGTAATAATCACAAACATTCTTACACACAACATGCGCACGTAATATAAATGGAATGCGAAGTCAATAATTACAAAGTGTGTTAGAAAAGTAATGAGAATTGATTTTATATTGATTTTTTAAATAATAATATCCCCTTCAAAGTAATTTCCTTCGGCAATTATACATCGGCTGTGTTGTTCCCAGTTTTGGTATCAGCACTGGAAGGCTTCAACCAGTATGGCCTTTTACATGTCTTGTCACATTCTTTTGGATGTTTTCCACTGTCCCAAAACGGCTTCTTCAGTTTCGAAAAGATTTTTCAGTTTAAGGTAAAGAAAAAGTCACAAGGACTGAGTTTAGGTGAATAGGGAGGCTGGGGAACCACAGGGTGCCTTTTTGTGGTCCAAAATTTGTTCCACTGTTAAGAGTTTAATTTGTCACTCATCTTTATTGTTAAACGACAGTCTGATCCTACAAGAGCCTTTCATGTGTTCAATATTTTTGTTGGTTTTTCAAGTTAAAGGCCTTCCAAAAATGATTTGTACCATCGAAAAACTTGGGATCTTGATAAGCAATGTTCCCCATTGAACTGTTTTAACTTTTCAAAGGCCACATTCGTGGATTCCCTAAGTTCAACACAAAACTTAATACTCTAATGTTGCTTCAAATTCTTTTGTTCCATTTTCCATGACGCAATTTCACGGATAGCGCTCTCAATAATCACGTGTTAACTGTACGGATCTGAAATTCAGATTGAGCTACTGGAGGTGATTAACAAACACACCTAGTGAAGGAGAACAACATGGCATTACCAGATCGTTTTCTTTGGTACCGGTTTCATTACTTTTCTAACGCACCTCGTATAACTGATGTGGTGAGATTGTTATAGTTAAAAAAACCTAACTAGTTGTAATCGTAAAAGTGTTTTCAATTGGTTTTTTATTATAGTACATTCCTATTTTTCATTCTCAAGAACAAGGTGATAATTGTTGATCAACACATTTATAAAAAATAATGTCCGTGTTAGATATTTGTATAACAGTCTGTCATAACACAAAAAAATATATAATTGTAATATTGAACGATTAAATTATTTACTATCAATATATAAGTTGTAACAACTAAAGTCATATAATTTCTGTAAAATTATACTTTGCATTTTAAAATTCTTTATTTTATTAAAAATGTAATTGGGTTGGTGAAATTTTTTAACGTGTTTGTTTTGAGGATTAATTTTTTTTTTTAATAATAATTTTATTTTTATCTTTAATAAATTTTCGTGTATTTATAATACATTTTATAGTATTGATAAATTATTAAAATATTTCTTGTAGACTTGGGTTTATAATTCAAAACTAATCATGATCAATATTGATTTATTTTTTATTTTTTTAAAAAAACAAAATGGTACTAGTGACTCAAGAAACCTAATTTTTGTATATATATAAATTTTTATACATATTATAAATAAATAAATATATATATTATATAAATAAATTTGTAAATTCTGTAAACAAGGTACATAATTTTTTTTTGTTTTATTTTATAAATTATTTGTAAACAGTTGGTGTTATTATGTATATCGTCTCATTTGTAATTAATAAATATTATATAGAAAGTAAAAAAAAATCATAGAGTTGTGTTTACTAACATGTTTTTTATATGTGTATAGATTATTATGTAATTTAGTTTTATTAATACAATTTTTTTTAATAAAAAATAAAGAATGAAAAATATTATTAAGATTGAAGAAGATTGCTGATGGTAAAAAATGTATTGTTTTTATTTAGTTTATTTTTTTAATAATAATATGTAACTATTATTTGTATTATAAAACAAAATCCCTGATATATATATAATGGTTTTGTACATCTCATTTTTTATTCTTGAGTCGCAAGTGTGTTGTATGAAAAATATTTGAATTTAAAAAAATATAATATGAAAATACGGTTAATTTATAATCATAAAGGGGTTCCTAGATATTATTTTTTGGAACTCTTTTCTGATTTTTTATTTACTTTCTTGCAAATCTTGTATAATTCTTAATTGTTTTAATTATTTAAATTTTTTCTTGGTATGTTCCATGTTTACTATTTACATCTAAAATAAAAAGTTAAGTTTTGACCCAGAAGCAAAATTTTATTTCTATAATTGTCATATACAATGGAAATTTAAGAATTTCTTTGTTTTGAATTGCGTGTAAAAGTTGCTAAATGTTAAAAATAAAGTTATAATTAATTATTAATAAGACACAACATCAAAAGAATTACTACACAATGTTTTTCTTCTACCACCATTGATAAAAGAACATGCCTGTTCATATTAGTAGTGCCCCTATTATGTTTTCACACCCATCAGAATCAAATAATTTTTTTCACCATTCATATAACCTTTATAATCCCAGTAGACTCCATTTTGTCCAACAATTTTAGAACTTTAGTATATATATTCTCTAGTCATCCTCACTTATGCTCCATTAAATCATATTTATGTTTTATTAGAAGTTCCTGCAGGGGCGGTTCCAGGGCTGATTTTCGGGGGGGGGGGGCTATCTTGTTTTTATGTAGCTCTTACTGTTTGTAATTGAGTCATTGAAAAGTCCTCTTTTATGCTGATTGCTGTAACCACAATTTTAATTCATTGAGAAATTTTCGCTACGTCAAAGTCCTTGTAAATCAAGAAAATCTTGAAAAATGAAGGCGCTGACTGGATGCGAGTGACTTTTGACTACCGACACTGATTGTTATCTTAATACTATTTAAAAATAGATACTTTCTGTTTGACTCATTTTTATACTAAAATAATTATTGTTAATTGATAGGTACGAGTATTGGGATTCAGTTTTGTTAGAAATAATAGCTTATAGAAAATATTAAACTTAAGTTTTCCTAGTATTTTGGGGGGGGACATGGCCCCTTTCCTGAAACCGCTTCGTTGCAAGTCCAGTTATAAAATAAATGATTAATTTAACGCTAGGAATAATAGACTTTTCAAGATTAGGAATAATTTGTTAACGTATAATTTTTAAAGAAAAAAAGAAACGCAAACATTAATATGACGTTTAAAGTTATTATTTTTTAATATGGTACAAAACCGAATAAGATAATAAAACAAAGAATAACTGTGATTATTATTTTATATATATGTTCTTATCTTTTCGCAAAACGAAGTTCTTAAACTAACTAATTGTTATTTTGAATATTACGCTAATGTAAGGATTTAAAATCACAACAATAAACTACGCTCACCACCGTTAATAAAAAGTTTCTAGCTTTTTGGGTCGAGAAATTGATTAAAAAAGGTCAGAGTTTAATATGTTCAGCTGTTGAGGAATTATAAGATATTTTCAGATTTTTGACACCCTAGGAAAGGGGCTCATACCTCGGATTTTGGATTTTTCTTGGGGTTTCTGACGGTGACGAATAAAAAAGTTAAGTAATCATTTCTGTTGGTCAATCCCGCGATTACTGATTTATTTTTAATATACAAGACAGAAAATTTATTAATTTTATCGTTAAGATTTGCAAGAAAGTTAAATATTAATGTGAGTTTCAAATACAATTTTATTAATGATAATATAATTATTTTTTTTTTATCTGTCATAAAATTATATAAATAATATACATATATTGTAAACTTTATGTAGCTATGTTTATATAAAATATAATATTGTACAGTAGAATTATTGTATGTGCCTTCATTTTTTAAATTTTCAATCCCACGGTTTTGTCAATTAATATTTTATTTCATTATTTTATTTTTCTTATGTTTTTTTTAGGTTAGTATTTATATTTTTTAATTTTTTTTCCGTTCAAATATTTATATATATATATATTTGAAATGTAGTTGTTTTAGTTGCTTTTTATTTGCAAGCATTATTTTTTATTTTAATTTTATTAATATTATTATGCGTTTGTGCTTTTTTTATTATTTTATTTATTTTTTTTATTATGTATGTATATTAATAATACATGTAGTCTATATTGTATTCAATGTAATTATTATTATTTTTTATTATTCATTGGTCATTTAACCTAATATTATTATTATAATTGGGTGTGATTTTTTTTTTATATTACTCAATCTTCTGTATTGTAAATGCACACAAAATTAAGTTTGGGTTTTTTGTTTTATATTTTTTTCTTTAGTCATTATTAGTTTATTTTTAGGATGTTTATTATTATTATTATTATTATATGAGAAGTAAATCGTGTAAATTTTTCCCTAATCTACTGTATAATTTGTAAAATTAGTTTGACGATAAAATGTTTTTTTTTTAATTTCGTACTATTGTTTTACTTTAATATTATATAATAAAATAATAATAATGTTTTTATCTGTATAGATTACTACTACTGTAATAAAATTTTAAAAATTATGTAACGAAATTTGTTTTTAAATTTTTAATTCTCCTCTTCTCTCAAGTCAGTTGTATTAATAGCTATAATTGTTGGTTTTTTAACCCTAGAAGCGGTAATAGGTTTAACTTAAAGTGTCAAGCATTTTTAATAAAAAAAACATGCTTACGAAAACATTTTTTTATTGTTTTTGTATTTCACATATCAGGTACGTATTATATACCAAATTAAACAGAAAAGATAGCTCTACCTGACTGTTATTTTTGTTTTCTGATAATATTATTTCCCAAATAACCAGGACTAATGAAATATTTATAATAACAAATTTGAGAAATATGTTTTGTGTTATTGGCTACTTGACAGATTTACCTAAACAAATGCGTAAAAATGGAAATATACATTTTTTAGTGCAATCTTTCTAGAATAATTACGTTTTTGAATTATCTGTTTTCGTTATTATAATATGTGAAAAAATGGTAAGGTCTGTAGAGAAAAGATCTAGGTTATGTTTATGCAATGTCAACATTTACAGAGTACACATTTATTTTCGTAGGTTTTATTTACAACCTGAACACATACTAAAATAATATCACAGATAATTCACGATATTTAATAAATTTACAGTAAAACGAATTAAAACACACTAATAACATGAAACAACAACACATCTACCTTAACAAACAGATCGCCATTACAGTGAAACACGACATTACGAAACAACAACTTTCAAAGACTCGTACAAATGAACGAGAGAACGAAACTACCGGCAAACTGTGAAATTAAATAGATCAAATGAAATGCTTTCATATGATTAGTTATATAATCTAGGTTGGACAACCTGCTGGTTGAAAATAAGAGTGGGTGCATCTGTCGACCAAATCGACATCGACATGTATTCAACAGCACAACTGTCGCTCAGATCGACAGTTAACGCTTCTAGGGTTAAATGATACATTTTTTTTTAAATCGGTAACTTGTCAAAAAATAGGGTATATATTATATTAAAGGATGGGTCAGTCTTAAGTACAACGAATTGGAATTTTCTGTAACTGTTTTAATATTTACTGTTCTGTAGTAATGTACCAATATACCAATATTTTTTAGATTCTCGATTTCAAAAATCGAAAATTTTTTAAAATAAAACTGTTTAATTAAACATAAAATTATGAAATATAATCAAATTAAATTAAAAATCTGGTGTGAAACACTCGCACGACTTTCTATTGCTAATGTAAATAATGAAATATGTGTATAATGTATGTTTTAATCATGAGTTAATTATGCAAAATTAATTAATTAATTAATTATCAACCTCTGTAGTTCTTAACAGGTTGGTTGTCGCAGTGTCGCAGTATGAAGGATAAGCTGACCTCGCACAAAAATTCCAAATTATGATCAATAACATACTCAATATAGAATTCTTTTTTTTTTTGCACCCAGGAGACTCCAAAAGGGAGTATAGGACATGTCAAGATAGTAGAACTAATGAACAAAAAGTTAATCACAATGAAAAATTCATCACTTACCACCAAAAATTTGTTTCTGCTATTGCTTATTTCAGTAGGTTTGTCATGAACCCCTTTGTATCAAATAGCACACAAAATTAAACACTGATAAATGGTAAATGGTTTTCTGGCAATTTTTGAGGGCGAGTGGGAGCCAGGTCGACCGACCTGGGGAGTGTGTATTACTCGCCCTCTTGTCAGGATGCCTCTTCGGGCTCAAGGTCCGCGTCAGAAATCATTTGGGTCCTAACAGTCAAGAAAAAATTGATTGTCAAAGATTTAAACATTAGTAACTAATAATAAAATATTAGTTAGGACTTAGTCGCCTTTAAATTTGCCA
Organism: Catonia carolina; assembly: GCA_035578175.1. Classification (NCBI taxonomy): domain Eukaryota; kingdom Metazoa; phylum Arthropoda; class Insecta; order Hemiptera; family Achilidae; genus Catonia; species Catonia carolina. The sequence continues at coordinate 1,192,039 of JAQMRL010000017.1, read as the reverse complement.
GAAAGTGTTTGTACACCATGTAAATTTTGCCTTCAGTGCCATTGACAAGTGCCGAGGGAACAACCCTTAGTTAAACTACATGACGACGGTAGAACATAGCTACCTCGTCAAGGAACCCCCACACCGCCCGGGCATGCACCTCGCTACCGCGAGGTGCATGCCCAATCGAGCTTGTACCCAAGCTCGAACGTTCCGTGAGAGGCCAATTTTCCCCTTGGCCTTGAAGCTCCAGGGTCAGTTGTCGTCTGGCCCCCCCAAGAGCGGGGCAATCATACAGCAAGTGTGTATTAGATTGGACCTCCCCACAGACACAAGAATCATCAGCCAGCAGGCGGAACCGCTTTAAGTATGCTGCGAACTCACCGTGACCAGTGAGGACTCGGACACCCGATGTCCTTAATGTTTTTTTTTTTTTTTTTTTTTTTACGCCCTGGAGACTCCAGGAGGAGTATAGGACATGTCGTCAGATGTAACACCTGAAATACATATAAGAAACACACTATGTATCACTACTATCAAGAAAGAAATTCTTGTACGCTATAAAAAGTTTCACCGATCAAGTAATTTTTTAAATTTTTTTTAAAGGAATTCAAATCCTCACAACACTTTAAAGATTGGGGTAATTTATTTATGAATTTTCTCCCTGCATAAGTAGGTTTTTGTTCAAACAATTTTGTGGAGTGATTAGCCACATAATAATCATTCCTGTTTCTCGTGTTATGATTGTGAACATTGAAATTCTGCATAAAATGTAACTCTAGAGGCGTACCATCCCCCCAGGTCCTGGATGAAATCATACAGAGACCTTCCCTTATGTGCGGTGTCCCACTCGCGCTGCCATAAACACAACAATAAATTCATGACTTGCCAATAATTTGATACTTTTTAATTTTGTGTGCTATTTGATACAAAGGGGTTCATGACAAACCTACTGAAGTAAGCAGTAGCAGAAATAAATTTTTGGTGGTAAGTGATTAACTTTTTGTTTATCAGTTTTATCTTGACATGTCCTATACTCTTTTGGAGTCTCCTGGATGAAAAATTCAATATTGAGTATACAATAGTAAAATGTTAAAACAATATCAGATAAAGAAAAAAAATCTGAAACACTCACACAACTTCCTCTTGCCAATGCAAATAATGACCAATATAACCTAACATTAGTAACAAAACATTAGAAATAAACAAAAAACATAACCTTAGTTTAATCATGAGTGAAAGACACAAAATGAAAATCGACCTCAGTTTGGCTTAAAAATATGGAAAATCACTTTCACGTTATACTAGGCTCTGTAGAGAAAAATGCTCTAAATAAAAGTTGTAGATCTTTTAATTTCCTATAAATTTGATTATATACACTTTTGTAGTAAAATCATTCAAAGGCCGAAATCTTAAAAAAATCGATTTTTCACACATTTTCGTGAGAAAAAAACAGAAAATTGCTGATTACCACTAAACTAAGCGTTATACATAAAATTATTTGAAATAAAAGTCGTAGGATTTTAAATTCTCTACATTTTATAATATATAAATTTTTGTGCTAAAATGCATATTAAAGCCGTAATCTTAAAAAAACATTTTTTTATGTGAAAACAGCCTCACCAAGAATTTCAGCAAACATGGCACCTATCTTGTAGAGCAGAAAAAGTTTATGTAACTTAATTTCATTAACTTCATATTATTGTAAAACCACCTCATTAATGTAATCTTCAACACTAAATTGTTTGAACAAAAACCAACTTATGCAGGTAGAAAATACATCAATAAATTGCCTCAAGGTTTAAAAAGTTGTGACAATTTAAGTCATTTTAAAAAAAAGCTAAAACAATATTTGATTGATGAAACATTTTACAGTGTGCACGAATTCCTTTCTAAATAGTTTTGGTATTTAACTTGAATTAAACAAATATTGTGTACAATTTGATACAAAGGGGTTCTTGACAAGCCTGCTGAGTTAAGCAGTGGTAGGGGGAAATTATTGGTAAGTGATGAATTTATCATTGTGTTTGATTTATTTTTATTATTTATTGTGTGTGATATTTAATTCATTAGGGTTCATGACAAGCCTACTGAAGTAAGCAGTAGCAAAAACAAATTTTGGTGGTAAGTAGTAAATTTATTACATTGGTGATAAACTTTCAGTTCATCAATTTTACCTTGACATGTCCTATACTCCCTTTGGAGTCTCCAAGATGCAAGTAGCAAAAAAAAAAAAAAAAAAAAAAAAAATCTTATTTGTTTATCCAGTACTTTTCCTGTAAACTATGTATTTAAAAGCTGATTAACTAACATGTTGTTACTGCATTTTTTTCGTTTTCAATTGAACTAATTCGGCGAGTTTTCAATTAATTTGTCGAGTTAATTGAACTAATTAATGGTTCGGTTCATACATCCATATGACCTGACCACTAGATAACGTTAGTCAATGACTAAAGCCTAGATTGACCAATTCTTTTTTAATTAACATTATCTACAATTTTAATGCGTATATTGGTTTGATTAGCTAACCAATATATGATTTTAAATGAAACCTAAACCCACCGGGTTGGTCTAGAGGTAAAGTCATCGCCAAAATCAGTTGTTTAACAGCTGATTTTCAGAGACAAAAGGTTTCTGGTTCAAATCCTAGTAAAGGTAGTTACTTTTATACGGATTTGAATGCTAGACAGTGGTTACTGGTGTACTTTAATGGTAGGGGTTCAATTAACCATACTCTCTCAGGAATGGTCGACCTGAGTTTGTACAAGACTACACGTCATACACATCATCCTCATCTCATTGGGTCATGGGGTTGCTTATTGTTCAGAATTGAACAGATTGCAACTTACACATATTAGGAATTAAAAAAAAGGTAACTTTCCTGGGTGGGGGACGACTCAGTTATAGAAACATTACGTGTACCGAGGTTTCTTTAAGGGGGTGGTCAACTCTAAAAATGATTTTTTGGAAAATCATTTTTTTTTTTTTATTTAAATGCTAGACAGTGGTTACCGGTGTACTTTAATGGTAGGGGTTCAATTAACCATACTCTCTCAGGAATGGTCGACCTGAGTTTGTACAAGACTACACGTCATACACATCATCCTCATCTCATTGGGTCATGGGGTTGCTTATTGTTCAGAATTGAACAGATTGCAACGTACACATATTAGGAATTAAAAAAAAGGTAACTTTCCTGGGTGGGGGACGACTCAGTTATAGAAACATTACGTGTACCGAGGTTTCTTTAAGGGGGTGGTCAACTCTAAAAATGATTTTTTGGAAAATCATTTTTTATTTTTTTATTTAATAGTTTTAAGTTGTTTCTTTCAGAATATATAAACATTATAAGCATACAATTATTAATAAACATAATAAAAAATATTTTTGCAACCATTGTCAAGGAAAAATACTCGGTTTTTATTTACGAAAAACTTAGTTTTTTGCACGAAGATGTCTAAAACAACCTTCAAATAAACCCGGTAACATGTATATTTTTTATGAACGGCGAATCATTCTGTATTTAGTTCTCTAATTTCCTGTTAGATGCCGTTAGTGTACACGAAGAAGGCCTTGGTTTAGTAGCAGACTGCAACCATGTGATTACGTAAGTGTAATGGCGGTTTGTTTATGTATGGTCTGTCATCCGTATTTCTCTGAAAAACAGTTGAGTAAAAAAAAATATATATGTATAATTAGTTTAGCTAGTAGTGTTCTTCATAAGTTGGCAGGTTTTTTTAAATTATAATTTTAGTTTTTATACTGTTAGGACAGTGGGTGTTTTATAGAGTTACGTGTTTAGGACTTGTGCATGTAGGTTATGTGTATTAGTTTAGTTCCCGTGAATTTTTATTTTTTCGGTTTTCTGATCCTAAAATTCTTAAAACCCAACCAACTTTTGTTGTATTAATGATATCGGCACAATTTTTTTAATTTTTTGCAGAAATTTATACTCTATAATTGTGACAATGATCATCATGATAAATACACTACAGAATTTTATAGAAAAACATTAATCTGAAATGACATTTGGTTTTTCCATATTTTCATTCAAAAATTCATTACTTAAACTAAAAAAATGGGTAAACAAAACGGGGTTGTAATGCATGAATTTAGCTTTTGGTTACATAAAATGGTTTGAAATTTACTGCTTTTTCAAGTAAGAACAACCCAATAACATATACGCAATAATAAAATAATTAATTTTTAGAGTTGACTACCCCCGTAAAAATCTTTTGACAAAAACAAGTACAGTCCAGCCTCTCTTAGTTTGCTCCTAATGTAAACAAATAATGACTTCACTGAGCTAGCGCATTATATCAAAATGTGTACACACTGATTAAAAAGTAATAACAAAATTTTTTCAAAAGTATTTAAATACTAAATACTTTTAAAAGTAGTTTATAAATGAAATTGTTAAGCCTATATCATATCATGACATGTTTTTAGTACTTTAAGTACCTATAATTTAAAAAATAGTTAACCTAATAGGAATACGACATCCATAAAGTCGCAGACTCTACCGTGCACCCTGTAGTAGGTGGCTTTGGTTTGTTGACAGTAGAAGCAAACGAGAACGGCTGAACTGTTGTTGTAGACTTTCCACAATCATCGAGAGCACATGTTGATGTAATTTAGCCAATTCTATCACTTATGAAGAGAATGAAGCAAAGAGGTAAAACTAAACTAAAATGCCTAAACAGTCACTTTGTATAAACTAAATAAAAATGGCTAAACAGTCTTTCCTAGCAGGAATCTAAACTCGTGAAATATTTAATTAAACATTTATATGGGGATTTAATCTAACTGAATAATATTTAGGGAACTATAATTAATTTTAGCAATTTAAAGTAATTAACTCAGCTTACGCGGTGGGTGCGTACTAGTTAACGCCTTATACTTTATAACTTTCAAATAATTGTAGTAATAAACAAAAATATTATTATGCTTAAGCTTATTTGAGTGTTTCATTAAAAAGAGACCGCCTTTCCGCTCGGGGCACGACAAATCAATCTATAAAGCTTCTTACGTAACAGTTCAAAAATAAGAAAATTACATAACTTTATTTGAAAACGTACAACTTGTGCTGTATGTATAAGTGCATTCACGCCATCTAGCGGATGGGATTACGAACATACTTTTAAAACTTATGATATACATATTTTAGATTTCTAAATAATTACACACACATCTAGTAAGTAAAACGTCTTTTGATCTTTAAAAGTTATGCAGTCAACAAAATTTTACATTTGTACTATCTTTGGTTAAACTACAACAATTTTGGTTGATTATCTGTTTTGCATATTCTGACATTCTTTCAAATCAAAAAAACTAAACATAATCTTTGCGTATTTGTAGGAAATATTGTTTATGTTTAAGTGATTCATTTGGACTCGTTACTTTATTTTACACCCCAAGCCAAAATTATCAAACTGTATTAATATTTAAAATCGTTTATCTTAGAGAATTATGGCATTTTCATACCAAAAACTAAATGGGCCGTACGTTTATTATTGGATGATGGATTTGTTGTCGTTTCTGATTGTATTGTGGAAAATCATAATTTGCATAGGTGTGGGATTGTTTGCTACCTGTTGTTCAGTTTATGTTGATATTTCTCTCGATTAACTGGAAAAAATTTATAGGGAGATTTGTTGATACAAAATAACTTATTACCATAGAATAATTTTATACGTTGCTGCGAACAATCATAAAAACACCAAGTCTGGTATTTGACATCAATTTTGTTAAAAAAAAATCTGTATCTTTTCACATATAACGGATTATATAGATAATTTTAATAATTAAAAAATAAATTGAGAAATATAAACAGCATAATATGACAATAAGATCCAGACATCATCGACGCATTAATGACGTCATAATGTGATTTCTTTTAATCTCTTTGTCCATTGTTTGGTTTTATAACCGCTCTCATTGCTGAAATAGGTTACTTCAGGGCCGGTTAGGTGAGGTGTTTATAGACATTTTATTTGTGATTTACACAGATTTGTGAGTATCAGGTTTATTCATTTGAATTTCTAGTGGTACACTTTGCTGAGTGATATGTTTATTATTAAATTGGTACCTACCTAAAATTGTGACTTAGAAGAAAGAGTACATGATACATGTTAAACACAAATAAATTATTCACACAACGATCTGAAATAATAAGTAGGTATTTTGAGTATCACAAAGAACAATAAATTTTGTTGTTTAGAAACTTTTATTTTAGAAAACTGTTATTACAAAATAGGGTATAGCTTGATGGTGCTAATAGAAATGAACTGATACGACGTAATATGGAAGAAAAAGCAGAGCACTGATACATGTTACATACACAAAGAACAATCAGTTTTGTTTAGATTTTAACAAACTATTATTACATAATAGCATGATGGTGGAAATAGAAATTAGCTGATACGACGTAATGTGGAACTTCATATTTAGTTTGTGTTAATTTAGGTAAGTAATCGTGTAATTTGTTATTAGCTAAATTTTGCAGTAAACCGAAGTAACGTGCTACTACCAAAAACCTTTAATTAATTTTCGCTCTTAACCCTTTCTTACCCAGTGAGGCATAGAAGTCACAGTGGACTGAAATAAAAAAAGTTAGCGACTACTTTTGATTAAAGAGCGCTGGATGTGAAGTGTAATAATTTTCTGTACCCTAGCCAGGAATCAAACCTGAGACCTCCGCTTTGCAGTGTAAGATACTGACCACTACGCCACGGACGCGACCATTATTTTCTTTTTAAAGTTAGTTTTAGTCTTAAATATTCGTGTTCATTTACTAAATTAAAGTAGCATTTCTTCGAGTATGTTGAATGCACATACAAGTATATTTTTTAGGCTGTAAATTCTGATTTTGTTCATTTTACCAATATTTTTGAATTTTAACCTTTTTTAAGTCTTAAATAATGCTTTGCTACAAATCTAAGCAAGAGAATTTTGTTTAGGAAGAATGCACATGATTTTTACTTATTCATATTGTTGGGAACTTTGATACCATCAAGCCCAATGTGACATATGTGTCACACTTTTTTGTCACGCCATCAAAAAAAGGCTGAAGGTCTAAAAGTGATTTTATTTCACTTAAATGTCAGTAAAGTGTATGAAACAATGTACACATATTTGTTTGTGTAAAGTTAAAAAATTTGGGATTGAAAGGGTTAAACTTATTTTATTGTACTTCAGGTCGGCCATTTTGTGTTGATCTTTTGAAAATAATTCAATTCAGCTGGTGGTCTAGTGATTTTGTCTTCTACTCCACCAAATAGCACTCCTGTGACACAATAAAAGAGTATCCCAGGGATGGGAGGGGCGAGATTGAACTGAAAACGCACATTTTTGTACAGAGTGATAATATTTCCTATAACTGAAGAATTAAAATTATTAATTTGGTGCTATATTACTACATTTGATCAAGTATGTATTATTCTTTTGTAAATTAATTAGGTTAAGTTTCAGATTAAAATAAAATAAAGTAAACATGTAACTTGCATCAAGTTTTTACTTTCTCTTGCCTATATGAATATCGAAAGGAAAGTATTGTTTTCATATCGAGTTTTCATTGGATCTACACATTTTCAGACCCCCTGAACCCAAAAATCATGTTTTTAGCGATTGGTCTGTGTGTGTGTGTGTGTGTGTGTGTGTGTGTGTGCGTGTGAACAGAGTATCTCAAGAACGGAACATCGTACGAACTTGAAACTTGAACTTAAGTTACATACCACTACTGGACCTGACACGAACATTTTCATCAAAATCGGTCAACCGGAAGTAGTAGTTTATTAGTGTCATTTTTTACTTTTTTCTCAAAAACTGCCAACAATTTTTTTTAAAATCGCTTTGTTTACTAAAGTTTTTATGCTCTACAAGATAGGGTAGGCACCATGTTTGCTGAAATTCTTGGTGAGGCTGTTTTCATGTAAAAAAAATTCTTTTATTAAGATTGAAGCTTTAATTTGCATTTTACTGCAAAAATTTATATAATAAAAAATGTAGAGAATGCATTTTTCTCTACAGAGCCTAGTTTAGCATGAAAGAGTGATTTTCCGTATTTTTAACCCAAACTGAGGTTGATTTAAATTTTGCGTCTTTCACTCATGATTAAAATTAGGTTATGTTTATTGAGGTTAGATTTTTGTTTGTTTTTAATGTTTTATTATTAATGTTAGGTTTATTGTTAATTATTTTTATTGGCAAGAGAAAGTTGTGCGAGTACAATCAAAATTCTGCTGCTAAAGAGCTTTAGCAAGCGATCTGCCGAAATTTCTGCGTGTTGTTGTTAGTTATTAGTTTGTTATTATAATTACCGCTAAACTAAGCGTTATACAAAAAAATGTGTGAAAAAAAGTTGTAGAATTTTAAATTTTCTACAACTTTTACTATCTACATTTTTGCGGTAAAATGAATATTAAAGCCGCAATCTTAAAAAAACAATATTTTTACGTGAAAACAGCCTCACCAAGAATTTCAGCAGAAATGGCGTCTACCCTATCTTGAAGAGCATAAAAATTTAGCAAATGAGGCGATTTTAAAAAAATGGTAGCAGCAGTTTTTGAGAAAATCGCAAAAAAGTGAAAAATTACACTAATAAACTACTACTTCTGTTTGACCGATTTCGGTGAAAATGTTTGTTTTGGGTCCGGTAGTGTTATGTAACTTAAGTTTCAATTTCGTATAATGTTCCGTTGATGAGATATTTTGTTCACACACAGACCAATCGCTAAAAACATGTTTTTTTGGGTTCAGGGGTCTGAAAACATGTAGTTCCTTTGAAAACTCGATTTCTTAAAATCTATATGAAAACAGTACTTTCTTTCCTATTTATTCATATAGGCAAGAGAAAGTAATAAAATGAAAATGAAAACAATCGAAAATAAAAGAAACGGGCGATTACTGGTTGACAGTACTCTGAGCACGTGCTGGTGATCGGTAATCGAACAGTAAAGGTGCATTCACACAATCTTTTAATGATGTGAAATAACGGAATAGGCCTCAGCTCTTTTTAGAGCTATTATATTTTTTCAATTCTTTTTAGAAACTATTGCCATTCATCAGGAAATTAATGGATAGTCGTCCATTAGAAGAAAGACCAAGAGGCAGGAGATGTTCTATAGGTGATTCAAAAAGAGCGCCGGTTTTGATATATCAAATTAAGAGATTTATTTTATTGAAAAACTGAAAATAAATACATCAACAAGTTCATCTTACCTTCCGATTTCATGTATGAAAAATGATGTCATGCATGTGTCCTCCTCTACTGCGCTGGCACGCATCAACTCTGTCCATGAAATTGGATATTACTGCACGACAAGTTTCGACTTCCATTTGCCCGATAACCCGTCGAATTTCCTCCTTCAAGTCATTGATGTTTCGGGGATTATTGGCATACACCAATGACTTCAGATGACCCCAAAGATGAAAGTCACAAGGCGTCAAGTCACACGACCTTGGTGGCCATTGATGGTCGGAATTACGAGAAATGATGCGATCCTGGAACCGTTCACGGAGCAACAACATTGTTTCTCGTGCAGCGTGACAGGTGGCACCATCCTGCTGAAACCACAACTCGTCAATGTCCATTCCATCCAAATGGCGCCACAAAAACTCCCCAATCATCGTACGGTATCGGTCTCCATTTACTGTCACGGCTTGTCCTTCTTGATTTTCAAAAAAGTAAGGGCCGATGACACCGCCCGACCGAAAGTCGCACCAAACTGTCACTCGCTGTGCATACAAGAGAAACTACAACTGAATCGTCAATCGGAATGTTCTCCGAAATAGAAATGAGGTCAAACAATGTTGCCAACCGATAAAACAAAAATTTACCAGCCGTTTAAAAACCGGCGTCTTTTTTTGAATCACCCTTTATTATGTTAATCCATGAAATAGGTTCTGTCATATAATTGGGTGACCATGTGATAAGAAACTGAAATATTTTTTGTAGCCTTGTAAGTAGGAGATCAAGTGCAAAGAATTTATCACCCACGTGCCTTTTATGGGCAAATTATTTACTTAACTATTAGTTTATAACAATTTACTGTTACTGTTTATAACAGAAATAATTTTACCGATTTAGCTTAAAAATGGTTGACAAGAAGGTTGAACAATCTGTCAGTTTTATAGAATTGGTACGTACACAGAACTTTCTGGTGTGTAACATTTCAAGAAACTAGTAGCAATTGAATTATGCTCACATATTTAATTAAACAATCCGCATATTGGGCGCCAAAATGTAGCGGTTTATTTAATTTAGGCTCATAGATTTAATTTCTGCCCAGAGCAGACAGGTGGAGTGTCAAATTATTTACACCCAATCTGTTCGTTGCAGGGCTAAAATAAATAGTTCTGTTTCTTATCGCATGGTCAGCCAATTAAATGACTGAATCATTTAAGAACAGAAGAGGTAGAGGTGTAAAAGACACTAATCAGAGTTATCTCCTCTGAAAGTAATGGATTTCATTATACAGCCAGACCCTGTGGTGAATGAAGGTGTCATTTGCAGAGTGGAAAATATGTGCTTTTCAGAGGGCTTGGCATGCTGATGAGCGTACTTTTCCACTCAGTGAGGAAGGCAATGGTAAACCACCTCACTCCTCGTTTTACTTAGTAAAACCTCTGCAGGTTCAAACCAGCCTTTCGGCTGTTGACCTAAACAACAACAGATTTAATTTAACAAGTCCTAAAAGTTGGAAGCTAAAATGTAACATTTGTTAACGTTTTAAACTACTGAATGCAAAACAAATTATTTAAAGATTAGAAAAATTTTGAATGATACTCTAAATAAAAAAATCTGGTGTGAAACACTCGTACAACTTTCTCTAGCCAATGCAAATAATTTAAACAATAATAATTTAAACAATATAACCTAACTTGAGTAATAAAAAATTAGAAATAAACAAAAAACTAACCTTAATAAACATAACTTAATTTTAACCGTGAGTAAAAGACACAAAGTGAAAGTCAACCTGTTTAGCTTTAAAATACGGAAAATCACTCTTTCACGCTAAACTAGGCTCTGTAGAGAAAAATGCTCTAAATAAAAGTTGTAGATCTTTTAATTCCCTATAAATTTGATTAATACACTTTTGTCGTAAAATGCATACTAAGGCCAAAATCTTAAAAAAATCAACTTTTCACACGTTTTCGTGAGAAAAAAACAGAAAATTGCTAATTACCGCTAAACTAAGCGTTATACAAAAAAATGTTTGAAATAAAAGTTGTAGGATTTTTAATTTTCTATATAAATTTTTACACTAAAATGCATGTTAAAGCCGCAATCTTATAAAAAAACAAGTTTTTTACATGGTAACAGCCTTACCAAGAATTTCAGCAAACATGGCGCCCACCCTATCTTGTCGGCCATCTGAACCCGCCCTAACATTGTAAAGTATAGGGTACGTGACCCCCTTAAAGTGACAAATCAATTCTGATACTGCATATAATGATTTGTTTTCATGTATGTATTTTTTTTTTAGGTAATGTACTCTGAAGATCTGACAAACATTCTTGTGAAGAATTAAACAGGTTTGCTTTTTTGATAATGAACTGTTGTTGAATTGTAATTGATGTTAGTGCTGGTTATGTCTCCGAACTGCTGTGTAGTAGAAAATTGGGTGGGACTAAAGTAAACTTTCCCCTCTCCATTTTCTTACAATTATTAAATTTGTGATTCCTGCTTAATACGTATTTCTCGCGCACGCAAGCTATATTTTCACTGTATTTTTATAGGTGTATGACATGAAGCGTTACTTAATGGAATGATACACGAGCCAAATTACTTGGTTTCACCCGATATCTGAAATAATGTTCTCAGAAATATTTGTATTTTATTGTAAAAGTTTTCAATAAATCACCTTCTCCCAAGTTGCGTTAGTTATTTATTTTATACCTCACTCTTGTCCATCAAACATTTCAGCCTTAGCCACTTTGTGCTAGTATGTACCGAAATTTTTGAACTCAGTTTTAAGAAAATTTAATGTGTTATTGTTTAGGTCCTCAGCCGAATGGCAGTTTGAAGGTTCTAGAGGTTTTTCTAAATAAAACAAAGTTTTTTTTCTACTTTTTTTTGGTTTAAGGGAGGAGTCTACTCAGTTTTATCACTAAGAATTAAAAAATAATCAAAATTTTTTTGTTGATTGTAAAACTTCAGAATTTTTTTAATCCAGCTATATATAGGGCAATTCAAAAAGAGCGCTGGTTTTGATATATCAAATTAAGAGATTTCTTTTATTGAAAAACTGAAAATAAATACATCAACAAGTTCATCTTACCTTCCAAATTTAAGTATGAAAAATGATGTCATGCATGTGTCCTCCTCTACTGCGCTGGCGCGCATCAACTCTGTCCATGAATTTGGATATAACTGCGCGACAAGTTTCGACTTCCATTTGCCCGATAACCCGTCGAATTTCCTCCTTCAAGTCATTGATGTTTCGGGGTTTATTGGCATACACCAATGACTTCAGATGACTCCAAAGATGAAAGTCACAAGGTGTCAAGTCACACGACCTTGGTGGCCATTGATGGTCGGAATTACGAGAAATGATGCGATCCTGGAACCGTTCACGGAGCAACAACATTGTTTCTCGTGTAGCGTGACAGGTGGCACCATCCTGCTGAAACCACAACTCGTCAATGTCCATTCCATTCAAATGACGCCACAAAAACTCCCTAATCATCGTACGGTATCGGTCTCCATTTACTGTCACGGCTTGTCCTTCTTGATTTTCAAAAAAGTAAGGGCCGATGACACCGCCCGACCAAAAGCCGCACCAAACTGTAACTCGCTGTGCATACATTTCCCTTTCATTAACCACGCGAGGGTTTTCTAAACCCCACATATGGCAGTTCTGTTTATTAACAAAACCGTTTAAGTGGAAGTGCGCCTCATCACTGAAAATGATTTTGTTTGCGAAGGTGTCATCATCCTGCCGTTTTCTCAATACCCAGTCAACAAACTGTCGTCTCTTCTGGTGGTCTGCCACTTTCAAATGTTGCGTCAACTGAATTTTATACGGGTGATATTGGAGATCGTACCGAAGAATTCTCCGTACAGAAGAACATCGTAAACCCAATTCATGAGAACGGCGACGTATTGATTTTGCTGGGCTAACAGCCACACTGTCACGAACCAATGCAACGTTCTGCTCAGTTCGGCCAGAACGACGACGTTCAGAACTTTTAAGGTCGACTGTTGAACCCGTCTCAAAAAACTTTTTCATGAGCCTGCGAACTGTTGATTCATTCAGTGCTTCATTACGTCCTAGAGTACCGCGAAGTCGCCTGACAGTAGCCGCATAACTCTCTCCACTCTGGTAAAATGTTTTGACGATTAACACTCGTTGTGCAATAGTAAACTTCTCCATGGTTAGACACAGACTGCGAGAGTACTACACTGCGAACAAGAGAAACTACAACTGAATCGTCAATCGGAATGTTCTCCGAAATAGAAATGAGGTCTAACAATGTTGCCAACCGATAAACAAAAATTTACCAGCCGTTTAAAAACCGGCGCTCTTTTTGAATCACCTGTTATTTTGTTTTTATGTAGGATAACTAGAAATTTGTAAAACATTATTTTACATAATCGGTGTAAGTGTTAGTGTAATTGTAAGTAAAACTTTACGTTCAATTTTCTTGGCATTTAGTATTTCAGGTTTTCTTCATGATATTATCCTTGTTGTTGTTGTTTAGGTCATCAGCCAAAAGGCTGGTTTGAACCTCTAGAGGTTTTACTAAGTAAAACGAGGAGTGAGGTGGTTTACCATGCCTTCCTCACTGAGTGGAAAAGTACGCTTATCAGCATGCCGAGCCCTCTGAAAAGCACATATTTTCCACTCTGCAAATGACACCTTCACTTCATTCACCACAGGGGCTGGCTGTATAATGAAATTCATTACTTTCAGATAAGATAACTCTGATTAGTGTCTTTTACACCTCTACCTCTTCTGTTCTTAAATGATTCAGTCATTTAATTGGCTGACCATGTGATAAGAAACAGAACTATTTATTTTAGCCCTGCAACTGACAGATCGAGTGTAAATAATTTTATACTCCACCTGTCTGTTATGGGCACATATTATTCTTATAACTTTCTTTATATAAATGCTATCTTGATGATTTTTTTCCACTGTACTCAGAATTTATTGCCTTTTTATTTGTAGGTTAGCCGTGTTGAAACTTATTATAGGAATTTTTAAAAAATTAAAAAACAATGACCTTATCTGTATTTTTGGGGGAAAATATTTAAAAAAATAATTTTCTCTCCATTGTAAAGTTAAATTTATAAATGGAACCTTCACAAAAAAAAGCATAATTTTCTGATTATTTTGACATAAAAACCAGGTTTGTACCTCTAAAATTAACTAAGTTATAAGCAAATAACAAAGATATGATTTTCCCCCTTCCACCCTTTATATTTTGGGTTGTAGTGAACAAAATTAACAGTTTAAACAAATTAACAGTTTTTTATATGAAAAAATTAAAAATTTAATGTTTATTTACTTACAAATCAAACAGATTACTTATCTAAAGATAATAAAAAAAAACTTTCTTTGAGTATACTCCTCCCTTAACATCTTGACTGTTCTGCAATTACTGCTAATGCAGATGGTGAAGGTTGAAATGATTTTTTGTAACGTATGAAAATATGCCGGCCGTGAATGGGATTCGAACCCAAGACCTCATAATAAGAGTAAAACAGGGTGCTTCACCATCGCCTTACTCACCGAGTAGAAAGGTACGCTTATCAGCAAGTTGTGAATGATGAGAAGGTGCAAATTGCACCTTCTTTTCATTCACCACAGGGTCTGGCTGTATAATAAAATTCATTACTCTCAGATGAGAGCTCTGACAGTAATATGGAAAATAAAAGATGAAGCCTGTGTTAGAAACCACGTATCGTGCAAAGTTAAAACTTACAAATTTCAGGTACAGCTCATTTGAAAACTTATTTTTTTACTTTCTCTTGCCTTTATGGATATGTAGGAAGGAAAGTATTGTTTTCATGTCGATTTTTCGAAATCGAGTTTTCACCGGATCTACACGTTTTTCAGACCCCCTGAACCCAAAAATATGTTTTTAGCGATTGGTCTGTGTGTGTGTGTGTGTGTACAGAATATCTCAAGAATGGAACATCGTACGAACTTAAAACTTAAGTTAGATTCCACTACCGGACCCGACATAACATTTTCATTAAAATTGTTCAACCGTAGTAGTAGTTTGTTTATTCATGTCATTTTTCAATTTTTTGCAAGTTTCTCAGAAACTGCTCCTACGATTTTTTAAAATCGCCTCATTTACTACATTTTTTATGCTGTACAAGATAGGGTAGATGCTATGTCTGCTGAAATTCTTGGGGAGGCTGTTTTCATGTAAAAAAGATGGTTTTTTTTAAGATTGAGGCTTTAATATGCATTTTAGCGCAAAAATGTATGTATTTAAAGTTGTAGAAAATGTAAAATCCTACAACTTTTATTTCAAACGTTTATTTGTATAACGCTAGCTTAGTGATAATTAGCAATTTTCTGTTTTTTCTCACGAAATCGTGTGAAAAATCGATTTTTTTAAGATTTCAGCCTTAGCATGCATTTTACGACAAAAGTGTATGTAATCAAATTTATAGAAAATTAAGAGATCTACAACTTTGATTTAGATCATTTTTCTCTACAGAGCCTAGTTTAGTGTGAAAGAATGATTTTCCATATTTTTAAGCCGAACTGAGGACGATTTTCATTTTGCGTCTTTCACTCATGATTAAAATAAGGTTATGTTGTTTGAGGTTAGTTTTTTGTTTATTTCTAATGTTTTATCACTAATTTTAGGTTTATTGTTAATTATTTGCATTTGCAAGAGAAAATTGTGTGAGTGTTCCACACCAGATTTTTTTTTTAACAGAGCTCTTCAAATGAGTGCGATCAGGTAAATGGCATGCCTCTAAGCGCATGCGGCAACACATGAGTTTGGACATAGCTATTATGACTCATAGCAAGCGAATTAGAAACTTAATTTCTATGTGATCATGTAAGAGATTTAGAGAGAAATCATAAATTATTTTGAAAAATAATATATTTCTGTAACTTGTGTGACATGCTGTGTTGTTCATATTATATTAAGGTAACGCAATATAATCCAGTGGTATATTATCAAAAACCTTTTTTGCTAGATCTTTAATAGTTTGTGCAAATTCTTTTTGTAATGTTTCTTCGAGTTCATCTGATAACTCTCTCCAATGCTCGTTAAGAAACTGGTTCATATTATCACCTGGAACAAACAGAAGATTTCATTAGTGGAAAGTCAACTTGAAAATCATTTTCACGAGTTGACTTTTTTTAATGAGTTTTCACCAGATCTATACGTTTTCAGACCCCCTGAACCCATAAACCATGTTTTGGCGATTGGTCTGTGTGTGAACAGAATATATCAAAAACTGAACATCGTACAAACTTGGAACTTAAACTTAAGTTAGATATCACCAGACGACCCGACACGAAAATTTTCATTAAATTCGGTTAACCGGAAGTAGTAGTTTATTTGTGTAATTTTTCACTTTTTTGCAATTTTCTCAAAAACTGGTCCTATGATTTTTTTTTAAAATCGCCTGGTTTACTAAATTTTTTATGCTCTACAAGATACGGTAGGCAGTATGTCTGCTGAAATTCTTGGGGGAGAAAATTGCAAAAAAGTGAAAAATTACACAAATAAACTACTACTTCCGGTTGACCAATTTTGATGAAAATGTCGTGTCGGGTCCTCTAGTGATATGTAACTTAAGTTTCAAGTTCGTACGATGTTCTGTTCTTGAGATATTCTGTTCACACACACAGACCAATCGCTAAAAACATGTTTTTTGGGTTCAGGGGGTCTGAAAATGTGTAGATCCGGTGAAAACTTGGATTTTGAAAAATCGACATGAAAACAATACTTCCTTCCTATATATTAAAAGTGGTAGATCCAAACAAGCAAATCTACCTGCATTTGGTTTATGAAATTTGTGTACGTTAGGATCTTGTTTTGAAAGTAAAAAGTAAATTAGTTTTTTGAAATAAATTTTCACTTACTTTTTCCTTTATCGCCTTCAAAAAGGTTTTCCATGTAAATAGTCATATGATCAGGTTTAAAATTCCAAGTCAGCGATTCAACATCCATGTAATCCAAACCATTCTTTTTTAAACCTTTCCCAAACAGTTCAATATGTCCTTCTCCTCTTTCTGTCAAAAAATAAACATATTTTATCTATACTAATATAATAAAGAAGAAACGTCTGTTTGTTTGTTTGTTTGTGTGAGGTAATCTCTGAAAATGCTAAACTGATTTAATAAAATCTTTTATTGTTGCGTAGCTAAGAGCTTCCTGATCAATGTAGGCTGTTTTGTAACTTTAATTAAGTGAGTTAAGCAACTTAAACTGTGACGATGTCGCATGTTTTAGTTTATCGGGTACATAGCACATTAGACTTCTCGGCTCGGTGAACAATGTATAGTTCAAGGCACATCCAGAAAGTAAGTGAATAGGTATAAGACGAACTAATGTCCCATAGCCAAGCGAGTGAGAGGGATAATGAGAGATATGTGGCATAACTACCATGCGGTCAAAGGTCTTCTTTACCTTTATAATCCAGATCTGAAAACATATTACAGTCGTTATCTTGCTTGTTAGTTTACTGCATTCATAAATGCTTGCTCACAACAATGAGTAAAATTATACGACAATGTTATTGGAACGGCGCATATGGCTTGTGCGAGTGAGAGCGTTATGCATTCTCTCACTTCCACGGCTAGGGGACATTAGTTCATCTGAATACTGTACTGAGGCTCTCGCAGCCGGGGGGATTTTATTTTCGACATGTTGGCTACACTACCGTGTAGCCTGACTTCTTCTCTTCGCAACAAGATTGGTTCGAGGTCAGTACATTGAGAACTGTTGACGCAACATCATGTTTCGTGAAAAATGTCAATCCGATCTCCCGCCAAGTGCGAAATACACGGTGTCATCCGTTATCTCGTTTGGAAGGGAAATCTTCCATTTGAGGTTTATAATGAGGTGAAAACTTCATATGGTAATAAAGCTATGAATCGTAGAAGTGGAGTCGCGAGTTTAAAAAACGGTTGTACGTCTGTGCATGATGATGAGAGGAGCGGAAGACCTCAATAATTGTGACTGACAAAATCTTGGAAAAAGTCTAAAATGCGCTCCGTGACTTATCGCAGATTGACTGTGGATGAACTTTCTGCGATGTTTCCACAAATCTCCAGATCTCTACTACACGAAACCATCACAGAAACCCTTGGATATCAGAAACTGTCCGCGAGGTGGGTCCCAAAACAGCTGATGGACCAACGTAAGTTGAATCCAGTGTAGGCCGAGCAAGAGTTTTTAAGCCACTGCAAACTCCATGGAGATGAATTTTTTCACTCCATCATTACTGGAGATGAAACTTGGGTTGCACACTATACGCCTGAAACCGAGACATTTTCAACATTACTCTACTTACTCGCCCTCCCATTACAAGCTTCTTCCTAAAACAAAATGTACTACACATATAACTTGTGACCATGTATATTTATGGAAAAAATCTGGTGTGAAACACTCGCACAACTTTCTCTTGCCAATGCAAATAATTAATAATAAACCTAACATTATTAATAAAATATTAGAAATAAACAAAAACTAACCTCAAAAACATAACCTTATTTTAATCATGAGTGAATGACGCAAAATGACAATCGAACTCAGTTTGGCTTAAAAATACGGAAAATCACGCTTTCACGCTAAACTAGGCTCTGTAGAGAAAAATGCTCTAAACAAAAGTTGTAGATCTTTTAATTTTCTATAAATTTAATTATATACACTTTTGTCGTAAAATGCATACTAAGACCGAAATGTTTAAAAAATCGATTTTTCTCACGTTTTCGTGGGAAAAAAAACAGAAAATCGCAAATTACCGCTAAACTAAGCGTTATACAAAAAATTGTTTGAAATAAAAGTTGTAGAATTTTACATTCTCTACAACTTTTATTATATAACGTTTTGCGCTAAAATGCATATTAAAGCCGCAATCTTAAAAAGAAAATGTTTTTACGTAAAAACAGCCTCACGCAGAATTTCAGCAAACATGGCGCCTACCCTATATTGTAGAGCATAAAAAATGTAGTAAACCAGGCGATTTTAAAAAAAATCGTAGGACCAGTTTTTGAGGAAATCGCAAAAAGTGAAAAATTATACGAATAAACTACTACTTCCGGTTGACCGATTTTGATGAAAATGTTCGTGTCGGGTCCGGTAGTGATATGTAACTTAAGTTTCAAGTTCGTACGATGTTCCGTTCTTGAGATATTCTGTTCACACACACACACACAGACCAATCGCTAAAAACATGTTTTTTGGGTTCAGGGGGTCTGAAAACGTGTAGATCCGGTGAAAACTCGATTTCGAAAAATCGACATGAAAACAATACTTTCCTTCCTATATATTCATATAGGCAAGAGAAAGTAAAAAGTACATGGTTTTTACAAATTTAATGTTTAGTACTAAAATATCAGTCAAGATATTTTAAAAGTATTTTCTTGTTACTTTTTAATCAGCGTGTGTACATTTTTAAGTAATGCGCCTGCTCAGGTCATTGTTTGTTGACAGTACGAACAAACTAAGAAAGCTGGAGTT
This sequence comes from Catonia carolina, assembly GCA_035578175.1. Classification (NCBI taxonomy): domain Eukaryota; kingdom Metazoa; phylum Arthropoda; class Insecta; order Hemiptera; family Achilidae; genus Catonia; species Catonia carolina. The sequence goes on along the minus strand of JAQMRL010000017.1, from coordinate 1,172,389 downwards.
TAGTTTTAAAAGTGTTTATGCTGTTATAACAGTAAGACAAGCATAATTTTTTTCAGTTTACTGAACAGCTTTGAATCACAGTAGGCTATTATAAAGTAATAGCTTTTTAGTAACCTTTTATCGTTAGTAGGAGAGGGTGTGGTAGTTTGGAATGGTGAGGGATTATTTTATTTCTTAAGTAATCTCTACATACCAAAAGTGAAATTAAATTTGCCATTTCCGACAATTGGTAAAACCAGTACTTTCCCATCTATCATATAATCTCCAAACATTGTTATATGATCTATCAATGTGTTCATTCTTATCCTGTACTTGCTCCAATCAGCACTAGAAAAATATAAAAATCAATTAAATTCCAACAAATTTAATTTTTAAGTTCATGCAGAAAGTTAAGAACATTTGTCACATATCTCATACAATATGTAAAGGGTCAAATCTTATCAAACTCTGTAAACTCTAATTTTATTTCAAATTGAGTTACTGGTATCACTGAAATCTGCCACATCCAGCTGTAGACATTAAATTTGGTTATACATATCAAAATTTTAATTTTTTTCATTAACAAAAATGACGATAAATTTCATTCTTCACGGCATAAATTTTGAAAAACAGCATTCTCCAAACTGACCAATCAGAGACTAGAAGAAAGTCAACATGGCTGCCGTTTGTTTATATTTTTCTCGGTTGTGCAAAGTGTTTAGCGGTTCATGGTTGTTTAGTGTTTTCATTCTTTTAATTTTACTATTAAACATTAATGATTTGTCATATACTTCATCGATGAGCGTTTTATCACCTGGAAAAACGACAAAAACACTTCCTCAATCTTCAAAATGGAAACGAAATGTGTGCAAGACTAACAAGTATGTATAACCTAAAAATATGTGTGCTGTTTTGTGTATGTTGTTTTAAACGATGAAGTTATTATTTATTTAATTACTTTAGAATCTTTAACTTTAATGTTTTACCAGTTTATTTTAAATCTCGGTATACGTAAATCACTCTCTGGGATGATGCAAATATTTTAATGATTGTGCCGAAACTAATTGCGTTTGGTACAATCATTTTCCAGTTACTCGGACAAACGTCTCCAAGATTATCCGAAATGTAACCATTATAAATAAAATAAATGTAGTGTGCAAAACTACGGATTTAATGTTCCTTCACAAATATTTTTACTGTATTATAATTTTAATTGCTTCGTTGCTGCTGCAGCTGCATTACTAACAACTTTGTTTTGAGAAGACCAGTGCTAATTAAAAATGTTAATAACTTAGTTTCTGTGATGATACTGACGACGACAGTGTTGTGTTTTTAAATACATAAATAGTTGGCTTGAAAGAAATAGCAAGTACAAAAACCTTTCCATTTATTTGCTAGCTATGTTTTTGTGTTTAGTTTTTCTGTTCTGATTGTAAAATTGCCAAAGTTGGAGATTGCAGAGTTTGATTTTGATCCCCTTACAGCATAATATCCTAGCACAAAGATCATAAACGTGTACAGTTGAGCCGTTATTAGTTTGCTCCGACTGTCAACAAACCAAAGCCAGCTACTATACAAGGTGTATGCTAGGGTCCATGACTGTATGGATGTTGTATTTCTATTAAGTTAACTATGTTTTAAATTATAAGTACGAGGGTCAGTCAATTATTATTTGCAATTTAGTTATATTTTTGTTTATGTTGGCAGTACTGTTGTTTTGTGTTGACGTATGCTTTGTTTATTTGTGGTTATATGTATGCAAGTTTCAATCTGCTAGGTTAGTTTCGTTATCACTGTCGTGCTGTTAATCCACTTTCTATTTGCACCAAAGAAGAGTAACGTTCAGTGATCCGTTTTTTGTGGTCGGGAGGTGTATCAGGGGCTGAAATTCAAAGAAGACTTTTGGTACTGTACGGGAACAGTGTTTTACCACAACAGAGTGTCTACAAATGGATTGAAAAATAAAAAAAATGGTCGCACAAGTGTTATGCTGATGAAGGAGCCGGATGACCGTTTACCACCGTAAATGAAGAAAACATTGAGCGTTCACGTGAAATGATTCTCTTAGACAGACGAGTAACTATTGACCAAGTGGCACATCGTCTGCAAATTAGCCACGGTTCTGCCTACGAAATCATTCATAACAGACTTGGGTTTCATAAAGTTTGGGCAAGATGGGTCCCAAAACAACCGATACTGTTGCATAAATGAACGCACTTGGACATCTGCAAAAAACATTTGTATCGGTATGGTAACAAATGGGACAACTTCTTAGACAGGGTCATTACTGGTGATGAAACATGGATCCATCATTACGAGCCGGAGAGAAAACGGCAGAGTATGGCATGGAAACATCCAAATTCGCTGTGCAAGAAAAAATTCAAGACCCAACCGTCCGCTGGAAAACTAATGCTTACGATTTTTTGGGACTCACAAGGTCCAGTACTGGAACATTATCAGGAAAGGGGCACAACAATAAACAGTGTACGTTAGTGAGATGCTTACTGCCAAGCCAAAGCCTGCAATTCTAAGCAAACGCCGTAGATTGCTGTCAAAAGGTGTTGCGTTGTTGCACGACAACGCCCGTCCGCACACTGCTGAAACGCTTCAGAAACTCAATTTTGAAGTACTTGCTCATCCTCCATATAGTCCCGATCTTGCTCCTTCTGATTATCACTTGTTTGGTCCACTCAGAGGCATTAGGGGCTGTCGATTTACCTCGGACGAAGTATTGAAAGAAGCGGTGGATTCCTGGCTTGCATCTCAACCAAAAACCTTCTTTTATTAGGGCATCAGGAAACTTGAACAACGGTGGACCAAGTGCGTTGAAAAGCAAGGGGACTATGTCGAAAAATGATGTACTTGTAAGTACATCATTTTTAACTACATTGCGGATTGACTTACTGTCGTACTTAAAGTACTTAAAACATCAGTCATGATGATGTAGGCCTAACAATTTCTTTTATAAAAATACTTTATAAGTATTTTGTTGTTAATTTTTAATCAGCGTTTTCACATTTTTAATATAATGCGCATGCTCAGTGACGTCATTATTTGTTGACAGTAGTAGCAAACTAAGAAAGGCTAGACTTTAGTTAGGTATTTTCTTTTAGAGCATTGGCTCCCAATAGGTGGTCCTCGGATCTCGAGATGTCATTGGGAAATTATTTTGAATATAGAAATTAACTAATGTTGCTAATTTGAGTAGGTTCCATATTTGACACTTTCACTCTAAAAAGGCCGCTTGTCAAGTCAATTTCTGGACTTGTTTTTCATGAAATGGTCAAGTTCAAATAAAGGACAGTGAACCAAAACTCTGCAATTTTTTCACCATTACAAGCGTTTTTCATTGCACCACAGCTTGATAAGTACATAAGTTGATTTTGTTCCTCTTCTGAGAGACTGCAAATTTTGTTTTTTTCATGACAGCTGAATAGATTTTGAATCCAACTGTTATCAGGATTGGGCTCAGAGAACTATTCCCTAAATGTGTTTGCGAAGCTCTGTAGATACTCAAATCACATTTTCCTTTATCTGGTGAAGCAAACTCTCATCATATGACTCCAAAAACTGGTTCAAAGTGAAGAACCTGGGTACATGGGTAGGCCTATCATGAAAATTACTGTTTATGCAGGTGTCAGTTACTATGTGAGAAAACCAATTTTACAATTTTTAGGATTAACAAGATTCTTGTCATCATAGCGAGTGGATGAGAAGCCTTGAATTTTTTACTTTCTCTTGCCTATATGAATATATAGGAACGAAAGTATTGTTTACATGTCGATTTTAACAAATCGAGTTCACCGGATCTATACGTTTTCAGACCCCCTGAACCCAAAAAACATGTTTTTAGCGATTGGTCTGTGTGTGTGTGTGTGTGTGTGTGTGTGTGTATACAAAATATCTCAAGAACGGAACGTCGTACAAACTTGAAACTTAAGTTACATTCTACCGGACCCAACACGAACATTTTCATCAAAATCGGTCAACTGGAAGTAGTAGGTTATTCGTGTAATTTTTCACTTTTTTGTGATTTTCTCAAAAACTGGTCCTACGATTATTTTAAAAATCGCCTGATTTACTAAATTTTTTATTCTCTACAAGATAGGGTAGGCGTCATGTTTGCTGAAATTCTTGGTGAGGGTGTTTTCACGTAAAAACATTGTTTTTTTAAGATTACGGCTTTAATATGCAATTCAGCGCAAAACGTTATATAGTAAAAGTTGTAGAGAATTTGAAATTCTACAACTTTTATTTCAAACATTTTTTTGTATAACGCTTAGTTTAGCGGTAATTAGCAATTTTCTGTTTTTTTCTCATGAAAATGTGTGAAAAATCTATTTTTTTAAGATTTCGGCCTTAGAATGCATTTTACGACAAAAGTGTATATAATAAAATTTATAGGAAATTAAGAGATCTACAACTTTTATTTAAAACATTTTTTGTACAGTGCCTAGTTTAGCGTGAATGAGCGATTTTCCGTATTTTTAAGCCAAACCTCGGTCGATTTTAATTTTGCGTATTACACTAATGTTTTTTGTTTATTTCTAATGTTTTATTACTAATGTTAGGTTATATTGTTTAAATTATTTGCACTGGCAAGAGAAAGTTGTGTGAGTGTTTCACACCAGATTCTTTTGTTGTTAAGAACCACTGTTCTAGAGTAAATGTGGAACATGGTGAAACAAGACCAAACCACTCTTAGGGTAAGCGTACAGTGAACGCTGGTCGCTGGTTGCCTACAAGCGGGAGCCTGCTAGTAGGAATACGCCAATGTATTTTAATCGTACGTTTCACATTAAACGCTGGTGGAGAAAACTCTGCGTTGGTCATCTGCGCATATCAGCTCACTGGTTTGTTTTGAATAAACCTGCCTGCTGCTTGCTGGCACGTTGCTAAATGTACTCGGCGTCGTATAATACGTTGTTATTGTTGAGGTCATCAGCCTGTAGGCTGGTTTGAACCTCTAGAGCAGAGGTTCCCAAACTGTGTGCCGCGGAACTCGAGGAAAATAAATTAAATTTAAACGGTCCAACAAAATAATGCCTAGCCGATGACTAAGAAATAACTTTTATGACGCCGGCATTTCAAAATCAGTTCGCCGCTATGATAAGTGTCTTAATTTGTTTGGTGATTATGTAGAAAAATAGCATTTTAGTTGCACTTTCAAATGTATATAATAAAATTTTTTTCTTGTACTTAGTTTTTATTTATATCAAAACGTGACAGACTTTCTGGACTGCCCTCGTATTATGTAAGTACGTTTATATCAAGTACTTAAGCTTAATCAATGGCATAAAGTAATAGGTGTGCTGCGGCTATTGGCTGTTTTTTTTTGTAGTGTGCCGCGAGAAAAAAAAATTTGGGAAACACTGCTCTAGAGTAAAACGAGGAGTGAAGTGGTTTACCATTGCCTTCCTCACTGAGTGGAAAAGTACACTTATCAGCATGCCGGGCCCTCTGAAAAGCACATATTTTCCACTCTGCAAATGACACCTTCACTTCATTCACCACAGGGTCTGGCTGTATAATGAATTTCATTACTTTCAGATAAGATAACTCTGATTAGTATCTTTTGCACCTGTACCTCTTCTGTTCTTAAATGATTCAGTCATTTAATTGGCTGACCATGTGATAAGAAACAGAACTATTTATTTTAGTCCTGCAACGAACAGATCGAGTGTAAATAATTTGACACTCCACCTGTCTGCTGTTATGGGCTGTATAATATGTATTCATAAATAATAACTTGTTAATTAATTTTTAACATAGGTTTGGTTTATAAAAGGTAACTTTAAAAGATTATTACTGGCCAAGCAATGCTTTATAATGAATATCGGTAGTCAAAAAGTTCAAAAACGTTTAAAATGTTCAAAGTAATCACAAATCTTTCTTCTGGTAATATTGGTTGTTTGTGCAAGTTGGACCATTGTTTTTTTTGATAACGAGTTCTACTTTAGACAATATAATTTAATTAAACGTTTCCAGAGTCATTATCATGCATTTAAATAAACCTGTCTCTATCTTTTTTTAATTGCGGAGAAAGATGATTATGTTGAACAATTTTCTGTTCGTATTAATGTCCTAACGGTATCGTCTTTAAAAGATAATAATTTTGTATAAGCGTTTTCCATTAGGAATAATTCATCATGTCTGCTGCTACTGGAACTCATGTTGAATCCTGACAACTGAACGAAGATTAAGCGCGTAGTTACATGCTCCAACTATGTGCGTTCTTCACTGTGAATCAGTACCTGCGACCAGCGTTCACTGTGGGCTTACCCTTAAATCGGATGGTAACTGGTTTGGTGGTGGTGGGGGTACAATTAACTCTTTCTCTGAATTCACTTGAACGCGTGTAATGCGCGTGAGTAAACAGGTTTTCTCCTAAACTCATGTGAGTTCAAATTACTCTTACACTCATGTGACTTCAAAATCAGTACTCTTGGGTTTTACTTCATGTCAATTACATCAGATGGAGTGTTAAATTATTTACACTCAATTCGATTGTTCGAGGGCTACAAACACTACACTGTATTCAGAATTTATTGCTCTTTTATTTGTAGGTTGGCTTCAACCTTCAAAAAAAAGAGCAAAATTTTTTGATTATTTGGACATAAAAACCAGGTCTGTCCCTCTAAAATTAACTAAGTTATAAGCAAATAACGAAGATATGATTTTCCCCCTTCCGCCCCTTATATTTGGGGTTGTAGTGAACAAAATTAACATTTTTTTATATGAAAAAATTTAAAATTTAATGTTTATTCACTTGCAAAACAAACAGAGTACTTATCTAAAGAGAATATAAAAAACTTTTTTCGAGTAGACTCCTCCTGTTAATAAGGTTATGTTATTTGAGGTTAGTTTTTTTTGTTTATTTCTACTGTTTTATTACTAATGTTAGGTTATATTGTTAATTATTTACAGAAACAGAACTTTGTGTGAGTGTTTCAAACCAGATTTTTTACAAAATATTTTAAAGACAGCAAGATTTTGTAACAGTAAAAAAATTGGACTCATTTCCTATATGATCAAAACTACCTATATTATTTATTTCCATACTATATTTTTAAAATCCATAAAATTATGTTTCATGTACATTCAATTTTTACTTTCTCTTGCCTATATGAATATATAGGAAGGAAAGTATTGTTTTCATGTCGATTTTTCGAAATCGAGTTTTCACCGGATCTATACGTTTCAGACCCCCTGAACCCAAAAAACATGTTTTTAGCGATTGGTCTGTGTGTGTGTGTGTGTGAACAGAATATCTCAAGAACGGAACATCGTACGAACTTGAAACTTGAAACTTAAGTTACATACCACTACCGGACGCGACACGAACATTTTCATCAAAATCGGTCAACCGGAAGTAGTAGTTTATTCGTATAATTTTTCAGTTTTTTGCGATTTTCTCAAAAACTGGTCCTACGATTTTTTTTAAAATCGCCTATTTTACTCAATTTTTTATTCTCTACAAGATAGGGTAGGCGCCATGTTTGCTGAAATTCTCGGTGAGGCTGTTTTCACGTAAAAACGTTGTTTTTTTAAGATTACGGCTTTAATATAAATTTTAGCGCAAAAACTTATTTAATAAAAGTTGTAGAGAATTTAAAAACCTACAACTTCTGTTTCAAACATTTTTTTGTATAACGCTTAGTTTAGCGGTAATTTGCGATTTTCTGTTTTTTTTCTCACGAAAACGTGAGAAAAATCGATTTTTTTAACATTTCGGTCTTAGTATGCATTTTACGACAAAAGTGTATATAATTAAATTTATAGAAAATTAAAAGATCTACAACTTTTGTTTAGAGCATTTTTCTCTACAGAGCCTAGTTTAGCGTGAAAGCGTGATTTTCCGTATTTTTAAGCCAAACTGAGTTCGATTGTCATTTTGCGTCATTCACTCATGATTAAAATAAGGTTATGTTTTTGAGGTTAGTTTTTGTTCATTTCTAATGTTTTAATACTAATGTTAGGTTATGTTGTTAATTATTTGCATTGGCAAGAGAAAGTTGTGTGAGTGTTTCACACCAGATTTTTATTACAATATCACTGTATATAAATTAATTTCATTTTCGTTTTATTTACATGTAGTGTAGTTGTAGCTATTAGCAAATTCTGTTTAATCGTAATACATCATGTCACTGAGTTATTCGGTCTACGTACAGTATTCAGACGAACTAAAGTCCCGTAGCCGTGGGAGTGAGAGAAGACATAACGCTCTCACTCGCACAAGCCATACGCGCCATTCCAATAACAATTTTTTTTTTTTGCAACCCCTAATGTGTGTACGTTGCAATCTGTTCAATTCAGAACAATAAGCAACCCCATGACGGAATGCCCATGACGGACAGGTGGAGTGTCAAATTATTTACACTCAATCTGTTCGTTAAAATAAATAAATAGGGCTAAAATAAATAGTTCTGTTTCATATCACACATGGTCAGCCAATTAAATGACTGAATCATTTAAGAACAGAAGAGGTAGAGGTGCAAAAGACACTAATCAGAGTTGTCTCCTCTGAAAGTAATGAATTTCATTATACAGCCAGACCCTGTGGTGAATGAAGTGAAGGTGTCGTTTGCAGAGTGGAAAATATGTGTTTTTCAGAGGGCCCGGCATGCTGATAAGCGTACTTTTCCACTCAGTGAGGAAGGCAACGGTAAACCACCTCACTCCTCGTTTTACTTAGTAAAACCTCTACAGGTTCAAACCAAAGGTTTTGGCTGATGACCTAAACAGCAACAACAACAAACAACCCCATGACCAAATGAGATGAGTATGACGTGTAAATGAGGTGTAGTCTTGTACAGACTCCGGTCGACCATTCCTGAGAGAGTATGGTTAATTGAACCCCAACCATCAAAGTGCACCGGTAGCAACTGTCTAGCTTTCAAATCCGTATAAAAGTAACTACCTTTACTAGGATTTGAACCAGGAACCTTCGTCTCCGAAAATCAGCTGTTACATAGCTGATTTTGGCGACGACTTTACCTCTAGAACCACCAACCCGGTGGTTCCAATAACATTGTATAAGCTTACTCACTGCCCATAACGGACAGGTGGAGTGTCAAATTATTTACACTCACTCTGTTCGTTGCAGGGCTGAAATAAATAGTTCTGTTTCTTGTCACATGGTCAGCCAATTAAATGACTGAATCATTTAAGAACAGAAGAGGTAGAGGTGTAAAAGACACTAATCAGAGTTACCTCCTCTGAAAGTAATGAATTTCATTATACAGCCAGACCCTGTGGTGAATGAAGTGAAGGTGTCGTTTGCAGAGTGGAAAATATGTGTTTTTCAGAGGGCCCGGCATGCTGATAAGCGTACTTTTCCACTCAGTGAGGAAGGCAACGGTAAACCACCTCACTCCTCGTTTTACTTAGTAAAACCTCTACAGGTTCAAACCAAAGGTTTTGGCTGATGACCTAAACAACAACAACAAGCAACCCCATGACCAAATGAGATGAGAATGATGTGTATGACGTGTAAATGAGGTGTAGTCTTATACAGACTGAGAGAGTATGGTTAATTGAACCCCAACCATCAAAGTGCACCGGTAGCAACTGTCTAGCATTCAAATCCGTATAAAAGTAACTACTTTTACTAGGATTTACCGTTTGAAAATAAAAAAAAGGAAATTTGCAAAAACTAATTTTATTTTCGGAATCTACATACTTTTATCTATTTTTCTACATAGTTTCCAAGTTTTTGTAAACCCTTATCATATCGCACGACTAAATTTTGGAAACCTTCATAAAAACTTGCCGCCTGCTGTGATAACCAAGAATTCACGGCCGTTTTCAATTCATCGTCATCGTCATAATGGCTGCCGCCCAAGTGATGTTTCAGATGACGGAAGAGATGAAAGTTGCTCGGCGCAAGGTCAGGGTTGTAGGGTGCGTGGTCCAAAACTTCCCAGCCAAAAGAGTCCAATGCAGCTCGGGTCTGAGCGGCATTATCGTGCAGAAACAAAATTCCTTTTGTGAGCATGCCACGTCTCTTGTTTTGAATTGCTCTGCGCAGCTTCCTCAGGATTTGGCAGTAGGCTTCTGCATTTATTGTCGTTCCTCGTTCCATAAAGTCGACCAGCAAAACACCATGCCTATCCCAAAACACGGACGCCATGATCTTGCGCTGTGACAAAGTCTGTTAGGCTTTGACCTTTACGGGAGAGTGCGTGTGTCTCCATTCCATGCTTTGTTGTTTCGATTCGGGAGTGAAATGCGAAATCCACGTTTCGTCTCCAGTTACGATCCGACTCAGGATGTCGTCACCATTTTCGTCATAACGTGTCAGAAAATTCAAGGAACTCTCGAGTCTTTTGTGTTTGTGCTCCTCCGTCAGGAGTTTAGGGACCCAACGCGAGCACAGTTTCTTAAAGTTTAATTTTTCATTAACAATTTTGTAAATTACAGACCTCGAAACGTCGGGAAATTCGTCATCTGAAACATCACTTGGGCGGCAACCGTTATGACGATGACGACGATTTGAAAACGGCCGTGAATTCTTGGTTATCACAGCAGGCGGCAAGTTTTTATGAAGAAGGTTTCCAAAATTTAGTTGTGCGATTACAAAAACTTGGAAACTATGTAGAAAAATAGATAAAAGTATGTAGATTCCGAAAATAAAATTAGTTTTTGCAAATTTCCTTTTATTTTTTTTTTATTTTCAAACGGTACTTACTTTAAAAATACGCCTCGTATAAGCTTACTCATAGTTGTGAGCAAGCGTTTATGCATGCAGTAAACCAAAAAGCAAGATAACGACTGTAGTATGTTTTCAGATTTGGATTATAACGGTAAAGACCTTTAAGCGCATGCATAGTTATGCCGCATATCTCCCTCTCACTCGCTCTGCTATAGGACATTAATTCATCTGATATCTATACGAATATGGGCAAATGCTAAATGTGTTATTAAAAATTTATGTGAAACGCTCTCACGGCTTTCTCTTGCCAATGCAAATAATGAACAACTTAACCTAACAATTGTAAAAAACATTAGAAATAAACGAAAAACTAACCTCAATAAACGTAATCTAATTTTAATTATGATTGAACGATGCAAAATGAAAACCAACCTTAGTTTGGCTTAAAATACGGAAAATCACTCTTTCTCGCTAAGCTAGGCTCTGTAGAGAAAAATGCTTCAAATAAAAGTTGTATACGAGGCGTGTTTTTTAAGTAAGTACCTTTTTGGAATTAAAAAAAGACGTGCAAAGATATCGCAATAATTTTATTTTTACATGAAAGCCTGTACCTTAATCTACTTTTCTACATAATTTCCGTGAATATTGAGGCACTTGTCATAACGTGGCACCAGTTTTTGAATACCCTCCTGATAAAATTCTGCCGCCTGATTTGTTAACCACTGCATCACAAATGTTTTGACTTCGTTATCGTCTTGAAGACGCCGACCGCCCAGGTGTTTCTTCAAGTGCAGGAACAAATGGTAGTCGCTGGGCGCCAAATCAGGGCTGTATGGAGGATGATCTAGAGTTTCCCATTTAAATGATTTGATGAGATCTTTGGTCTGATTAGCCACATGTGGACGGGCATTGTCATGCAGCAAAACGATACCCTTACTCAACTTGCCACGTCTTTTGTTCTGGATTGCACGACGCAGATTTTTCAATGTCTCACACTAAGACGCTGCATTGATTGTCTCATTACGAGGCAGAAACTCCACTAGCAATACTCCTTTTCTGTCCCAAAAAACTGTGCACATGATTTTCCGGGCAGAAATTGTTTGCTTAAACTTAACTCTTTTGGGTGATGATGAATGTCGCCATTCCATGGATTATTGTTTCGATTCTGGTGCGACGTAGGCCACCCATGTTTCATCACCAGTAATAATTTGGTCTAAAAAATCTTCACCTTCATTGTGGTACCGCTCAAGGAAAGTCAATGCCACTCAACATTTGTGATGCAGTGGTTAACAAATCAGGCGGCAGAATTTTATCAGGAGGGTATTCAAAAACTGGTGCCACGTTATGACAAGTGCCTCAATATTCACGGAAATTATGTAGAAAAATAGATTAAGGTACAGGCTTTCATGTAAAAATAAAATTATTGCGATATCTTTGCACGTCTTTTTTTAATTCCAAAACGGTACTTACTTAAAAAACACGCCTCGTATCTTTTAATTTCTTATAAATTTGATTATATACTCTGGTGCCGTAAAATGCATACTGCGGCCGAAATCTTTAAAAATCTACTTTTTTTACAGAGTTTTATGAAAAAAAAACAAAATCACTGATTACCACTAAAGCAAGCACAAAGAAATGTGTGGAAAAAAATTCGTAGGTTTTTAAATTGTCTACAACTTTTATTTTGTATTTACTTTTGTGCTAAAATGCATACTTAGGGCGCAATCTTAAACCCATTTTTTTCTATGAGGGAACAGCCTTCCCAAGAATTTCAGCAGACATGGCCCCTGCCCTATCTTGTAGAGGATAAAAAATGTAGTTAATGAGGCGATTTTTAAAAAAATTATAGGAACCGTTTTTGAGAAAATCTAAAAAAATGAAAAATGACACGAATAAACTAATACTTCTAGTTGACTGATTTTGATGAAAATGTTTGTGTCGCGTCATCTAGTGGTTGTTTTTTTTCTTGTCATCAGTCTCTTGACTGGTTTGATGCAGTTCTCCAAGCTGTTCTATCTTGCGCAAGTCGTTTCATATCTACATACCTGTAACACCCTACATCTTTTGTAATTTGCTTTGTCAATTCTAGTCTTTGCCTCCCCTACAATTTACTCCCTCAATATTACCCTTCATTATTGACAGACCAATACCTGGATGTCTTAAGATATGCCTCGCTAGCCTATCCCTTCTTCTGGTAAGATGCTTCCATATACTTCTTTTTTCATCCACTCGCCTAAGAACCTCTAAATTACTTATTTTGTCGACCCACCTAATCTTTAACATTTTCCTATAACACCACATTTCAAAAGCTTCTGTCCTCTTCTTTTCAACAGTCCCTATCACCCACGTTTCACTCCTGTATAATACTACACTCTAAACATAATTTTTTAAGAAATTTTTCCTAAGCTGTTAATTAATGTTTGTTGCCAGTAAGCTGTTTTTTATTTCAAAGGTTTTTCTAGCTTGAGCAATTCTGCTTTTGATATCACTTGTGCTTCTACCATCCTTTGTTATTTTACTCCCTAGATAGCAGAATTCCCCAACTTCCTTTATGTTTTCGTTGCCTACTTTTACATTTCCCATCTGTTCTAAACCACTCTTGCTGCTGCACAACACTTTCGTTTTGTTCTTATTAATTTTCATGAAGTAATCCTTTCTCATGATCTCATCCATTCCATTTAAGATATCCTCTAGTTCTTTCTTTGTGTCGGCTAACACTACTATATCATCGGTGAATCTCAGCATTTTTATTGTTTCTCCTTGAATTTTAATCTTGCGTCAAATTTCTCCTTCACTTCATTTTTAGCCTCTATCTAGTGGTACCTAACTTAAAGTTTTAAGTTTCAACTTCGTACGATGACTTCACACTACACACAACTTCACACTAAGACGCTAATGCAACTAATCCACTGATGCAATGAGATGATATCAAGATAGTGGGGGGGAGAAATTTTGTAGAGCTTATGTTCAACATTGGATAAATAGGCTGTAAAATAGAAACAAAAAAAAAATTAATATTATTAAAATTACTTACTCAACTGATGTAATTTGTCCGTTTGATATACCGTGAAGATCTACGTGGGACATCCTCAATTTGACATGTACTGGACCATCATCTTCTTGATCAAGACGCATTTCATGTAAATGTAATGGATCCAAAGGAGGTAAACCCAGTTCTGGTAAACCTAAAAAAAAATATTGTTTTTACCCAAATTTAATTTGTTATTGTTTAGGTCTTGCCCATAACAGTCAGGTAGAGTGTCAAATTATTTACACTCAATCTGTTCATTGCAGGGCTAAAATAAATAGTTCTGTTTCTTATCACATGGTCAGCCAATTAAATGACTGAATCATTTAAGAACAGAAGAGGTAGAGGTGTATTGTGACACTAATCAGAGTTATCTCCTCTGAAAGTAATGAATTTTATTATACAACCAGACCCTGTGGTGAATGAAGTGAAGGTGTCATTTGCAGAGTGGAAAAAATGTGCTTTTCAGAGGGCCCGGCATGCTGATAAGCGTACTTTTCCACTGGGTGAGTTGTGGCAACGGTAAACCACCTCACTCCTCGTTTTACTTGGTAAAACCTCCCCTTTCGGCTGATGACCTAAACAATGTGTTGTTTAGGTCATCAGCCTGTAGGCTGCTTTGAACCTGTAGAGGTTTTACCAAGTAAAACGAGGAGTGAGGTGGTTTACCATTGCCTTCCTCACTGAATGGAAAAGTATGGTTATCAACATGCCTACTGTCAATTTTTTTTATTATAGATACCCGAGTTTGGAGCCTTGTTTCTTCAAAACCGCTTGTTCAATTTTAACGCACTATACACCAAAATTTAGCTAATTTCAATCTGCGTTGTTACATGTCAAATTCATAGTTTTAGCGTTTATTAATATTCCGATTATGTTAATATTCATTATTAATATTATTTAATAATTAATTATTTAATTATTAATATTAATATTCCTTTTGCCCATAACAGACAGGTGGAGTGTCAAATTATTTACACTCAATCTGTTAGTTGCAGGGCTAAAATAAATAGTTCTGTTTCTTATCACATGGTCAGCCAATTAAATGAATGAATCATTTAAGAACAGAAGAGGTAGAGGTGTAAAAGACACTAATCAGAGTTATCTCCTCTGAAAGTAATGGATTTCATTATACAGCCAGACCCTGTGGTGAATGAAGTGAAAGTGTCATATGCAGAGTGGAAAATATATGCTTTTCAGAGGGCCCGGCATGCTGATAAATGTACTTTTCCACTCAGTGAGGAAGGCAATGGTAAACCACCTCACTCCTCGATTTACTTAGTAAAACCTCTACAGGTTCAAACCAGCCTTTTGGCTGATGACCTAAACAACAATATTCCGATATCTGAATGAGAAGGAAAAAAGCCGGATTTTTGTTGCTGCAACATATTGGATGCATTTAGAGGCTTATTATATCTCAAAAACCGCTCGACCGATTTATTTGAGATTTCGCCGGAATATAAACCTGTATGTTGTTATTGTACGTACGAAATTTCACATTTTTGTAGCATATTTATGTTTTGAGTTATTAGTGAAATTCTGAACCCCTGTTAACTCCGTAACCGCCGCTCATTAATTCGGCAATTTCAAAAAACCATTGTATTCAGTTTAAAAAAAAATACAAATCCATTAATATTATGGAACAGCGATTGACCAGTTATTCGGTAGTATTTTTACTTTCTCTTGCCTATATGAATATAAGTTATAGGAAGGAAAGTATTGTTTTCATGTCGATTTTTCGAAATCGAGTTTTCACCGGATCTATACGTTTTCGAAATCGAGTTTTCACCGGATCTATACGTTTTCAGACCCCCTGAACCCAAAAAACATGTTTTTAGCGATTGGTCTGTGTGTGTGTGCGCGTGTGTGTATACAAAATATCTCAAGAACGGAACATCGTACGAACTTGAAACTTGAAACTTAAGTTACATACCACTACCGGACCTGACACGAACATTTTCATCAAAATCGGTCCACCGGAAGTAGTAGTTTATTCGTATAATTTTTCACTTTTTTGCGATTTTCTCAAAAACTGGTCCTACGATTTTTTTTAAAATCGCCTCATTTACTCAATTTTTTATTCTCTACAAGATAGGGTAGGCGCCATGTTTGCTGAAATTCTTGGTGAGGGTGTTTTTACGTAAAAAGTGTTTTTTTTTAAGATTACGGCTTTAATATTAATTTTAGAGCAAAAATGTATATAATAAAAGTTGTAGAGAATTTAAAAACCTACAACTTTTATTTCAAACATTTTTTTGTATAACGCTTAGTTTAGCGGTAATTAGCGATTTTCTGTTTTTTTTCTCACGAAAACTTGTGAAAAATTGATTTTTTAAAGATTTCGGCTTTAGTACGCATTTTACGACAAAGTGTCTATAATAAAATTTATAGGAAATTAAAAGATCTACAACTTTTATTTAGAGAATTTTTCTCTACAGAGCCTAGTTTAGCGTGAAAGTGTGATTTTCCGTTTTTTTGAAGCCAAACTGAGTACGATTTTCATTTTGCGTCATTCACTCATGATTAAAATAAGGTTATTTTTTTGAGGTTAGTGTTTTATTTATTTCTAATATTTTATTAATAATGTTAGGTTTATTGCTAATTATTTGCATTGGCAAGAGAAAGTTGTGTGAGTGTTTCACACCAGATTTTTATTAAATTTATTGAGCATTGCTACCATTGTCATATAACACCTTACGACACTTATTCTTACGCATAAAACACTTTCATGAACTAGAAGTCTTCATCTATAAATGGATCAATGGTAATTTAATAATACAAAATACTCGTAAAGATCTTTATAAGAGACATTTTTAAAGAAATACACAGTGCATATTAATGATGATGATAGGTGTGCATTACTAGATTTTACTGTTATTGCTCTAAAGAATTTTGGTAGAAGAAGTTGTCAAATGATCTGATTATCTTATTCCTCTAAAAACCTTAAAATTAAGCAGTACGTAGTCCATTCATCCCCTAGTATTTCCGTAAACTGTAGATGCACAGCGTTCTATGTCATCTAGGCTAAAATATTGCCTATATTTAAGAATGTAGATAGCCAGTTAGTTAAAAATTATAGGCCCATAAGTATTTTAAACACAATCAGTAAAATTTTTGAAAAGGTAGTATTTATTAGGTTAATCAGTTTCTTGACTGAAAACCTAATCATCTCAGAGGATCAGCATGGTTTCCAAAAAGGTAGATCAACTAAAACTGCAATTGTTTCACTTGTGGAGCAAGTAGTTGATATATTGGATGCCGGGGAGAAAGCATTGGCAGTGTTTCTGGATCTGAGTAAAGCTTTCAATTGTGTTGATCATGGCCGGCCGCATTGGCGCAGTTGGTAACGTGCTCGCCTTTCATCATGCGGTCTTGGGTTCGAATCCCATTCAAGCACGGCATATTTTCATACGTTACAAAACATCATTTCATCCATCACCGTCTGCATTAGCAGTAATTGCAGAACAGTCGGACGTTAAACAAAAAAAAAAAAAAAAAAAAAAAAAAAAAAAATGTGTTGATCATGAAATTTTATTGAAAACACTAGAGTCATTAGGCGTTAGGGATGTAGAATTGAAATGGTTTCAATCTTACCTTATTAATAGATTACAGTGTGTGGAGTTAACTAGGGTTATTAGAGGGAAACTTACAAAGGTTGTATCTGGAAAGCTTGAAGTCAAAGCAGGCGTTCCACAAGGGTCAGTTTTAGGTCCAATTCTGTTTCTATTGTATATTAATAGGTTACCAGAAGTCATACCTGATGGCAGAGCTTTGTTGTTTGCTGATGATACTTCAGTAATCAGTAACAGTTTACTGGTAGATTCTCCTGAAGTAAATTCACATGTTAACATAGAGTCCGTAGTACAGTTCTTGAATCAAATGTTATTAACAGTTAATGGGAAAAAGTGTCAGTACTTGCAGTTTAAAAATAAACATAACGTTAAAGAAAGTAGAGAAGTGGATGTATTTATTCATAATAATAGTTTAGAGCATGTAGAAACAGTGAAGTTCCTGGGCGTATCTCTAGATAGATCTTTGTCTTGGGACTTCTATATCAATCAAGTTTGTAGTAAAATATCATCTGGGGTATTTGCACTAAAACAAATCGCCAGATTAAATGATAAAAAATTACTAATGGCAGCTTATCATGGCCTCATTCTGTCTCATATCCGTTATGGTATTTTAGTATGGGGTAATTCTAGCATGGGTAATATAAATAGGGTTTTTAAAATTCAAAAGAAAGCTATTAGGTGTATGGTTGGAGCTAACCAGCTAACCTCATGCAGGCCACTATTTAAGGAGCTTAAATTACTTACAGTTCCCTCCCTCTACATTTTTGAGGTGATTATGTATGTTAGGCAAAATAATTTTATGCAGAATTTCACAATCATAACACGAGAAACAGGAATAATTATTATGTGGCTAATCACTCCACAAAATTTTTTGAACAAAAACCTACTTATGCAGGGAGAAAATTCATGAATAAATTACCCCAATCTTTAAAGTGTTGTGAGGATTTGAAGTCCTTTAAAAAAAATCTGAAAAATTACTTGATCAGTGAAACTTTTTATAGTGTACAAGAATTTCTTTCATGATAGTAGTGATACATTGTGTGATTCTTATATGTATTTCAGGTGTTATATCTGACGACATGTCCTATACTCCTCCTGGAGTCTCCAGGGCGCAAAAAAAAAAAAAAATCTACGTAACACCTTCAGCAATCACAAAAAATACATTTTTGAAAAAATGTTACATACCACCTTCATCCTTTCAGCTCTTCAATTGTCAACTAAACTATAGGGTGATTCAAAAAGAGCGCCGGTTTTTAAACGGCTGGTAAATTTTTGTTTATCGGTTGGCAACATTGTTAGACCTCATTTCTATTTCGGAGAACATTCCGATTGTCGATTCAGTTGTAGTTTCTCTTGTTCGCAGTGTAGTACTCTCGCAGTCTGTGTCTAACCATGGAGAAGTTTACTATTGCACAACGAGTGTTAATCGTCAAAACATTTTACCAGAGTGGAGAGAGTTATGCGGCTACTGTCAGGCGACTTCGCGGTACTCTAGGACGTAATGAAGCACCGAATGAATCAACAGTTCGCAGGCTCATGAAAAAGTTTTTTGAGACGGGTTCAACAGTCGACCTTAAAAGTTCTGGACGTAGTCGTTCTGGCCGAACTGAGCAGAACGTTGCGTTGGTTCGTGACAGTGTGGCTGTTAGCCCAGCAAAATCAATACGTCGCCGTTCTCAACAATTGGGTTTACGATGTTCTTCTGTACGGAGAATTCTTCGGTACGATCTCCAATATCACCCGTATAAAATTCAGTTGCTGCACGAGAAACAATGTTGTTGCTCCGTGAACGGTTCCAGGATCGCATCATTTCTCGTAATTCCGACCATCAATGGCCACCAAGGTCGTGTGACTTGACGCCTTGTGACTTTCATCTTTGGGGTCATCTGAAGTCATTGGTGTATGCCAATAAACCCCGAAACATCAATGACTTGAAGGAGGAAATTCGACGGGTTATCAAGCAAATGGAAGTCGAAACTTGTCGTGCATATCCAATTTCATGGACAGAGTTGATGCGTGCCAGCGCAGTAGAGGAGGACACATGCATGACATCATTTTTCATACATGAAATCGGAAGGTAAGATGAACTTGTTGATGTATTTATTTTCAGTTTTTCAATAAAAGAAATCTCTTAATTTGATATATCAAAACCGGCGCTCTTTTTGAATCACCCTTTACTTGTTGTATGTAACGTCGGAAGGCGACTTTAGTAAATAATTTTGCATTTTGGTACTTGTTCGAGCACCACATTATCCACCACAATTTTAGATCTGGTAGAATATTTACCAATAAATGTCATTACCTTTGCATTTTTTATGGAAATTTTGAAATTATACAGAGTGATTTTTTAGTCCTGTTACCCAATTGTTAATGTCTGGTAATATTTTTCTAAAAAAAATAAATTTTGTTTTGTGACACTAAGTTGGTAGCCCTACTCAACCAGTATGGATATGGCAGTGTGAGTTGATTCTCCTTGAGCTGTGTAAAATTTTGTGCCATTTCCGGTCGTGCTACGAACAGAATGTCTTTTATCCTAAAACAATCTCTTGTTTAAATCTGGAGGCTGAAGCTCTAGAACTAATCGTATGTGATACGGATACAATTTCAATTTTTTAGCAGCTTTCTGAGCACTCGAACAAGACAAATCAACATCCGAGGAAAGTTTTTGTAAACTTTTCCATGGAGAATTGAGCAATCTTGTTTTCACATTCTCGTAACGTCATCTGTCAAGAGAGTTGGTCGACCACTACGTTTTCTGCTGCAAACAATACCTGCCTCTAAAAATCAGTTAGTTAGCCTAGAAATTGACTAGAATAGAGTGGAGGAACACCAAAAAATTTAATTTGAAATGATCCTTTTACACTCGCATACGATTTTGTAGCAAAATATTGTTCAAGAATGAAAACCCGTTCTAGGGTAAAAGACATTCCGTTCGTAACACAACTGGAAACAGCACAAAATTTTACGCAACTCAAGGAGAATCAACTCAAACTGTCGTATCTATACCGGTTGAGTAGGGCTACCAACTTTGTGTCACAAAACAAAATATCCCTTTCTTAGAAAACAATTACCAGACATTAACAATTGGGTAACAGGACTAAAAAATCACCCGGTATTTTATACATAATTAATTTAAAAATTACACCGATCTCTGAAGCTCATCCTCTCTCTTGTAATATGACAAATTTACTGGACACCTGGAGTTGTTTATTTTTGAGTCTATTGAAATAAAAATAGATATCGCCAGCTGATTAAAATAAATATTTTAATAAAATTATTTGATTTCATTAACAAAAGTATGGTTACTAGGCAACTAAGAAGAAGAAAAGAGAATTGTAAAATATTTTAATGGGGGACAGGAGGCCAAACCAAGAGAGTGGGTCCCTCATTCATGCTTAACAAATAGTTTTTCTACAATGATATAATCAATTAGATTATTCTTATTTTGTGTGTATGTTTTGAGAAAGTTATTTCAGATTTATTACTTGATATTACGTTAAATAGATTCATAAATTAATTGAGATTTAGTTGTTGACAGATTGTTTGTTAATTTAAAAGTTACAAGATGATTTTTATTCTTTAAAAAGTAAGAAATTTAAAAAGAAACATAAAAGAAAATTTATATAACAATGATCTAGGTTGTGAAAGATTTTAAAATTAATAAAGCAAGAATTTATTCACTGATATTGACTTATGATTTCATTTTTTCACAACAAATTTGTCATACCCTTGTGGGGAATAAATTTGTTTACAACACTCTTGCACAATCTATAAATCATCCGCTAACAGTAAAGCATTATTATTATTATTATTAGTCGTAAAGCTCCCGAAGTGGAAGACGCTAAGTAAATCTGGTTTGCTTTTGAAATTTCTTATCCTTTTTATCCGCCCACCAGTTTTTCATTCTTTGTGAGAATTCAGCTTTTCTCTGTTCACTCCACTTTGTTCCGGTTCTTTGAGCTTTTGTCTCTGCTGGTTTAACCTCCCATTTTTTAACTTTTGTTCTAAAACTGTCTCTTATGAGAATTTCTTCTTTGGTGATTTTGGCCAATTCCAAATCTTTTTTAACACTTTGTATCCATTCCCCCCCCTCCATTAACAAGTGATGATACATATTTTACTATTCTCTTTGTGAGTCTGTTGTCAGGAAGCCTCATAATGTGGCCATAAAATTGTAGGCGTCTTTTCCTCATGTCTGTCTCTATGTTGGAATATTCTTCAATCTTCGACGTTCTCTGTAATCTGTACCCGTTTTCGGTCCATCTAGGTCCAAGAATTTTCCTAATTATTTTTCTCTCTTCCCTCTTTAATCCTTCCATGTCTGCTTTCCTGTAAAGTGTCTGTTAAGTGTATTATTATTAAAAATTATTACATTACCCTTTGCTAAAGCTCGGAATGATGCTTGAATTGACTTCTTTAAACACTCATTTAAGTCTGGATCTGATCTTTTGCATAAAGGAATTGCCTCGGCTGCAAAAAAAAAAAAATAAATAAAAATGGGTTTACAAATTGAACTACATTAACTGTACTTCCTGATGGATCTCTTTATGGTACTATCACCGGTTGGCGACATTAAGTGGCAAACATTTTCTGTTTTTGTGGCCCTGAAAAGGGCCGTTTAAGCGGTGGTCGTCTTGATGGGTAGCGTCGGTCGTAGTCGTCGTGGCGGTCGAGGAGCTAGGCGATACGGCGTGTCGTCGTCCAGCGGAGATATCATCTTCTTCCTCCGCAGTAGTGGGTCGATGACTGCTTCTTTGGGTCCGGTGGGCGTAAGGCTCGGTAGAGGGACCGCTGTGGGCATCACTCGCGTCAGCGGGCGATGACGGTCCGGTCGACGGCTTACGGTGACGGGTCGGCGAGCGAAAGCATCAACTTCTCTCTTGCGGGGTCGTCGATTAGTCTTCGCTGGAGTCCGGTAGCCGTGTGCCGTGGTGGACGTCTTGTCGATGCTGTAGATTGGTGGAAAGGAATCTCTCTGTGTCTGGATCGGAATTGAATATCTCGGCTCAGTGTAGCGCTCTTTTTATAGTCGCCGAGAGCGCTGTGGTGTGAAACACTCGCACAACTTTCTCTTGCCAATGCAAATAATTAACAATTGTTGTTGTTTAGGTCAACAGCCGAAAAGCTGGTTTGAACCTCTAGAGGTTTTACTAAGTAAAACGAGGAGTGAGGTGGTTTACCATTGCCTTCCTCACTGAATGGAAAAGTACGCTTATCAGCATGCCGGGCCCTCTGAAAAGCACATATTTTCCACTCTGTAAATGACACCTTCACTTCATTCACCACAGGGTCTGGCTGTACAATGAAATTCATTACTTTCAGAGGAGATAACTCTGATTAGTGTCTTTTACACCTCTACCTCTTCTGTTCTTAAATGATTCAGTCATTTAATTGGCTGACCATGTGATAAGAAACAGAACTATTTATTTTAGCCCTGCAACGAACAGATTGAGTGTAAATAATTTGACACTCCACCTGTCTGTTATGGGCAGAATTAACAATATAATCTAACAATAGTAATAAAACATTAGAAACAAAAAACTAACCTCAATAAACATAACCTTATTTTAATCATGAGAGAAAGACGCAAAATGAAAATCAACCTCAGTTTGGCTTAAAAATACGGAAAATCACTCTTACACGCTAAACTAGGCTCTGCAGAGAAAAATTCTTTAAATAAAAGTTGTAGATCTTTTTGTTTTCTATAAATTTACGTATTACATTTTTATCGTACAATGAATATTAAGACTGAAATTTTCAAAAAATAAAATTTTTACACGTTTTCGTGAGAAGAAAAACAGAAAATCGCTAATTACTGCTAAGCATTATACAAAAAAGTTTTTGAGGTAAAAGTTGTAGAATTTAAATTCTATACAACTTTTCTTACACATTTTGCGCTAAAATGCATATTGAAGTCGTAATCTTAAAAAAAACAATTTTTTTACGTAAAACAGCCTCTCCAAGAATTTCAGCAGACATGACGCCTACCCTATCTTGTAAAGCATAAAACATTTAGTAAACCAGGCGATTTTTAAAAAAATTGTAGGACCCGTTTTTGAGAAAATCGCAAAAAAGTGAAAAATTACACGAATAGACTACTACTTCCGGTTGACCGATTTTGCTGAAAATGTTCGTGTCGGGTCCGGTAGTGGTGTCTAACTTAAGTTTCAAGTTCATACGATTTTCCGTTCTCGAGATATTCTGTTCACACACACACACACACACAGACCAATCGCTAAAAACATGTTTTTTTGGGTTCAGGGGTCTGAAAACGTGTAGATCCGGTGAAAAATCGACATGAAAACAATACCTTCCTATATATTCATATAGGCAAGAGAACTGCCCATAACAGACAGATGGAGTGTCAAATTTTTTACACTCAATCTGTTCGTTGCAGGGCTAAAATAAATAGTTCTGTTTCTTAACACATGGTCAGCCAATTAAATGACCATTTAAGAACAGAAGAGGTAGAGGTGTAAAAGGCACTACTCAGAGTTATCTCCTCTGAAAGTAATGAATTTCATTATACAGCCAGACCCTGTGGTGAATGAAGTGAAGGTGTCATTTGCAGAGTGGAAAATATGTGCTTTTCAGAGGGCCCGGCATGCTGATAAGCATACTTTTCCACTCGGTGAGGAAGGCAATGGTAAACCACCTCACTCCTCGTTTTACTTAGTAAAACCTCTACAGGTTCAAACCAGCCTTTCGGCTGATGACCTAAACAACAGGCAAGAGAAAGTAAAAATAGTTTGTTTAAAAAAAATAACCGGGATGGAGTCCAGAAATTATGGTAATCTTAAATTTGACCATATAGGCCTACGTAAAACAACATCGTCGTCGCTAATGACCACAGCAGTTGATGCGACGTTAAGTAAAAAAAAAAAAAAAAAAAAAAACATCAAAATCTTGTTTGATTTTATTTTGTAGTTGAATTTTTAACAATGCATGGTAATTTAAAGTATATTTTTTTATTAAATTTCATTTTAACATTTGGTGGGGGTGGTACGAGGAAAAATTATTAATAATGTCAATTCGTTTTCTAGTGAATTTAACCAAACAGTACGTTGCAGTTGAGTAATGTTATTTTCAAAATTATGCGTAGTAAGTCGATCGGTTTTGTCTATCGGTGTATGTAATATAATAGCAGTATTTCTCTCTTTGTCTCGCTGGTAACTAGTTGACTTCTGGATGACGTATATTGTAGGGTTGCCGATGTTTGATTGGTGGAATGTTTTTTTAAGAGGGGCTGGCTGGGCGACTCGTTCGGTTAAAAACATTTTTGTCTCGTTCATTTGATGCGCTGTCTTGGTCACATTGGTATGTACTTTTTGTTATATTGTTAGGTTATCATGAATTTATGTTAACGACAATAAAAAACTATTACGAGGGATTTATGCGTGATTGTAATAACCTATAAATTATTCGTTTAAAGTAGACAGGTTATTGCAAATTATTTTGGTATTATTTTTACTAATTAAATCGCGATAAATAAAAGGAAAATTCTTCCAGTTTTTACTGCATTTGAGATTCTGAAGGAATGTTACAATTATCCAATATGAAGAAGGAACAATTATTTATGTTTTTACTTTCTCTTGCCTGTATGAATTTATAGGAAGGAAAGTATTGTTTTCATGTCGATTTTTCAAAATCGAGTTTTCACCGGATTACACGTTTTCAGACCCCCTGAACCCAAAAAACATGTTTTTAACGATTGGTCTGTGTGTGTGTGTGTGTGAACAAAATATCTCAAGAACGGAACATCGTACGAACTTGAAACTTAAGTTACATATCACTAGAGGACCCGACTCGAACATTTTCATCAAAATTGGTTAACCGGAAGTAGTAGTTTTTCACTTTTTTGCGATTTTTGTCAAAAACGGCTCATACGATTTTTTTAAAAATCGCCTCATTTACTAAATTTTTTATTCTCTACAAGATAAAGTAAGCGCCATTTCTGCTGAAATTCTTGGTGACGCTGTTTTCTCGTTAACAAATTGTTTTTTTTTAAGATTGCGACTTAAATATGCGTTTTAGCGCAAAAATATATCTAGTAAAAGTTGTAGAGAATTTAAAATTCTACAACTTTTATTTCAAACATTTTTTTGTATAACGCTTAGTTTAGCGGTAATTAGCGATTTTCTGTTTTTTTTCTTACGAAATCGTGTAAAAATCAATTGTTTAAAGGTTTCAGCCTTATTATGCATTTTACGTCAAAAAAGTATTATAAAATTTATAGGTGATTAAAAGATGTACTACTTTTATTTAGAGCATTTTTCTCTACAGAGCCTAGTTTAGCGTGAATGAGTGAGTTTTCGTATTTTTAAGCCAAACTGAGGTTGATTTTCATTTTGCGTCTTACACTCATGATTAAAATTAGGTTATTTTTTTGAGGTTAGTTTTTTGTATAATTCTAATGTTTTATTACTAATATTAGGTTATATTGTTCATTATTTGCATTGGTAAGAGAAAGTCGATTTTTTCTTTTTTTGTGCAGATAACCTAAGATATGGTCACATATAAATGAACTTTAGTGTACTTTTTTAATTAAGAAAGCTGGTAACCTCTTAAATAAACTATATAAAAAATCATTTCTATGATCCCTGATTTTAGTTAAATGTTTTACTTTCTCTTGCCTATATGAATGAATGTATAGGAGGAAAGTATTGTTTTCATGTTGACTTTTTGAAATTGAGTTTTCACCGGATACACACATTTTCAGACTCCCTGAACCCCAAAAAATATGTTTTTAGTAATGGGTCTGTGTGTGAGTGTGAACGAAATATCTCAAGAAGGGAACATTGTACGAACTTGAAACTTAAAACTTAAGTTGGGTACTGCTAGAGGATCCAACTTGAAAAATTAATTAAAATCGGTCAACTGGAAGTAGTAAACTGGAAGTAGTTTTGTTTATATGTGTTATTTTTCACTTTTTGCGATTTTTTTCAAAAACAGCTCCTAAAATATTTTTAGTTTTAAAAATAGCCTCATTTACTACAGTTTTATGCTCTCTACATGATAGGGTAGGCGCCATGTCTGCTGAAATTCTTTGAAAATGAGGAAAAAATATAAAAATGGAAAATTATAAAAAATAGTTTTTAAAGATTGCAGCCTTAACATACATGTTAAAACAAAAGTATATATAATCAAAGTTATAGAACATTTAAAAAGCTACAACTTTTATTTCAATTATTTCTTTGTATAACGCTTAGTTTATCGGTAATTAGTGATTTTCTGTTGTTTTTTTTTCATGAACATCTTAAGAAAATGGATTATTTAAGATTTCGGCCTTAGTATGCCTTTTACGACAAAAGTGTATAATAAAACGAAATTTACAGGAAATAAAAGATCTACAACTTTTATTTAAGGCATTTTTCTTCAGAGCCTTCTTTAGCGTGAGTGATTTTCCGTATTATTAAGCGAAACTAGGGAGGTTTTTATTTTGCATCATTCTTCTTCTTCTTTGAGTGCCTATCCGCTACGGATGTGGGCGACCATCATGGCTATTTTGACTTTATCCGCTGCCAACCGGAACAATTGCACGGAGCTCCTACCAAACCAGGTTCGCAAGTTCCCAAGCCAGGATATCTCCTACCGGACTTCCTCTTGCTATCTATCTTTCCCTGCAGGATGCGTTGTAACAGTTCATAACGTTGCGAATTCCTCATGATATGACCCAAATATTGCAGCTTCCTTGCTTTCACAATATTAACAAGTTCTGTGGTTTTCTTCATTCTTTGCAGAACTTCAACGTTGGTCACTTTATGGGTCCATGGTATTTTCAGAATCCTTCTGTAGAGCCAGAGTTCGAAGGCTTCTAGTCGGTTGGTCGTTTCTTTTGTTAGAGTCCAGGACTCCACTCCATACAGCAAGAATTGCATCATTCACTCATGATAATAAGGTTATGTTTTTTGAGGTTAGTTTTTTGTTTATTACTAATGTTAGGTTATATTGTTCATTTGTTTTCATTGGCAAGAGAAAGTTGTGTGATTGCTTCACACTAGTTTTTTTTTTAAAATACCTAGATGTCACTTTTATTTTACATCCAACTATTTTGTTTTGTCAATAATAATAATAATGCTGATGTTGAAAGGAGGTACGAATAGATAACAATGAATGATTTAAGAATATCAGACCTGACTGGGATTGAACTTTGTACATCAATAGACTGTACACAGCACCAAGAAAACGGTTTGAAGGACGGGCATTTTATCTAGTTTATTATATAAAATAAATTCATTTCAAGCTGCAGGATACATACATTATAAGGATTTATTTTTGAATAAAATATTTTGATAAAAATGATACAAGAATTTTGTGATTCATAGTGTTAAATTTTTGTTTACAGTTATTTCATCGAGAATATTGTGTGTTCAGAACCATTTTCAACAAGGAGAAAGCGGCACGTCTCCTGAAGAAGCTGACAGAAGATGACTTCCAGCACTGTTTCCAACAATGAAAAATTCGCTTGAAGTGTTTTAGGGATAGAGAAGGAGTGTATATTGAAGGTGACAATAAGTGATTATGTATAGAATAAAAATACAATTTTTTACAATGTCAGTCTCGTTATTTAATAACCACACCTCGTATTACAGTATTGTAATACAGCTTGTATTATTACAGTACAGTGTATCATATTACAATATTTTTTTTTTTTTTTTTTTTTTTTTTTTAATTATTCCTAATGTGTGTACGTTGCAATCTGTTCAATTTAGAACAATAAGCAACCCCATGACCCAATGAGATGTGGATGATCTGTATGACGTGTAAATGAGGTGTAGTCTTGTATAGACTCAGGCCGACCATTCCTGAGAGAATATGGTTAATTGAAACCCAACCATCAAAGTACACCGGCAACCACTGTCTAGTATTCAAATCCGTATAAAAGTAACTACCTTTAGTAGTTACAATATTTAGCGTTCAAAAATAAATCTTTACAATGCATCCTGCAGTTTGAAATTATTTCTATTTTACATAATGAATTTATATAATAATTTCACTAACCTTCTTTTTAAACTGCGTCACTTTTATTTTTTTCTTACTTTTACGTGTTTCGGTGGATCCACCATCATCTGAGTAAATAAAATAATTGAAACTAAAAAATTTTAATCTCACTTAAATAAGTAGGTGTAATAAGTATAAGTAAAAAATAAGTATTAAAAAAAAATCATTTAAATAATAAATATTTTTTTAAATAAGTGAGATAAAAAATTTTTAGTTTCAATTATTTTATTTACCCTGATGATGGTGGATCCACCGAAACACGTGTAAGTAAAAATAAAAATAAAAGTGACGCAGTTTAAAAAGAAGATTAGTGAAATTATTAAATGAATTCATTACAGTAGAATCTCAGTAGTCCGGCCTGTTCGCGACCGAGAGGGTGCCGGATTGCTGAAAATGCCGGATTACTGGATGTATTGGAATTATGGAACTATAAATTATAAATTTAAACAAAAAAATGAATATGCATTTATTTCTATGTGATTTTAAATTAAATTAACTACTAATTAAAAAAGGTTTGCTGAGTACTTGTGTAGTAATTGTACTAAACATAATTATCGGCTATTGACATCTCCTAGTGCGGTGCGGAAGTGCTTGTGTTCTGAGAATTACGATTGGTTGCCCATTCAGCATGAAGTGTAGAGTATGACCCAGTTCTGGGTTTTGGATAAAAAACCGAAAAATTATTTCATTTAACAATAATTAAGCTTATTCATTTCTTTAATCAAATCCTAAACATTTATGTTATATTAAATCCGCCGTAATTGGGTCGAGTTGATTTCCCTAATTCAATTTAAATCTTTTACCAAAATCTGTCCTGGGTGTGAGGTTTCATACTTTTAGGCCTAATACTAGGTGAACCTGTGCGGGAAAACCCGCACAAAAGTGTAAATTTTTTTTTATAGAACTTCTCTGTAAAGAACATTTTTTGTTTTATTGTTGTGCAGCATTATTTGAACTTTTAGGCTATCAAATGATCTGACACGTACAATTGTCCATGTGAAAATACCGGCTGTGGCAGATAAAGGCCAACTTTGTTGAATGTTTGGCCTTGGGTTATTTATTTATTGTAATCGCAAATGCTAAACGGATG
Organism: Catonia carolina; assembly: GCA_035578175.1. NCBI lineage: Eukaryota > Metazoa > Arthropoda > Insecta > Hemiptera > Achilidae > Catonia > Catonia carolina. The sequence continues at coordinate 1,143,065 of JAQMRL010000017.1, read as the reverse complement.
GGGAACTGTCTTCTCTTAAATGTAAATGGCAAAGTACCAGCCGAAGGGGTAGATCTAACCGCGGTAGTAAAACCCTTTCTGCCTTTGGCTGCCTCTCTTATGACTTCTAAATCAAGAAAATTTTCGTACATTCTTTTCACCACCAGTCTCGTGCCATTCATTAACCCATTGATTACATTGATGTTACGTAACAGAATTACTATGGCACCAACCTTTAATTTTAAAAAGTGAGGAGGCAGGCCAATTAAAATGAAGAAAATGATATCAGTGTGGTTGCCTGAAGAAAATAGTGTTAGTAGCCCCCTCTCCAAACTGAAATAGCTGTGCGAGTTGTGGGAGGGATGAATAGAAAGAGAGAGGCCTATACTTCACTTCATTGAACTTTCCCCCACTCGAATCTATTTTAGACCTCCCATTTTATGGTCATAAATCAAAATATTTGATTTTGAATAGTTTTCTGTAAATTTACTCGAACAGACGATTCATTTGAGCCCACTTTGGGGAAAATCGGTGAAGGTTCAGGTGGTTAAAATCGTGTTGAAAAAAAACTTGCTCGCTATTAATATATAGATTTTAAGGGCCGGATTACTGGAGGTGCCGGACTACCGAGATTCTACTGTATATAAAATAGAAATATTTAGCACGTTTGATTATCCGAAGTATTTGATTATGTGAACCGCTCTGGTCCCAATTCGTTCAGACAACTGACGCTCCACTCTTAATTGCATTGTAAGTAATATCTTTGTTTTTAGTTTCAGATAAAATCGACTGTTTGGCGATCAAATTGTGAACTCTAATTTCTGGACGTGTTGAGAACTGCTAACTTGTCACTACGATTCGGAGCTGTAATCTGTTTCAGTATGGGCATTGAGTGAGTTATTTATCGCGTTATTTTGTTACTGTGTGTAACCCACCATGTTGGTCTAGCGGTTAAGTTGTCACCATGAGTCAGATGATGTATCGAGCTGAACGTTCCATGGTTCTAATCCTAGTAAAGGTAGTTACTTTCTTACGGATTTGAATATTAGGCGGTTACCGGTTTACTTTGATGGTTCAAGTTCAATTAATCATACTATCAGAAATTTTAGGTCTAAGTCAGTATTAGAATACACTTTATTTATTTGTCGTCATATGTATCATCGTCATCTTATTGGGTCACGGGGTCGCTTGTTGTTGTTGTTTTGGTCATCTGCCGAAATGCTGTATTAAACCTCTAGAGGCTTTACTAAATAAATCTAGGAGTGAGGTGGATTACAATTGCCTTCCTCACTAAATGGTCTTGTATACTCATCAGCATGCCATGCCCTCTGAAAAGCACCCATTTTCTACCCTGCAAATGACACTTTCATTTCAACCTCCACAAGGTCTGGCTGTATAATGAAATTCATTAGTCTTAGAGGAGATAACTGTGACTAGTGTCTTTTACACCTCTAACTCTTCTGTTCTTAAATGCTTCAGTCTTTTAACAACCCTTTGGAAACTGACTTTGTCGTAAAACAGAAGAATTGCAAAAATCAAAACGGGCTTCCAAAATAACTGTTTTATCTAATGTCCTTACCGACAAAAAATTCTGAAAAAATTACAGTCGATTCGTATAATATGTACGCGCCTTTTGAATATAATTACAAGAAAATCGCTTCATAATTTTTTACGTTTCGGCGAGTGAAATTTTCAATCGCGAAAAATTTTATGTTTACTTTATATTTTTTACTATAACGGGCTTAAATTTCAGTTTAGGAAAAAATTTATAAAATATGCTTTGTAGACAAGAGTTGACTGAGTAAATATTATATTTTTTTAAAATATTAAATAGTATTCATTTAATTTTCCATAAATATTTGACAGAGTTATTAAATTTTCAAAATTGGTCTAATTTTCCTATCTCATATTTAAACTATCGGTGAACGAAGTGACGTAAAATATTTTTATTCAAGCTATTTTTCAACAAAAAATTCTTGAAAAAATACAGCTGATTTATATAATATGTTCGGGCCTTTTGAATATAATTACAAGAAAATCGCTTCATAATTCTTTGCGTTTAGGCGAGTGAAATTTTCAATCGCGAAAAATTTTGTGTTTACTTTATATTTTTACTATTAACGGGCTTAAATTTCAGTTTAGGAAAAAATTGATAATACATGCTTTGTAGTAGAGTTAACTGAGTAAATGTTTATTTTTCATTTAATTTTCCATAAATATAAGACGGAGTTATAAAATTTCTCCATGTCTGTGTTTTATTTTTAGAAAATTATAAAAAAATAGTAAAAATTGTTATAAAATAGGTAATAATAAAAAAATTTAAAAAAAAAAATTAGGAAGCTGTTGCATCTCCCTGCAACGCTACAATGAGCTATATTTTTGACCTGAGTGTGGTAAAACCCCTCTGGTACAATAAAATGAACTCTTCGAACTAAATCAAGGACAAATATCATCATAGAAAATACAGAGCTTCAATACAAACTAAAGATATTGAATGTAGGTTGATTTACGCACGAGCTGCACGAAATTCCATCAAAACATACTGATTCGGTAACCATTAATGCCACAAACACACTAAAGAGAGAATAAAAAATTCCCCTTTTATGATATTCTATTCCTGAAAACACTATCAGGTGCGTTAAAGAATTCCCTACAAGAAAAGTGCAATATTTACAGGTCTTTGATTTATACTGACCTTGCAGAAGCACATTTTATCGCCCCAACCACAATCCATTTGGCATCATCTAACATTAGATTACCAGTGTGAACAGGGTTAATTGTCTGACTGTGTGATAAGAAAAGAACTATTTTTTTGTTGTTTATTGTTCTAAAATGAACAGATTGCAACTTACACTCATTAGAATTTTTAAAAAAATTATTGGGTTTTATTATGGCAGCAGTTGTGTCAATCAAATTTAGGTTTTTGTGCGGTAGGACCTGAAATATTTGGTTAGAAATGACCAAAAAAATGAAATGGAAAAATGGAATGATCTTTGAAGTTATGAGGGCAGTCCAGAAAGTCTTGTCACGTTTTGATATAAAAAAAACTAAGTACAAGAAAAAAATTTTATTATATACACTTGAAAGTGCAACTAAAATGCTATTTTTCTACATAATCACCAAACAAATTAAGACACTTATCATAGCGGTGAACTAATTTTGAAATGCCGGCATCATAAAAGTCTACCGCCTGTGATTTTAACCAGTTAGTCACACCCTTCTGCGGCTCCACGTTGTCGTCAAAGCGCTGCGTCGCAACCCATGTCTTCATTGTCAGGAACAAGTGATAATCGCTGAGCGCAAGGTCCGGACTGTATGGCGGATGTGGGAAAACCTCCCATTTGAAAGCATCCAGGACTTCTCGTGTTCGATTTGCCATGTGTGGTCGGGCGTTGTCATGCAGAAAGAGAATTTTTCCAGTCAATTTTCCTCTGCGCTTGTTTTGGATCGCTCTTCTTAACTTTTCAAGTGTTTCACAATACCTCGCAGAGGTTATTGTTGTGCCACGTTCCAAGAAATCGATAAGAAGAACTCCTTTCCTGTCCCAAAAAACAGTCGCCATAATCTTCCTTGCAGACAATGTTTGAAGGCATTTTCTTGGCTCTTTGGGCGAGTTTGTGTGACCCCATTCGATAGAGTGCAGTTTGGTTTCACAATTGACATGCTTCACCCAAGTCTCGTCTCGTGTAACGATTCGATCGAGTAGTGAGTCACCGACCGTACTTCACAACTGGCGGGATTTTGAATTGCGGCACACATTTTAAATTGTTGTTGAAAAACAACGAAGAGCGACACAGACCTCTCGCTAGCACGGCTGGATAGCCACTGAACGGAGAAACGCCGCGGCACCAAAATGGCCGCGATAGCTCCGCCCCTAGCGGCTACAACGCAAAACGTGACAGACTTTGTGGACTGCCCTCGTATATTAGAAATATTGAATATCCTGGGGGTGTTGGTGAGGCTCGTGCTTAACTAAGTCGTGCTTTAAAAAACGAAATAGAATTTCCATTCCTGTATTTGTAAACCGCAGTGCCTAACAAATGATAGGTTTATTTATTTAAGTTCTGGATTATCTATATTTTCTGATAAAGTTAAAAATTTTTATGTAGTGGTAGATTGTATTTCTGAGTTGATTCTATTGGAACAAAATCTGCTAGGAATGAATCGCCTTCTTTGCTATCGCTATCACCAGCGGGCGTCGTCACTATCAGTCTCACTAGTATCTACCGAACCATTTCTTTTTACTTTCTCTTGCCTATATGAATATATAGGAAGGAAAGTATTGTTTTCATGTCGATTTTTTGAAATTGAGTTTTCACCGGATCTACACGTTTTCAGAACCCTTGAACCCAAAAAAACATGTTTTTAGTGATTGGTGTGTGTGTGTGTGTGTGTGTGTGTGTGTGTGTGCGAACAAAATATCTGAAGAACGGAACATTGTACCAACTTGAAACTCGAAACTTTTAAGTTACATACCACAACCTGATCGGACACGAACATTTTCATCAAAATCGGTCAACCGGAAGTAGTAGTTTATCGTGTCACCTTTCATTGTTTTGCAATTTTCTCAAAAATGGGTTCTACGATTTTTTAAAAATCGCCTGGTTTACTAAATTTTTTATACTTTACAAGATAGGGTAGGTGCCATGTCTGCTGAAATTCTTGGAGAGGCTGTTTTCATGTAAAAAAAATTGTTTTTTTAAGATAATGGGATTAATATGCATTTTAGCGCAAACATTTATTTAATAAAAAATGTAGAGAACTTAAAAATCCTATAACTTTTATTATAAACATTTTTTTGTACAGTGCTTAGTTTAGCGGTAATTAGCAATTTTCTGTTTTTTCTCACGAAAACGTGTGAAAAATCAATTTTTTTAAGATTTCGGGTTTAGTATGCGTTATGACAAAAGTGTATATTATCAAATTTATAGGAAGTTAAAAGATCTACAACTTTTATTTACAGCGTTTTTCTCTACAGAGCCTAGTTTAGCATGAAAGAGTGATTTTCCGTTTTTTTAAGCCAAACTGAGGTTGATTTTCATTTTGGGTCTTTCACTCATGATTAAAATTAGGTTATGTTTATTGAGGTTAGTTTTATGTTCATTTCTAATGTTTTATCACTAATGTTAGGTTTATTGTTAATTATTTGCATTGGCAAGAGAAAGTTGTGCGAGTGTTTCACACCAGATTTTTTTACTTGGTGTCAACAAAACTGTTTAAGATGATTAGCTTCTTCACATTTTTAATTTCCTTCTTTATATTTTGAATTGTGGAAAAAGGAACACCACAGTAGTTAGCCGCTCGCTCATTGGTTTTGTTAAGAGGCAATGAAAAGGCATTTTTGTTTAGTTTAACTTGACGACATTTTATTACACTACACAAGACATTTCGTTCAGCACTGTGAATAGTTTGATCACGTTTTCGAGAAACTAACATTTCTGTTTACGGTAACAAACAGTTATATTCGTACAGTTAACGTACAAAAGGTTCCGTGATATACTGTACTGGTAACGCAGTATAAGTTGACGATGGTCAACGAGGGTAAGACTGGACTATGCAGGGGTTGGAAGTGCTACCATCATATGTGCTTTTCTAAATACATCATAGCGACAGCTCTAACCATTACATCATGTTGTAGTTTCACTCTTACATTGATTTATTCTGCTCATAACAGACAGGTGGAGTGTCAAATTTTTTACACTCAATCTGTTCGTTGCAGGGCTAAAATAAATAGTTCTGTTTCTTATCACATGGTCAGCCAATTAAATGACTGAATCATTTAAGAACAGAAGAGGTAGAGGTGTATTGTGACACTAATCAGAGTTATCTCCTCTGAAAGTAATGAATTTTATTATACAACCAGACCCTGTGGGGAATGAAGTGAAGGTGTCATTTGCAGAGTGGAAAAAATGTGCTTTTCAGAGGGCCCGGCATGCTGATAAGCGTACTTTTCCACTCAGTGAGTTGTGGCACTGGTAAACCACCTCACTCCTCGTTTTACTTAGTAAAACCTCTACAGGTTCAAACCAGCCTTTTGGCTGATAACCTAAACAACAACATTGATTTATTATGTTTACAACTAATTCGTTTTATAAACTTCCCATTGTACTATTTATTAATTCTTAATAATTATCCTAAATAATAGACATTCATTCTAAATAAGCCATAATACTAGGCCTAAGCTATATTTAGTATCCTTTTTGGTCATCAGCAGTAAACTGAATTACTGCACTCGGACATTTGTAGTGATAGACTAGTTAGTCCGTGAGTTCCGTCTATGCTAGCTTATTATCGTGAGTAATACTAGTTTTAACCCATCTGCAGCGGTAAGCGTAAAATTATGTGTCTCGTGATAAGGTGTGTAAGCATTCAACAGTCTGTTAGTTTGTGGAGGTCATTCAAAGCGTACCCTAGTAACATGTGTAGTTTAAATGTAGCCAATGAAACGAGGTACAAGCTATGCTTTTCAGAAACAAAATACGATACGTGGGAAATTTTCTATTGATTTCTAAATGTTGTGGTAAAACTGATTGAGTACATTATTCCTAAAAACCTTTTGCGAGGCTGTAGCACATGTAAACATTCAGTTACACGTGCGTTTGAAAGCTAGAATTGTAGAGGGGATCGTTTTACATAGAATAATGGTCTTTGCAAGGTCATGCATAGCTCATTCGGTAAAAGAGAGAGATCGAAACATCTCTATGTCTTTATTTTGTAATATGTTGACGTTCCCCTTTCCATAAGATTTATGGCCACCCTTCAAAAATATACTACGATTGTTATATATGTATTTGTTCACAAAATCACGCTCTTTTATAGGTTGCTTTTATATATGTAATATCTGTACGAATGGTTCAATGAACTGAGTTGAAAGACGCGGGATTTTTTACTTTCCTTTACTCTGACTGCATATCCCACTTCGTTTTTATTAGCCGTGGCATATAGTGGTGAGTTTGTTTAATACGTTACGTTTAATACACGTACGTTACATCAAATTTTTTGTTAGACATTTTTCTATAATACCAACTAAAAGAAAACAGGAAAAAAATATATGTAGGCTTGAAATTTTAGCTTCAAAGCTGAAAATGTACACGAATTGCAACATGTTTTTCGTAAGTTAGCTTTATAAGGCGTAAAAAAAACGGATTTGCATGGTTTTTTTTTTTAAAACAACGGCCAACAATTTGTGAACGTGTCATAAAAATTTCAAATTTTTTGGATTAAAGATGGATAAAAAAAAACAATTCAAACGGCGGCTTCAATGCTACGGATGTTGCTAGCGTCTGTCGCTCACTTCAATGAGAAGGTTACGGGTTAAGGTAATTTCAAAATGTTATTGTATTTTTAGGGTTTTCATATTTCATTATTTTCAGCAAAGTTATGTTAAATTGCTGTTGAATTTTAAACAATTCACTTTCTTTAAATAATTACATTACTCCTTAGTTATTTAGTGTGACGGGTCATGAACTGAATTTTATTACTTAAGTATTTGTGGTGGTTACATTTTGAGTTACATGTCGTGCTTTCGGGTTGGCCGATGTTAAGTATGATAGATAGTATATTGTCCTCCTCCTCCCACCGCATGATACGCGCAATCGTCAACTTATAGCTCGTTACCAGTATGTGCTCTGAGTGTTGTTGTTTAGGTCATCAGCCGAAAGGCTGGTTTGAACCTGTAGAGGTTTTACTAAGTAAAACGAGGAGTGACGTGGTTTACCATTGCCACAACTCACTGAGTGGAAAAGTACGCTTAACAGCATGCCGGGCCCTCTGAAAAGCACATATTTTCCACTCTGCAAATGACACCTTCACTTCATTCACCACAGGGTCTGGCTGTATAATGAAATCCATTACTTTCAGAGGAGATAACTCTGATTAGCGTCTTTTACACCTCTACCTCTTCTGTTCTTAAATGATTCAGTCATTTGATTGGCTGACCATGTGATAAGAAACAGAACTATTTATTTTAGCCCTGCAACAAACAGATTGAGTGTAAATAATTTGACACTCCACCTGTCTGTTATGGGCAGGTGCTCTGAGTATAGTGTTCATTGTTATGTTGGCTGAACTGATAACTAAAGCAGTTGTGCATGCTCACTTACGCTTTGTCCCTTTACTCCTTTTTAAAACCAAAAGGCAAACTCGTGACTCGAGCAAATATTCAGTTTATGTGAAAATTGCAAAAAAGTGAAAATTATCGCCCAGTTAAACTTAACTTTCGGTTTACCAAAGATAAAAATACTCATGTCAGGTTTTTTTAGGTACTTCACAAAAGTTCCTAGTGACAACTTCGTATTATTTTCAGTTTTTTTTAGTAAAAACATGTTTTTGGCTTCAAGGGGAACATGTTTTTCCTGTTCAAACTCAATTCGGAAATATCGACATGAAAAACTAAATTTTCATACCGAGCAATAAGAAGCTATAAAAAAGTAAAAATAATTTAAAAAAAAAAAATCGGATACTTACGTAATTTCATCTCCGCACACACTAACTGAAGTATAATGAAAAATAATATTGAAAAACTTAGAACAAAAAAATGAATCGTCAACATTTTAAATTATTTTTCTATAATATCTTATCGATGTAAACTGTAAGAAGATTTTTCCAAGAATGACACAAGCGTATAAAAAGCCTTTTAATACTTGTACCAAACTATATATTTATTTCACAACATCTCATTTTTAAATAAATAAGTAAATAGATATCCTTGAATACCGAAAATTATAGTTCTATCACAAAACGCAAACAAAATGGAAAGGAACGTTAAAAAGTTTTATGTATATAATTATTATGTTACGCGTTCTTGAACTGTGTAATTATTACGTACGAAGAGGTTTTTTAGGGATAAACATTTTTCTTTGTTATTTATTTAATTTAAAATATAAAAATATAATCGGTAATCTGAATTATTTTTCTTGTGGATTTATTTTTGGTAGACTTTTCGTTTGACAGCTTTAATTGGGTAACTGAGAAACTACTGTACTAAATATTAGAAATATTAACTGTGAAATATTGGGTTTGGAAAATACTGTACTTGGTTTGACACATACAGGGTCATTTACGAAGATATGCAGGAAACTTTGGGAGCTCATTGTACATGTAAAAATAATGAAAAAAGTTTATATAAACATGGGTCCGGTAATGCTTCGTTACCAAGTTACAGCTAGCGAAAAATTTCGCCCGGATTTCAGCTCACCAGGTGAAATGAGGTCTTCCTAAAATTCTGGTAAGGTAGATTAGGGCAAATTCAATTTTTGCTTACGGTTTTTGACCTGATAAATTGAATAAAACAGGTCCAAGAACTTTAGGTTAAGTAGTTTTCGAGAAAACCAGTGTCAAATGCAAAAAATGGAGTGAAAAAAAAACACATTTTTTCATCTTTGGGCAACAATAACTTTGTTATTTCACCAACAAACAGATAAAAGTTTTGAATTAAATTTGTAGAAAATTTTATTCTGAAGAAAACGGTGTAAATAAAGTACACAGAACTATAAGGAACGATTGAATTCGCCCCTTAATCTACCTTACCAGAATGTCAGGAAGACCTCATTTCAACTGGTGAGCTGAAATCCGGGCGAAATCTTTCGCTAGCCATAACTCTGTGACGAAGCATTTCCGGACTCATGTTTATATAAACTTTTTTCATTACTTTTACATGTACAATAAGCTCCCAAAGTTTCTGCATATCTTCGTGAATCACTCTTTATCTCAACTTTGACTTCATGTTTGAATGGCTTTTTTCAAAAGGGCGTCATCTGTTCTGTTGTCGACCTCTGAAAAATCAATTTTTTTAAGATTTCGGCCTTAGTATGCATTTTACGACAAAAGTGTATATAATTGAATTTATAGGAAATGAAAAGATCTATAACTTTTATTTAAAGCATTTTTCTCTACAGAGCCTAGTTTAGCGTGAAAGAGTGATTTTCCATATTTTTAAGCCAATCTGAGATTGATTTTCATTTTGCGTTTTTTCACTCATGATTAAAAAATAAGGTTATGTTTTTTTAGGTTAGTTTTTTGTTTATTTCTAATGTTTTATTACTAATGTTAGGTTATATTGGTCATTATTTGCATTGGCTGAAGAAAGTTGTGTGAGTGTTTCACACCAGATTTTTTTAAATATTTATAATACTTAAATAGAAAACTGTAGCATAAATCAAAATATGTTTATCAAAATCGTTTATTTTGAAGCTAAAATTGTAAGGTTAAACTGAGGGCTAGGCGAGACAGGTAGAGTTAACCTTCTTTGTTAAGTTTTAGAGTTATAAAATTTGTCGCCAGCACTTCTAATTTATTGATTTCGACTGTAACATTTAAAGCTAACAGATGATGTCATTTTCAAACAAATACATTTTTACTTTCTCTTGCCTATATAAATATATAGGAAGGAAAGTATTGTTTTCATGTCGATTTTTTGAAATCGAGTTTTCACCGGATCTACACGTTTTCAGACCTCCTGAACTCAAAAAACATGTTTTTAGCGATTGGTCTGTGTGTGTGTGTGTGAACAGAATATCTCAAGAACGGAACATCGTACAAATTTGAAACTTAAGTTACAAACCACTACCGGACGCGACACGAACATTTTCATCAAAATCGGTCAACCGGAAGTAGTAGTTTATTCGTGTAATTTTTCATTTTTTTGCGATTTTCTCAAAAACCGGTCCTACGATTTTTTTTAAAATCGTGTAGTTTACTAAAGATTTTATGCTCTACAAGATAGGGTAGGCGCCATGTTTGCTGAAATTCTTGGTGAGGCTTTTTTCATGTAAAAAAATTGTTTTTTTAAGATTATGGCTTTAATATGCATTTTAGTGCAAAAATTTTTGTAATAAAAGTTGTAGAGAATTTAAAATTCTACAATTTTTATTTCAAACATTTGTTTGTATAACGCTTAGTTAAGCGGTAATTAGCGATTTTATGTTTTTTTCTAACGAAAACGTGTGAAAAATCGATTTTTTTAAGATTTCGGCTGTAGTATGCATTTTACGACAAAAGTGTGTATAATCAAATTTATAGGAAATAAAAGATCTACAACTTTTTTTTATAGCATTTTTTTGTACAGAGCCTAGTTTAGCGTGAAAAAGTGATTTTCCGTATTTTATGCCAAACAGGTTGATTTTCATTTTGCGTCTTTTACTCATGATTAAAATTAGGTTATGTTTATTGAGGTTAGTTTTTGTTCATTTCTAATGTTTTATTAAATGTTAGCATTATTGTTAATTATTTGTATTGGCAAGAGAAAGTTCTGTGAGTATTTCACACCAGATTTTTTTTGTTGAAAATTTGTGGACGAAATTGCTCAAATTTTAGTATTGGCCCGTCAAAAAAATCTCTTTCTTCCGCGTAACACCACGTCATCACTTTTCATCGTACAAGTATGCAAGAAAATGTCAAATGAAAGAGGAAATTATCTGTCCATTAACACTTTCGAGACGACAACCGTACGTGATACGGCCGTGATGATATACACCGAGTGACGGCAAACGTGTCATACGGGCATGGCAATATAGATCCCTAGATGGCAAACGTATCTCATACATTTACTACTTTCACATTGTTATAAATGTGGCTACCCGTACGCTACCAGTTTCTTGTTTTCACTGTTATTTAGTTCATTTTGTTCTCCGTTTACCTACAGCGATAGTTGACCGAATCGATTACTATTTTCTGATATATCAACTGCTACTTAATGCGCGAGATCGAACCGTAGCGTCTACTTCCGAGTACAGACATAAGGGGTTACAAGGCCACGTAGTTTGCAATGTATGTGTTTTACTGATATTGTGCTATTATACATTTCATGAAACGATGTCTAGAGATGGATTAGATTGTTTTGCAGAAGATTCTGGGTCGGAATTAGATGACACGGACGTTGATGAATCATACGACCCTGCGGAGAATGAAAGCGATATTGATACAAGTTTCATATAAAATCTTTCGGAAATGTGTAAATTAGAGTAATTGTCGTCGTCGTCATGGATTAGGCTATTTTAGCTGTGAGCTAAGCCTGTTCCGGCGTCCATCTCCTCCTCGGTCTTCCAATACCTCTTCTACCCCTTGGTATATGATGCCATGCGTTCAAAGGAAGGCGGTCTTGCGGCATTCTGAAAAGATGTTCTGACCATTTTCCTTTGTATTGCTTGATTATGTCAGCTAGTGGTTGTGTTCCACATTCCTCCCTTATTACTTCGTTCCTGAAGCGATCTTCTCTGGTGCATCCCTTTATATGTCTAAGAAATTTCATCTCTGCTGCTTGAATCTTGGATTCTTGTTTCTTAGACAGCACCCATGCTTCACTTCCATAAGCTAAGGTAGGTATCGCCATAACTCTATAAAATTTCATTAGCGTATCCTTCCTAGCTTTGTTCTTCAGGGACCTACTTATTGCCCCACATACCGAGCTGAACTTTGTTATTTTTTGCTGGACATCTTTATCCTGGTCGTATGTTATGTCACAACCAAGATATTTAAAATTGCTCACTTGGTCAAAAATAGTATTGTCAATCATTATCTTGGACCTTGTTGGCCATTTCCCCTGGAAAGCCATTATTTTTGTTTTCTTTCTTGAAATTAGAGTAATTGTAATTAGTGTTATTTTATAAATAACTTAATAATTGACGTAAACTAAATATATGGTTAAAAAGAGCAATTTCAAACTTTATTTTCATATAATATTCTTGTTACTAAGAACTGAAGTGACTGCGCACTGATTTTTTGAAAAAGTTGAAAAAACGTCAGTCTACAGTGCAAGATAAGTATAATTGACTTTAGTCGGTAGTGCATAGTCGTGAAAAAATCTGGTGTGAAACACTCACACAACTTTCTCTTGCCAATGCAAATAATTAACAATAAACCTAACATTAGTATTAAAACATTAGAAATGAACAAAAACTAACCTCAAAAACATAACCTTATTTTAATCATGAGTGAATGACGCAAAATGACAATCGAACTCAGTTTGGCTTAAAAATACGGAAAATCACGCTTTCACGCTAAACTAGGCTCTGTAGAGAAAAATGCTCTAAACAAAAGTTGTAGATCTTTTAATTTTCTATAAATTTAATTATATACACTTTTGTCGTAAAATGCATACTAAGACCGAAATGTTAAAAAAATCGATTTTTCTCACGTTTTCGTGAGAAAAAAAACAGAAAATCGCAAATTACCGCTAAACTAAGCGTTATACAAAAAAATGTTAGAAACAGAAGTTGTAGGTTTTTAAATTCTCTACAACTTTTATAATATAAGTTTTTGCGCTAAAATTTATATTAAAGCCGTAATCTTAAAAAAACAACGTTTTTACGTGAAAACAGCCTCACCGAGAATTTCAGCAAACATGGCGCCTACCCTATCTTGTAGAGAATAAAAAATTGAGTAAAATAGGCGATTTTAAAAAAAATCGTAGGACCAGTTTTTGAGAAAATCGCAAAAAACTGAAAAATTATACGAATAAACTACTACTTCCGGTTGACCGATTTTGATGAAAATGTTCGTGTCGCGTCCGGTAGTGGTATGTAACTTAAGTTTCAAGTTTCAAGTTCGTACGATGTTCCGTTCTTGAGATATTCTGTTCACACACACACACACACAGACCAATCGCTAAAAACATGTTTTTTGGGTTCAGGGGGTCTGAAAACGTATAGATCCGGTGAAAACTCGATTTCGAAAAATCGACATGAAAACAATACTTTCCTTCCTATATATTCATATAGGCAAGAGAAAGTAAAAAATAGGTAGATTGGAAAGTGTTAAATCTAAACCTGTTAGAAAATAATGAATAGTTGCAGAGAAAATTGAGTTTAAAGAAAGATGATGACTCATGCCTGATTTCTGGCTTACAGGTTAGCAAGGATTAATACTATGTTAATTTTAACATATCTTTTACACCGTGTATATGGAGTCTCCTGGATGCAATTAAAATATATGATTATTACTTTTTTAATATTAGGTCAAAAAGGCCCACATGGTCCTTGAAGTAGCACTCAATAATTTTGGTTCTCTAATAAGGTCCTTTATTAAATATTATCTAATAATATCTTATAGGAATTAATTACATATCGTATAATTACAATAAATACAGTGAAAAAAATAAATTAAGAATAATTACATACTCGTTAACCAGTATTTAAATTAAAAATTAATATTAATTAATGGTTAAAATTTTAATTATGTCTTTTTTTTGTTACAAATGACAAAAGGTTTCTTGACCCTAAAACATAAATTTTAATTTAGTGTGCATCATTAAATACATTTACAGACAATCATATGGTCTACGTTCGTGAATTCTTTTTAATGAAGCCTTGGAAAAAGTAATAAAATGTTCAGCATTTAAATGAACAAAACAAAACCATTTTTCTTTTTTTACTTTCTCTTGCCTATATGAATATATAGGAAGGAAAGTATTGTTTTTATGTCGATTTTAAGAAATCTAGTTTTCACCGGATCTAAACGTTTTCAGACCCCCTGAATCCAAAAAACATGTTTTTAGCGATTGGTTTGTGTGTGTGTGTGTGTGTGAACTGAATATCTCAAGAACGGAACTTGTACGACCTTGAAATTTGAAACTTACGTTACATACCACTGCCGGACCTGACATGAACATTTTCATCAAAATCGGTCAATTGGAAGTAGTAGTTTATTCGTGTTATTTTTCACTTTTTTGCGATTTTCTCAAAAACTGGTCCTACAATTTTTTTTAAAATCACCTGGTTTACTAAATTTTTTATGCTCTACAAGATAGGGTAGGCGCCATGTTTGCTGAAATTCTTGGTGAGGCTGTTTTTACGTAAAAAAATAGTTTTTTTAAGATTGCGGCTTAAATATGAATTTTAGTGCAAAAATGTATACAATAAAAGTTTGTAGAGAATTTAAAATCCTACAACTTTTATTTCAAACATTTTTTGTATAACGCTTAGTTTAGCGGTAATTGGCAATTTTCTGTTTTTTTCTCACGAAAATGTGTGAAAAATCAATTATTTTAAGATTCATGCCTTAGTATGCATTTTACGACAAAAGTGAATATAATCAAATTTATAGGAAATTAAACGATCTACAACTTTTATTTACAGCATTTTTCTCTACAGAGCCTAGTTTAGCATGAAAGAGTGATTTTCCGTATTTTTAACCCAAAATGAGGTACATTTTTATTTTGTCTTTCACTCATGATTAAAATAAGGTTATGTTTTTATTTATTTCTAATGGTTTATTTCTACTGTTAGGTTAAATTGGTCATTATTTGCATTGGTAAGAGAAAGTTGTGTGAGTGTTTCACACCAGATTTTTGCTTTTTCTTGCCTATATGAATATATAGGAAGGAAAGTATTGTTTTCATGTCGATTTTTCGAAATCGAGTTTTCACCGGATCTATACGTTTTCAGACCCCCTGAACCCAAAAAACATGTTTTTAGCGATTGGTCTGTGTGTGTGTGTGTGTGTGTGTGTGTGTGTGTGTGTGTGTGTGTGTGTGTGAACAGAATATCTCAAGAACGGAACATCGTACGAACTTGAAACTTAAAACTTAAGTTACATACCACTACCGGACCCGACACGAACATTTTCATCAAAATCGGTCAACCGGAAGTAGTATTAACTTAGTTTATTCCTATAATTTTTCACTTTTTTGCGATTTTTTTTAAAAACTGGTCCTACGATTTTTTTTAAAATCGCCTGGTTTACTCAATTTTTTATTCTCTACAAGATAGGGTAGGCGCCATGTTTGCTGAAATTCTGCGTGAGGCTGTTTATATGTAAAAACATTTTCTTTTTAAGATATTGCGGCTTTAATATGCATTTTAGCGCAAAATGTTATATAATAAAAGTTGTAGAGAATTTAAAATTCTACAACTTTTATTTCAAACATTTTTTTTGTATAACGCTTAGTTTAGCAGTAATTAGCGATTTTCTGTTTTTTTCTCACGAAAACGTGAGAAAAATCGATTTTTTTAAGATTTCGGCCTTAGAATGCATTTTACGACAAAAGTGTATGAAATAAAATTTATAGGAAATTAAGAGATCTACAACTTTTATTTTAAGCATTTTATTTTACAGTGCCTAGTTTAGCGTGAATGAGCGATTTTCCGTATTTTTAAGCCAAACTGAGGTCGATTTTAATTTTGCGTATTTCACTAATGTTTTTTGAGGTTAGTTTTTTGTTTATTTCTAATATTTTATTACTAATGTTAGGTTTATTGTTAATTATTTGCATTGGCAAGAGAAAGTTGTGTGAGTGTTTCACACCAGATTTTTTTTTTTGGGTTTAACGTCCAACTGTTTTGCTATTACTGTTAATGCTGATGGTGAAGGATGAAATGATTTTTTGTAACGTATGAAAATATGCCGTGTTTGAATGGGATTCGAGCCCAAGACCACATGATGAACAAAACAAAACGGAATTTTTTTTCTCATATAGGCCATGGCGTTCTCCAGTTACAGGCGGGATAGCAGTGGTGGGGAGAAGTCTGACTGGTGACGTCAGAGGTCCAGTTTCTAATTCATTAGATTACATTGTAATTGGCTATGTTGTTGTTTAGGTCAACAGCCGAAAGGCTGGTTTGAACCTCTAGAGGTTTTATTAAGTAAAAACGAGGAGTAAGGTGGTTTACCATTGCCTTCCTCACTGAGTTGAAAGAGTATGCTTATCAGCATGCCAGGCCCTCCGAAAAGCACTCACTTTCCCCCCCTGCAAATGACAATCGGCTATACGTACATAATATTATTATGAATCCTCACTTACTATCTGTGTTTTGTGTGTGTGTTTGTTTTGAATACGGATTATAAATAAGATTACTATAAATTTATTCATAAAAATTTGTTTATTTAGATCTAAATACGTAATTACAGTTTATAGAATGAAATGTTTCTTCTCTTACCTTTTTTTAAATTTGTTAATTCATTTTAAAGTTGTTAATAAAATTTTCTTGCACATGATTTATTTCTTTAAGCCGCCACCTTTCTAGGATGGCGGCATAACCCCGTCTTAGGGTGGCGTCATTACCCCAACTTACAACATGGCAAACATAGGTAACCCACACGGAATAGGAAATAGAACAAGCAGATCTAATGACATTAACATGTGGCTAAATAAATACACTATACATATATAATGCTCTTACAAGTCTATTATCAACGTAATTTTTACATACCTCAATAGTTTGAAAGCAAACAATTAGATGAAATTTTCAATAAAAACTAAAATTGTTCTACACACTAACTTAGTTTTCACTCAACTGTGAACGCAACAGATAGTGCTTATGGCGTTGTCTGCTAAGTTCCAGCACCTATTCCGGGAATATCCGACTCAAGGCTTGAGTTATACATGGGGTGGCGGAATAACCCAGGATGGCGCGATTCCCTCGGTCTCCCCTACTGAAATATGCAAATAAGACAGTGTGTAGACAGCGCCAGGTCAGTAATTAAGACTGCCGACGTCATTACCCCCACTCCAGTACTCCCGCCTGTAACTAGAGAACGCCATGGCTATACACGATTGGAAGATTCAAATGAGATGCCCAGGCCAATACACATGTTTATAGATGTGAGGCGTTGTGGACCAGAAGGGCGAACTCAACATAGGGTAGTTTTGAGAAAAACGCAAATTAAACTTTTTGATCCAAGGGCGAACTCAACAAAAATTCATGTTTTAATTATTCGTAATAAATTGTTATTACACTCCCCGTGTTTTCCTCGTCGGTCAGTGTCTACACTACCAGTAACTTTTATTTTATCTAATACTGTACGCAAACATTTCTCACTAATTCCATGAATCGCATAAAACGCTGTCTGGCAAACATCGTAGATAACTGTGCCTATAATAATCGTATATCTTATTCTTCACAAAGTTCGACTAGGCCTATCTTTTACGTAACTTCTCTTACAATCAGTACTATGAAAAATTTTGTAGAGGTAGCCATTTTGCAAATCGTAATTTTCAATGGTCCAAAATCATTAAAAACAGAAGTAATATTATTAACACCAACATTTTTGAAGCAGCCGCAAGAACAACGCTCACCAATCTTCCTGGAAACCACAACACTATTGTTACAACGAGATATATACTGTTGACCAGTATTCCGTTGCTTTTTTGCTAAATTCTTCTTCCAATTTTGTGGGTTGGATCGTCTTTTTCAGGAATACCCAGCTTCTTCGTCTTCCCTATTGTCACCTGTATCATGTTCCATGACTAAATGTTCAGTAGCAGACTAACAGAGTATACACGCAGAAATCACTCAGCAAAAGACAGACTAATACTAGAGAAACAAGGACAGATATAACACGTGCGGAGTGTATGATGCATAGCGATAGTAAGGGGAAAGGGTAGAAGTGAGGTGGGATCAGTGAGGCGCAGTGGTGACAATACTGACGCCTTGCTGTTGAGTTCGCCCTTCTGGTCCGTGCAAATATCGTTCAAAGTAAACTCCGTGATTTTTTCTACTTCTCTTTTCACATAATTTAAAAGGCGAACTCAACAAAATATACTTATTACATTGAAGTTTGTAACCCAAAGATGCCAAATAAAATAAAAACAAAAAATGACCCTATGTTGAGTTCGCCCTTCTGGTCCGGAACGCCTCATGTAATGGTATACATCGTACTATTCTATAAACCATTATTATCAATTAAGGGTTATTAACCCTTTGTTGTTTGGTTGTTTGGTGGTGATTTTGGTGATCGTATACTATAGTATAGATTGCCACGCATTAGTAAATATTAAGAAAAATGCAATGTGTATTATAGTACACAGTGCCAAATTAGTATCAAGTGTGTAGTGTATAAAATAGTATACATTTCCTGATATTGTATACTAAATCTTTGTTAACTTGAAATTAAAACAAGAATAGTTTAATAGATAGTAGAATCAAAATAACAAAAAACAATTCAGGAAATATAAATATTTATTTATTTTTTGAATAAGATACAGTATTATACTATAATAAAATCATTTACAAAATTGATTTTACGGCAATAGTACAATTTATTTAAATGAAATAACTGATTATTCTAAAGAAAAGTTAAAAATATTAAAATATAATCAATTAAAAAAAACTAATAAAAATGAAATATATTATTTAAAAAACTATTATTTATTGTGGAACGCTAAAAAGCAATTTCGTTTTTTTGTTAAACATAGATTTAAATTACACTTCACACAACAAACTTCAGTTTGGCCAGTTTTACAATTTTTGCAGCGCTGCATTGTTTTATGCGTTGAAAAATGACCAATGCCATCGTACCTAACATCATCTTCAGGACGGGGCACCACTGGTTTTCTGATTAGTTTCATTTTCTCCTTGTCAACTTTTGTTGGTCTGCCCAAACGTCCTTTCTGGTGCATTGAATTCGATAGTGATATTCTGAATTGCTTAAGACTAGTGTTTTTCATTAGGATGGAGTTTATTGAAATCTCTTCTG
This sequence comes from Catonia carolina, assembly GCA_035578175.1. Classification (NCBI taxonomy): domain Eukaryota; kingdom Metazoa; phylum Arthropoda; class Insecta; order Hemiptera; family Achilidae; genus Catonia; species Catonia carolina. Next base: position 1,123,676 of record JAQMRL010000017.1, on the reverse strand, counting down.
TATAGTAGCCAAGAATTATTTATTGAAATATCCAAAAACTGTGAAAATATTCGTTTGTACCATTTTCCAGGTTTAAAATTGGTTCGATATAGTGACACTAACATGTCACTCAGGTCTACTCCTCCCATACGTCTATTATACTCATTAATAATACGAGGACAGTCTACACTAACTTTTCTCTTACTTTCTTTGGAATATCTTTTGATAGAGGATACCGGAGTGGCACCTAAGAAAGAGCTAACTAGTGTGACACATTTATTATCAGCCCACTTAGTAACTAAAATTTTACTGTCGTTGTCACTCCACTCCTCGGAAGATCCTCTGCCTTTTTTTAAGAGTTCTTTATCGGAAATAATTTCTAAATTTCTTAGCCTGTTTTCTCGAATAGTACCTTATGATAAGATACCAAATTCAAATCCTGTGTGTCTAATAAAACGTTTTCTAAATTTGCATATATTTTTTCTTCATCATCATTTTCGCTTGAATCTGATCCTGAATCAATTGGTGGTAAAATCATTTGTAGTACTTTTTCTCCTCTTGTGGTAAATATTTTTCGTGGCATCTAAAAAGTAGAAGGAAAATATAAGTGTACTCTTGAATAAAAAGTAAACATTTTTTCCCGAAAAAAATTAATTACAATAAAAAATTCAATTGATAAATAATTGCTATTTTCAAATAATAAAAATTCAATAACAGTAATTTAATTTTAAATTAAAGCCATGGTATACTGTTTGGTAATGTATAAAATAGTATACATAAAAATTATTATGTCTAACACAGAGTCCCTAGCAATGTATAGAATAGTACACACACATTTCAATACTTTATTTTAAACTTAAAAAGGAATATTATTTAACAAATAAATAATGAGAACTTACCTTGAAATTTGCTCTACAAACTGCATCAACTAAAGTCGGTTTTAATTCTGTGGTTCTTCTTCAGAATACAAAAATATGCATCTAACTCTCTCAAATTCTTACCTAACCTCAAAAATGCTGGACATGTGATCTTAGTTGGTTAGTTACTGCTGTTCAGAAATTAAATCATAGATAGCAGCACATCCAGGACCTACCTGAATGTATACTCTAACATACAATGCCAAATAAAAGAGTTTTGGTGAATTACAAAGCATTTTATAGAAAATTAAAAACTATGTATAAAATACTATACACTACCAGCTATAGGGTTAATGTAATTAAACGGTAGAGGTGGCGCCAAGTAACCTAACCTTTAGAAGGAGAATGTGACTATACAGAGATAAAACATGCATTGAGTTATGTGTGTACATGCATATGCGTTGGAAGCGCTCTCTGTGCCATTGGTGAAGTTGGTAACGTGCTCGCCTCTCATCATGCGGTCTTGGGTTCGAATCCCATTCAGGCACGGCATATTTTCATACGTTACAAAAAAAAATCATTTAATCATTCACCGTCTGCATTAGCAGTAATTGCAGAACAGTTGGACGTTAAACAAAAAAAAAAAATCTGTGCCAGGCTCCGGTACCGTCTGTAGACGACGATATTAGTGGAGCAGTTGGCGACAAATTAATAATATGGAATCACAAAAATAGTATATTTCAAAAAAAAATTGATTACTTCTTTTAGCCTGTTGGTAATTTATAATTCAACTAATCGCCGTAAAGTATTACTGCTGAAAGCGAGGCGGTTGACCGTGTCGACAATTAACGACCGTAGTGCGTATGGACCCCTAATGTATACCAGGGGAAATAATTTTCTTCTCAATAAATAAAAATACACTACAATAGACAATGCGAAATAAAAGAATAGTTTCTAAGGTAATACGTCTCTTAATTATTTCATTTTAATTTTGATTCTGGACTCATCAACATGTCTCATTGGAATAATACATTATTTTCTTCTGGAATTGATTATTTTTCGACGTTTAATTAATCGATTAGAATCTTGGCAGGAAGAGGATGACATCATTTCTCTGCATTGGTTAAGGATCGCACGCTGCGTCCTCATAGCTCACTATGAGGGTGTAGTAAGATTGGATCGAGGTACTCAGACTGGTACTTCCACAGCCGCGTTTCCACTAACGCAGCTTCAGCGGGGTATATTCGTTCGCGCGCGCGTTATGAATACGAGGGGGTACCCAAAAGAAACCGGAATTATTTTTTAAAACTATTTATTTTTAATTTTTTTACAAAAGAACCTTATCCCCTTCAAAATACTCTCCATTACAACTAATACATTTGTCCCACCGGTGCTTCCACTGTTCAAAACATTTTTTGTACTCCTCTTCAGTGATGGCTGCCAGCTCATCCGTCGTTTTTTTCTTGACATCATCAACGTTGTTAAATCGGAGACCTTTCATGCCCCTTTTCATGCGTGTGAACAAGAAAAAATCACACGGAGCCAGATCGGGTGAGTACGGTGCGTGTGGTAGCAAAACCATGCCGTTTTTCGCCAAAAACTGGGTAACCGAGATTGCCGTGTGTCCAGGCGCGTTGTCGTGGTGGAAAAACCAGTCCCCTGTCTGCCACAAATTAGGTCTTTTACGACGAATGCTGTTTCGTAGTCTTCTTAACACTTCAAGATAAAAAGCTTGATTTACCGTCTGGCCTGGTGGAACGAACTCTGAATGGACAATTCCCCTCACATCAAAAAAACAAATCAGCATTGTTTTGATGTTCGATCTGACTTGACGACTTTTTTTTGGTCGGGGTGATAATGAAGTCTTCCATTGACTGGATTGTTGTTTGGTTTCTGGGTTGTACCCATAGCACCAAGACTCGTCACCCGTAATGATCTTTGACATGAAATCTGGATCAGTTTCAAGCTGTTGTTTCAAATCACTACACGTTTCAATTCGACGTTCCTTTTGAGTGTCTGTCAGAACCCGAGGCACAAACTTGGCAGCGACTCTTTTCATTGTCAAGTCTTCTGTTAAAATGCGTTGGACTGAGCTCCAAGATAACCCACTAACCTGTGATATTTGGTCAATGGTCTGTCGTCGGTCTGTTCGTACAATTTCTTTCACTTTCACAACATTTTCGTCTGTTCGGGAAGTCGACGGTCGTCCAGAACGAGGTTTGTTCTCAATCGACATGTCGCCATTTTTAAAGCGCAAAAACCACTCGTACACTTGGGTTTTTCCAATAGCGTCGTCTTTGTAAGCTGTGTTCAACATTACAACTGTTTCCGCGGCGTTTTTACCGAGCAAGAAGCAAAATTTCACAGCCGCACGTTGTTCATTAAAACTTGCCGTCATGAAAAACAGCACTAGCGAGAACAATCACTGCACGAGAACAGAACAAGCTAGATCAACGAACAAAATGGCATTGAACTGGCAATGAGTAGCGCTACAAGCAGCCTAGTGGCGAGAATTTGTACTGCACAAGCTCCGCCCACAGCAGAGCTATTCCGGATACTTTTGGGTACCCCCTCGTATACATTTTCTACACTCCAAATTTTGAGTCGGGTGACGCGCATTTTCCTTTTTGGTCAGGAGTAGGGGGTGGATCGGCCATAAGAGGTGTGCCTCTAGTTCAATGAGTGTGACCTTACCAGGAGGGGAATGATGTTCTTTTCTGACAAGATTCTAACAAAATAATTATTGTAAAAAATACAAACTTGTTTTAAAATTTGAAAACTTGATTCAGAATATTTTTTGCCGCCATCTTTACATACGAAGCAAGTATTAAAAAAAAAATTGTGTTTTATTATATTTTCCCATTTCCAATAATACATATTTATTAATACAAATGATAAAAAATTATTTAGTACCTATTACAATCGTATTTTTTTTGTTTCTATTAGCTTTGAATCAGACGGATATTTCCACACGATTAATATCATTTACCGTCAGTGTGTAATTTATAAACTGAAGGTCAGGATTTATTAATCGATAACATTATAAAATAGTTTTTATATCAGAAATTTTTTGAGTTTGTTTTTAAAACTTATATTGGAAGGTGATTTAAATGATTGGGTGGATTGTTATAAATTTTCACCTGAAATCTAATTTTCCCGGTAATTTTGAACAGTTTATTACCAAAATTATATGCATGTTGTTTAGGTCATCAGACGAAAGGGTGGTTTGAACCTGTAGAGATTGAAACAAGTTGAGTGGTTTACATTTTGTCATCCTCACTGGCTGGAAAAGTATGTTTATCAGCATGCCACACCCTGTGAAAAACATCTACTCTCCACCCTGCAAATAACACCGTCATTTCATTCACCACAGAGTCTGGTTGTAATGAAATTCGTCACTTTCAGAAGATATAACTGTGACTCGTATCTTTTTCACCTCAACCTCTTCTGTTCTTAAATGCTTCAGTCGTATAATTATACGGCTGAAGCATTTAATTTTTGTAGCCCTGGAACTAGCAGATCAAGTGAAAATAATTTAACTAACACTCCACCTGCATGTTATGAGCAAACTGCTACGATTTAACAACAGAGTGCATACCCTCAAATGTGCCTCTCATTTATAATTGAAACGTAAAACAATTTACCGGGATAATTGGAGTCCGGACGAAACATATCGCCAGCCATAACATGCTAACGATGTAAACATTTCAGTACAATTTTAGTGAACGCTTAAGAATAACATTTATTCTTACCTTAAGCTTTAGATATTCCCATAAAAGGCAGGTGGAGTGTTAAATTATTTGCACTTGATCTGCTAATTTCAGGGCTTCAAAAAATAGTTTTGTTTCTTATCACATGGTCAAACATTTGCATGAATGAAGCAATAAAAAACAGTAAAGGGAGAGGTGTAAAAAGACACTAGTCACAGTTATCGCCTCTGAGAATGATGAATTTCATTACACATATCCTGTGGGGATTGAAGTGAAGGTATCATTTGCAGAGTGGAAAATAGATGCTTTTTGAAAAAATTGGCATGCTGATAAGCATACTTTTCCATTCAGTGAGGAAAATAATAGTAAACCACCTCGCTCCTCGTTTTACTCAATAAAGCCTCCAGAGATTCGAACCAGCCTTTCAGCTGATGATCTTAGCAACACTTAACCTGTAGAATCAGCTTCCGAGAGATTACCGTTCTCGTATTTTGACTCATTTAATATACCGTATTGTTCCGAATACAAGCCGCAGTTTTTTTCCTAAAAATCGGTTCCATAATTTGATCTGCGGCTTGCATTCGCGCTTTAATAATAATAATAATAATCGTTTCTTATTAAGCATAAATAGGTATGAATAGAGAGAGAGTGAGAGTGGGCGGGAGAGAGAGGGAGAGACGCACTCCTTACGTAGTGCGTGTACAGTCATTTTGATCAGTTTTTGGTGGTACAGTATAAAGTTTGGTAGCAGTTTTCTTATATTTCATTTTGTTTTTTATCCGATAATTTGTCTTTTTTTTTGTATTTTATACATCGTCATGAGTGATGTTAAGGGTACTTTGTCTATACAAGTACCCAAAAAGTAGCGCAGGACTTGCGATACCAATTTCGAATTATTGGTATCGCAAGTCGTGCGCTACATTTTGAGTCAAAACGCGGAAAAGACATCCACCAAAGAAGTTGGAAGAAAACACATATGATGTAGATGAATCCTTGTGTTCGGCATTGAACAAAAAATAAACATAAAAATTCTAAATGCTAGTTAAGTAGTAAGTGCATTTGTTTGTACGGTATTTTCTTCTTAAAAAATAAAATACTTTCAAAAACATACAAGTACTGTACTTTAAATTTATTTCCTAGTTTTGATTGTAATTTTTCCGATGCGGCTTAAATTCGGGTGCGGCTTGTTTTCGGAATAATACGGTAATTACACATTTCTGTTCTAAAGAGCGCCTAAAATGAATACTTTTGTAAAACCATATTTTTAGAACGGGAATAGTAGGTCTTACCTATTCCCAAATTTTCTAAATAATATTTTAGTCAATAGTCATTGCAATTTCATATTTGTCACTAAAATTAAATTTATCGCCTGCATTGCAAAATTTGGTCTTTAAATGAAAAAATTATTATCATAACATTTTAAGGGCTTAATTTTTAATTAACAGATTGACTTTTTAAGTTTAGCAAGTTGCAGAGATGAGATAATTTTTTCTTTTTTTTTAATTTTCTCTTTTTAATCCCGAATGTGTGTACGCTATAATCTGTTCAATTTAAGAACAATAAGCAACCCGATGACCCAATGAGATTAGGATGATTTGTATGACTGTAAATGAGATGTAATCATGTACAGACTCAGGCCGACTAATCCTGAGAGGGTAGCTCTATGGTTAATTTGAAACCCAACCATCAAAGTAACTCTACACCGGTAACCACTGTCTATTATTCAAATCTGTACGACAATAACAACCTTTACTAGGATTTCAACCATGGCTGCATTGGAGTAGTTGGTAACGTGCTCATCATGCGGTCTTGGGTTCAAATCCCATTCAGGCACGGCATACTTTCATACGTTACAAAAATAATTTCATACTTCACCGTCTGCATTAGCAGTAATTACATATCAATCGGACGTTAAACAAAAAAACAAAATCAACCATGGAACCATAGTCTCCAAAAATCAGCTGTTAAACAGTTGATTCGTGGTGACAACGTTATAGCTAGACCAACCCGGTGGGTTATGATATACATAAGACAGGTGAACGGTACCAGTTGAGACTTGATCTCAATGAAGAGGTACGGAAAGGGTTGGAAATACACAACATGAACAAATTTATAACAAATTTATTTGTATTACAAACCATATTAAGATTACTAAACATCATGGATTGACACAGTACGCATTGTGCGTTGGCTGTCGCTGGTGATCAGATGATGTCAGGGGTCGGGACTTGTCACTGCGCATATTGTTGATGATTCTTACTGTCTACGCTAAGAGTACTCTGATGTAGGCAACCAGCAATACAAGTGAGCATGCGTATTAATTAAAAATACGCACAGCATGATCAACAAACAAAATTCCATACAACAATGATTCGCTCTAAGCTTAATATAATAAAAACACGTTCAATTCATTTGTTAGAAAATGTTTTATAAATCGAACATTAGTTTACCATTAATAACTAAAATTTTACTACTGTTACTCTTACATTGTTATTTTTCGTTACATTATTTACTATTATTGGATTATTATTTATGTTATGTAGGTTTTTTTTTTTTTTTTTTACTTGTGAGGCCACAATGGACCACTTCAGCCACAACATGAAAGACTCTACTTCGATCTCTGAGCCTTGATCTTTACCCAGTATTCCCTCATTCTTTGTGATCTCTGAGCCCGGAGTTCTTCCGTCACCCTCTGCACTCTTCTAGTCTTGGTTTCCGGTTCCAAAGCCAGATCCTTCAACTTTCTATAACTCTCAGACTTGAACCTCACATCCTCCAGCGTCAACCCAAACCTTTCCAAGTCCTCCTTGACCTCCTTCGTCCAGTTCAAACCGATTTTAAAATCCCAGACACTTTCAATAAGTCGTCTTAAGTACTCTGTTCTCCGGTGTTCTAAGGATATGGCCCAAAAAGGAGATTCGTTTTTTCCTAATTGTGTCTAGTATTGGCTCCGAAATTTTATAGACTTCATTATTTGGTAGCAGTCTCCAACTATTATCTTTGTATATTCTCTTACCAATACAGGTTCTAAGGATTCTTCGTTCTAACGTCAGGATTCTGTGGGTTTTAGTTTTTTGTGACATTTTTGTTAAGGGTCTCTCCACAGTAAGTAGGTTTTTATTATAGACTTAGTTTTATTTTATTTTTGGTCACAAGTAAGCCTAATATAAGAATTATAACAGGAGAGTAAACAATGCCGGTGATTCGTTGTTTATCATTTCAGAGTGTTTATTTCATATCTTTAAAATAATTAATGTCTGCGATTAGTTTAATACCACTGTTTGCACTTGCCCATGTTTAACTCATTTTTAATTTCATCAGTTATCTTTTGGAATTGTATCGGTTCGTTTCGATTTTCTTTGTAGACTGAAGTTAAAAAGTTTTGTAAGCTGTGTTTTGTTAACATGCTTGATATAGTGAATGTGTTGAGATTTTGAAACATATAAGCGGTAAACATTAAAGAAAATAAAAAGATTATATAAAAGCGGTAAATATTAACGAAAATAAAAAGATTATTTGTTAAATATAATAGTTAAAATAATTAATGAAGGAGTCTATATGAAACTACAATAATTACAAGTAACACAAGTAATCAGAACAGTATAACTGAAAACGCTTAAAGGATAATGTTAATTTTAGCTGGATGTAGATATTTTAATGATGGAACGTAGTGCAAGATAATTGTCAGGGGGAGAGGTAGATACGCGCCAACTAGTGTAAAACTTTCATTTACAACCTATAGGCACTTGCATCACGCGGAATACTCTTACAGTAGATTGACTATAGTAAAGTAACTGTGCAATTAAGGATGGTAGATGAAAATGAGTAGTGAAAAAGTGCCAGACGTCCCTGGGGAATCAAACCTAGGACCCCTGGTATAGAAGTGAGTGTGCTGACCACTACACCTCAGGACCTAATGCTAGTCGTAACATAATGTTGTTGGTTAGGTCTTCATCAGCTGAAAGGCTGATGTGAACCTGTACTGGTTTTATTAAGTAAAACGAGGAGTGAGGTGATTTACCATTGCTTTCCTCACTGAGTTGAAACGTATGCTTATCAGCTTGCCAGAGCTTTCTAGCACATATTTTTCACCTTGCAAATGATACCACCTTCACTTCATTCACCACAGCATATGGCTGTATAATGAAATAAATTACTTTCAGAGGCGATCACTCTTGACTGGTATCTTTTACTCCTCACCTCTGTTTTTATATAATATTTAACTAACAGATTGAGTGTAAATAGTTTAAACACTCCACCTATTTTTCCATAACATATTAGAAACCTCGTTGCAGGGCTAAAATAAATAGTTCTGTTTCCTATCACATGTTCAGCCAATTAAACGACTGAATTTTTTAAGAGCAGAAGAGGTAGAGGTGTAAAAGACACTAATCAGAGTTATCTCCTCTGAAAGTAATGAATTTCATTATACAGCCAGACCCTGTGTAAAGGTGTTATTTACAGAGTGGAAGGTATGTGCTTTTCAGAGGGCCCGGTTTGCCGATAAGCATACTTTTCCATTGAGTGAGGAAGGCAACGGTAAACCACCTCACTCCTCGTTTTACTTAGTAAAACCTCTACAGGTTCATCAAACCAGCCTTTCGGCTGATGACCTATTAACAACATTAGAATCCTATTTGACTCATTTAAAGGCATTTTCGGTAATTGGGTCATTTTGCAGCAGAAATCAAATAACAATATCAGAAAAATCTGTAAAAATTATATTTGTAATAATAATATATATACACAAAGTATTTAATGAAAGAATAATTAAACGCCTCTCTTAACAGGTTTTGGTGAAACATATACTTTGACTGATTTACATAATTCGATAATACATGGTTCAATAGATGTGGTAACCCTTTGCGTTGTATGTACCAAACCGGTTTCGTGTTCAGATAAATCTAAAACAATACTTATATCTACGTAACAAGCTTCAGTCCAAACTTGATGCGAAATTAACACCGTCGTTAAAAGTCTGTAGTCGCAACCTGTGTCATTTCCAGTCGTACCTGAAAAAAAAAAAAAAAAATTGAATTATTAACCTCCTTATGAGATTTCCCCACCACTATACATACGCCAGCCACTCCCAAGCAGAATTTTTCGTAAACATGAGTCAGCACAAACCACGCTTAATATCTCTCCATGCCCTGAGTGCGCTAGGAGAATTGTTTTTGCTAACCCGATTTCTTAATCTTTCATATATGTTTCCATCCACATACCAGCTGACAAATTCTAACCTATAAGGAAGCCTTGGAGAGCAAAAGTCCTACCTTTTCGTCTTGACGGTTGTGTAAAAAAGAGTTGTTAACACCCATTCATGGGTAGCAATGTTAAACAAGCGAAAAATGGTACTGGCACTCAGCTGCACCACTAAAATTTCGGGAAGGGGACAGGGAGACATGCGTATTTATCTAATCCTTATTTTACTCCCAATCCAAAGGATTTTAATCAGTTTAGTAGCCGCAGAAAGCTATCTAGCAGGCGAAACCACAACCCCTAAGAGGCCAAACCCAATTGAGTGGGTGCGGACGGGAGCCGCCGGGCATCCCACAAACGTAAAGTGGGAGCCGTCGGGCATCCCACAAACGTCAAACGTAAAGTGGGAGCCGCCGGGCATCCCACAAATATCAAACGTAAAGTAAACGTAAAACGTTTACACGAGTACTAAGGGGAGTCCCTTAGTACTCGTGTAAATGTTTGACGAATCACCGTCGAGCTCATTGCACCGCTAAAGTGCAACGTATGTGGCTCTACCACACATGGAAATATAGTCCATCTACTGTAAGAGTACTCCGCGCGAGGCAAGCGCCTACAGGTTGTCAACGAAAGTTTTTCACTAGTTTGCGCGTATCTACATCTCTGCCTGACAAAATTATCTTACACTACATTCCATCATAAAAATATCTACATCCACCTAAAATAAACATTATCCTTAACTGTTTTCAATTATACCGTTCTGATTGGTTGTAATTATTGTAGTTTCATAAAATCAATTCCTTAATTAATTATTTTAACAGTTACAATAATTACAAAACATTATTTTTCTACTTTTTAATGTTTACCGCTTTTATGTTTCAAAAACTCAACACATTCACTATCATGCATGTTAAAAAAACACAGCTTACAAAACTTTTCAATTTCAGTCTACGAAAAAATCGAAACGAACCAATACAATACCAAAAGAGAACTGATGAAACTAAAACTGAGTTAAACACGGGCAAGTGCAAACAGTTGTATTAAACTAGTCACAGACATTTATTTTAATTATACAAAATAAACAATCTGAAATGATAAACTGGAATAATTTAAGTGTTATAATTTAAGCGCATTAGTCTTTTATTACTTGTGTCCAAAAATAACACTGAGGCTATAATAAAAACCTACCAATCATAAATGATGTAATAATAGTAAATAATGTAACGAAAAATAACCATGTAAGAGTAACAACTGTAAAATTTTAGTTATTATTGGTAAATTAATGTTCGTTTATAAAATATTTTCTAACAGATGAATTGAATGTGTTTTCATTATAATATTAAGGTTAGTGCGAATTAATGTTGTATGGAATTTTGTTTTTGATCATGCTATGTGTATTTTTAATTAATATAGAGATGATGAACGTTTACATCTTTACATCTCTTCCCTAGACCACATGACTGGGGCCTAATGGTGTGGTGGGTTGCTTAGTTGGAGAGGGAATGCGGGGGGGGGGGTTTACCTCCCTTGGATGGAAGGCAGTTTGTATTCACAAACATTATGAACAAGTTGTTTGTTTATTTTTCCGCTTATTGTAGGTTTTTCATTCGGTCACGAATTTTAAATATTTTGAGTGGTGTATTTTTTATTGTGGTGGTATGTCCAAAATTATCACTGTCTGAGCGATAACGAATCCAATGGGAATCAACGGGGTTATCTATATTTATGTACTATTTGTAGACCACATGACTGGGGCCTAATGGTGTGGTGGGTTGCTTAGTTGGAGAGGGAATGCGGGGGGGGGGGTTTACCTCCCTTGGATGGAAGGCAGTTTGTATTCACAAACATTATGAACAAGTTGTTTGTTTATTTTTCCGCTTATTGTAGGTTTTTCATTCGGTCACGAATTTTAAATATTTTGAGTGGTGTATTTTTTTTATTGTGGTGGTATGTCCAAAATTATCACTGCCTGAGCGATAACGAATCCAATGGGAATCAACGGGGTTATCTATATTTATGTACTATTTGTTAGTAGATGGGGTTCAAATAACTGTACTCTCTCAGTTCGGCCTGAGTAATGGTCCTCATCTCATTGCTTATATCGTTCTTAAAAATTGTGTAATAGTTTACTTGCATCCTCGGTGACACTTATCTATTCTGCGACTATAGAGAAGTTAAACATTTTGGGTACCTACCAATGAACGAATCAATCATGGTCGTCGATCAACAAAATATATATTAAATGGCAACTGTTTTGAAATCTGGTCGATATCATTGGTGCTGTGATTCTATCGTAACAATGTGTCATCTTTTGGAGGAGGGGAGGTTAGTGAGTTAAATGGCTAACAAATAGTGGATTTGTACTTCAAGGAGTTGGGGCGCGCGATAGGCGGTGATGTTTATCTACTCATGGGTGTAGGTCTCAGGCCACATACATACGTGCCTAGATCGGTATTTTTCACTGTCTTGAGTGTTTGATTCCTAATGCGTGTCTGTTTCATGTGCAATCACGATAAGAAATTGACATTATCAGGTGCTGTAGTTCCATCCATCCAATATGTTTGGAAGACGGGTCTCTCCTCTGCACGTGCCTTGCTTGGTCGATATCAGTACATCTGGTGACATATTGTTACGATAGAATCACAGCACCAATGATTTCGAACAGATTTCAAAACCATTTGTGGCGAACGCCACAAATTGAAAAAATTGTGGCATTTACAATAAACTCAATATTTTGTTGATCGATGACCGTACCACGTCATTCGTTGATTGGTACCCAAAAAGTTTTAACTTCTGTAGTCAGAGAAGAGATAAGTATTGCGGAGAACACGAGAAACCATTGATGCCATGATAACCGTGTGTAACATAGCTTCAATTTTTAAGAACGATATAAGCAGTCCAATGAGATGAGGACCATTACTCAGTTAGTTATTGAACCCCTTCTAGGTTAATAAATAGTACATTTATTGATACTGTGTAACTGTGTTGGTGGACATGTATGCCCACTGATTGATTATTGCGCAGGCAGGTGGTATTTTCGGATAAACCAGACAATAAATACAGTGAAACTATTTTAGTGGAATATAAAATACTAATGGAATATAAAGTGCTGTGCCTTCTTTCCATCAAAATAACTAAAAAAAAACTCAAAATATTTAAAATCTGTGACGTGAATCTGTTACTAGTCGGGGGAAACCCCAGCGCATTCCTCTACACCATTATAATTAGGGCCCGCGGTCATGTGGTCTAAGGAGAGATGTAGATGTCCATCATCCTCTAACATGCATGCAAAAAAGAAAATAAGAAAATGGACGTGTGCTGCCCCCTCCTGCTGGATTTAATAATATCACCTAATTGGACACGAATTGAATCAATTCGGTCAGGAAAATAACAATGACATCGGGTGCGTGTGCCACCAGTTTACCAGTTTGATGATGCCTCTCCATGAAATGTGAAAAATTTAGATCGGTTTGCCAATGGGAACGGCATGGGGAATGAATGGGCAGGCCATTACACCAACCACTTGGGAGTGAGTGGCTGGTGTATTTAATCAAAATTGCTAAGGTCTTTCAGGATCTGGTGGTTATAAACAAATAATTAAACTACTGTTTAAAATTACAAGTATTTATTTACAAACCACAAAATCTGTTGAAGATATTAATTATTTTTAATATATGAACCTTCGTGATTTTGGTAATGACTTTACCTCTAGACCAACCGGTGGGTTAGGAAAATAAGATTATTTTTTAACTTTATTTTTATCTAATAAACTTATATAATGTTCTCTTTATAAAAAATCAAATGTGTGCAATTTAAATAAAAGTTTTCATTTAAATAAAAGAGAATATTGTTTGAACTACACAGTAAGTAAAAAAAAAGTGCATTATGAGAATGCAAACAAACATTCTATTGCAAAGATTGCAATCTTTAAGTAGACAATGTTAAGTTGTTTGTGTGTGGCCCGCCCGCCCGGATCTGATGGATCCCCTATATGCTGTCTTACTTTTATAGCCAATACTAGATAGAGGTATGATGACAGTGTTACCAGCATTTACAAAATTTACCTTATAATTTTTTAATTCTTACATTTATTTGCATTTCTCTTTTTTTATTGTATCCACTGTTTTTACAGATATATTTTATTTAATTTCTTTTTTTATTGCCTTTTTTATCTTGATGTGGGTGATTAGATAATTTATTTATTGTACCGACTGGTTACATATTTTTTCATAAAACATTATTTGTGAAATTATTTATATTTTTTATTATTTTTATATTACACCCAGAAAGTAAAAATACTGCAGTCATTATCTCAATATCTACTTCTTACAAAATATTATGTTTCATACTTCCGTATGTTTTGTAAATTTCATCGATCACTTTTGCTGCTTAATGGTCGGTCCTCCCGGTCCTCCGGCGTTCATAATAAACCTTTCAATCGGCATATATATACGTTACGCTTTATTATTTTAAATTAATAGGTTAAAAATAGTTCTGTTTTTGTTTGATTTATATTCTTCTTCTTCTTCTGCCTTTCAAGGATTAGGCATCTTTATCTCTGCCCCTGAACCTCTCAAATTTGCCCCCATCTCTTTCTCGGCCGTCCTCGTTCTCTTTTTACCACAGTGTTCGCTTAGTTACCCTATCCTCCCTTCTGTTGATTTTTATTTTGGTTTCTTATTACCGCGATTAATAGTGAGTGGTAATTCACGCGTTCGTATTCTTAAAGTCAAACGATGTTATTTTTTATCTTTTTCATCTGTGTTAGTTAGTATTTAGGTTACAAACTACTTGGTACTTGGTTTCCATTTTCTTTACCTACGTATTATTGTTATAAATGTTGTCCTCTCCAATAAGAAATTTTCATTTGATATTTTAAGTAAGTGCATGAATATAATTTTATTAGTCGTCTAATTGACCACATGTAATTTTCCTTGTTAACTTTATTTCGTTAATTTCTACATTGTTTGTAAATATTAGATTGATTCTATTTGTTTTATCTGCGTATTTGATAAGCTTGTACTAAATTTCATTTATCAACATAGATCTTTATTTCGTTGATTTAGATTTATAATTATTGAATTGAGATCTATATTGATGAATGAAATTTAGTACAAGCTTATCAAATACGCAGATAAAACAAATAGAAGAATCAATCTAATATTTACAAACAATGTAGAAATTAACGAAATAAAGTTAACAAGGAAAATTACATGTGGTCAATTAGACGACTAATAAAATTATATTCATGCACTTACTTAAAATATCAAATGAAAATTTCTTATTGGAGAGGACAACATTTATAATAATACGTAGGTAAAGAAAATGGAAACCAAGTACCACCAAGTAGTTTGTAACCTAAATACTAACTAACATAGATGAAAAAGATAAAAAATAACATCGTTTGACTTTAAGAATACGAACGCGTGAATTACCACTCACTATTAATCGCGGTAATAAGAAACCAAAATAAAAAGGCAGAAGAAGAAGAAGAAGAATATAAATCAAACAAAAACAGAACTGTCTGGGTGTAATATAAAAATAATAAAAAATGTAAATAATTTCACAAAAAATGTTTTATGGAAAAATATGTAACCTATCGCTACAATAAATAAATTATCTACTTAATTAAAAAAGAAATTAACATAATTAAAACAGTGGATACAAAAAAAAAAAGAAATGCAAATAAATGTAACAGAACAATAAAATTTAAATAATTATATTTTTAATCAATCAAAATGGTATAAGTGTTTATGATGAACTAACAAAAAAAGAAAAAAATGTTGTACTGTAGGAAGAGTAAAAATTGTAAAGTGAGTTCTCTGTCTGTCATCATGAACAAAACAGAAGTGATAAAGGAAATTAATATAATGTTAGGTAAATTTTGTATGCTGGTAACACTGTCATCATACCTCTAGTATTGGCTATATAAGTAAGACAGCATATAGGGGATCCATCAGATCCGGGCGGGCGGGCCACACACAAACAACGGAAGAGTAAAAATTGTAAAGTGAGTTCTCTGTCTGTCATCATGAACAAAACAGAAGTGATAAAGGAAATTAATATAATGTTAGGTAAATTTTGTATGCTGGTAACACTGTCATCATACCTCTAGTATTGGCTATATAAGTAAGACAGCATATAGGGGATCCATCAGATCCGGGCGGGCGGGCCACACACAAACAACGGAAGAGTAAAAATTGTAAAGTGAGTTCTCTGTCTGTCATCATGAACAAAACAGAAGTGATAAAGGAAATTAATATAATGTTAGGTAAATTTTGTATGCTGGTAACACTGTCATCATACCTCTAGTATTGGCTATATAAGTAAGACAGCATATAGGGGATCCATCAGATCCGGGCGGGCGGGCCACACACAAACAACCTAACATTGTCTGCTATTAAGATTGCAATATAAGTATATTTCAAGAATGTTTGTTTCTCCACCATCACTTACTGTGTAGTTCAAACAATAATATTATTTTTTATTCAAATCAAAAAAATATTATTTTTTATGTAATATGTTTAAATGGAAAAAAATAAAATGAATTAATAATTTTTTATAATTTATATACAATGTGTTTTTATTACATGACAACCTTTCTTTCATCTTAACAATTTTTGAAAAATTATTTATGTATTTATAAAAATTCATGAATAAGGTTTTCTTTCATCTTAACTTTTGAAAAATTATTTATGTATAATTATTTATAAAAATTCATGAATAAAAATGATTCTGGCTACAATGTGATTTTCTTTTAAAAAAATGAATCCTTTGTAGTACAAAGAAAACGAAATAATGAAACTTGTTTACATGAACTTTCAAGGATTATTAGTTACCGAACATTAAAAAATATTTGAAATGTACTTAGTGAAAAATATGAATGAATAGTATATAAATACTACTATATAAGAAAAAATCTGGTGTGAAACACTCACACAACTTTCTTTTGCCAATGCAAATAATTAACAATAAACTTAAGTAATAAAATATTAGAAATGAACAAAAAAACTAACCTCAAAAAACATTAGTGAAATACGCAAAATTAAAATCGACCTCAGTTTGGCTTAAAAATACGGAAAATCGCTCATTCACGCTAAACTAGGGCACTGTACAAAAAAAATCTATAAATAAAAGTTGTAGATCTTTTAATTTTCTACAAATTTTATTATACACACTTTTGTCGTAAAATGCCATTCTAAGGCCGAAATCTTAAAAAAATCGATTTTTCACACGTTTTCGTGAGAAAAAATCAGAAAATTGTTAAATAAAAGTCTACAACTTTTATATAACGTTTTGCGCTAAAATGCATATTAAAGCCGCAATCTTAAAAATAAAATGTTTTTACGTAAAAGCAGCCTCACACAGAATTTCAGCAAACATGGCGCCTACCCTATCTTGTAGAGAATAAAAAATTGAGTAAATGAGGTGATTTTAAAAAAAATCGTAGGACCAGTTTTTGAGAAAATCGCAAAAAAGTGAAAAATTACACGAATAAACTACTACTTCCGGTTGACCGATTTTGATGAAAATGTTCATGTCAGGTCCGGTAGTGGTATGTAACTTAAGTTTCAAGTTTGTACGATGTTCCGTTGTTGATATATTCTGTTCACACACACACACACAGACAAATCGCTAAAAACATGTTTTTTGGGTTCAGGGGGTCTGAAAACATGTAGATCCGGTGAAAACTCGATTAAACTCGATTTGTTAAAATCGACATGAAAACAATACTTTCCTTCCTATATATTCATATAGGCAAGAGAAAGTAAAAATATTTGAAATGTACTTAGTGAAAATATGAATAGTATATAAATACTATAAAAGAAAAAATATTATATAAGAGTATATAAAAACTCTGAAAATACGACTAGAAAATTGATAACTGTACTACAAATAGCTTTTGCGTCATTGGCACCTGAAGATAACGCTACGGATATTAAGAAACACGCCTGGGTATAAAGGTATGTTTTTGTATTATTATTTTTTATTTAACACGTTCAATGTGGCCCCCGGTAAATTAAAAGGTCTTTAGCCATGAGACAGACTTCAATGGCAAACTGGCTTGACGCCATTACTTGAAGATAACGCTACGGATATTAAGAAACACGCCTGGGTATAAAGGTATGTTTTTGTATTATTATTTTTTATTTAACACGTTCAATGTGGCCCCCGGTAAATTAAAAGGTCTTTAGCCATGAGACAGACTTCAATGGCAAACTGGCTTGACGCCATTATATTAATATACAAATTAATTATTAACTACAATTAATTTTGCGTAATTGGGTAATTGTAACGTAAAAATAATAATGTCATTATATAAATTTTTACTTTCTCTTGCCTATATGAATGAATATATAGGAAGGAAAGTATTGTTTTCATGTCGATTTTTTGAAATCGAGTTTTCACCGGATCTACACGTTTTTAGACCCCCTGAACCCAAAAAACATGTTTTTAGTGATTGGTCTGTGTGTGTGTGTGTGTGTATGGGTGAACAGAATATCTCAAGAACAGAACATCGTACGAACTTGAAACTTGAAATTTAAGTTACATACCACTACCGGACCCGACACAACATTTTCATCAAAATCGGTCAACCGGAAGTAGTAGTTTATTTGTGTAATTTTTCACTTTTTGCGTTTTCCTCGAAAACTGGTCCTACAATTTTTTTCAATATCGCCTGGTTTACTAAATTTTTTTTATGCTCTACAAGATAAGGTAGGCGCCATTTGTGCTGAAATTCTTGGTGAGTGTTTCTGCGTAAAAAAAATTGTTTTTTTAAGATTGCGGCTTTAATATGCATTTCAGCGCAACAATATATATAATAAAAGTTGTAGGATATTTAAAATTCTACAACTTTTATTTTAAACATTTTTTTGTATAACGCTTAGTTTAGCGGTAATAGCGATTTTCTGTTTTTTCTCACGAAAACGTGTGAAAACTCGATTTTTTTTAATATTTCGGCCTTAGTACGCATTTTACGACAAAAATGCATATAATAAAATTTATAGAAAATTAATAGATCTACACCTTTTATTTTAAGCATTTTTCTCTACAGAGCCTAGTTTAGCGTGAAAGAGTGATTTTCCGTATTTTTAAGCCAAACTTGAGGTCGATTTTTATTTTGCATCTTTCACTCATGATTAAAATAACGTTATGTTTTTTGAGGTTAGTTTTTTGTTTATTTCTAATGTTTTATTACTAATGTTGGGTTATATTAGTCATTATTTGCATTGACAAGAGAAAGTTGTGTGAGTGTTTCACACCAGTTTTTTTATAATCTATTACTATGACTAGGAAAGAGCAATGGTAAACCACCTCACTCGTCGTTTTATAGGTCATTTGTTCTAGCTAGAAGCTCTTCCTCCAACGCTGTGTGCCGCTGAGCTGTTCTGTTTAGTGGTGGGGGAAGCACCTCCTAGTTGTAACAGTAGTATACTGTTAGAAAGAGAGGGAATGATCATTAAGTGAGAAGGAGACAACACTTGCCCCTTGAAACTATCCCAACTCTACCTACTCGCCCTCCCCTTATGAGCTACTTCCTAAAACAAATGTACTATACTTAGTAAAAACTTTAGAGGTGTAAACCAGCCTTTTGGCTGATAACGTAACAACAAAAGCTATTACTAGAAAACATAGACAAAACATGTAAATGCTTTTAAGTTTTCTTAACTGTGATTTTAAGAGTGTAGATGAAATAATAAACGCTGCTTTTGGTACGAGTATGTTGTTTCAACACGAGCATAAAAAAAAAATCTGGTGTGAAACACTCACACAACTTTCTCTTGCCAATGCAAATAATTAACAATAAACCTAACATTAATAATAAAATATTAGAAATAAACAAAAAACTAACCTCAAAAACATAACCTTATTTTAATCATGAGTGAATGATGCAAAATGAAAATCAACCTCAGTTTGGCTTAGAAATACGGAAAATCACTCTTTCTCTCTAAACTAGGCTCTGTAGAGAAAAATGCTTTAAATAAAAGTTGTAGATCTTTTAATTTTCTATAAATTAAATTATATACACTTTTGTCGTAAAATGCATACTAAGACCGAAATGTTAAAAAAATCGATTTTTTTCACGTTTTCGTGAGAGAAAAAAACAGAAAATCGCAAATTACCGCTAAAATAAGCGTTATACAAAAAAATGTTTGAAATAAAAGTTGTAGAATTTTACATTCTCTACAACTTTTATTATATAACGTTTTGCGCTAAAATGCATATTAAAGCCGCAATCTTAAAAAGAAAATGTTTTTACGTAAAAACAGCCTCAAGCAGAATTTCAGCAAACATGGCGCCTACCCTATATTGTAGAGCATAAAAAATGTAGTAAACCAGTTGATTTTAAAAAAAATCGTAGGACTAGTTTTTGAGAAAATCGCAAAAAAGTGAAAAATTATACGAATAAACTACTACTTCCGGTTGACCGATTTTGATGAAAATGTTCGTGTCGGGTCCGGTAGTGATATGTAACTTAAGTTTCAAGTTTCAAGTTCGTACGATGTTCCGTTCTTGAGATATTCTGTTCACACACACACACACACACACACACACACACACACACACACACACAGACCAATCTCTAAAAACATGTTTTTTGGGTTCAGGGGGTCTGAAAACGTATAGATCCGGTGAAAACTCGATTTCGAAAAATCGACATGAAAACAATACTTTCCTTCCTATATATTCATATAGGCAAGAGAAAGTAAAAATTGGTGTGAAACACTTACACAACTTTCTCTTTAACAATATAACCGAACATTAGTAATAAAATATTAGAAATAAAAATACAAAAAACTAACCCCAAAAACCATAACCTAATTTTAATAATGAGTGAAAGACGCAAAACGAAAATCTACTTTAGTTTGGCTTAGAAAATACAGAAAATTGCTCTTTCACACTTAAAAAACATGTTTTTATGTTTTTTGGGTTCAGGGGGTCTGAAAACGTATAGATCCGGTGAAAACTCGATTTCGAAAAATCGACATGAAAACAATACTTTCCTTCCTATATATTCATATAGGCAAGAGAAAGTAAAAAGATGTCTCTTAGGTTGTAATGAATTCTGGTAGAAGAAGGTGTCAAATGTTCTTAACATCTTAATCCTCTACAAACCTTAAAATTAAGCGGTACATTGTCCGTTCATCCCCTAGTATTTCCGTAAACTGTAGATAAAATACAGTGTTCTATGTCATCTACGTAACACCTTCAGCAATCGCAAAAAATACATTTTTGAAAAAAATGTTACATAGCTCCTTCATCCACCCAGCTCTTCAATTGTCTATCTTGTGTTAAAATTTCAAACTTGTCGGTCAAATAATTCTCGAGTTATACGCCTCCATAAACGATGAAATTCTTTGTGGTAGCAAAAAAAACCGGGTCTTTTTGTCTTCCTACCACGATATGACAATTTTCAAACAACACTAAAAATATAAGATTATTATAGGTAAATGCAGAATAAAATGAGCTAAATTTTGGTGTAAAATATGTTGAAATCCGACTCATAGGTTTGGAGATGCTTTGGGTTCAAACTCGGGTGTCTATCATTATGAAACAGATAGTAGTCACGAAACAAAAATAAAACAAAAAGATTTTGAACATATATATTGTATAAAATAGTAATATAATACGTGGAGGAGTACCGGAATCAATGGAGACAACATTTGGAACGGATGCCAGAGGAGAGAATAACTCTAAAAGTGACGGAATATGTTCCAGTTGGAAGAAGGGAGGTGGGAAGATTTCGATGAAGATGGCAGTAGTCGAGATGTACGATGTTTGTGTAGGCGTACAGGGTGGTTTGTGAGTTCGGAACACGCTTACGCCTAATCTCTGATAGTAAGAAGAGGAAGAAGAAGATAAAATAGTAAAGGACTCACCGTTTGCAGAATTATTGAACAACGAAGGCTGCAAACGTAAATCCGAACGTTTCGGCACAATCAGCTGCGTCTGTTGATCGGGATACTTGACTCTCAGACGAAGCATGCTCGGATTTTGCAGGCAATAGATGTCCGCATCGAATGGAATGCCCATTACTAGCCCCGCTGTAAATTTTAACGCAGCTTCTTCGCTACCTGTTGGTTGATTAATCACAGCTCTACTCATTCGTACCTTGAAAGCAAAAAAATATATTTTTAACTTTCTAATACAGTAAAAATCACCGAAAAATGTACATATTTCGGTTATTTTGGAGAAATAATCAAATGGAATCTCAATGAGAAACCATCTATTGAAAACTGCGTTACCAGACTTGGAGCAGGCCCAAGGAGTCACCTGCTCCACATGTAAAAGGTAACAAACAATTATATATTCGTACCGTTAACCTACAAAAGGTTCCACGATATACTGTATAGGCTCTGGGTATAGTGTAAGTTGTTATGTTTGTCGTAGTGAAATTAAAGCAGTCACGCATGCGCAACCCCTTTACCCCTCGTTGCAAACAAGGGCAAACTCGTGACTCAAGTGACAACAGCAGATTTTTTTTTTTTTACTCTTAATATGTGTACATTACAATCTGTTCAATTGAGAACAATAAGCAACCCCATGACCCAATGAGATGAGGATGATGTGTATGACGTGTAAATGAGACTTTGTAGTCTTGTACTGACCCAGGTCGACCACTCCTGAGAGAGTATGGTTAATTGAACCCCAACCATCAAAGTACACCGGTAGCCACTGTCTAGTATTCAAATCCGTATAAAAGTAACTACCTTTACTAGGATTTGAACCAGGAACCTTTGTCTCCGAAAATCAGCTGTTGAACAGCTGATTTTGGCGACGACTTTACCTCTAGACCAACCCGGTGGGTTCACAGCAGATTAAGTGTAAATACTTAACACTCCCAGTTGCCTGTTACGGGCAAATACGCCGTTTATAAATTTATAGTGGTTGCTTCGGCTGACCAAACTTCAAATATAGTACGTTTGTTTTTGGAAGAAGCTTGTAAGGGGAGGACGAGTAGGCAGAGTAGGGATAGTTTCAACGGGGCAACTGTTGTCTCCTCACTTAATCATCATTCCCTCTCTTTCTAACTGTATACTACTCTGTTACAACTACTACGCTAGACTAAAAACTTAATATTTTCTGTTGTCTTTTGCCTTTTCTCATCTGAATCCCATATCCTTAATACTTTTCCACAGCGACCATTTACTTCCTTTGAAATTAATTTTCTACCGCAAAACGGGGAGTAACAAATTCAAAGTTGGCCATTCAGGGTTTGTTTTATGAAAATCATATATTGTTCTTCTCACTACACACTTATCAAAATCGTCCACTTCACTCTTCACTTTCCTTCTCATTCTTTTCTTATTTGGTGTCCTGATTAACACATTAGTGTTTTTTCTTTTTTCTTTCAAAATTCTTAGAACTGTACCACGCGAAATCCCCATAGCTCTGGCTACACGATTTTGCACATCGGTCAGTAAAATTGGTCAGTTTCGCTCAGCTTCTTTTTTCATAAAATTGTATACACTAACTATTTACTCCCTAGCCTGACCGCATATTACCTGCCTTTTCCGTTTTACACTAGCACTCGTGCTCAAATTTTCACTACTACAACTAGGTTCCATTTTAATAACTAAATAAAAATAAAAATAGAAACTAAACAAAGAATAGATACAAAAAATTTATGTAAACAAAACCAAACAGCAAAACAGTAAAAACTATAGGTACATAAAACAGTAGGCCTACTACCGAATGCACGAGTTCAAGACTTGTGAAGGGAATAGAACAACTAATATATAAAATTACAACATACAGTGAATGTTTTTAGGATTTATAGTACAGTTAGGCTGTTAACGCTGTTAGCACTATGGAGAGACTGATCAGTTCCATTCGAGGTGCTTCCCCCACCACTAAACAGAACAGCTCAGCGGCACAGAGCGTGGGAAGGAAAGCTTCTAGCCAGAACAAATGACCTATACATAAATCCTGCACTTACAGTTATTGGCGGCCTTGGCGGAGGGGCATGCGTTGAAGCTTGCAACAATGGTAACAAGAGACGAGCGACTGAACCAGGCTTCGCTTCCTCCAACATCGACATTTCTCTGAAGACCCCCGTCGAAAACGGTTCCGAACTCAAATTATTCTCGATCAAATAACTGCAAACAAAACGAAACAAAAAAAAAAATCTGGTGTACAACACTCACTCAACTTTCTCTTGCCAATGCAAATTTTTAACAATATAACTTAACGTTAGTATAAAACAACAAAACACTAACCTCAAAAAACATAACCTAATTTTAATCATGAGTAAAAGACGCAAAATGAAAATCGACCTCAGTTTGGCTTAAAAATACGGAAAATCACTCTTTCCAGCTAAACTAGGCTCTGTAGAGAAAAATGCTTTAAATAAAAGTTGTAGATCTTTTCATTTTCTATAAATTTGATTTTATACACTTTTGTCGTAAAATGTATACTAAGGCTGAAATCTTAAAAAAATTGATTTTTCACACGTATTCGTGAAAAAAAAACAAAATCGCTGATTACTGCTAAACTAAGTGTTATACAAAAAAAAATGTTTGAAATAAAAGTTGTAGGATTTTAAATTCTCTATAACTTTAATTATATACATTTTTGGGCTAAAAATGCATATTAAAGTTCCAATCTTAAAAAACGTTTTTTTACGAGAAAACAACCTCCCCAAGAATTTCAGCGGACATCGCGCCTACCCTATCTTGTAGAGCATGAAAAATTTAGTAATTGAGGCGATTTTTAAAAAAAATCGAAGCAGTTTTTGAGAAAATCGCAAAAAAGTGAAAAATGACACGAATAAACGGTCTGGTTGACCGATTTTGATGAATATGTTCGTGTCAGGTCTGGTATGGAATGGTATCTACCTAAAGTTTCTACTTTCAAGTTCATACAATGTTCCATTCTTGAGATATTCTGTTCACACACACACACACACACACACACACACACACACAGACCAATCGCTAAAAACATGTTTTTTGGGTTCAGGGGTCTGAAAACGTATAGATCCGGTGAAAACTCGATTTCTAAAAATCGACATGAAAATAATACTTTCCTTCCTGTATATTCATATAGACAAGAGAAAGTAAAAAAGATAATAAGTATGATAAAGGTATTCTTACCGTTGCGTATCTTCCACTTGCATTAGAAAATTGTCGCACGGTGCCAACGCTGACAAATTTGACGCCCTTACAATGTACACTAATTGTAAAGCCAACGTTTTTAATTTCAGTTGTTTTACGGCAGCTAAATCTTTGACGTTTAAACCGGAGAATAGATATTGTAACCTGAAAAATAAATGGATTTTTAGACGATTAAGGTATTTTCTAAGGTAAATTTTCTAAAATGAAAGTACATAGTTTTCTATTACAGTTGAACCCGGCTTTAACGGCCTCGGACTTTACGTCAACTCGGACATAACGCCATTTTTTTAGGCATTGCATCAAACTTCTATCTGAAAAACCCTTGTTTTAACGTCATTAACTCGGTTGTTGCGTCAAAATTTTTTTGATGAAATCATTTTTTATTTCACGTACAACAATTGTGAACTTGCCGTTATTTATCAGTAAATTGTTTGAAAAAGAAAAATACAGTATACAGTAATATAGTACAACAGTGTACTTGTGAATAGTGTTTGCTTGTGCGAAGGGATTAAAATGATTTTGTTAAGCTGTTCATATGTGTGTCTATAACTACTGATTGATCTACGTCAAGGTCAGTTTTGGGACTGCACCCTCTACGCGACATGTGACACTTAGTAGGTAGCACTGTACCTAACTTTCACATCAGACTATCCACATTTAAGAAAATTCTCTAATACTGAAGAAGCGACTGAGCAAGAGGAAGATGAAGTGGACACCTTTACGCCAACATTGCAGGAGGCAATGCTACCGGCTGAAGATTTTAAGATTTCACCGACACCGAGAGACATTACGGAGAGGATTTATTTCGCAGAACGAGGTTTTCAAAAGAAAATCACCGATTTCTTCCTATAAAGTAGATAACGTACCACATTACGTAGTTTACGTAAATATGTATTTTGGTTTCCGTATTTTAATACATAATAAAGTCTGCCTCCTTACACAGAGTGGTTATTAATCTAATTTATTAGGGTATTACGATTTAAAAACCGCAAATAAGAAACGTTTAACACATTACGTAAATTATTAGTAATGCATACGAAATATTCTTAGTTTAGTTAGATTTACCTATTTACCTACGATATGTTAGATTTAGAGCTAACTTTGTTATAACGTCGCTCAGATATAACGGTAAAATTTAATCTGTCCCTTCAATGACGCTAAAACCGAGTTCGACTGTATATAGTAAATAATTTATAAATATTATTTTATATAATAAATTTCACTACCCATTTTTAAGCTGCCTTTATTTTTATTTTATTATTAATCAATCACTTACACGTGTTTCAGTAGATCCACCATCATCAGAGTATATTGTACCGTTTGAAACTAAATGTTTTTTAAATATACGAGGTGTGGCTATTAAATAACGAGACTGACGTTGTAAAAAAATTTATTTTAATTTTATACATAATCACTTATTGTCACCTTCAATATACACTCCTTCTCAATCCCTACGACACTCCATACAAATTTTCCATAGTTGGAAACAGTGCTGGAAGTCGTTTTCTGTCGGCTCCTTCAGGACACGTGTCGCTTTCTCTTTTACAGCTTCCACAGACTCAAATCTTGTCCCTTTTAATGCAGATTTCATTTTAGGGAACAGGTAGAAGTCACATGGTGCAAGATCTGGTACTTACAGAATAAGGTGGATGTTCTAACACTGAGATGCTGTACTTGGTTAGGAACCTCTTCACAGATAACAGAATAAGCTGGCGCATTGTCTTGGTGGAGAACCCATGATTTGTCCTTCCATATTTCAGGGCGTTTTTTCCTTACTCTTTGGCATAGTTTAGAAAGTACCTCAAGGCAGTAATATTAATTAATTGTTAGACCTTCAGGAACCCAGTGAAGGTACACAATCCCATGGAAAAAAAACAATCATCAAACAATCATTGCTTTAAATTTTGACTAGCTCATTCGAGCTTTATTGGCTCTTGGTGAAGTTCGGCTCTTCCAGTGCATAGACTGGCGCTTCATTTGTGAATCATAAGTAAAAAAACCGCGGTTCATCACATGTTATTATCGTTTCCAAAAAATTTTGGTAATTTTCAATCGCATACAAAGTGTCAGTAAAAACATTTTTGTGAGTTTCATTTCAAACATTTTTGAGTGGCACGTGTCCTGAAGGAGCTGACAGAAGATGACTTCCAGCACTGTTTCCAACAATGGAAAATTCGCATGAAGCGTTGTAGGGATAGAGAAGGAGTGTATATTGAAGGTGACAATAAGTGATTATGTATAAAACTAAAATAATTTCTTTTACATCAGTCTCGTTATTTAATAGCCACATCTCGTATAACAGAAAGTTTCTTATGTCAATCTGGTACATTGGAAAAATTTATCTTAGTTATTCTTTGGCTCAAAAAATAAATTATGATATTCATCATGTACTCTTTTCAATCAAAAACCGCATGAATACTTGTAACTTTATTTTTCAATTTTAAAGCAAAACTTTTGAAAAATTTAAATAAGTCATTACTGACATGCTAGACATGGTGACTGGTAATCTTACCAGCTTTTACTTGTCTTTGTTATGACCATGAACCAGTGCCGATCAACACAGGTCGATGACAGGTACAGGTCATTTGTTCTAGCTAGAAGCTCTCCCACCAACGCTCTGGGCTGCTGAGCTGTTCTGTTTAGTGGTGGGGGAAGCACCTCGAAGGGAACTGATCAATTTCTCCATAGTGCTAGCAGCGATAAGAGCCTAAGTGTACTGTTGTTGTTTAGGTCAACAGCCAAAAGGCTGGTTTGAACCTCTAGAGGTTTTACTAAGTATAACGAGGAGTGAGGTGGTTTACCATTGCCTTCCTCACTGAGTGGAAAAGTACGCTTATCAGCATGCCGGGCCCTCTGAAAAGCACATATTTTCCACTCTGTAAATGACACCTTCACTTCATTCACCACAGGGTCTGGCTGTACAATGAAATTCATTACTTTCAGAGGAGATAACTCTGATTAGTGTCTTTTACACCTCTACCTCTTCTGTTCTTAAATGATTCAGTCATTTAATTGGCTGACCATGTGACAAGAAACAGAACTATTTATTTTAGCCCTGCAACGAACAAATTGAGCGCAAATAATTTGACACTCTACCTGTCTGTTATGGGCAGCTAAGTGTACTATAAATCCTAAAAACATTGACTGTATGTTGTAATTTTATATTTTTGTTGTTCTATTCCCTTCACAAGTCTTGAACTCGTGCATTCGGTAGTAGGCCTACTGTTTTATGTACTGTTATTGTTTTTACTCTTTTGCTGTTTGGTTTTGTTTATATTAATTGTTTGTATCTATTCTTTGTTTCATTTCTACTTTTTATTTATTTAGTTATTACAATGGAACCTAGTTGTAGTAGTGAAAATTCGAGCACGAGTGCTAGCGTAATACGGAAAAGGCAGGTAATACGCGTTTAAATTTATTTTCAGGTAATATGGGTCATATGGGCAAGGGAGTAGTATATAGTCAGTGTATATAACTTTATGAAAAAAGAAGCTGAACAAAATGGACCAAGTCTAGCGTAGTAGTTGTAACAGAGTAGTATACAGTTAGAAAGAGAAGGAATAATCATTAAGTGAGAAGGAGACAACAGTTGCCCCGTTGAAACTATCCCTACTCAACCTACTCGCCCTCCCCTTACAAGCTTCTTCCAAAAACAAACGTACTATACTTGTCTGCAGGAAATCTGTAAACAGATAACAGCTTTTTTTGTACCTTCACCTTAGCCTGGGCAACATGCAGTACAGTGTTGTCCTCAGCTTTTCATTTCATGCACTGAGAATAAAAGATACTTTTCACCACCTTTTCATTGACAATCACAAAGGTATGTCAAAATTTACAAGTATTTGATCAGAATTACTCTTGTTGTTGTTTAGGTGGTCATCAGCCCCTTTAGGCTGGTTTGAACCACTCTAGAGGTTTTACTAAGTAAAACGACGAGTGTTGTGGTTTACCATCGCCACAACTCACTGAATGGAAAAGTACGCTTATCAGCGCACCAGGGCCTCTGCTGAAAACCACATATTTTCCACTCTGCAAATGACACCTTCACTTCATTCACCACAGGGTCCAACTGTATAATGAAATTCATTACTTTCAAAGGCGATAGCTCACCAAGTGATAAGAAACAGAACTATTGTGTAGATCGTTTTAAATATTATTCCCGATTTTGTCGTTAAAAATACTGTTAGATTAAATACAAAATATCCACAAAATGTGAAAAGTTATGCAGGTGTGTTTGGAAAACAGAAAAGATATATACTATATATATATTATATTGAAATATATATTTTCTAACCACCAGAATACGGTAACATAAAACACTTACCAATGTTTATAGCGCTTTCGTGTATCTTGTACACATCTTCAGTAAATTAACATTTATTACTAGTCAAAATTCAAAACTTCCTGCTCCTACCATGGTAGATAAGGAATAGTCAATTCTTATATTTAAAACAGTCTTGCCAACTTAATCAGTTGATTGTCGTATTCAATTTGTGTGTTCATTAATTTCTCCCTGCTATTGTATTTATAAATATAATATTTTTCCAGAATTTCAATTTCATTTTGTTTGTTATTTATTTCTAATATTTCTAGATTATTTTTTATATTCGAAATATTGTGTTTATTTTTTATCATGTGTTCAGTTACATTGGAGAATTTTCGATTTCCTTTTTTATAGTTAGAATAGTGTTCTGTAAACCGTTTTTTAAAAGATCTGGTGGTTTTACCGATATATATTTCATTACATTCATTACATTTAATTTTATAAATTCCACATGAATTAAATTGATTATTTTCTTTTTCTTTATCATTTACATTTGCTTTAATATTATGTTTTTGTAAAATAAATTTTATAGGAAACTGGGGTTTATATGCTATTTTGTATTTATTTTTATCGTATATATTGGTAATTTTATGTATTCTATGATTTGTACAAGATACACGAAAGCGCTATAAACATTGGTAAGTGTTTTATGTTACCGTATTCTGGTGGTTAGAAAACATATATTTCAATTTTAAATAATACGGCTGTTTAAAAATCCTACATAGGATGTTTAATAAAATAATATATTATATTATATTATACTATTTTATATTATTAATATATATATTATATAAATATATTTTATATTATATATTTATTTTAGCCCGGCAAAGAACGGATTGAATGTAAATAATTTGACACTTCACCTGTCTGTTATGGGCATGGAATCACTTAAAAATTTATTTAAATTCTAAATTTTTTGCTGTTGAGAAACGTAAAGGTAAACGTACTTACTTGAGACACAACTGGAGTAAATGAGCGATTGAATTCTTGACCAAATTCGCCTGCAACGTGGTCGTGTTATTCGAATAACATAAACTGTCCGATAACAATTTCCCTAACTGTAACTGACTCGCGATATACAAACTGACAAAATTGGCGAGGCCAGCGACCGTTTCATCGATTTCCGATAACCGCGATAAATCTCTTTCGGCAGCTTCCAACAAAACTGTTCTTAATTTCGGAGTCGGCGCTGATTCAAGACGATCCAGAATGCTCGATAAGAATTTTTCAGATGAAGATTTGGCAGGAGTCAATTCGGCTGAACAAATTGAACCACACACCTAAAAAAAAAACAAAAGACTGAAATACATAATTTTCTAAAAAGACACGATGATCTTCTGATAATAAGTTTGATCCTGTCTTAAAAAATCCGGTGTGAAACTCACACAACTTTCTCTTGCCAATGCAAATAATTAACAATAAACTTAACATTAGAAATAAACAAAAAACTAACCTCAATAAACTTAACCTTTTTTTAATCATGAGTGAAAGACGCAAAACTCTATCTCAGTTTGGCTTAAAAATACGAAAAATCACTCTTTTACGCTAAAATAGGCTCTGTAGAGAAAAATGTTTTAAATAAAAGTTGTATTTCTTTTCATTTTCTATAAATTTGATTATATATACTTTTGTCATAAAATGCATACTATAGCTGAAATCTTTAAAAAATCGATTTTTCACACGTTTTCATTAGAAAAAAAAAACAAAATTGCTAATTACTGCTAAATTAAGCGTTATACGTATAAAAATATGTTGGAAATAAAAGTTGTAGGATTTAAAATTCTCTACAACTTTTATTATATACATTTTTGCGCTAAAATGTATATTAAAGTCGCAATTTTTAAAACAAAATATTTTTCTACGAGAGAACACCCTCCCCAAGAATTTCAGCAAACACCTACTCTATGTTGTAGACCATAAAAAGTTTAGTAAATGAGGCGATTTAAAAAAAAAACGTAGTACCAGTTTTTGAGAAAGTTGCAAAAAAGTTAAAAATTACACGAATAAACTACTACTTACGGTTGACCGATTTTGATGAAAATGTTCGTGTCGGGGTCCGGTAGTGGTATGTAACTTAAGTTTCAAGTTCGTATGATGTTCAGTTTTTGAGATATTCTGTGTACACACACACACACACACACCGTGACATACCATGTTCTTATAGCTCAGGTTTCAAAGTGTTAATGGTGTATTGCTGTTCAAGCCAATGCTCCACCGCGCCATGTTACAAAGTCGACAAAACACACTTCACGCGGAGACAAGTCTTTCCGCTCAGTTTGGAGCAAATTGGTAACTGGCTGCGTTGGAAGGGCAGATCCCCTCCACCAAACGTCACAATAAAATCATGCATATTAATTTCATAATGGACCCTGTACCATCTTCCGACACAAACTCAGCGTACCATTAACTTCATAAACTTGTTCTACATTACAAAACCAGCTCTTTCATCACTAGCAAACGCAGAACTTGATTAACCCTATTCAAACTGTTGATCTAAGTTTAGGTTACGCACAATTGATGGTGGGGGATGTGACGAAACGTGCTCCAGCTACATTGGCGGGATTTGGCGGGAGTCATTGGGGGGGCAAATACCGGGGGGTCTGGGGGGTATGGAATACCCCCAGCACAAGGGGGGGGTCCGGGGGACCTCCCCCGGAAAATTTTGAGATTTTTATTGCCTTCAACTCAATTTTAGGGCTGTTTTTAGGCTAAATTAAAAAGTAAATTTTGTTGGGATTTTAACGTTAAAACGTCATTTTAACTCCCAATTGATGTAAACCTAAAATTGATCTAAAATGGTCCAATAACAATGTTTTTAAATGTTAAATCCTTTATTGCACATACAAATTGATTGTGAAATATTCTTTAAGACGCCAAAATGTCAACTTCAAAATATTTTCCATGATAGCTAGACTAAAATTATTTTTTCGATACACTAACTTGGTTAAAAATGTATACCAGTAGAATATTGGGGGGGGCAAGTGCCCCCCCTTGCCCCCCCCAGATCCCGCCAATGTCCAGCTAGGTATGTTTAAGTCGGAAATTAGTAAATATTGTTCTTCTCTAGTAGGGAATTCTTTAACACATCTAATAGTGTTTACAGAAATAAAATATCATAAAAGAAAAAATGTTTATTCCCTGTATAGTGTGTAGGTAGCATTTGATGGTTTGGGAATTATTTGTTTTCAATGGAAAATCCGTCCAGCTCATGTGTAAGTCAACGTACATGCATATTCTTTAGTTTGTGTTGAAGCTATGACATTTCTATAACAGAATTTGCCCTTGAAAAGGGAAGACGAGTCCATTTTACTTTTCAGGAGGAGGTTTACCATCACAGAGGCAAAAAGTCATCACTTTGCAGGGTTGCAGAGGACGTGTAACGGCTTCCTTCTAACCGCACCTACAGAATTTTTCAAAACACGTGGTTGTACAGAAAAGAATTACCTACATTGCTTTGCTTACAGCTGTAACCTAAATATAATAGTGGCTCTGTGATATCACCGTAAATAATGTAAAATACCATCCCTTCATGCTTCCCTGTGATGTGAAAATGGACTAATGTTGAACATTTTTTCCAGTAAACTCGTCTTCAAAACAAATGTTCTATACATTTTTTAGCTAAACTGAAATTAAAGCCTGTTATAGTAAAAAATCTTAACACAAAAATTTTCGCCGATGAAAATTTCGCTCGCCTAAACACAAAGAATTATGAAGCGATTTTCTTGTAATTATACTCGAAAGGTGCGTATGTATTATATAAATCAAATGTAATTTTTTCAGAATTTTTCATCAGAAAACAGAAAGACAGATGACAATTTTAAAAATTACCACCAATAACATCCATCAACTAACGTGGTCATTATTTCTGGCTCTCCGGTCATTTTCAAATGATTTTCTGATACAAGGTGATTCACGAAGATATGCAGAAACTTTGGGAGCCCCATTGTACATATAAAAATAATGAAAAAAGTTTATATAAACATGGGTCCGTAAATGCTTTGTTACTGAGTTACGGCTAGCGAAAGATTTCGCACGGATTTCAGCTCACCAGGTGAAATGAGGTCTTCCTGGAATTCTGGTAAGGTAGATTAAGGGGCGAATTCAATCGTTGCTTATGGTTTTTGACCTGATAAATTGAATAAAACAGGTCGCAGAACTGTAAGTTAAATAATTTTTGAGAAAACCAGTGTTAAATGCAAAAAATGGAGTGAAAAAAAACACATTTTTTCATCTTAGTTTTTCTGGTTAATTTTACTTTGTACTCTTATGAATAAAAATTCATTTAATCAAACATCTCTTCGCTTTCTGTGTACTTAATTTACACCGGTTTGTTCAGAATAAAATTTTCTACATGTTTTATTCAAAAATTTTAACTGTTTCTTGGTGAAATAACAAAGTTATTCTTGCACAAAGATGAAAAAATGTGTTTTACACTACATTTTTTCATTTGACACTGGTTTTCTTAAAAACTATTTAACTTACAGTTCTGGGACCTGTTATATTCAATTTATCAGACCAAAAACCATAAGAAATGATTGAATTCGCCCCTTAATCTACCTTACCAGAATTCCAGGAAGACCTCATTTCACCTGGTGAGCTGAAATCCGGGCGAAATCTTTCGCTAGCTGTAACTCGGAAATGAAGCATTTCCGGACCCATGTTTATATAAACTTTTTTCATTACTTTTACATGTACAATGAGCTCCTAAAGTTTCTGCATATCTTCGTGAATCACCCTGTATCCGGATAGGCCAGTATTAGTTTGGATGTGATAGTACTGTACTTTTATTGATTTTAATACGACACTATGTATAATCTTGAAGGTTGTAAATAAAGATGATTCTGATACATACCTTTAAGCTAGGTACTAAATTAGACATAGTATCTCTTAAGTAGCTGTAATGTTTCAGAGTGTGTTCTTCGAACAGCTGTATCATAGTAGGCGAATGTTGCGCAGCATTGAATATTAAAATCAATATGGACACATCTGTATACAATTTATGATCAAGGAATATACAGTATCAAATATAAATAGTGTGGTGAGCAGCACTCACATTCGTATATTATATTGTCACCGACTGCCCTACCAATATTAGCGCCTGCAAATGGTCCCAGTACCTGCCTGCCGCGCACAGTGCTACAGATGCGCGGAGACAGCAGCGCCTCTTTTCCACCTAGAGAAGTGGACTCGCCTGAAGGGGATTTAAGCGACAGCATCGGCCTGCGAGGCACATTCGCTAGCCAGCTTCCAAACGGAGACGAACAAGAAAGAAGAGCTCCCGACCACAGAAGAAGAAGAGTCCAGCTGAAACCAGATGCACCATCCCTGGTCTACGTTACAGGTGGCGGACCTACATTCCCGCACCGGTCAGCCTTCACCGACCCAGAGAGAACCGCCTCGGCCGTGCTATCAGCAGATGGCCGATGCCAACCCGACACGGCGAGGCTCTGGAAGCCACCACTGTCACGCTGCAGTGGGGACCCAACTGCCGCTGAGGGAAGGCTAGGTCTGAACCCGGTAGCCGAGCCGTCACTCTTCGGGCTTTGCTTCCACCACGCCGGCTCGCCGCTTCCGACCGCCAACAACGGCCCTTTTCAGGGCCACCAAACTAACAAGCAAGATTTCACCTCGTGTAGTCGGCCCCGGTTGGCGACAATAACAACCAATATTAAATCAACAACACATTTTTATGCTGTTTCAACAACAGCTGAGATTTTACATTACCAACAACAACTTTCAACGTTGCCTGTAACAGGCAGGTGAAGTGTTAAATCATTAGCACTCAATCTGCTAGTTCCAGGGCTACAAAAAAAATAGTTCTGTTTCTTATCATACGGTCACCCAATTACATGACTAAAGCATTTAACAACGCAAGAGGAACACGAGTAACAAAAATACACTATAATACTTTTCACCGTAGATCAGCTCTGCTGTTGCACGCGTTTAAACCAATCACAACGTTTGTCAGCGTAGTCAGCTTGACAAACATCACGTGCGCATGCGTATAAAAGTGACAGTATTTCAATCGTGTCTTGCATCTCGTATGAAACACGTTGATTTAAAGAACGCGTTAACATGAAATACTTTATAATATAATCAGCTGGTTGTATGTTTATAGGTTATAATTGATATTGAAAGACCAAAAAAATGGCTGACTAAAGATATAACAGAGCTATGAGAGCAAGTATTGGCAACGTTGCTGGCAAGTCATTGGCTAGTTATGAAGTGGGTAGGGGGCAATGCGTACGTTCAGAGCTCATCAACACCGAAAAATAGTTTAGTCACAGTTACCTCGTATGAGAGTAACGAATTTCATTATACAGCCAGACCCTGTGGTGAATGAAGCGAAAGTGTCATTTGCTGGGTGCAAAGTAGATGCTTTTCAGAGGGCCTGGCATGCTGATAACCGTACTTTTCCACTTAAACTACCTCACTCCTCGTTTTACTAGTTAAAGCCTCTAGAAGTTCAAACCACAGCCTTTCAGGTAATGACCAACAATGCTAAACTACTCCATGTGAATGCAATTGACAAATTTTTAACAGGATTTTTACAGAAACTTGAAAATTTCTCCTGAACTAAGCACTGAAGAAACAAAAAACAAGCACTGGCCGGCCCATGGTATAGTGGTCAGCACAACTGGCTACTATACCGGGGTCCTGGGTTCGATTCCCGGTCAGGTCTGGCATTTTTTTCATCTGTAAATCATCACATACCATTACCTACGCACAAGCCCAAGGTTTATGTAGGCATCATCACTCAATAAAAAAATAAAAAATAAAAAAATGTAAAAATACAAAAGTCATAGAACTTTTAATTCTCTTTAACTTTTGTTACATGCATTTTTGCCATACAACGCAGCTAAAACTAGCAATTTTCAAGAGAAATTATTTTGCACAAAATTACATGTAATATAATATAGTGGAGGCTAAAGAGCCTGACAAAAAAGTTGTATAAGAATTTGCAACATTAGGACAGACAATAAGATAGGTACAAAATGAAGATTTAATTAAAAGTAAGTTACAACTTAATTAAAACTTCTTCTTCAAAAAAATCTTCTTAATTTAATCTTCTAATTCTTAATCTAGAATTTAATCTTCTTGATTTTTTCTGTGGAGAAAAATCATGTGTACTTGATATTTTATTAAACCAAATAAAATTTTTTTTAACGAATGTCTTATTTATACAGTAATCCCTTGGTATCCACAGATTTAGCATCCCCGGGTTTCGGTTACCCGCGGACTTTGTCTGTGGGCCTAAAACCTTAAAATACGTAAGTTTTCTCACCTTGTTGACATCGTAGTTGGTGAGCAAGTCATACAATTCTGAAAACTTGTGTTTGAATAAATCTTTTAGCGTCCGTATCATGTTGAGCACACACTAGTATGGTGACGGCCGCCATGAGCCAAGCTAGATTTCCGCCAACTGTACATAGTGAGCGCGTCACCGGGTACCGGGCCCCGCCAGTAACACTCCACCCTCACCGCCATACGAGCGCCCAGGCACCATACTGTAATTTCTCCATACGTTTTCCTCCATGTGTCAGTCTAACTTCTTCATACGGACATACAGTTCTTTGTTTGTTTGACGATCCTGAAACGAAGCCAAGCCAAGCATTTCTTCACAAACCATCAACGAGATCCTCAGCATGGCAACGCAGTTCGCTGACCACTTGTAGGAAACGGAACCCGTCGTGGAAAGGGCCCTTCAATGCAAAAGAGGACTCAAGAGCTGATGATACCATACGAAGAAGTCCACAAGGGTTTGAAAAGAAGAAGAAGCAAAGAATGATAACTAACTACATATTTTAAAGCAACTAAAATTTTTTATGCGTACTGTACTGTATTTATTAAATAAGCATATATTATAATAATGGTAAAATGTTCCTAAAATTATTAAACACCTAAAACGACTACAGGACTTTACCTTCAGAACTTAACCCCCATCTTTTTGTTCATATAAGGTTTCATTAACCACGGTTTTACGAACCGCGGTAAACCTCCGGATGTAACCCCCGCGGATAACGAGGGATTACTGTATTTGATTCACCCTTATATTACCTTAATCCTAGACACCGTTTACAATATCACTCCTATTATTTACATAAAAATTGATTAATTTTTAAGAAAGGATACATAGAGGATCTTCAACATCCGGTTCTGGAGTATCAAAAAACGGATGAATCGCAAGAAGTTCAGGTACGAGAGGCAGCGTCAATTCTGGATGTAAAGAACCGATATTTTGAAGACAATGCCATGTTGATTTCTTGTCCTTTTAACAATTTAACAAAAAACACTATTTATAACCATAGGTTGAAAACAATACAGTGAAATGCCTCCAAAATGACAGCCAAAAGTGAACTGAAAAATCTGGTGTGCAACACTCGCACAACTTTCTCTTGCCAATGTAAATAATGAACAATATAACCTATGTTTAATCATATCTCAAGAATTTAAAATGAAAAACATAACCTAATTTTAATCATGAGTGAATAATGATGCAAAATAAAAATCAACCTTAAAAGTTGTAGGGTTTTTAATTTCCCATAACTTTGATTGTACGAAGTGTAACTATTAAATAACGAGACTGACGTAAAAAATTTTATTTTTATATTATACACTTTTTTTTTTTTGGTTTAACGTCCAACTGCTCTGCAATTACTTCTAATGCAGACGGTGAAGGATGAAATGATTTTTTGTAACGTATGAAAATATGCCGTGCCTGAATGGGATTCGAACCCAAGACCGCATGTTGAGAGGCGACCACGTTACCAACTACGCCAATGCGGCCAGCTATATTATACATAATTACTTATTGTCACCTTCAATATACACTCCTTCTCTATCCGTACAGTACTCCATGTGAATTTTCCATTGTTGGAAGTCATCTTCTGTCAGCTCGTTCAGGACACGTGCCGCTCAAATATGTTTAAAATGAAGCTCACTAAAATGTTTGTACCGACACTTTGTACGCGACTGAAAATGACCCAAATTTTTTGGAAACGATAATAACATGTGATGAAACATGGTTTTTTTACTTATGATCTGGAAACGAAGCACCAATCCATGCACTGGAAGAGCCGAACTTCATCGAGAGCCAAAAAAGATCGAATGAGCAAGTCAAAATTTAAAGCAATGATGATTGTTTTTTTTTATATCCATGGGAATATGTACCTTCACAGAATTCCTTAAGGTCAAACAATTAATCAATATTACTACCTTGAGATACTTTCTAAACTACGTCAAAGAGTAAGGAAAAAACGCCCCGAAATGTGGAAGGACAAATCATGGGTTCTCCATCAAGACAATACACCAGGTCATTCCGCGTTATCTGTCAAGAGGTTCCTAGCCAAGTACAGCATCTCAGTGTTAGAACATCCACCTTATTGACCAGATCTTGCACCATGTGACTTCTACCTGTTCCCTAAGGTGAAATTTGCATGAAAAGGGACAAGATTTGAGTCAGTGGAAGCTGTAAAAGAGAAAGCGGCACGTGTGCTGAAGGAGCTGACAGAAGATGACTTCCAGCACTGCTTCCAACAATGGAAAATTCGCATGGAGCGTTGTGGGGATAGGGAAGGAGTGTATATTGAAGGTGACAATAAGTGATATAATGTATAAAACAAAAATAAAATATTTTACGTCAGTCTCGTTATTTAATAGCCATACCTCGTATACAGTTTTGTCCTAAAATGCACACTAAGGCTTCTTAACAAATCCCATTTTTTACAGATTTTCATTAAAAAAAACCAGAAAATCACAAAAGAACAAATTTTTCTTTAACGAGAAAACAGCCTCTCCAAGAATTTCAGCAAGAATGGTATTAACCTATTTTATAGAGCATAAAACATTTAGTAAATGAGGTGATTTTAAAAAAAATCATAGCAGCAGTTTTTGAGGAAATAGCAAAAAAGTGAAAAACTGCATGAACAACTACTACTTCTGGTACACAGAATTTAATGAAAATGTTCATGTCAGGTCCTCTTATGGTACCTAACTTAAGTTTCAAGTTTCAACTTCATACAATACAGTAGAATCTCAGAAGTCCGGCCTGTTCGGGACCGAGAGGGTGCCGGATTACTGGATGTGCTGGAATTTTGGAACTATAAATTATAAATTTAAACAAAAAATGAATATGCATTGATTTATATGTGATTTTAAATTAAATTAACCAATTGAAAAAGGTTTGCTGAGTACTTGTGTAGTCACTATACTGAATAATTATTTACTATTATTTTTGGCTATTGACATCGCCTAGTGCGGTGCGGGGGTGCTCGTGTTCTGAGAATTACATTTCGTTGTCAATTCAGCATGAAGTATAGAGTAAGACCCAGTTCTGGGTTTTGGATAAAAATTATTCTATTTAACAATAATTAAGGTCTGCTTATATCCATTTCTTTAATCAAATCCTAAACATGCATGTTATATCAAATCCGCCGTAATTATTTCAAGTTGATTTCCCTAATTCAATTTAAATCTTTTACCAAAATCTGTCCCGGGTAAGGTTTCATACTTTTAGGCCTAATATTTTCTGGGCCGGATTACTGAGATTCTACTGTATTCTGTTTTTGAGATATTTTGATTATACACACACAGACCAATTGCTGAAAACACGTTTTTTGGGTTCAGGGGGCCTGAGAATGTATATATCCAGTGAAAAATTGACATGAAAACAATACTTTCCTTCCTTATATATATTTATATAGGGTAAGAGAACGTAAAAAATTAAAGTAATGAAAACTACCTGTGGATATTTTTTAAGGTTATCCATTAAACTTTCGACGCACATCTGTAAACATCCCTTGGTAGACAAACGACATGAAGCCAACATTCTGTGTAGACCTTCACGGACATCAACTGAGAAATCCTATTCAACAAAAAAATAATTTTATTATTGCAGACACACTCCCGCGCGCACACACACACACACACACACACAAATATGGAGTAAAAATCGATTATAACAACCTTAAAAGAACCGGGTGAATTCGGTCGCTATAGCGGATAATTATTAAAGACTATATGTATCGCCCCTATCTGTTTACGTGTACCAATTGTACACATACTGTAGTTTCCATTACTGCCAGGTATTTTGCCTCTTATGGCAATCGATGAATTGCGATAAAATAAAAAAAAAAACATACCTCTAAAGCACCAAGAATAGTTTCCAGTTGATCTTCACGCAATGTGATATGTTGTGACATCCGAGTCAAACTGTCGATCGCTTTCAGTCGAACGTCTTCAATTTCATCGTTAAACATATCGACGAGAAAATCGAGCGATAAATTTGCAAACTGATGATTGTTCAACGACAGAGAACATATCGCATCGACCGAAGCACTTCGTACTTCTGTAAAAGGAATCGAAATGAAATTTTATTATTACATTCTTTACAACAACCAGAAAAAGCACGACTACAAGATTTCCTTCGAGAAAACTAAATACATAACAAATATCAAAACAGCCTTGTGTCACCTAAAGGCACAATATGGAAGAGTTAAAAAAATTAATAGCTTTAACTACCTAATACCTTGAGGATAGTACCTCGTGGAGACAATACAACCAAACCCAGTGTTTAGGAGGCGAACGATAGACGAGGACAGATGGCTGGTGCACTTCAAGGAACTCACCACTTACATGAGGTGTAGCTATCAAACGTTATTATCGTTTCCAAAAAAAATTGGGTAATTTTCAATCGCGTACAAAGTGTCAGTACAAACATTTTTGCAAGCTTCATTTCAAACATTTTTGAGCAGCACGTGTCCTTAAGGAGCTGACTTCCACAGTGCTGTTTCCAACAATGGAAAATTCGCATGGAGTATTGTAGGGATAGAGAAGGAGTGTACATTGAAGATGACAGTAAGTGATTATGTATAAAATTAAAATAAATTTTTTTACAATATCAGTCTCGTTATTTAATAGCCACACCTCATATTTCCGGTGAAAACTCTATTTTGAAAAATCGACATGAAAACAACAATAACGTCATGGACTAAAAAATAAATGGCAAATCCTTTCTGACAAATTTTTCAAACGTTCAAAAGCTATGAAGTAAGTACGCTTACCTAGAAATTCATCTTCAAGTCCATGGA
Organism: Catonia carolina; assembly: GCA_035578175.1. Lineage (NCBI taxonomy): Eukaryota > Metazoa > Arthropoda > Insecta > Hemiptera > Achilidae > Catonia > Catonia carolina. The sequence goes on along the minus strand of JAQMRL010000017.1, from coordinate 1,082,393 downwards.
CGAATGCACCGCACGCTCCACTATTCATCAGATTCACTTGATCTGCGTCAATAACTTCACGAGGAGCATCATCTGCCCATTTATTACCACTCGCCCACTCGCCTAAAAACCAGAATGAAAACAATCAACACGATGAGAAATAAAGTTTATATTTTGGACGATCTTCAAAAGCATCATTTACTACATTTTTTATGCTTTACAACAGGGGTCTCCAAACTACGGCCCGCGGGCCACATCTGGCCCGCGAACAGATTTTTTCTGGCCCGTGGAGAGCTAGCATACTGAGAAAAAGTTTTTATTTGATAATATATTTCCTTTTAAGCATTTTTACCATTAAATATGAGTTCAGTAGTCGTCTCTCACTTGCCACTTCTTTTCCCAATAAGTGTAAAACTAGCTGTAAACAAGTAATGATCAACCATTGTTTGACCCTAAATGGGCTGAAATTTTAAGTGGCAAACAAATGCAATATTCTCAGTAAAAAATAATTGTTCTTTTTAAGCTTTACACGTGTTGCAAACTCATGTATAGTCAAGTTTTCTTTAAAATTCAATAAAGTAGTACATTTTGTAGTAAATTGAAAAGATTTGGTTTTGTAACATCCTGTGTTTTCATTAAGCTTACTTGAAAACTCCTTTTACAAAACAAATATTATTTTATAGCAAATATAATTATTTGTTTGGTCACAGCTTTTTTTTAAAATCACGTAAAGAATTTTAGTTAGCCAACAACAAAGATATTATAAGGTCATATAGCAACTTAAAAAATTAAGCAAGAAAATCTCAAAAACCACCACTGAGCTCTTAATTAGAAAAAACTTCGAGGGTGTATGGGGGGGGGGGCTAGACTTTCTGCCCTGAAATATTGCTGGCCCGCCTTTCCTCCAAAAATTTACTATGTGGCCCTTGAGTAAAAAAAATTTGAGACCACTGATTTAAAAGATAGGGTAGGCGTTATGTTTGTTGGAATTCTTGAGAGGCTGTTTTCATGTAAAAAAATTGTTTTTTTAAGATTGTGGCTTTCATATGCATTTTAGCGAAAAATGTATACAATAAAAGTTGTAGAGAATTTAAAATCCTGCAGCATTTATTAAAAACTTTTTTTGTATAATGCTTACTTTAGCGGTAATTAGCGATTTTTTTGTTTTCTTTTCACGAAAATGTGTAAAAAATCGATTGTTTTATAAGATTTTAGCTTTACTATGCATTTTACGACAAAAGTATGTATAATCAAATTTATAGGAAATTAAAAGATATACAAATTTTTTATTAAAGCTTTTTTCTCTACAGAGCTTAGTTTAGCGTAAAAGAGTGATTTTCCGTATTTCAAGCCAAACCGAGTTTGATTTTCATCTCGCGTCTTTCACTTATGATTAAAATAAGGTTATGTTTTGTGGTTTATTTCTAATGTTTTATTACTAATGTTTTATTACTAATGTTAGGTTATATTTTTCATTATTTGCATCGGCAAGAGAAAGTCGTGTTAGTGTTTCACACCAGGATTTTTTTTTTAATCATAGAAACGTCAAATTTTAATAAAATTGAAAGTTATGAATTCAAATTATGTAAAAAAGTGTGATCATTCATTAAAACTAAACTTCAAAGGTCTGTCTTTATCTGCACAATGTTAATGTTTGTACCTTTTTCCCCAGCTTCTATTAGAGACAGACCTTTGAAGTTTAGTTTTAATTAAAGATCACACTTTTTTACATAATTTGAATTCGTAACTTTCAATTTTATTAAAATTTGACATTTCTATGATTTAAAAAAAAAAATCCTGGTGTGAAACACTAACACGACTTTCTCTTGCCGATGCAAATAATGAACAATATAACGTAACATTAGTAATAAAACATTAGAAATAAACCACAAAACATAACCTTATTTTAATCATAAGTGAAAGACGCGAAATGAAAATCAACCTCAGTTTGGCTTGAAATACGGAAAATCACTCTTCACGCTAAACTAGGCTCTGTAGAGAAAAAAGCTTTAATAAAAAATTTGTATATCTTTTAAGTTCCTATAAATTTGATTATACATACTTTTGTCATAAAATACATAGTAAGGCTAAAATCTTAAAACAACCGATTTTTTACATATTTTCGTGAAAAGAAAACAGAAAATCGCTAATTACCGCTAAACTAAGCGTTGTCTAAAAAAAAAATGTTTGAAATAAACGTTGTATGATTTTAAATTCTCTACAATTTTTATTACATACATTTTTGCGCTCAAATGCATATTAAAGCCGCAATCTTAAAAAAAAAACATTTTTTTTTCGAGAAAACAGCTTCCCCAAGAATTGCAGCAGACATGGTGCCTACCCTATGTTGTAAAGCATCAAAAATGTAGTAAATGAGGCGATTTTTAAAAAAAAATTGTAGAAGCTGTTGTTGAGAAAATTGAAAAACGACATGAATAAACTACTACTTCCAGTTGACCAATTTTGATTAAAATGTTAAGTGTCGGGTCAGGTAGTAGTAAGCAAGTTAAGTTTCAAGTTCGTACAATGTTCTATTCTTAAGTTATTTTGTTCAAACCCACACAGACCAATCGCTAAAAACATGTTTTTTTTTGGGTTCAGAGGGTCTGCAAACGTATAGATCCGGTGAAAAGTCGATTTCGAAAAATCAACATGAAAACAATACTTTCCTTCCTACATATTCATATAGGCAAGAAAAATTAAAAATTAAACTACAGAGAACGAATATATTTACTAATAAAATCAAGTTTTCTAGTACGGTTCAATTCTTGTGTCTTTTTCTAAAAGTGGTTCTACGAGGGGGTACCCAAAAGTATCCGGAATAGCTCTGCTGTGGGTGGAGCTTGTGCAGTACAAATTCCCGCCACTAGGCTGCTTGTAGCGCTACTCATTGCCAGTTCAATGCCATTTTGTTCGTTGATCTAGCTTGTTCTGTTCTCGTGCAGTGATTGTTCTCGCTAGTGCTGTTTTGTGCTCGTGTCGTTTTTCATGATGGCAAGTTTTAATGAACAACGTGCGGCTATGAAATTTTGCTTCTTGCTCGGTAAAAACGCCGCGGAAACAGTTGTAATGTTGAACACAGCTTACAAAGACGACGCTATTGGAAAAACCCAAGTGTACGAGTGGTTTTTACGCTTTAAAAATGGCGACATGTCGATTGAGAACAAACCTCGTTCTGGACGACCGTCGACTTCCCGAACAGACGAAAATGTTGTGAAAGTGAAAGAAATTGTACGAACAGACCGACGACAGACCATTGACCAAATATCACAGGTTAGTGGGTTATCTTGGAGCTCAGTCCAACGCATTTTAACAGAAGACTTGACAATGAAAAGAGTCGCTGCCAAGTTTGTGCCTCGGGTTCTGACAGACACTCAAAAGGAACGTCGAATTGAAACGTGTAGTGATTTGAAACAACAGCTTGAAACTGATCCAGATTTCATGTCAAAGATCATTACGGGTGACGAGTCTTGGTGCTATGGGTACGACCCAGAAACCAAACAACAATCCAGTCAATGGAAGACTTCATTATCACCCCGACCAAAAAAAAGTCGTCAAGTCAGATCGAACATCAAAACAATGCTGATTTGTTTTTTTGATGTGAGGGGAATTGTCCATTCAGAGTTCGTTCCACCAGGCCAGACGGTAAATCAAGCTTTTTATCTTGAAGTGTTAAGAAGACTACGAAACAGCGTTCGTCGTAAAAGACCTAATTTGTGGCAGACAGGGGACTGGTTTTTCCACCACGACAACGCGCCTGCACACACGGCAATCTCGGTTACCCAGTTTTTGGCGAAAAACGGCATGGTTTTGCTACCACACGCACCGTACTCACCCGATCTGGCTCCGTGTGATTTTTTCTTGTTCCCACGCATGAAAAGGGACATGAAAGGTCTCCGATTTAACAACGTTGATGATGTCAAGAAAAAAACGACGGATCAGCTGGCAGCCATCACTGACGAGGAGTACAAAAAATGTTTTGAACAGTGGAAGCACCGGTGGGACAAATGTATTAGTTGTAATGGAGAGTATTTTGAAGGGGATAAAGTTCTTTTGTAAAAAAATTAAAAATAAATAGTTTTAAAAAATAATTCCGGTTTCTTTTGGGTACCCCCTCGTATTTGTTAGCATATTTTTAAATACAAAAATGTATTTTGGTTAATAAAAAATAATACACTTTAAAGGGGAAAATTTGAGGTACGTAACAATGAAATTGGTTAAAAAATAAAATTAGAATAAAATCTTGGAAACAGTCTTAAATGGCCACCACGGTAAGTATTGAATCTAACTCCCAGCAGTGAAAGTTTTATAGACGGAATTTAAAAGTATAGGGTGATTCAAAAAGAGCGCCGGTTTTGATATATCAAATTAAGAGATTTATTTTATTGAAAAACTGAAAATAAATACATCAACAAGTTCATCTTACCTTCCGATTTCATGTATGAAAAATGATGTCATGCATGTGTCCTCCTCTACTGCGCTGGCACGCATCAACTCTGTCCATGAAATTGGATATTACTGCACGACAAGTTTCGACTTCCATTTGCTTGATAACCCATCGAATTTCCTCCTTCAAGTCATTGATGTTTCGGGGTTTATTGGCATACACCAATGACTTCAGATGACCCCAAAGATGAAAGTCACAAGGCGTCAAGTCACACGATCTTGGTGGCCATTGATGGTCGGAATTACGAGAAATGATGCGATCCTGGAACCGTTCACGGAGCAACAACATTGTTTCTCATGCAGCAACTAAATTTTATACGGGTGATATTGGAGATCGTACCGAAGAATTCTCCGTACAAAAGAACATCGTAAACCCAATTGTTGAGAACGGCGACGTATTGATTTTGCTGGGCTAACAGCCACACTGTCACTAACCAACGCAACGTTCTGCTCAGTTCGGCCAGAACGACGACGTCCAGAACTTTTAAGGTCGACTGTTGAACCCGTCTCAAAAAACTTTTTCATGAGCCTGCGAACTGTTGATTCATTCGGTGTTTCATTACGTCCTAGAGTACCGCGAAGTCGCCTGACAGTAGCCGCATAACTCTCTCCACTCTGGTAAAATGTTTTGACGATTAACACTCGTCGTGCAATAGTAAACTTCTCCATGGTTAGACACAGACTGCGAGAGTACTACACTGCGAACAAGAGAAACTACAATTGAATCGTCAATCGGAATGTTCTCCGAAATAGAAATGAGGTCTAACAATGTTGCCAACCGATAAACAAAAATTTACCAGCCGTTTAAAAACCGGCGCTCTTTTTGAATCACCCGATACATATTAAGAAAAAGAAGAAAATAAATGATATTTTTTCAATTTTACCTGTACCCACTCCTAAAAATAAGACGGATAAAAATACAATGCAAATAACTAACCTGACTGAACGTTTTCCCAGGCTCTCTCATGGGCAGACCGCTTTTTCTGAAAATAAAAAACATACATCCATTACAATAACTACTAAACCATAACAATATTTTTTTCGTCAGAGTTGGACATGAAACAAAAAAAAAATTTGGTGTATTACTTTCTAATGACTTTCTCTTGCCAATACAAAATAAAAAACTCAACTTATTTAAAATCGTGAGTAAATGATGCAAAAGGAAAATTAACCTTTGTTTGACTTAACCCATTGGCATGTAATGACCAATGTATGCCGTCCGCCATATTTGTGCCGTTGCATACAATGACAGCGATTCAACGCCCTTGTACTTTATTTAGTTCCGTGTAAGTAGTTTTTAAAAACTTCTTGATGTAGCAGCACAAATGAAAACTACATAATTTTTGCTTTATTTACATATAAATACCAATAGAGTGCGTGCATGCATTCAGTTATAATTTTCACAATCAAAATAACCTATACCAAATGTTGGAAAATGGCGTTTGTTTAAGTGCATGTTTGTTAAGAGTTTTTTTAGTTATTTATCGTATTTTTCGGTGTTTTATATCAAGTCATAATATTCAATATTATTAATTCAATAATTAATAACTATTAAATAAATTCTCTGCATGCTAACATATTAATTTCATTACCGACAGGATATTGATGTGTAAAAAAGTGATAACGGCAATAACTGGTGATTACAAAATAGGGCATAACTTGTTTTTTATGTTAACTAATTTTTAACAATTTGAAATACTTTTGTAGAAAAAAAATTCTCTAGATGGCCCTTATATAATTGTTTATAAGAAATTTATAAATTTCCAAGTTACTATTAAAATAACTTTAAAAAAATTTCATTTACAAAAAAAAAATTGTTCAAAAATTTGTAGAAAAAAATTATTTTAAAGACAATAAAAGTAATTTTTTGGTCTAAATGGTTACTAAATTCTTAAAAAATCTGGTGTGAAACACTCACACAACTTTCTCTTGCCAATGCAAATAATTAACAATAAACCTAACATTAGTATTAAAACATTAGAAATGAACAAAAACTAACCTCAAAAACATAACCTTATTTTAATCATGAGTGAATGACACAAAATGACAATCGAACTCAGTTTGGCTTAAAAATACGGAAAATCACGCTTTCACGCTAAACTAGGCTCTGTAGAGAAAAATGCTCTAAACAAAAGTTGTAGATCTTTTAATTTTCTATAAATTTAATTATATACACTTTTGTTGTAAAATGCATACTAAGACCGAAATGTTAAAAAAATCGATTTTTCTCACGATTTCGTGAGAAAAAAAAACAGAAAATCGCAAATTACCGCTAAACTAAGCGTTATACAAAAAAATGTTTGAAACAGAAGTTGTAGGTCTTTAAATTCTCTACAACTTTTATTATATAAGTTTTTGCGCTAAAATTTATATTTAAGCCGTAATCTTAAAAAAACAACGTTTTTACGTGAAAACAGCCTCACCGAGAATTTCAGCAAACATGGCGCCTACCCTATATTGTAGAGCATAAAAAATGTAGTAAACCAGTTGATTTTAAAAAAAATCGTAGGACTAGTTTTTGAGAAAATCGCAAAAAAGTGAAAAATTATACGAATAAACTACTACTTCCGGTTGACCGATTTTGATGAAAATGTTCGTGTCCGGTCCGGTAGTGATATGTAACTTAAGTTTCAAGTTTCAAGTTCGTACGATGTTCCGTTCTTGAGATATTCTGTTCACACACAGACCAATCGCTAAAAACATGTTTTTTGGGTTCAGGGGGTCTGAAAACGTATAGATCCGGTGAAAACTCGATTTCGAAAAATCGACATGAAAACAATACTTTCCTTCCTATATATTCATATAGGCAAGAGAAAGTAAAAAAAAATTATTGTCTATTTACAATATAGTGTAATTTTATGCAAAATTAAATCCAACTGTAAAGCCAACAGTACAAAACAATTCGTAGGTCTCTTCTCTTCTCAGCGTGCCTGTCCGGTTCGAACGCTGGCTGTCATCATGGCTATCTTGGTCTTGTCATCTGCAATGCGGAACAGTTGGGCCGAGCTTTTCCCATACCAGTCTCTCAGGTTATCAAGCCAGGATATTCTTCTTCGGCCTGGCTGTCTTCTACCATCCAATCTTCCCTGCAGGATGCGCTGCAACAGTTCGTATCTACCGTGGTTCCTCATAATATGACCGAGGTATTGCAACTTGCGACACTTAATGGTGTTTATTACCTCTGGTTCCTTGTTCATCCGACGCAGTACCTCAATGTTGGTCACCCTATCTGTCCATGGTATCCTCAGCATTCTTCTGTACACCCAAAGTTCGAAGGCTTCAAGTTTAGTAGTGGTCGCCCTCGTCAACGTCCAAGACTCTACTCCGTACAGAAGAACGGAAAACACGTAACACCGCAAGAGTCGCAAATCGTAGGTCAATCGGTTAAAAATACGGGAAAACATTAACTGATGCCTAAACTCTGTAGAAAAACATGCTTGAAATAAAAATTGTAAATTTATTTATTTCCTACAACTTTAATTGTATACACTTTAGTTGGTTAAATGAAGACTGAGACCACAATCTTAAAAAAAACCCATTTTTACAGATTTTGATGAACAGAATGCAGAAAATGTCTAATTGATTTGACTATAATATTTTTCAGAGCTGATGAGCTCTGAACAAATGCAATGCCCCCTACCCACTTCATAGCTATCCAATGACTTCCCAGCAACGTTGCCAACACTTGCTCTTGTAGCTCTGTTTAATATTTCATCAGCCATTTTTTTGGTCTTTCAATAACAATTATAACCTATGAAAATACGAGGCGTATTTTTAAAGTAAGTACCGTTTGAAAATAAAAAAAAAATAAAAGGAAATTTGCAAAAACTAATTTTATTTTCGGAATCTACATACTTTTATCTATTTTTCTACATAGTTTCCAAGTTTTTGTAAACACTTATCATATCGCACAACTAAATTTTGGAAACCTTCTTCATAAAAACTTGCCGCCTGCTGTGATTTGACCTTTGGCTTTGACCTTTACGGGAGAGTGCGTGTGTCTCCAACCCATGCTTTGTTGTTTCGATTCGGGAGTGAAATGCGAAATCCACGTTTCGTCTCCAGTTACGATCCGACTCAGCATATCGTCACCGTTTTCGTCATAACGTGTCAGAAAATTCAAGGAACTGTCGAGTCTTTTGAACTCTCTCGAGCGACCTCACACTGCCGCTCAGACCCGAACTGCATTGGACTCTTTTGGCTGGGAAGTTTTGGACCACCCACCCTACAGCCCTGACCTTGCGCCGAGCGACTTTCATCTCTTCCGTCATCTGAAACATCACTTGGGCGGCAGCCGTTATGACGATGACGACGAATTGAAAACGGCCGTGAATTCTTGGTTATCACAGCAGGCGGCAAGTTTTTATGAAGAAGGTTTCCAAAATTTAGTTGTGCGATATGATAAGTGTTTACAAAAACTTGGAAACTATGTACAAAAATAGATAAAAGTATGTAGATTCCGAAAATAAAATTAGTTTTTGCAAATTTCCTTTTATTTTTTTTTTTATTTTCAAACGGTACTTACTTTAAAAATACGCCTCGTACAATGAAAATATAATGAATCATTATAGCAAGTATATTAAGGCTGTTTGCCGTTCTACTTGCTGACGGACTTCCGTACCTGGCTGCACACTGTTCTGTGGGAGGAGACGGCAGGGTGTAGGGGAGTGTGGGAGCCCTGATAAAGAAAAAAAAAAAAGAAAAAAACAAAAAAAACACGCTCTATAATTGATGTGTTCAGTACGAGATGCAAGACATGAATGAACTACTGCAGTTCTTATACGCACCCACGTGTAATGTTTATCAGGCACAATCTGACAACGCTGGCAAATGTTCTGATTGGTGTAAATGCGTGCAACAGCAGAGCTCATCAACTGTGAAAAGCATTATATAAACTAAGCGTTACAGAAAAAAAATGTTTGAAATAAAAGTTGTAGGTTTTTTTAATTTTCCACAAATTAATTGCATACACTTAGGCTCTAAAATGCATATTAGGGCCGCAATCTTAAAAAAAAAAAAAAAAAAAAAAAAAATTTTTTACAAGAGCACAACTGCCCCAAGAATTTTTGCACACATGGCGCTTACCCCATGTTGTGTTGTTGTTTAAGTCAACAGCCGAAAGACAGGTTTGAACCTTTAGAGGTTTTACCAAGTAAAAATGAGGAGCGAGGTGGTTTACTATTGCCTTCCTCACTGAGTTGAAAGAGTAATGCCCGTTCCCAAGCTTTGTGCAGCTGAGAGGAATGCATTACGTCTCTACTACTGTGAGAGATTGCATTAGTAGTAGTAACGTTTTACTTGCACTATGTTTGTAGTAGACAAGGGTACTATCCAAAATACATAAATATTCTGTGTCGTCAGGTCTGCAAGTGGTACCTAAGTTCCAAATTTCAACTTTGTTACCAGAAAAGAAAGTGCCATTATACATAAAATCCGTAACAATGACAAGGAAGTTTATTTATTTATTTAACTAGCTGTAATTTTATACTATTTCACAACAGAAATTTTTATAGCAACACTGAAAAATCTTACCCTTAAATTGGAAATCAGTTTCTTATCCAACGTCTGTTGCAGAAAACGATCACCGACCAAAGTCATGCTACCCAAAAGTTGAGCGGCTTGAGTTCTGACATGCATTGACAGATCATTAACGCAGTTGCAAACTTTACCAAATGCATCGTCTACTAATCGGATTTCCTCATCGCTGTCGGAAACATTCATAATCCTGTAATAATTTAAAAGAAATAGCGGTATGAAACTCTCAAATGATTTTCTCTTGCCAATGCAGATAATGAACAATATAAACTATGTTAAATCATGAGTGAATGATGCAAAATGAAAACCAACTTCCAAAGAACATAAAAATACGAGGCGTGTTCAAAAATTAAGAACAGTTTTTAAAAAAAACTAGTACAACTTATCAATGTTAAGTAAGCGTGATCACGTGATGCTCAGTAGTTCAATTTTAGGTGTTGTTGGCCTATAATGGAGGCGGAATGCGAGTGTACATGAATGTGTGAACATCACTCTGCCACCCCACTACAGCAATTTCCTAACAACACTCTGCGCGATGACTGCGCTAACTTAACATTGATGGATTATAAAAAAAAATTTTTTCAACACAATTTTATTTCTATATGAAAGCCCAAACCTTAAACTATTTTTTGACATAGTTTCCACCAATGTTCAAACACTTGTCGTAGCGGGTGATCAATTTGTCTATACCCTCTTTGTAGAAGGTTCCCGCCACTGACGTGCACAAAACCAAGAGACTCGGAAGTGCTTTCACTTTTCTCACACGGTACAGTGATGATGGTGAGGATTTTTTAAACAAAATTGTAACAGGTGATGAAAATTGGGTCCGTCATGTCACACCGGAATCTAAACAGCAGTCAATGGAGTGGTGACACACGCAATCTCCGAAGAAACAAAAATTCAAGACGACAATGTCTGCACAAAAATCATGTGCACTGTCTTTTGGGATCAGAAAGGTATTTGCTGATTGATTTTCTCCCAAGAGGTGAAACCATTAATGCGGCAAGGTATTGCGAAACCTTAAGAAAACTAAGGCGGGCAATTCAAAACAAACGGAGAGGAATGATCAGTAACGGAATTGTGTTGCTCCATGACAATGCTCGGCCCCATACCGCTGGTGACACTCAAAGATTGGTTTGACAATTTCGTTGGGAGCAGTTCGATCACCCGCCCTACAGCCCGGACTTGGCACCGTCTGACTACCACTTGTTCCTGCACATGAAGCACGAGCTAGGCGGCCAACGCTTCGAAACTGACGATGAAGTGAAAACTGCCGTGGAGTCGTGGCTACATTGGTTGGCGGGAACCTTCTACGAAGAGGGTATAGATAAATTGATCACCCGCTACGACAAGTGTTTGAACATCGGTGGAAACTATGTCGAAAAATAGTTTAAGGTTTGGGCTTTCATGTAGAAATAAAATTGTTTTGAAAAAAAATTGTTTTACTTGTTTTTTTTAAAAACAAAATACTTACTTTCTGAACACGCCTCATACAAATAATCAGTAACTGCTTCTAAACTAGTCTCCAAGACAAAAATGCTTCAAATGAAAGTTTAAGGTTTTTTAATTTCCTATAACTTTAATTATATACACATTTGTTGTAAAGTGCATACTAAGGCTGCAATTTAAAAAAAATCCATTTTTCTACAATTATTGATGAAAAATAAATCCACTAAATCACTAATTGATACTAAACTAAGAGTTGCACAAAAAATGTTTTCAAATTAAAATTCTAGTCTACAACTTTCATTATAAACATTTTTATCCTAAAATGCATATTAAGGGCACTATCTTAAAAACATTTTTCCCGACAAGAGCACAAATCCCCCAAGAATTTCAGCAGAGATGGCACTTACCCTATCTTGCAGAGCATAAAAAATAAAAGATAGGCGATTCCAATTTAACATTGGTTGTATAGAGAAATAAGCTCTCCGCTACTATCTGTCCTACAAACATACCCCTAGTATTTAATTAATCACTTATAAGTTTTAGTTGTAATTATAATTTAAACTAGTGACTACTTTTAAAGAATAATGTTCGGCCCCAATATTCGATTAAAAGACGCAGTATTTAAAATTAAAAAGAAATTAAATGTAAATAGTTACATTTATACATTTATACGTCAGAAAAAGTGCATGGTTTTTGATCTGACTGTACATCGCAACAATGCGAGTGGGGAGAACCGGGTCAATGACTTTCATTCTTCAGCTCAATGCCATTACAGTTGCAATGGAGTCGTAGAACACACAACATCGTGGTTTCATCATAGAGACTTACTTTAGTAACGGTTACTCGGTAGTTAAAACCCAGCGTTTGTTCCGTACAAAGTTTGGAGTAAGTAGATACAGTAGTGTTCCCAGTCACAATGCAATAATGGGTTGGGTTAAAAATTTTAGAGAAACGGCTTCATCTTTAAAACGGAAACCTACAGGTCGTCCACGTAACGTTCGTACTCCTGAAAACACAGGTGCTTTGCGATTGTCAGTAGGCAGAAGTCGACGTCGCCCTGCTGCATCACACACGCATCTGAGCTACAAATATCAGATTGGAGAGTTTGAAGAATTTTGCGTTTGGATCTTCATTTTCATCCGTATAAAATCGTAACTGTTCAAGAACTAAGCCAACATGATTTCCAAAACCGAAGAGAATGTGCACAATCAATTCTGAACATTTTAAATAATGATTCAATAATCATAATGTCAGATGAGGCCCATTTTCACCTGTCTGGTTGTGTAAATAAACAAAATTTCTAGTAATAGGTGGCAGAAAATCCTCGTAGCCTACTCGAAAAACCACTTCATTGTGAAAGTGTGACAGTTTGGTGTGCAGTGGCTAAATTCGGAGTGATAGGTCCATATTTTTACGAAGAGAACGGTCGAGCAGTTTCGATCACTTCAAGTCGTTATGTCGAAATGCTAAATAATTTCCTTGCAACAGAGTTGCAACGTCGTTAAGTTGACACTGCAAATGTTTGGTTCCAACAAGATGGGGCTACTGCTCACACTGCCAGAGTGTCAATGAATGTGTTACGACAAATGTTTCCAGAACACGTGATTTCAAGAAATGGTGACCTTTCATGGCCTGCTCGCTCCCCAGGTCTTTTGGTATGTGACTTTTTTCTTCAGGAGTATTTGAAATCGAAAGTGTATGTTGTAAAGCCTTGAACAACTGAAGATCTGAAGCTAGTAATTCGAAATGAAATAGCTGCGATACCGAACGACATAATTGTGAAGGCAATGGATAATAATTTCCAAGTACGATTACATGAATGCGTGGAGAATGAGGGTCATTACTTGACTAACGTAATTTTTAAAACAAAATAAGTGAATTTTAGAATTTAAGTGCTTTAATAAAAAATGGCAAGAAATGATGTTTCAAATCTATTAATAAATTTTTTTTTTACATCTTATTTCTAATTTATTTTATTCATTTCAAAACCATCCACTTTTTCTGCTGGTCCCTGTATATGTATATTAAAGAATGATACTCCTTACGTTTCAGGGTATGTCTGTCCAATTAACCAAACTAATTTCAACGCAGCTTCCCTCACGATTTCATAATCGTCTGACAACGCCTCGCATATTTCCGAATACACCGATACATCTAGTTTAATTCCTCGTCCATGAAGTACTATCTGTAAAAAATAACATTTTAGCGAATAAATAAACAAAACTAAATTTAGTAGTTCAATCTGAATTTTTTGTCTTTTTTGGCAAACAATCCATGTACAATATATTTAACCCAATATATTGTAGAGTCTGTCTACGCCACTAAGAGTAATCCGACGTAGGCAACCGGCAACACATGCATTAATCTAAAAATCTGGTGTGAAACACTCACACAACTTTCTCTTGCCAATGCAAATAATTTACAATATAATTTAACATTAGTAATAAAATATTAGAAATAAACAAAAAACTAACCTCAATAAACATACATAACCTTATTTTAATCATGAGTGAAACACTCAAAATGAAAATCAATCTCAGTCTGGCTTAAAAATACGGAAAATCACTATTTCACGCTAAACTAGGCTCTGTAGAGAAAAATACGTTAAATAAAAGTTGTAGATCTTTAAATTTCCTATAAATTTAATTATATACACTTTTGTCGTAAAATGCATACTAAGACCGAAATGTTAAAAAAATCGATTTTTCTCACGTTTTCGTGAGAAAAAAAACAGAAAATCGCAAATTACCGCTAAACTAAGCGTTATACAAAAAAATGTTTGAAATAAAAGTTGTAGAATTTTACATTCTCTACAACTTTTATTATATAACGTTTTGCGCTAAAATGCATATTAAAGCCGCAATCTTAAAAAGAAAATGTTTTTACGTAAAAACAGCCTCAAGCAGAATTTCAGCAAACATGGCGCCTACCCTATATTGTAGAGCATAAAAAATGTAGTAAACCAGTTGATTTTAAAAAAAATCGTAGGACTAGTTTTTGAGAAAATCGCAAAAAAGTGAAAAATTATACGAATAAACTACTACTTCCGGTTGACCAATTTTGATGAAAATGTTCGTGTCGGGTCCGGTAGTGATATGTAACTTAAGTTTCAAGTTTCAAGTTCACATACTGTTCACATACACACACACACACAGACCAATCGCTAAAAACAAGTTTTTTGGGTTCAGGGGGTCTGAAAACGTATAGATCCGGTGAAAACTCGATTTCGAAAAATCGAAATGAAAACAATACTTTCCTTCCTATATATTCATATAGGCAAGAGAAAGTAAAAATACGCACAGCATGATCAACAAACAAAATTCCATACAACCCTAATTCGCTCTAAGCTTAATATTATAATGAAAACACGTTCAATTCATCTGTTAGAAAATATTTTATAAATCAAACATTAGTTTACCAGTAATAACTAAAACTTTTATCCTTGTTACTCTTACATTGTTATTTTTCATTACATTATTTACTATTATTTCATTATTAATATTAATGATTAGTAGGTTTTTATTACAGACTCAGTTTTGTTTTATTTTTGGTCACGAGTAATACAGGGTGATTCACGAAGATATGCAGAAACTTTGGGAGCCCATTGTACACGTAAAAATAATGAAAAAAGTTTATATAAACATGGGTCCGGAAATGCTTCGTTACCGAGTTACGGCTAGCAAAAGATTTCCCCCGGATTTCAGTTCACCAGGTGAAATGAGGTCTTCCTGAAATTCTGGAATTCTCGAATTCAATCGTTTCTTATGGTTTTTGACCTGATAAATTGAATAAAACAGGTCCCAGAACTGTAAGTTAAATAGTTTTTGAGAAAAACAGTGTCAAATGCAAAAAAATAGAGTGAAAAAAACACATTTTTTCATCTTTGTTTTTCCGGTTAATTTTACTTTGTACTGTTATGAATAAAAATTCATTTTATCAAACATCTATTCGCTTTCTGTGTACTTCATTTACACCGGTTTGTTTAGAATAAAATTTTCTACATGTTTTATTCAAAAAATTTAACTGTTTCTTGGTGAAATAACAAAGTTATTCTTGCCCAAAGATGAAAAAATGTGTTTTCACTCCATTTTTTGCATTTGTCACTGGTTTTCTTAAAAACTATTTAACTTACAGTTCTGGGACCTGTTTTATTCAATTTATCAGATCAAAAACCATGAGAAATGATTAAATTCGTCCCTTAGTCATCTTACCAGAATTTCAGGAAGACCTCATTTCACTATTTGAGCTGAAATCCGGGCGAAACTTTCGCTAGCCGTAACTCGGAAACGAAGCATTTCCGGACCCATGTTTATATAAACTTTTTTCATTATTTTTACATGTACAATGAGCTTCAAAAGTTTCTGCATATCTTCGTGAATCACTCTGTATAAGACTAATGCGCTTGAATTATAACAGGAGAGTAAACAATTCCAGTGATTCGTTGTTAATCATTTATGATTATTTATTTCATATTATTAAAATAATTAATGCCTGTGACTAGTTTAATACAACTGTTTGCACTTGCCCGTGTTTAACTCATTTTTAGTTTCATCAGTTATCTTTTGGAATTGTATCGGTTCGTTTTGATTTTATTCGTAAACTTAAGTTGAAAAGTTTTGTAAGCTGTGTTTTGTTAACATGCGTGATAGTGAACGTGTTGAGTTTTTGAAACATAAAAGGGGTAAACATTAAAAAGTAGAAAAAAAATTGTTAGTTAAATGTAATGGTTAAAATAATTAATTAAGGAGTCTTTATGAAACTACAATAATTAGAAGTAATCTGAACGGTATAATTGAAATGCTTAAAGAATAATGTTTATTTTATCTGGATGTAGATATTTTTATGATGGAACTAGAGAAGAGACAAAAGAACTGTCACTGTGAACGAGTCACGGTTACTTATAAGTCACGGTGACCACAGTTATTCAGATAGGCGAGTAACCGTTCCCCAGTCACTGTTACATAGATCGCTTGCTCTTCTGTCACTGGAAGACAGGACGACACGGCGAATGTTCACCGTACTATTCTACAATATAGCACAGCCTCTCTTTCACCAGTCACAGTTACAAAGATCGCTTACTCATTCACTGTTTAAGGCAGGACGACCGTAATTCTACAGTTCCTTCAATCACTTTTACAATAATCAGTTACTCATTCGCTGTTCACTGTCACTTTTAAGAGAGAACGAATTCTTTACCTTAGGAACTAGTGACAAATTCACTCGCTCATTCACTGTTCACAGTTAATAGACAAAACGACATAATATGCTTACTCTTCTTCAAGGCCCCTATGATAGCTACGTAAGATATGTTGGTCTTTTCACTGGGCTTAGTGCTCTCCTTGTCGCCTCTCCTTTGATAACCGGCACGTCCATTATTTTTTAACTTTAATCTTTATTGCACTCTTCTCTCTCTCTCATCCTCTCTCCCTCTCTCAGTCTCTTCCCCTTGTTATGTTTGTCATCTACTAGACTAAACAAAACGAGGGTAGTTCCTTTACATCTCTGATCGCGGTAAAACAATTACATTACAGTATTATTTTTATTGCACGCCGCGTTCTACCTAGCTATTTTATTTATAATGTGCGTTGTTATTTTTCAGTTGTAAATATTGTTTCTTGTACTTTCTCTTTTTTATACAAAATGTTATTTTTATTACTAATTTTGGATACCTTGTGTTAATTAGTTTTAGGCTAAATTTTTATTTCAGTTATATATGTAGCCCATTTTTTTAATTTATCAAAACTTTATTTATCATGAAATAACAACTGAAAACATTATTATTGTTTCATGATAACAAATGAAAAATGTACTAAGAAAATACAAAGTTATTGCTAAATCACAAGTAACTATTAAAAGTAACGGTGAACGCAAAATCACTGTCACCGTGATCACGGTGACTGGTTGAAACAGTGAACGCTCTTCTCTAGATGGAACGTAGTGCAAAATAGTTGTCCGGCAGAGAGGTAGATACGCGCCAACTAGTGTAAAACTTTCACTTACAACGTATAGGCAGGCGCTTGCCTCACGCAGCGTACTCTTACAGTAGGTAAGACTATAACACAGTTCATGATTAATCTAAAAATTTGGTGTGAAACACTCACACAACTTTCTCTTGCCAATGCAAATAATTAACAATAAACCTAACAATAGTAATAAAACATTAGAAATAAACAAAAAAACTAACCTCAATAAACATAACCTAATTTTAATCATGAGTGAAAGACACAAAATGAAAATCAACCTCAGTTTGGCTTAAAAATACGGAAAATCACTCTTTCACACTAAACTACTATCTGTAGAGAAAAATGCTCTAAATAAAAGTTGTAGATCTTTCAATTTTCTATAAATTTGATTATATACACTTTAGTCATAGAATGCATACTAAGGCCGAAATCTTAAAACAATCGATTTTTCACACGTTTTTGTGAGAAAAACCAGAAAATCGCTAATTACCGCTAAACTAAGCGTTAAACAAAAAAATGTTTGAAATAAAAGTTGTAGAATTTTAAATTCTCAACAACTTTAATTATATAAATTTTTACGCTATAATACATATTAAAGCTGTTATCTTAAAAAAAAAACACTTTTTACGTGAAAACAGCCTAACCAAGAATTTCAGCAAACATGGCGCCTACCCTTTCTTGTAGAGAATAAAAAATTGAGTAAAACAGGCGATTTTAAAAAAAATCGTAGGACCAGTTTTTGAGAAAATCGCAAAAAAGTGAAAAATTACACGAATAAACTACTACTTCCGGTTGACTGATTTTGATGAAAATGTCCGTGTTGGGTTTGGTAGTGGTATGTAACTTAAGTTTCAAGTTTCAAGTTTCAAGTTCGTACGATGTTCCGTTCTTGAGATATTTTGTATACACACACACACATAAACACACAGACCAATCGCTAAAAACATGTTTTTTGGGTTCAGGGAGTCTGAAAACGTGTAGATCCGGTGAAAACTCGATTTCTTAAAATCGACATGAAAACAATACTTTCCTTCCTATATATATTCATATAGGCAAGAGAAAGTAAAAATTGGTACCCAGCCATATATGGGCAAATTATTCACCAAAAATTTTTTTAGTACTTACTAAAGTTTTAAACGCTGCACTCCGAACTCTGGCATCTTCGCTATGTATATAGTCATTGACAAGTTTCAACATAGACTGTGTGCTAGTCTCTGCAGTTCCACCACCACTGACTGGTAAAAATTCACCAATTAGATCTAAACATTTCCGTTTCACCAGATGACTTGTGTCCGATAAATACTGTAACAAAAACAAAATTTTTCAGTAAATAATAGTCAATTTCTTACTAATACGACGGGGTACCCAAAAGAAACCGGAATTATTTATCGAAAGCTATTTATTGTCAATTTTTTTTACAAAACAACCTTATCCCCTTCAAAATACTCTCCATTACAACTAATAAATTTATCCCGCCACTGCTTCCACTGTTCGAAACAATTTTTGTAATCATCTTTAGAAATGGCTGACAGTTCCTCCCTTGTTTTTTCTTGACCGCTTCAATGTCAACAAATCGGTGTCCTTTAATGTCCTTTTTCAAGCGTGGAAATAAGAAAAAGTTGCACGGAGCCAGGTCAGGTGAGTAAGGTGCATGGGGCAGCGGAACCATGCCATTTTTAGTCAAAAAAATCTTTCACCGAGATGGCTATGTGTGCAAGCGCCGTGTCGTGGTGGAAGAACCAATCCTGTCTGCCATAAATTGAATATTTTTTTGATGAACACTGTTGCGCAATCTTCTTAAAACTTCCAAATCGTCAGTCGACGGTCTGAGAGCACTCACTCGCTGTCAAATTTTTTTGACATTTTCGTCGATTTGGGCAGTTGATGGACATCCAGAACGAGGTTTGTCATCAATCGACATGTCACCATTTTTAAACCGAGAATACCACTCGTATATTTGAGATTTTTCCATAGCGTCATCTTTGGAAGTTGTTTTCAACATTAAAACATTTTCAGCAGCACTTTTACCGAGTAGTAAACCAAATTTCACAGCAAAAATATAGTCATTGACAAGTGGTAAGTCATTGACAAGTAAAATGGTATTTTTTATTTAAATTTTAAGTTTTGTTCACTTAAACTTGTCATCATAAAAAATGAAACAAGAACAAAACAGCACTAGTAAAAACAATCACTGCAGATGAATATCGAACTCGCAATGAGTTGCGCTATACACGTCTGTGCGGCAGAAATGCGTACTACACAAGCACCGCCCACGGCAATGCTATTCCGGTTACTTTTGGGTACCCCCTTGTACGAGGGGGTACCCAAAAGTATCCGGAATAGCTCTGCTGTGGGCGGAGCTTGTGCAGTACAAATTCCCGCCACTAGGCTGCTTGTAGCGCTACTCATTGCCAGTTCAATGCCATTTTGTTCGTTGATCTAGCTTGTTCTGTTCTCGTGCAGTGATTGTTCTCGCTAGTGCTGTTTTGTGCTCGTGTCGTTTTTCATGATGGCAAGTTTTAATGAACAACGTGCGGCTGTGAAATTTTGCTTCTTGCTCGGTAAAAACGCCGCGGGAACAGTTGTAATGTTGAACACAGCTTACGAAGACGACGCTATTGGAAAAACCCAAGTGTACGAGTGGTTTTTGCGCTTTAAAAATGGCGACATGTCGATTGAGAACAAACCTCGTTCTGGACGACCGTCGACTTCCCGAACAGACGAAAATATTGTGAAAGTGAAAGAAATTGTACGAACAGACCGACGACAGACCATTGACTTTTTATCTTTAAGTGTTAAGAAGACTACGAAACAGCATTCGTCGTAAAAGACCTAATTTGTGGCAGATAGGGGACTGGTTTTTCCACCACGACAACGCGCCTGCACACACGGCAATCTCGGTTACCCAGTTTTTGGCGAAAAACGGCATGGTTTTGCTACCACACGCACCGTAATCACCCGATCTGGCTCCGTGTGATTTTTTCTTGTTCCCACGCATGAAAAGGGGCATGAAAGGTCTCCGATTTAACAACGTTGATGATGTCAAGAAAAAAAACGACGGATGAGCTGGCAGCCATCACTGAAGAGGAGTACAAAAAATGTTTTGAACAGTGGAAGCACCGGTGGGACAAATGTATTAGTTGTAATGGAGAGTATTTTGAAGGGGATAAGGTTCTTTTGTAAAAAAATTAAAAATAAATAGTTTTAAAAAATAATTCCGGTTTCTTTTGGGTACCCCCTCGTATACAATTATCTGCGCCTTGTTGATTTGAATTGTACAATAACAGTCCATGTTCCAGTGGATCATTGATGAGAAGACCAAATTAATTATTGCATTATCGAAAAGTTTCATAAATTATAAAATAAAACATCCAAAATTAACAATTTAAAATATTTTCCAAATAATTTCGTAATTTTTCTAATCAAGATAAATAATACTAACCCTTACGAAACGAACTATTTCTCGTAAAATAGAAGAATTAATTAAAGCGCTCTCAAAACAACTGTTTTAATCTAACGTAATTACTGATGAAAAATTCTGAAAAATTACAGTTGATTCATATAATACGTACGCGCCTTTTGCATACAATTACAAGAAAATAGCTTCATAATTCTTTGCATTTAGGGGAGCGAAATTTTCATCTGTGAAAATTTTTGTTTACTTTAGATTTTTTACTATAACTGGCACAAATTTCAGTTTACCAAATAAATTTATAAAACATGTTTTGTAGACAAGAGTTTACTGAAATAAATGGTATTTTTTATTTAAATTTCCGTAAATATTTGACCAAGTTACAAAATGTTCAACACGAGTCCATTTTCACATCACAGGGAAGCATGAAGGAATGGTATTTTACATTCTTTACGGTGATGTCACAGAGCCACTATTATAATTAGGTTACAGCTGTAAGCAAAGAAATGTAGGAAATTTTTTCCCTACAACCACGTGTTACGAAAATTTCTGTAAGTGTGGTTAGAAGGAAGCCGTTACACATCCTCTGCAACCCTGCCAAGTGACAAATTTTTTGCCTCTGTGATGGTAAACCCTCTCCTGCACAGTAAAATGGACTCATCTTCCTTTTGGAAGGGCCAATTCTGTAATAAAAATGTCATAGCTTCAACACAAACTGAAGAACATGCAGGTATGTTGACTTACACATGAGCTGGACGGATTTCCATTCAAAACAAACAATTTCCAAACCATCAATGCTACCTACACACTATAGAATGAATAAAAATTTTCCCTTTTATAATATTCTAATTCTGTAAACACTATTAGGTGCGTTAAAGAATTCCCTACTAGAAAAGAACAATATTTACCAGTTTCCGACTTATACATAACTAGCTGGAGCACGTTTCGTCACCTCCCCCACCAACAATTGTGCATAGCCTAAAATTAGATCAACAGTTTAAACAGGGTTAATCAAAAATTTTAAAAGAAAATCTTAATTCAAATAATTTCACCAGAGGCTATAACATTGAACATTAAAGTTGAATCAAATATGGTCTCTCGAAATTGAAGAAGTTACGATTCCGAATAAATACTTACAAATAACACTGGTCTGCAAAAAAAAAAAAAAAAAAAGGTTTTTCCCTTGGACTTTGAAGGGTGATCGTTATGTATCTTGACCCCCTGAATCCAAATCTGACCTCCGTTTCTCTCTATCACCCACCGTTTTTGAGGGGCGCCCCCCCAAAATTCTCGAAAAAAAAACACCTAAAAGCGGTTTTTCCTAATAAAGCGAGGTGCGCGGGGAGGTTGTAAGTATCCCCATAGAAAATGTTATCTCAGTGCACGCACATTTATGCATGAAGACCGAAGGGGGAGGGGTGACATCACCGTTAGTTCAGAGGTGTAGCAGGGTGGGAAGCTGAGCCGTGTGATAAGCTTAGCTTAGTGAAAATTATGTTGAACTTATCGAAGAATTGCTATCTGCATACGAGTCGATGGGTTGCAACATGTTATTAAAATTGCACCTTTTACACGCACATTTGGACTTTTTCCCAGAAAACTTGGGAGCAGTTTACGATGCACACAGAGGTTTTGTCGACACATTGCACTCTTCGAAAAACTGTTCTCTGGGAAGTGGAACTCAAGTATGTTAGCAGACTATTGCTGGTCACTCTTGCGTGAAACTCCCAGAGATCAGTACAAAAGAAAAGCACGGTTTTACTCCAAGTAAAGCTTTTACTCCAAAGTAATGCTTGTATTCCAAGAAAAACATGGTTTTACTCCAAGTAAAACCACTCTCTTTAAGTATATGTATTCGATGACAAGTATCTTGAACCAGAAAAATTCTATAAGTAAAAATGCACAAAATGTATCAATACTCTCTAATTGTACTCTTTCAGTGTTAGGTACGCCTTGAAGAACCATAAAAACAAGATACAACCGCACAATTTCATATCATAGTTACACCAGACTGATAAAAAGTTGAAATTTCCCAAATAAGGGGGTGTTTTTTTTTTTTTTTTTTTTTTTTTTTTGTTTAACGTCCGACTATTTTGCAATTACTGCTAATGCAGACGGTGAAGGATGAAATGATTTTTTTGTAACGTATGAAAAGATGCCGTGCCTGAATGGGATTCGAACCCAAGCCCAAGACCTAAAAATGGTGGGTGATGGAGCAAAATGGAGGTCAGATTCGGATTCAGGGGGTCTAAATGTATAAAGATCACCTATTAAAGTTCAAGGGGAATTTTTGATGCAGACCAGTGTAATTAAATATAGATTAAAAGGAAATAAGAAAAGCGTGCAAGTAATACTGAATTCATAAATACGATGGAATAACAAAAACGTTCACAAATAAGGAAACTAAAATAAATTAAAACTTATAAAAGAAGATGCGACAATGACTCTGGCCTCAATTTCTTGGATGGAAGGGTACACGTGGTGGACTACAAAGAAGATTGAAGTAACTATATTCATTTAAATTTTTAATAATATTGAGCTCAGAATACAAATTATAAATTCATTTTTTATTTATTTCCATCTGCCCATGACGGACAGGTGGAGTGTCAAATTATTTACACTCAATCTGTTCGTTGCAGGGCTAAAATAAATAGTTCTGTTTCTTATCACATGGTCAGCCAATTAAATGACTGAATCATTTAAGAACAGAAGAGGTAGAGGTGCAAAAGACACTAATCAGAGTTATCTCCTCTGAAAGTAATGAATTTCATTATACAGCCAGACCCTGTGGTGAATGAAGTGAAGGTGTCGTTTGCAGAGTGGAAAATATGTGTTTTTCAGAGGGCCCGGCATGCTGATAAGCGTACTTTTCCACTCAGTGAGGAAGGCAACGGTAAACCACCTCACTCCTCGTTTTACTTAGTAAAACCTCTACAGGTTCAAACCAGCCTTTCGGCTGATGACCTAAACAACAACAACATTTATTTCCAAGAAAACGTTTCAAACAATTTATAAAATCAAAATTTCCTTAGTAATTTCATTACTGTAAAACAGTGATTCTCAACCTTTTTTGCTCCGCGACCCCCAAATAGTATAAAAAATCTGGTGTGAAACACTCACACAACTTTCTCTTGCCAATGCAAATAATTAATAATAAACCTAACTTTATTAATAAAATATTAGAAATAAACAAAAACTAACCTCAAAAACATAACCTTATTTTAATCATGAGTGAATGACGCAAAATGAAAATCTAACTCAGTTTGGCTTAAAATTACGGAAAATCACGCTTTCACGCTAAACTAGGCTCTGTAGAGAAAAATGCTCTAAACAAAAGTTGTAGATCTTTTAATTTTCTATAAATTTAATTATATACACTTTAGTCATAGAACGCATACTAAGGCCGAAATCTTAAAAAAATCGATTTTTCACACGTTTTTGTGAGAAAAACCAGAAAATCGCTAATTACCGCTAAACTAAGCGTTAAACAAAAAAATGTTTGAAATAAAAGTTGTAGAATTTTACATTCTCTACAACTTTCATTATATAACGTTTTGCGCTAAAATGCATATTAAAGCCGCAATCTTAAAAAGAAAATATTTTTACGTAAAAACAGCCTCACGCAGTATTTCAGCAAACATGGCGCCTACCCTATATTGTAGAGCATAAAAAATGTAGTAAACCAGGCGATTTTAAAAAAAATCGTAGGACTAGTTTTTGAGAAAATCGCAAAAAAGTGAAAAATTATACGAATAAACTACTACTTCCGGTTGACCGATTTTGATGAAAATGTTCGTGTCGTGTCCGGTAGTGGTATGTAACTTAAGTTTCAAGTTTCAAGTTCGTACGATGTTCCGTTCTTGAGATATTCTGTTCACACACACACACACACAGACCAATCGCTAAAAACATGTTTGTGTGGGTTCAGGGGGTCTGAAAACGTATAGATCCGGTGAAAACTCGATTTCGAAAAATCGACATGAAAACAATACTTTCCTTCCTATATATTCATATAGGCAAGAGAAAGTAATAAATAAAATTAATATTTCGTGACCCCCCCCCCCCACGATAATGATACTAAGCTTTACTATTAATAATTGAATTTTGACTGTAATTATAAATGTAAAATTTTATTTTTTTAATATTATATGATCAAGATCAAACTGCACTAATTTTATATCTTTAAAGAAAATACATACATACAGTAAAAAAAATCTGGTGTGAAACACTCACACTACTTTCTCTTGCCAATGACCAATATAACCTAACATTATTAATAAAACGTTAGAAATACACAAAAAACTAACCTCAAAAAACATAACCTTATTTTAATCATAAATGAAAGATGCAAAATGAAAATCGACCTGTTTGGCTTAAAAATACGGAAAATCACTCTTTCACGCTAAATTAGGCTCTGTAGAGAAAAATGTTTTAAATAAAAGTTGTAGATTTTTCAATTTCCTATAAATTTAATTACATACACTTTTGTCGTAAAATGCATACTAAGGCCAACATCTCAATAAAATCGATTTTTCACACCTTTTCGTGAAAAAAAAAAAAAACAGAAAATCGCTAATTACCGCTTAACTAAGCGTTATACAAAAAAATGTTTGAATTAAAAGTTGTAGGATTTTAAATTCTCTACAACTTTCATTATATATATTTTTGCGCTAAAATGCATATTAAAGCCGTAATCTTGAAAAACAATTTCTTTACGTGAAAACACTCACCGAGAATTTCAGCAAACATGGCGCCTACCCTATCATGTAGAGCATAAAAAATTTAATAAACAAGGCGATTTTAAAATAATTGAGGACCAGTTTTTGAGAAAAAAAAAAGTTTAAAACTACACGAATAAACTACTACTTCCGGTTGACCGATTTTGATTTTTTTCTCACGAAAATGTGTAAAAAATTGATTTTTTTAAAGATTTCGGCCTTGAATTTTACAACAAAAAAGTATACAATAAAATTTATAGGAAATTAAAAGATCTACAACTTTTATTTAGAGCATTTTTTTCTACAGAGCCTGCCCATAACAGACAGGTGGAGTGTCAAATTATTTACACTCAATCTGTTTGTTGCAGGGCTAAAATAAATAGTTCTGTTTCTTATCACATAGTCAGCCAATTAAATGACTGAATCATTTAAGAACAGAAGAGGTAGAGGTGTAAAAGACACTAGTCAGAGTTATCTTCTCTGAAAGTAATGAATTTCACTATACAGCCAGACCCTGTGGTGAATGAAGTGAAGGTGTCATTTGCAGAGTGGAAAATATGTGCTTTTCAGAGGGCCCGGCATGCTGTTAAGCGTACTTTTCCACTCAGTGAGGAAGGCAACGGTAAACCACCTCACTCCTCGTTTTACTTAGTAAAACCTCTACAGGTTCAAACCAGCCTTTCGGCTGTTGACCTAAACAACATTCTACAGAGCCTAGTTTAGCGTGAAAGAGTCATTTTCCATATTTTTAAGCCAAACTGAGTTTGATTTTCATTTTGCGTCTTTCACTCATGATTAAACTTAGGTTATGTTTATTGAGGTTAGTTTTTCGTTTATTTCTAATGTTAGGTTTATTGTTAATTATTTGCATTGGCAAGAGAAAGTTGTGTGAGTGTTTCACACCAGATTTTTAAAAATTTATATTATCAAACATCCTATGTAAGTATTTTCAACAGATGTACGAGGGTAGGCTGATAAGTAATGCACACATGCTTGTAGAAGACAACTAAATAAACTTCAGTAGCGCGCCTGGTGGCATGTGGAAGTACTATTTCTCCTCTACAAGCCTGCGCAGTTTGAAGGCGTTGCTTTCATTCAGTTTGTTTTGAGTAGTGGAAGTATGGCGTCGTGTTCTGGTGCTATGTCAACGAGAATTAAACAACGCGCTGTTATCGAATTTTTAACTGCTGAGAAAGTGAATCCTAGTGAGATTTATCGTCGTTTAAAGGCTGTTTATTGTGACGATACTGTTGATAGGTCTACTGTGAATCGTTGGGTAATAAAATTTCGTGATTGCCAACCTGGAAAAGCCTTAATTGTTGACAAAACACGCAGTGGACGACCAATCACTGCCTCAGACGATAATCGTCGCAAACTCATCGATGATTTGATTCAAAATGACCGGCGAATCACTCAACAGCGTATCGCAAACCAAATTGGAATATCTAAGGAACGTGTTGGCTTCATTATTGAACAATTGGGATACCGTAAAATCTGTGCACGATGGGTACCACGCCGTCTGACAGACGAGAATAAACAGCGTCGATTGGAATGCTGTGAACAACTTTTGAAGCGCTACCGTGACGAAGGAGACGACTTTCTTTTGAATATTGTGACGGGGGACGAGTCATGGGTTCATCATTACGATCCCGAAGAAAAAAGGCAGAGCGCTGAATATCGTCATCCACATTCTCCTGTTGTGAAAAAGTTCAAAACACAACCGTCCGCAAAAAAAATTCTTTTGACTGTGTTTTGGGATGCTCGCCGAGTTTATGTGACTGATTATCTGGAACGAGGGGCAACGGTAAATTCTGCTCAGTATATACAGACTCTGAAACACCTCCGACGTCGAGTTTGTCGTGTTAGAGGCAACCTGGCGCCAATAATTTTGCAACACGACAATGCTCGTCCACACACTTCGCGTGCAACTGGAGAGGCTCTGAGAAACCTGAAGTTTCAACCAATTTTACACCCTCCGTATTCTCCCGACCTTGCGCCTTGCGATTTTTATTTTTTTCCTCTACTGAAGAGAGACCTTAAGGGTAATCATTACAGCTCGGACAATGAGGTGAAGGCAGCTATTGCGTCCTGGGTTCGAGGAAAGTCGGAAGAATTTTTCAGTGACGGAATGAAAAAACTTGTTAAACGTTGGGAGAAATGTGTAATGCTTAACGGTGACTATATTGAAAAATAAATAGATAATTTGGTAGGTTAAGATTTGTACTTTAATTTGTTATTTACCCCATCTTGCTATTTCTTTTTGTTCGTCTTCTACAAGCATGTGTGCATTACTTATCAGCCTACCCTCGTATTATATTGATAATTGAAATATAAATTATTTAAAAAACACCAGTAATATGGTAAACAGTAAATAATTACCAATTATAGCACTTGCGTGCATAAAATTAAACTATCACAATTTATAATTTAAATTACTGAAGATGTGTGTTTGATGAACAAAAGAGCTAACACTGGTACGTGTTTACTGTTTTACCTGTCGCCGACTCCTCTACTAACATTAGCGTTTGCAGATGGTCCCACTACCTGCCAGCCGTGGAGCGCTACAGACCCGCAATGCCTATAGTGCCTTCCCTCCACCTTGAAGTGGACTCACCAGAGGGGGATTTAAATGACAGCCCTGGCCCGCGAGAGTCACTCTCCACCGGAGAAGACCAAGAAAGAAGAGCTCCGGACCGACGAAGAAGAAGAGGCCAGCTGAAACCAGACGCATCATCCCTAGTCTAAGCTACCGATGTCGGACGCTCCATTCCCGCACCGGTCAGCCTTTACCGACCTGGAGAGAACCGCCTCGGCCGGGCTATCGATGACTTGACACTGTGGGGCTCTGGGGGCCACCACTGCCACGCTGCAGTGGGCACCCAACTGCCGCTGAGGGAAGGTTAGGCCTGAACCCGGTACCCGAGCCATCACTTTTCAGGCCCCGCTTCTGCCGGCTTGCCGTTTCAGACCGCCAACAAAGGCCCTTTTCAGGGCCACCAATTTTTCCAAACAATGTTTTGCCACGTGTCGTTGGCGACATACCGTACTTAAAGCAACATGTGTTGTTTAGGTCATCAGCCGAAAGGCTGGTTTGAACCCGTAGAGGTTTTACCAAGTAAAACGAGGAGTGAGGTGGTTTACCATTGCCTTCCTCACTGAGTAGAAAAGTATGCTTATCAGCATGCCGGGCCCTCTGAAAAGCACATATTTTCCACTCTGGAAATGACACCTTCACTTCATTCACCACAGGGTCTGGCTGTATAATGAAATCCATTACTTTCAGAGGAGGTAACTCTGACTAGCGTCTTTAACACCTCTACCTCTTCTGTTCTTAAATGATTCAGTCATTTAATTGGCTGACCATGTGATAAGAAACAGAACTATTTATTTTAGCCCTGCAACGAACAGATTGAGTGCAAATAATCTGACACTCCACCTGTTTATTATGGACAGTAAACCAACATACTGGTGGTTTTAAAGAATATGTATTTTTTTATTTAATGTTCACAGAGAAAATAATTTTTGACTATGACAGCAAGAACATAACCATAAGTACACCAAATTTTCGCTTTTTATATTGAAGAAATGTAAAGTTCCTGTATAGATTACTGTACAATAAATTATGGTAATAAAATGCTTTTTGTCAAGTTTAAGAAAGCTTTACTAAAAGTAAATACCTGTATTTCTTTTTAGTTGAGTAGTTGTTCAGAGTAATTTCTAGTTGTAACTATAAAAATAAATTTATAATTATTTAATACATTAAATAATTTATGGAAAATAAATAATAATATCTTCATTCAAAAATAAATCTTTATAATGCATCCTGCAGTTTGAAATATTTCTATTTCATATAATGAATTAATATAATAATTTCACTAACCTTCTTTTTAAACTGCATCACCTTTATTTTATTCCTACTTACACGTGTTTCGGTGGATCCACCATCATCAGAGTTAATGAAAAATTGAAACTAAAAATTTTTTTCATTTATTTAAAATTTACAGAAGATGATACATCTTCAGTCACTTGTATAAAACTCTTTAAAAGTTGTATAAAACTTTTATACAAGTGACTGAAGATGTATCATCTTCTGTAAATTTTAAATAAATGAAAAAAATTTTTAGTTTCAATTTTTCATTTACTCTGATGATGGTGGATCCACCGAAACACGTGTAAGTAGGAATAAAATAAAGGTGACGCAGTTTAAAAAGAAGGTTAGTGAAATTATTATATTAATTCATTATATGAAATATAAATAATAATAGATCTATTAAATAGAAATTAATAGATATTTTTGTTATAAATGTAAAAGGAGGATTTGTTATTTAGAAAAAAAACTAAATCCTGAAAGAACCAGGAATAAATATCGCAATAATTTGAAATACTGACGTTTTTAGCGACACCGACTAGTTTAACGTAAACAGTTGTATTGTCCGGTAACAGTTTTCCCAAACGGAATAATGTACAAAGGCCTTGCGCCAGAACTTTATGTGACGCCTCCTTTTTCACTAACCCCAAAATATCTTCGATAATACTCTGAAAAAGTAAAACAGAAAATACATGAAAATAATACTACAAAATGTATTTAAGTTTTACTTAAAAATACTATAGAATAAATTTGTTAATGCCTAAAATTTTACGTTAGGGTCAGAACTGAATTACTTTCTCTAGCCCTACATAATTACGAGGGTGGTCCCAAAAGTACCCGTCCTAACAAAAAAAAACACAAAAATTTTGGAAAAGATTATATTTATTTTTCAACATAATCTCCTTTCAGCTCTATATACTTTTCCCAGTGATGTTCATTAAGTTCGATACCCTTATAACAAGAACTGTCTTGCTCCGCAAAATAGCCATTAACTGCTGACATCACTTCTTCATCATTGGAAAATTTTTGACCACTGAGCCATTTTTTCAAGTTTGGGAACAAAATAATCCGGGGGGCTAAATCCGGCGAATAGGGTGCATGAGGTAGCAATTCAAACTTTAATTCATTAATTTTGGCCATTGCAATAATGGATTTGTGAGCTGGTGCATTGTCTTGATGAATTAACACTTTCTTCTTAGCCAAAGGCGGTCGTTTTTGCTTAATTTCTTTGCTCAAACATTGCAATAAGTTTGCATAATACTCACCGTTCATAGTTTTTCCTTTTTCAAGATAGTTCACGAAAATGATCCCAAAAAACCAATGCCATGACCTTCCCTGCAGATGGAACGGTCTTCGCCTTCTTTGGAGCCGGTTCTACTTTTTCAGTCCATTGTTTTGATTGTTCTTTTGTCACTGGTGTGAAGTGATGGACCCATGTGTTATCCATGGTTATGAAACGGTGCAAAAATTTTGCTTTGTTGCTGTGAAACTTCACTAAACACCCAATTGAAACATCTTCACGACACTTGTTTTTGCTCGAGTGTGAGCAAATGCGCCACTTATCTGGCACACAGCTTTCTCATGTCCAAATTTTCAGATAATATGCGATGTACCGCACTTTTTGAAATGCCTACTATGTTTGCTAGCTCACGCACTCTCAGTCTACGATCATCCAGTACCACTTTGTGGATTTTCTTCACCATTTCTGGAGCCATCACCTCATTTGGTTGATCACTGCGATGCTCGTCTTGGCAGCTCGTACGGCCTCGTTTAAACTCTGCTATCCAATATTTTAATGTTGTAAATGAACGATCAGAGTCACCCAGACTAGAATCTAGTTCAGCTTTTATATTGGTTTACTTTACTATACTTTACTATATGGGCGTTCAGGCCTCTGCAGCCCCTCCTCACCGCGACCTAAAAGATCTTTTGTGATTGCCCCTATTCCTTATTTATGCAAGACCCACACTTTCAATAAAGCGCAGGATCTGCCTAGGATCTAGTGCACTTACCTGAGAAGGTGTTAACACGTCCTTACCCATCAGCGCTCTTCTTTTGCAGCCAACCGCTTTGCAACTGCATAAAATGTGCTCAGCCTTCTCTTCTGCCTCATGACAGAATCTACACAGGCTCTCTTCAGCAACTCCTATCTTGGATAAATGATACCCAAGATTACAATGACCAGTCATCAGGCCCACTACCCTCCTCAGGTCCTGTCTTCCTAGTCTATTGTATATCCCAGCCTTCCTGCTGGAATAGGCAATGAATTTCTTTGCCTGTTCACAGCCTGTCACCTTATTCCAATAGGAGGTTTTAGCCTCCTCTTCCCAGGCCCTAACTATACCTCTATAATAGCCCTCACCAATTCCACAGAATGGCTCTGGGCCTATGAAGTGAGAGGCTGCACCTTTCTTTGCTAAGGCATCCGCTCTCTCATTTCCAGGCACTCCCTGGTGCCCCGGCACCCAACGCAGCGTCACAATTTTATATTGGTTGGGCTGAGGCCTTTCAAATGAAAGTATTGTAACACATAACAATGACCAATTTTCTTGATTTTCACAAATTCACTGAAAACATTCACTATTGATGGCTGCCAAATAAATAATAAACAACATGGGTCTTCAAACTTGAAACATATGCTTTATAGATTGTGTACTTTCTAATACAATGATATTTTTCAAATAACTACTGCCATCTCCAGGTCAGGCCGGGTAATTATGGGACCACCCTCGTATATAGGGAAGGAAAGTATTATTTTCATGTTGATTTTTCGAAATAGAGTTTTCACTAGATATACAAGTATTTTGGGCCACCTGAGCCCAAAAAACACGTTTTAGCAATAGGTCTGTGTGCGAACAAAATATCTCAAGAATGGAATAGCATTCAAAGTTGAAACTTGGAACTTAAATTAGGTACAACTGCAGGACCTGACGGGTAAATTTTTCATAAAAATCTGTCCACCGTAAATAGTTTATTCTTTTCGCTTTTCTGTGATTTTCTCAAAACATTTTATAATTTTTATTTGTAGATTGCCTCATATACTAAATTTTTTATGCTCAACAAGATAGGGTAACTGCCATGTCTGCTGAAATTCTTCGAGAGCCTTCACTCTTGTAGAAAGTGTGATTTTTTTAAGATGGTGGCCTTAATATACAGGGTGATTAAAAAATTAACGGCAATCTCTTGGGATCTCATTCTATAGCTAAAAATAAGAAAAAAAGTTCATATAAACATATGCCTGAAAACACTTAGTTAGCGAGTTACGGCTAGCGAAAAATTTCACCTAGAACTCTAACCTCGGTGAAGTAAGGCCGTTTAAAAATGTTAAACGTAGTTACAAAGATACAAATACGACTGTTACTTATGTTTTTTAATCTGAAAAATTGAATAAAATTTGTTCCACAGCTATAAATGCAATACTTTCAGAGATATCTTATCTAAAACACAAGAATTGGTGCAAAGAAATAACACATTTTTGTGTTTAACGTAAGGTTACTTCCATAAATGGTAAATAAAGGTGTATTTTTTCTTAAATAAATTTCCTACAAATTTAACACATTCCTAGAAATAACACATTTTTGTGTTTAACGTAAGGTTACTTCCATAAATGGTAAATAAAGGTGTATTTTTTCTTAAATAAATTTCCTACAAATTTATTTTTAAAAAAATACACCTTTATTTACCATTTATGGCAGTAACCTTACAATAAACACAAAAATGTGTTATTTCTTTGCACCAATTCTTGTGTTTTAGATAAGATATCTCTGAAAGTATTGCATTTATAGCTCTGGAACAAATTTTATTCAATTTTTCAGATTAAAAAACATAAGTAACAATCGTATTTGTATCTTTGTAACTACGTTTAACATTTTTAAACGGCCTTATTTCACCGAGGGTAGAGTTCTAGGTGAAATTTTTCGCTAGCCGTAACTCGCTAACTAAGTGTTTTCAGGCATATGTTTATATGAACTTTTTTTCTTATTTTTAGCTATAGAATGAGATCCCAAGAGATTGCAGTATAGTTTTGAATCACCCTGTATATGCTCACTAACTTGCACCTCCTCCTCAAATTTAATTAACGCTCAACACTTACTTGTTCAATTCATGGTTCCATCTCTGAAAGTAATCTGAAGCATTTTAAGAGTCTCAGTGGAGATTTTGTTTAGTTTAACACAAAACTTAATAGCATAACACTGATTAAGGTTTCGCTGAATCTTGACTGGCAACGAGAGATTACAATGCTTCGCCCAAAATACACTTTCTGAAGCTCAAAAATAAATGAGACAGATCTCTCTGCATTCCTGACATCCCGGCTATAGCAACTACCCTTCACTGCTTCCCCTAAGAGGGGAAAAATCAGTAGCAATACTTATTGGACAGATATTAGAAGAAAGTAAATAAAACTTACAGAAACATCTCCTTTTGATTTGCATCCAATATCGCCTAACAGCCACAGAACTTTCACTCTAACAATCGATTCTTTTTGAATGTTGAAATGTTCACATAACCTACGTATTGTTGGCACTGCATCTTCTTCCTACAAAAACAAAAATACAATCATTATCTTATAATTATATAGAGCTGAATGTAACGCACTATGTCTGGAAATTTTAACCCATAAGGTCTCGGAGCGGAAAAATACAGGAGACCTCTTTTGTTCCTCACCGTCAGAAACCTCCAGAGAAAGTCCAAAATCCGAGGTATGACACTCTGAAATCTGAAAATACATTGTACCTCCTCAACGGCTGCAGATATTGAGCTGGGACCTTTTATAATCGACTTCTTGACCCAGAAAACTTAGGGACTTTGTTACCACTGGGCGCAGCTGAGTTTGAAAGGGAATGGGAGGGGAACCTTTGCAGCTGCCTCAAAGAGGAGCAGCCATTGGCTAGGCGAGTATCGTCTACACTGCTGCCTGGAAGCCAGGAGCGGTCGCCGATGTGGCGTCACCTTTCGCTGTTGCCTTGGTGCAAAAGAGTGGTCGCTGATGAGGCAAGGAGAGGATCGTCTATACCGCTCTCTGACGACGAATAGGAGCGGTCGCCGATGTGGCACACACAGTTTACCGCTGCCTCCAGGAGGAGCAATCGCTAATGAAGCGAAGGGACAGTGTGGCGCAAAGAAAGTACTCAATGTTGAGTGACTGATCTCTCCACATTGACCATCTTGAAGCGACAATCAGTACTGACTGACTGAGTTCCTTCAACTACTGCCTGGCCATCGTGTATGTCTTACCCACTTGCACAAATGCTGCAAGAAGTTTGGTGTCTGCGCTATCTACCGGCAGCAGAAGTAACAACATTTGCAGCGCCATCAGCGGGTTAAACACTAACAACGGACCGGCGTAGAAATAGTACAGTATCAACCTTTACTAACACAATACCTGTTAAGTTAAGTCCACCAAGCCGTTGTACTTGATATAATTAGTATAATTATTCAACAATTTATTTATTGCGGTAATATCCGGAGAACCAGAGTACAATTTATAGGGGTCGGCACTCACGACCAAGCGATTAGGATTCACCAACAGTGAAGCAATGTAATAAACCGAAAAACGGTACGGAAAATTAGGATAAAGGAATAAGACAGCAATTAGGATAGGAACACAACGGATAAGGAATGACTAATGAACTAAACTGAACAAGATATACAAATTGTCACTTACCAGAAATAGCATTATAGAAAAACCACTTAGGTCTTGAAGCGTGAACGTAAGCCTGTTAATCATTAAAGCCTGGAAATCGTTGCGAAGTAGTAGAGAACACCCAAAGCCTGGATACATATAGCACACACAAAGAGTCCAAAATGTTCGGTCGAATTAAAGCCTATCGTCCATTGAAAGCACAACTTAGGTAGCGTCACCCAAGCCATCAGTGAAAGTAGCGACACATGCACATTCATTCCGGCTCAGTTCACAAGTAGGAAAGGAAGCGAGAAGGATCAGTAAATAGAGTAGGGATGAAAAGGGAGGCAAAGATGAAGTATCAATGACAACACCACAATGAGAAAGCATAAATACGAACAACAACATAATTTAACAGAGAAGAGCGTGCATATTTGAAACACCGCACTCGGTGACGAACCTTTACTTAACCCTGGATGAACATGACTTAACAATACCAATTACATTAACTTCACGATGCAGACTTTTCTTAAAAGAAAAGATTTATACAGCAACGAAATCATACTTACAAATGTAATATTTGTTAGTACCGGTAAGCCAATTTCTTTCCCCCCACTCTCACGTAGCGTGCTGGTGAAATTTTATTTCACCAGCACGCTACGTGCTGGTGAAATAAAATGGTTGGCAATGGCAGCCTTACAACTGCAAGTTTTCAAAATAACAGCTGGCACATTTTGTACACCCTTATACATATTAAATGACACTTTAAGTGAACATTTTAAATATTATTTCGACACTGAAAGGGTTAAAGATGGAAAAGTTCTTGAAAACAATTAAAATTGGAATTTTAGCAACTCTAAGAAGCAAAAAAACTTTACTCACCGTAAAGAACGTTTGTAAATGCAACGATTCAGAAATACGTAACAAATGTTGTAAAACTTCATTGCTTGTCTTACACTTATCTATTAGCCCAATGTACGCAGCAACACCGCTTTCAAAAACAGGGCGTTTAATCAGTCGTAATTTTTTAAACTGCTTTATTGGAGGCTGTTCCTAAAATCAAACAACAATAAAATAATGCGGTTTAAATTGCTCTATTGTAAAAAAAAATAACATAAATTCTGTTTAACAACGTTGGAAACCAATTGGAATACACAAAAAAATCTGGTGTGAAACACTCACACAATTTTCTCTTGCCAATGCAAATAATTAACAATAAACCTAACATTATTAATAAAACATTAGAAATAAACAATGAAGCTAACTTCAATAACATAACCTAATTTCAATCATGAGTGAAATACGCAAAATGAAAATCAACCTCAGTTTGGATTTAAAATACGGAAAATCGCTCTTTCACCCTAAACTAGGCTCTGTAGAGAAAAATGTTTTAAATAAAAGTTGTAAATATTTTAATTTGCTATAAATTTTATTATGTACACTTTTCTCTTTAAATGCATTACCAAGGTCAAAATCTTACAAAAAAAGATTTTTCACACGTTTTCGTGAGAAAAAAACAGAAAATTGCTAACTACCGCTAAACTAAGCGCTATACAAAAAAATGTTTGAAATAAAAGTTGTAGAATTTTAATTTCTCTACAACTTTAATTATAGACATTTTTGCGGTCAAATGCATAATACAGCCGCAATCTTACAAAAAAACAAATTTATTACATGAAAACAGCCTTACCCAAGAATTTCAGCAAACATGACGCCTACCCTATCTTGTAGAGCATAAAAAATTAAGTAATTAAGGCGTTTTTTTTTTAAAAATCATAGGACCAGTTTTTGAGAAAATCGCAAGAAAGTGAAAAAAACACGAATAAACTACTACTTCCAGTTGACCGATTTTGATGACAATGTTCGTGTCGGGTCCAGTAGTGGTATGTAACTTAAGTTTCAAGTTTCAAGTTCGTACGATGTTTCGTTCTTGAGATATTCTGTACACACACACACACACACACACACACACACACACGCGCGCGCGCGCACACACACACACACACAGACCAATCGCTAAAAACATGTTTTTTGGGTTCAGGGGGTCTGAAAACGTATAGATCCGGTGAAAACTCGATTTCAAAAAATCGACATGATACAGTACTTTCCTTCCCATGCACTTGACCCTCGGTGTTCGTGGACTCCTATGTTCGAGGTTTCGACCTTTCGAGATTTTGTATTTGTACACAAAAAATTCAATTTTTGAGATTAAAACTCTGTGTTCGTGATTTGTACTGGGACCTTGAACGAGAACTGTCCCTCTCAGCCCCACCCTTCCCGTATGCTTCCCCTGCTTAGTGCATTGACCTGGTGGCTTAGCGCACAATGATGTTATTTCTGAAAGCGATATTCTGGAATTGAACGAAGAACATAATGCTTCCTCAGAAGAATCCGAAGATGAAAAAAAAAAATCAAAAAAACTTGACTAGGGAAGATTTGAAACAATTATTTACGGGGATACAATAGAAACAATATTAGACAAGGGT
Organism: Catonia carolina; assembly: GCA_035578175.1. NCBI lineage: Eukaryota > Metazoa > Arthropoda > Insecta > Hemiptera > Achilidae > Catonia > Catonia carolina. The sequence continues at coordinate 1,044,914 of JAQMRL010000017.1, read as the reverse complement.
CCAGAACAAGATAGAGCTTTAGTATGTTACAATTCAATAAGATTAGCTTGCCATCCTTACAGACTAAAACTTAAAGAACTTCAAACCAAAGCAGAACAAACAACGATTGTGAATTTGTTTAAGCCGAAGAGAAATGACATCATTACCACTCATCAAGGTATCACCATCAACATCAAGGACACAATTTGCATCCCAGAAAGAATAAAATGTACATAAAGAAACAACTTTTAATGTTTTATAAAATCAAATAATAACAAACTATAATAGGGCAATATTTTTCGATTATAAAGAACATTTTACATTTGAATCAAGTTAGTTATTAATATTTTGTATTTCTTTTTTTAATAAATTAAATTTTTCTATAACACGGTTTTTTTTATTTAAAATAAGCCGAAACGTATTGTTTATCTTTAAAATATACGCACTAATCACTCACATGGAACCGATTAGAAATTTTACATTGAAAATAGTTCTCGATGTTCATGATTTCGATTTTCAAGATGGTTTTCATGGGCCCAATTAATCTCGAACATTGAGGGTGCAGTGTATATTCATATAGGCAAGAGAAAGTAAAAATATCAGAAAGATGGACACGGGAGAATTTTCCCCAATGAAACAGAGTTTAATGAGATAGAACCTGTAATCAGCACAATCTGGAAAAACAAATTTCCTTCTTAGGACAATTAATTATTACACCTCGAAACAGATTGTCAAGACCAATTACAGAAACCTCTGGGAAAATAAAAGCAAGGAATTAAGTGAATCACAAAAATTAAGGATGATTAGAAAGAACTTGAAATAACAATAAAAGATCTACAAGTAAAAACACTGCCCATAACAGACAGGTGGAGTGTCAAATTATTTACACTCAATCTGTTAGTTGCAGGGCTAAAATAAATAGTTCTCTTTCTTGTCACATGGTCAGCCAATTAAATGACTGAATCATTTAAGAACAGAAGAGGTAGAGGTGTAAAAGACACTAATCAGAGTTATCTCCTCTGAAAGTAATGAATTTCATTATACAGCCAGACCCTGTGGTGAATGAAGTGAAAGTGTCATTTGCAGAGTGGAAAATATGTGCTTTTCAGAGGGCCCGGCATGCTGATAAGTGCACTTTTCCATTCAGTGAGGAAGGCAATGGTAAACCACCTCACTTCTCGTTTTACTTAGTAAAACCTCTACAGGTTCAAACCAGCCTTTTGGCTGATGACCTAAACAACAACAACAAGTAAAAACAGACAAAATCAAGGAATTGAAAAATAAACAAACTAAAAAAATATGTCAAAAATGTTATAACGGAGAATAAATAGACAAGTAGGAAGAGTGATTTTCAGGGAAAAACAGGCAAGCTCTGAAAGGATAAAGAAATAGTCGATTCCGGATAATTGGGGCACACAGCATTTTGGCCCAATTAAATGGCTGGCCCTAATAAACGGATTCGTAAAATGTGGGGTATGAGGCCACACTGTATTTTATTAAAATTATCACATACATAAATTTTACATGCAAGTTCTATCCATATACAAACAAAAAAAAAAATCTGGTGTGAAACACTCACACAACTTTCTCTTGCCAATGCAAATAATTAACAATAAACCTAACATTAGTATTAAAACATTAGAAATGAACAAAAACTAACCTCAAAAACATAACCTTATTTTAATCATGAGTGGAAGACGCAAAATGAAAATCGAACTCAATTTGGCTTAAAAAAAACGGAAAATCACACTTTCACGCTAAACTAGGCTCTGTAGAGAAAAATTCTCTAAACAAAAGTTGTAGATCTTTTAATTTTCTATAAATTTAATTATATACACTTTTGTCGTAAAATGCATACTAAGGCCGAAATGTTAAAAAATCGATTTTTCTCACGTTTTCGTGAGAAAAAAAAACAGAAAATCGCAAATTACCGCTAAACTAAGCGTTATACAAAAAAATGTTTGAAACAGAAGTTGTAGGTTTTTAAATTCTCTACAACTTTTATTATATAAGTTTTTGCGCTAAAATTTATATTAAAGCCGTAATCTTAAAAAAACAACGTTTTTACGTGAAAACAGCCTCACCGAGAATTTCAGCAAACACGGCGCCTACCCTATCTTGTAGAGAATAAAAAATTGAGTAAAATAGGCGATTTTTAAAAAAATCGTAGGACCAGTTTTTGAGAAAATCGCAAAAAACTGAAAAATTATACGAATAAACTACTACTTCCGGTTGACCGATTTTGATGAAAATGTTCGTGTCGCGTCCGGTAGTGGTATGTAACTTAAGTTTCAAGTTTCAAGTTCGTACGATGTTCCGTTCTTGAGATATTCTGTTCACACACAGACACACACACACACACACACACACACACACACACACAGACCAATCGCTAAAAACATGTTTTTTGGGTTCAGGGGGTCTGAAAACGTATAGATCCGGTGAAAACTCGATTTCGAAAAATCGACATGAAAACAATACTTTCCTTCCTATATATTCATATAGGCAAGAGAAAGTAAAAATCTGGTGTGAAACACTCACATAACTTTCTCTTGCCAATGCAAATAATTTATACAATATAACCTAACATTAGTAATAAAACATTAGAAATAAACAAAAACCTAACTTCAAAAAACATAACCTTATTTTAATTATGAGTGAAAGGCAAAATGAAAATCAACCTCAGTTTAGCTTAAAAATACGGAAAATCACTCTTTCACGCTAAACTAGGCTCTGTACAGAAAAATGCTTAAAATAAAAGTTGTAGATCTTTAAATTTTCTATAAATTTTGTTATATACACTTATGTCGTAAAATGAGTAGAAAGGCTGAAATGTTTAAAAAAATCCATTTTTCACACGTTTTCGTGAGAAAAAAACAGAAAATCGCTAATTACCGCTAAACTAAGCGTTATACAAAAAAATGTTTAATATAAAAGTTGTAGGACTTTTAATTGTCTACAAATTTTATTACATACATTTTTGCGCTGAAATGTATAATAAAGCCGCAATCTTAAAAAAAACACTTTTTTTACGCGAAAACAGCCTCACCAAGAATTTCAGCAAACATGGTGCCTAACCTATCTTGTAGAGCATAAAAAAGTGAATAAACCAGACGATTTTTAAAAAATTTGTAGGACCAGTTTTTGAGAAAATCACAAAAAAGTGAAAAATTATACGAATAATCTACTACTTCCGGTTGACCGATTTTGATGAAAATGTTCGTGTCGGGTCCGGTAGTGGTATGTAACTTAAGCTTCAAGTTTCAAGTTCGTACGATGTTCCGTTCTTGAGATATTCTGTTCACACACACACACACACACACACACACACACACACAGACCAATCGCTAAAAACATGTTTTTTGGGTTCAGGGGGTCTGAAAACGTGTAGATCCGGTGAAAACTCGATTTCGAAAAATCGACATGAAAGTAATACTTTCCTTCCTATATATTCATATAGGCAAAAGAAAGTAATAAAAGGGTATCAGAACAATGATTAACGTTTTAGCAATATCTTTCGTCTTGGTTTTAAGCATTGGGCCATTAACAGTAACGCCTTGCGATGTTACAACGGCGAAATATTCATTCAACGCTTTTAAACAAGTGGATCCATCCTTCACGTTTTCTTTTCTGAGATGTTTCATGATCTTTTAATGCCCACTGTTGGCGTAATTTCTTTTCTCGGAGCACGATACAATCTATCGTAATTTACAGTACACCGGTTAGTTCCGATAGTTTACGTTGGCTTAAGTTGGGTGGATAATTTTTACTTTCTCTTGCCTATATGAATATATAGGAAGGAAAGTATTGTTTTCATGTCGATTTTTCGAAATCGAGTTTTCACCGGATCTATACGTTTTCAGACCCCCTGAACCCAAAAAACATGTTTTTAGCGATTGTGTGTGTGTGTCTGTGTGTGTGTCTGTGTCTGTGTGTGAACAGAATATCTCAAGAACGGAACGTCGTATGAACTTAAAACTTGAAACTTAAGTTACATACCACTACCGGACGCGACACGAACATTTTCATCAAAATCGGTCAACCGGAAGTAGTAGTTTATTCGTATAATTTTTCAGTTTTTTGCGATTTTCTCAAAAACTGGTCCTACAAATTTTTTAAAAATCGTCTGGTTTACTCAATTTTTTATTCTCTACAAGATAGGGTAGGCGACATGTTTGCTGAAATTCTCGGTGAGGCTGTTATCACGTAAAAACGTTGTTTTTTTAAGATTACGGCTTTAATATAAATTTTAGCGCAAAAACTTATATAATAAAAGTTGTAGAGAATTTACAACTTTTATTTCAAACATTTTTTTGTATAACGCTTAGTTTAGCGGTAATTTGCGATTTTCTGTTTTTTTTCTCACGAAAACGTGAGAAAAATCGATTTTTTTAACATTTCGGCCTTAGTATGCATTTTACGACAAAAGTGTATATAATTAAATTTATAGAAAATTTAAAGATCTACAACTTTTGTTTAGAGCATTTTTCTCTACAGAGCCTAGTTTAGCGTGAAAGCGTGATTTTCCGTATTTTTAAGCCAAACTGAGTTCGATTGTCATTTTGCGTCATTCACTCATGATTAAAATAAGGTTATGTTTTTGAGGTTAGTTTTTGTTTATTTCTAATATTTTATTAATAATGTTAGGTTTATTATTAATTATTTGCATTGGCAAGAGAAAGTTGTGTGAGTGTTTCACACCAAATTTTTATTTTATCCAGAAGCTTTATTCATTCACATAAGTCTTATCGTTAAGCGGCATTTAACTCAAAGACATTGATGTAGGTACAGTATTCAGATGAACTAATGTCCCCTAGCCGTGGGAGTGAGAGAATGGATAACGCTCTCACTCGCACAACCCATACGCGCCGTTCCAATAACATTGTCTTTAATTTTACTCATGTTGTGAGCAAGCGTTTATGCATGCAGTAAACTAACAAGCAAGATAACGACTGTAGTATGTTTTCAGATTTGGATTATAACGGTAAAGACCTTTGAGCGCTTGCGTAGTTATGCCACATATCTCCCTCTCACTCGTTTGGCTATGGGACATTAGTTCGTCTGATACCTATACTGTACTGTAAGCCTACGCAAAAAAGTGTCAACAAAATGTGTGAAACGAATGGGAATTAAAAAAAATAAAAAAGTATGCCAGCAGATAACAAAACAACCAGACTCGAAAAACAGTGTGTTACAGTACACTCATGAAATCACAAAAACTGATGAGAAGCATGGAATTATGAACTTTCTATGTACGTATAGACAAAATACATGGTCATTACTAAGCGAGACAATCCACAGGAACAACTTTTTGCTGGGCAAGACAGAATCGAACTAGTGGAAGCCTATAATTATCTGGGAACCCGAATCAATTGCAGTGCAAGCCACCTGCCAGAAATAAAGATCAGAATTGAAAAGGCCAGGGCAGCATTCCTAAAAATGAGACCTCTTCTATCGGCCCGCGACCTGAGCCTCGAAACCAGGACCCGCCTCTTGAAGTGCTACGTCTTTCCCATTCTCTTGTATGGGGTAGAGGCGTGGACACTCACCAAAGAATGTGAGACCCATCTACAAGCGTTTGAAATGTGGACCTACTGGAGGATGCTTCGAATACCATGGACGGACAGGGTCACAAATATGGAGGTCCTCAGAAGAATGGGAAAGAGCTGGAAATCCTGCAGAGCATAAAGATAAGAAAACTGACATACCTTGGACACATCATGAGGGGGCCTAAATATGAGATTCTGTATCTCATAATTCAAGGGAAACTCGTTGGTAAACGCTCTGTGTGATGCAGACGAATATCCTGGTTAAGAAACCTGAGAGAAGCGTTTAACTGGTCGTCGCATGACCTTTTCAGAGCAGCAGTAGACAAGGTACGACTGACCATGATGATAGCCAACCTTCGTAATGGAGAAGGCACCTGAAGAAGAGAGATATAGACTACGTGTGACAAGTGACAACTAACCATAAGTTGTAAGGAGGCTATACAGCTTGTAAGGTTGGACTTAACTAATGGATATGACTCACTGAAATTTGTGCAATGACGATTATGTAGCCTACACATTGTACTGTAGATAACATTTTTATTATGACTGATGTATGATTATTGCTGTTTATCTGTCGAAATGTTTACTACCTCTATCCTGCCACTTAGAAACACATGTTTTTGTCGCTGGCCTATAATGGTTTTAATAAAACATGTATGTACATACATCAGATTGGCCCCAATAAGCGGTATTATGGACCGAATAAATGGAGTATTTATCAATGTAAAATCCCATTCTGTTTTTGTTTATTAAAGAACTGTCCCAAAAAACCGGCTGCCTCAATTAACCAGAATCGACTATATTAGGTAAACAAGAGGCTGAAAGACCCTCGTTATGGTTAACTAAAGTGGTCCCATGCTAGCCATGTTGTTTAGGTCATCAGCCAAAAAGCTGGTTTGAACCTGTAGAGGTTTTACTAAGTAAAACGAGGAGTGAGGTGGTTTACCATTGCCACAACTCACTGAGTGGAAAAGTATGCTTATCAGCATGCCGGGCCCTCTGAAAAGCACATATCTTCCACTCTGCAAATGATACCTTCACTTCATTCACCACAGGGTCTACCTGTATAATGAAATTCATTACTTTCAGAGGAGATAACTCTGATTAGTGTCTTATACACCTCTACCTCTTCTGTTCTTAAATGATTCAGTCATTTAATTGGCTGACCATGTGTTAGGAAACAGAACTATTTATTTTAGCCCTGCAACGAACAGATTGAGTGTAAAAAATTTGACACCCCACCTGTCTGTTATGGGCAGATGCTAATAGCCATATAAAGTTTTAAAGAGTCTAAATAGAAATTTTATGACGTATCATAAAATTAAAAAAATTTATTAACCACATCGCTGATTAGGCAAACAATAAAGATCTATCATTAGTTATGACTCCTGGTAAGTTATTTATAAATCAAAAACTTACTAAAAATCCCTATGAAAGTTCTAATCAATCAATATTTTAACTGTTCAGCTAAACGACATCAAAAATAACATAATAAAATTAAAAGGTAAGCTACTTTAAAACACAAAAGGTAAGGTTGACAAAATTTTGTAGTTCACAATGTGGTGTAAACATAAAATCTTCGTGGAATTAACAATAGACATATAAAATATTAGGCTAAAGACATTAATAAATACGGTAGAACATTACCTGGACAGAAGTTTGGCTGTATTCAGCAAGAGCTCGTTTCTTTAACACCGCAGCCATTTGATTAAGGTTATGTTTCTTTCTAACACGGTTTAAACACAAACCACCTTACGTCAACGAACAACTGATGACAAACAGCTGATATCATTACCTATAAAATTACAAATTAAACTTATAACTCAATATACAATATCTCAGCTTCTTACAAATGAAATTATTAAAACTCAATCCGGCTTCCTAATATAAGTTAATCTTCTCATGTAATCATCTGTTTATAATCGGAATCGCGACAACATAAACAGGTTTACCACTCAAAAATAATATCCGATTTAGGTACCCCGATTTATTTTGCAAAACATATTTCAATGAAAATTTACTTGTATATTAAATAACGATTACAAATGATTGGTTTTTTATTGTACCCATAATAATATAATAATAGCATTTCTTGACTATCGAAAGAAATAAGTAACAGTTGTACGTAATTTTGTGTAATTATTTTTTTTGGAAATATTACGTTGAGTATACTATAAAATACTCAAAAGAATAATACTTTCTTTTAAATATTTTAGAGTTATTCCATTTATATTTCGTCGTTTCCTTTTATAATTTAATACACATTTATTATACAGAATGAATAGCAAACGTACTTGTAGTGACGTCAGATAAAAGAGGCTGGTTGTTACAAAATTAGTCTGGACAGGGTTTAGACAATAATATTATACTGTCGACCACCCATTCTTTAAAATTGAGGCATTGAGAATCCATGGGAGATCAAAAAGTGACATTTTTATACTTTTGGAGTCAAGTGCATATTCTGTTAGCTAAAGTCTAGGAAAACATTGTGGTCACGGGTTGTAACTGAATCTCTAACAACTAGTGAGACCTGGTGCTGAAAATTTTAACTATTTTTATTAAAATGGTTTTTTCTACGAATCCAATTGAGGTAAAGAAAGATTGGATCCTAGCAACATAACCTAATAACATGTGGTTTGATTGTTATTAATAAATTTTTTGTATTTTGAAATAAACTGAATTGTTTTTATAATAAAGTAAATTTTTTTGTATTTAAACATGCTTTCTTATTATAAATCCATTATTCATTCGAATTTTACCTGTTGGTTCAAAGGTAAGGGGCGATAATTGGCTTATTTGATCAGAAACTTAGATCATCAGATAACATAGGTACAATTATTGGTTACAATGAGTCAAAATTTTGCACAAAAACAAAAACGGGAAATTATATTATAGAATCAGGGCTCCTCACCAATTTTTTTTTTAAATTCCTAATTTGGTGTACGTTGCAATCTGTTCAATTCAGAACAATAAGCAACCCCATGACCCAATGAGATGAGGATTATGTGTATGACGTGTAAATGAGGTGTAGTATTGTACAGACCCAGGCCGACCATTCCTGAGAGAGTATCGTTAATTGAACCCAACCATCAAAGTACACCGGTAACCACTGTCTAGTATTCAAATCCGAATAAAAGTAACTACCTTTACCAGGATTGAACCAGGAACCTTCGTCTCCGAAAATCAGCTGTTTTAAATATTTTAATATTAGCCTCACCAATTTTAATATTTATTTTTACAATTTTATGTGTGCCAAATCCGAATCTGAGGTTAATTTTGCGCGCAAACCACTAAAATTATTTTAACGGTTTTTTTATCGTCGACCGTCATAACCTTAGTTTCCCGAAACTAATTAATTTACGCAATTATATTTCAGTATACTTGACAAATTTTTAATCAAAAATAAACAAATACTGATCAATTAATTAATACATGATTAATTAATTATGTTCTCGGGCATTCTAACTGATAACCCGTTTACCATAATTTAATATTTTAGTCTATGACGTCATTACACCCTGCCAAGATCAATATTTGTGTATTTTTAGATCAATATTAATTAATATTCAACATAAAATTTCTAAGTACTTATAACTGCGTAAATTTAAAAGTTGAGGGAAACTGAGGTTATCTTGGTCGACAAATTAAGAAAAAACTCTCACAAAATAAACATCAGATTCGGGGATTTAGCACACAATATTATGTAAATAAACATTGAAATTGGTGAAGAGCCTTGATTCTATAAAATTATTAAAAAAAGTTTATAATATCATAACCTAACATACTAATCATTAGGTTAAAATCATGGATAAATAACCATTAAACATAAACTTCAAACTTGAATTCCCAACAATTATTGAAATAATCACGTATCTCACTTGGATTCTCGGTGCCTTAATTACATCTTCCTTTACTCTTAACTTTATTAAATTTTTTAAAGTGATTATACAGACACCGGACAGATATTCAAAACACGTCACGTATAAGATTTCTGTAGAGGTTATGTTAACATTTCTAAATATCAGAGACAATTTTAAAATCATGTACGATACCTTTTTCCTTTTTAATGCAGACTAAGTTATTCTCCCACAGATAATTCAAACTGTCAATAAAATTCTTATTTCTAGTAATAATTTGTTTTATTTGAACAGTGTGATGTTACTGTACGGTTGTATGAGATATAACACACTTTATGTTTAGTTTGTCCTGAAGCCTAGCAAACCGGTAGACAATACAAACTATTTTCTGACAAGAACCTATCAATTTTTTATACTTTCTACTGTTTTGATATTACTGATAATGCATACTATGTAGTTGAATCATTTAAAATACCAAAACTGACCGGCAATCAACCCTTGTGACGTAGAAGCCAGTTGCACTGACCATTATATCACAACCTACTTTTACATAAGACCCCAATACGTTACATCAACAGCGTTCCTGTTACTTGACGTTTAACTGCACTTCTCCCTTAAAAATGCACATTAATGGAACTTAAAAGAGAAACTATAGAATAATAATTGATACACCAGTTTACCGGTCCCATGTTTTACTTTCTCTTGCCCTATACGAACGAAATATTGGGAAGGAAAAGTATTGTTTTCAAGTTGGTTTTTTCATTAATAATACACATTTTCAGGTCCTTTGAACAAAAAAAAACATGTTTTTCCCGATTGCCCCTTCCTCTCATTTTTTCTCCTCCTTTATTCCCACTACTATTTCGTTTCTCCCCTCCACACCACGACTCATCATAGTGGTGGTAGCACAACTGGCTTCTACGCCGGGTTCGATTCCCGGTCTGGTGTGACATTTTTCATCACTCACCTTCATCCATCGTCCTTCTCACCGTCTGAATTAGCAGTAATTGCAAAACAGTCGGACGTAAAGTAAAAAACAATACTCCTTCTCTTGATGTATATGTAGTTTGTATGTGTGTGCGCACGCGTGTGCGAACAAAATATATTAATAACGGAACATCTTACGAAGTTAAATAAAACTTGAAACTTAATTACAGTATTCAGATGAACTAAAGTCCCCTAGCCCGAATAAAACTCGCATAAACCATGTTGTTCATAACACTCAACATACACGCGCGCGCGTACACACTAGCACGGGCCAAGATAACGACAGTATAATCTATAGGGTGATTCAAAAAGAGCGCCGGTTTTTAAACGGCTGGTAAATTTTTGTTTATCGGTTGGCAACATTGTTTGACCACATTTCTATTTTGGAGAACATTCCGATTGACGATTCAGTTGTAGTTTCTCTTGTTCGCAGTGTAGTACTCTCGCAGTCTGTGTCTAACCATGGAGAAGTTTACTATTGCGCAACGAGTGTTAATCGTCAAAATATTTTACCAGAGTGGAGAGAGTTATGCGGCTACTGTCAGGCGACTTCGCGGTACTCTAGGACGTAATGAAGCACCGAATGAATCAACAGTTCGCAGGCTCATGAAAAAGTTTTTTGAGACGGGTTTAACAGTCGACCTTAAAAGTTCTGGACGTCGTCGTTCTGGCCAAACTGAGCAGAACGTTGCGTTGGTTCGTGACAGTGTGGCTGTTAACCCAGCAAATTAGGGAGTTTTTGTGGCGTCATTTGGATGGAATGGACATTGACGAGTTGTGGTTTCAGCAGGATGGTGCCACCTGTCACGCTGCACGAGAAACAATGTTGTTGCTCCGTGAACCGTTCCAGGATCGCATCATTTCTCGTAATTCCGACCATCAATGGCTACCAAGGTCGTGTGACTTGACGCCTTGTGACTTTCCTCTTTGGGGTTCTCTAAAGTCATTGGTGTATGCCAATAAACCCCGAAACATCAATGACTTGAAGGAGGAAATTCGACGGGTTATCGGGCAAATGGAAGTCGAAACTTGTCGTGCAGTAATATCCAATTTCATGGACAGAGTTGATGAGTGCCAGCGCAGTAGAGGAGGCCACATGCATGACATCATTTTTCATACATAAAATCGGAAGGAAAGATGAACTTATTGATGTATTTATTTTCAGTTTTTCAATAAAATAAATCTCTTAATTTGATATATCAAACCGGCGCTCTTTTTGAATCACCCTATATGTTTAGTGGTGGGCGTTTCTGTTGTTTCTTCCAAACGAAAACGAACGTTCGTTTGAAAAAAACAACTGTTTGTACAAACTGTTGGAAAAAACAGTTAGTATTATTGATCTGTTGATGTTCTAAATGAATCGTTTTTCTATATTTTTCCTCCAAGTTTAAAACAACAGGTCGTTTTATCGTTCATTCATACACATAGACGGCTGGACCTTACCGTTGAGTCATATCTCGTAATCATTTTATCAAAAAATTTGACAGTTTTATGGCCGTTTTTGTGCATTATATTTAAAGAGTGTAGAAGTAAGTTATTCTATACTCTGTGATTATAATACTACACACACCATCATTATTTTGTATTTCAGATTGATTCTTTTGTGTTTCCTAATAAAACTAACTAATAACCATAGTAATATAATAATATATAATATATATATATATATATATATATATATAGTTATATATTATATACATTTTTTTCAGTAGAAGGCAACAGCCAACAGTAGTTATTCATGCAACTTGTTTTTAATTTCTTAAAAGTTTATTAGTGTGCGGTGATGTTTCTGTTTGGTAATTCAACGTGTTTGTCAAGCTACCACTGTTGGTCAGAAAAAAACAGTTTGTCGAGAAGTAAAACAACAGTTCGTTCGTTTCCCGAGAAACAACAGTTTGGCCAAACTGTTCGTTTTTTCTGACGCAACACTACTATGTATTCAGATCTGGATTATAACGGTAAAGACCTTTGGGCGCATGCGTAGTTATGCCACATATCTCCCTCTCACTCGCTCGGTTATGGGACATCAATTCATTTGATATCTGTACCACGATGGAGTCTGGAGTCCGACCTGAACATTTTTATCAAAATCCGTGAACCCGAAGTATTTATTAGTTTATTAGCGAAATTTTTCATTTTTTTGCTAGTTTCTCAAAAACGGCTTCTACGAATTTCTTTAAAACGCCGTTTTTACTACTTCTTGTCCTCTACAAGATAGCGTAGGCGTCATGTCTGCTGAAATTCTTGGAGAGGCTGTTTTCACGTAAAACAAATTGTATTTTTAGTTTGCTGCTTTAATATGTAGGCCTATTTCAGCGCAAAAATGTACCTTGTAAAAGTTGTAGACAATTTAAAATCGTACAACTTTTATTCAAAACATTTTTTTGTATAACGCTTAGTTTAGTGTAATAATAAAATTTATAGGAAATTATAAAATCTACAATTTTTATTTAGAGCATTTTTCTCTACAGAGCCTAGTTTAGCGTGAAAGAGTGATTTTCTGTATTTTAAAGCCAAACTGAGGTCGATTTTCATTTTGCGTCTTTCACTCATGATTAAAATAAGGTTACGTTTTTTAAGGTTAGTGTTTTTGTTTATTTCTAATGTTTTATTACTGATTTTAGGTTATATTGTTCATTATTTACACTGGCAAGAGAAAGTCGTGTGAGTGTTTCACACCAGTTTTTTTTTTCATATACTTTTACCATTTTTCTTTTTAGTTTTATTTCAAGTCACATAAACAGCTCAGTTATTAGCGACTGCGGTGGGTTCTAACTTGTGGAAATTTCCAGACCCTACCTGGGAATCGAACCCGGAACCTACGCATTGTAGGCCAGCGCGCTACCACTAAGCTACGGAAGGCTGGCATTTATCATTTATTTTAATGATTTTTTTTTGTCATCAGTCTCTCGACTGGTTTGATGGATTTCTCCAAGCTGTTTTATCTTGCATAAGTCGTTTCATATCTACATACCTGTAACACCCTACATCTTTTGTAATTTGCTTTATAAACTCTGAGATTTGCCTCCCCCTGCAATTTACTCCCTCAATATTACCCTCCATTATTGATAGATGTCTTAAGATATGCCCCACTAGCCTATCCCTTCTTCTGGTAAGATGCTTCCATATACTTCTTTTTTCAACCACTCACCTAAGAACCTCTAAATTACTTATTTTGTCCACCCACCTAATCTTTAACATTTTCCTATAACACCACATTTCAAAAGCTTCTATCCTCTTATTTTCTACAGCCCCTATCACCCACGCTTCACTCTCGTATAATGCTACACTACAAACATAATGTTTTAAGAAAGTTTTCCTAATCTGTAAATCAATGTTTTGTAGTCAGTAAGCTCTTTTTCATTTCAAAGGCTTTTCTAGCTTGAGCAATTCTAATGATGTAATTTTTAATGATGTATTATAGTAAATAAAGTGTTTGATAGTGACTCAAAATCCGTGAGGAAATAAGTGCGGTTTGTAGCCGAACTATAGTATTGTAGCAATAGTAATAGAATATCTACCCTTAGAAAAGGGGAAGATGTTATTTATTCTTTTTTTTCGTTACAATGGAATCCAGGTAGAAGAAGAATGAATTCTAGTTCTTTTTTGAACCCTCCTTCTTCTTTGAGGTAAATCTTTTTTATTACAGTACCCAATACCCCGTAGTTAGGTTAGGTTGCCTACCTTAGCCGTAAACAATATTTTACCTACCTGTTTTCACAACTATTTCCTCCTCCTACTTTGAACAACGGCTATTGTGTTAAGTTATATATATATTGGAGAGACTCCCCTTTCTTATTTTCTACTTTACTAAGGTCAGTAGGCTTATAAATAAACCAGTTTGTCACCCCCTCATCAGGAAAGTCCCTCCATTTTTATATTTTGTAAAAACGAATAACATCTAGAATATTTTCGTCGGTACAGGTGTGTTCATTTACGATTCAGTTTCTGTAGGTACAATTGTATCATGTACAGTGCAATTGAAACTGTTCTATAGTAGAATCTCGGTAGTCCGGCCGTGTAGTAGTCCGGCACCTCCAGTAATCCGGCTCTTAAAATATTAGGCCTAAAAGTATGAAATCTCACCCAGGAAAGATTTTGGTAAAATATTTAAATTGAATTAGGGGAATCAACTCGACCTAATTACGGCGGATTTGATCAAAGAAATGAATAAGTAGACATTAATTATTTTTAAATGGAATAATTTTTGGCCTTTTATCCAAAACCCAGAACTGGTCATACTCTATACTTCATGCTGAATTGACAACGAAACGTAATTCTCAGAACACGACCACCCCCACACCGCACTAGGCGATGTCAATAGCCGATAATTATGTTTAGTACTACACAAGTACTCAGCAAACCTTTTTTAATTAGTTTATTTAATTTAAAATCACATAGAAATCAATGCATATTCATTTTTTGTTTAAATTTATAATTTATAGTTCCAAAATTGCAACACATTCAGTAATCCGGCACCCTCTCGGTCCTGAACAGGCCGGACTACTGTGTATGTTTTTCTGAATTTCATAACTTACTATAGGCCAACTCATTCCAAATGAGATGTGAGTCGCGTATGCGCAGTAACAAAGGAAGTAGTGGGGGGTTTCAGAGCCAGTGCGTTCCCAGTCACCAAAGAGTGAACATCCGTACAGTGGGTCAAAAAAGTAGTGTTTCGGTTTTGTAATCCAGTCGGTTTCCTTAGAATAGTACCTTACATACTATAAGACGTGATTTTCTTTTATGCGTTATCGAAAACCAGTTTAATTAAAACAGTGTAATTGTGTATAGATCTACTATTTAAAATAGTGTTTCAGTGTTAGTTTTTTTTATCCGCGGCGGCGAGAAAAACTCATGTTCACTGTTAGTTTATTTAAAACAGTGTAATTGTGTGTTTATTTAAAATAGTGTTTTAGTATATTTAAAATAACAGCATAATATTTTATTAACAGCACTATGAGCGTAATAGTACAAGAGAAAATTACGTCTATTTGTAACTAGAAGTATAACAATAATGTGTGTGTCTGTGTATGTGATAAACAGCACACAGAACTTTGTAGGCAGGCTGTTCCGCACTGACAAGTGTGGAGAGCAATATACCCCTCTCTTTCTAAATATTTCTTTCTCACTCAGTTGTTCTGCGCAACTCGAAATTCATTTGGATCTTGCCGGCCTGTAACTAAAACGTGCTGTGGACATCGTCTGTTGGTGTACCGAGTTCAATCCCAGTCAGGTCTGATATTCTTTAATCATTCATTGTTATCTACTCGTACCTCCTTCAACGTCAGCATTATTATCAATGAAAAAAAATCTGATGTGAAACACATACAACTTTCTTTTGCCAATGCAAAAATTAACAATATATTATAACATTTTAGTGATAAAACATCAAAAATAAAACACTAACCTTAATTAACATCGCCGGCCACATTGGCGTAGTTGGTTAATAACGTGCTCACCTCTCATTATGCGGTCTTGGGTTCGAATCCCACTCAGGCACGACATATTTTCATACGTTACAAAAAATAATTTCATCCTTCACCGTCAACATTAGCAGTAATTGCAGAACAGTCTGACGTTAAACAAAAAAATAATCAATTAACATAACCTAATTTTAATCATGAGTGAAAGATGCAAAATAAAAATCAACCTCAGTTTAGCTTAAAAATACGGAAAATCACTCCTTCACGCTAAACTAGGCTCTGTAGAGAAAAATGCTTTTAGAGAGATTCCTTGAAGAGAAAAAGTTGTAGACCTTTTAATTTTCTACAAATTTGATTGTATACACTTTTTTCGAAAACTGCATACTAAGACAGATATCTTAAAAAATACATTTTTACAGATTCTCATGAAAAAAAAACAGAAAATCACTATTACCGCTAAACTAATCATTATACAAAGCAATGTTTGAAATAAAAGTTGTAGATTTTTAAATTATCTACAAATTTTATTATATACACTTTTGCGCTAAAATGTATACTAAGGCTGCAATCTTAAAAAACATATTTTTTTCTACGAGAAAACTGTCTTCTCAATAATTTCAGCAGTCATGGCATATACCCTATCATGTAGACATAAAGAAATGTTGTGAATGAGGCGATTTAAAAAAATCGTAGGAGCCGTTTTTGAAAAAATCGCAAAAAGTGAAAAAATTACACAAATTAACTACTACTTCCGGTTGACCGATTTTGATGAAAATATTTATGTCGGGTCCTCTAGTAATTAGCACCTAACTTAAGTTTTAAGTTTCAACTTCGTATGATGTTCTGTTCTTGAGATATGTTGTTCACACACACACACACCAATCGCTAAAAACATGTTTTTTAGAATCAGGGGAGGTCTGAAAACGTGTATATCCGGTGAAAACTGGATTTCGAAAAATTGTCATGAAAATAAAATTCTTTCCTTCCTATAAATTCATATAGGCAAGAGAAAGTAAAAAGCATTTTATTTAAGTTTAATTTTTTACGATTACTTATTTTATTTTTTTTCTCTCTATTTATAAAATTCACAATCTGTTGGAAACAATCAGTGAATGTGATAACAAAAATCTGGTGTGAAACACTCACACAACTTTCTCTTGCCAGTGCAAATAATTAACAATAAACCTAACATTAGTAATAAAACATAAGAAATAAACAAAAAACTAACCTCAACAAACATAACCTAATTTTAATCATGAGTGAAAGACGCAAAATGAAAATCAACCTCAGTTTGGCTTAGAAATACGGAAAATCACTCTTTCTCTCTAAACTAGGCTCTGTAGAGAAAAATGCTTTAAATAAAAGTTGTAGATCTTTTAATTTTCTATAAATTTAATTATATACACTTTTGTCGTAAAATGCATACTAAGGCCGAAATGTTAAAAAAATCGATTTTTCTCACGTTTTCGTGAGAAAAAAAACAGAAAATCGCAAATTAACGCTAAACTAAGCGTTATACAAAAAAATGTTTGAAATAAAAGTTGTAGGTTTTTAAATTCTCTACAACTTTTATTATATAAGTTTTTGCGCTAAAATTTATATTAAAGCCGTAATCTTAAAAAAACAACGTTTTTACGTGAAAACAGCCTCACCGAGAATTTCAGCAAACACGGCGCCTACCCTATCTTGTAGAGAATAAAAAATTGAGTAAAATAGGCGATTTTTAAAAAAATCGTAGGACCAGTTTTTGAGAAAATCGCAAAAAACTGAAAAATTATACGAATAAACTACTACTTCCGGTTGACCGATTTTGATGAAAATGTTCGTGTCGCGTCCGGTAGTGGTATGTAACTTAAGTTTCAAGTTTCAAGTTCGTACGATGTTCCGTTCTTGAGATATTCTGTTCACACACACACACACACACAGACACACACACACACAGACCAATCGCTAAAAACATGTTTTTTGGGTTCAGGGGGTCTGAAAACGTATAGATCCGGTGAAAACTCGATTTCGAAAAATCGACATGAAAACAATACTTTCCTTCCTATATATTCATATAGGCAAGAGAAAGTAAAAATTGGAAAAAATTAACACGGTAAATAAATAAGAGTGGAGACAGAGTCCAGTGACAGAACTACGACGTGAAAAGATAAGTGTAGCATTTAGAACACTGTAATGGATAGTCAATTACAGTACTACGTTTAAAGATGAGGTCCCGGCTCCATCCACGTTTCAGACGTCTTACTGGATTGTTTGGGAGAGTCTGCGTAGCCAGTTTTACCATGCAGTAAATAATGTATCTGCCCATAACAGACAGGTGGAGTGTCAAATTATTTACACCCAATCTGTTAGTTGCAGGGCTAAAATAAATAGTTCTATTTCTTATCGCATGGTCAGCCAATTAAATGACTGAATCATTTAAGAAGAGAAGAGGTAGAGGTGTATTGTGACACTAATCAGAGTTATCTCCTCTGAAAGTAATGAATTTCATTATACAGCCAGACCCTGTGATGAATGAAGTGAAGGTGTCATTTGCAGAGTGGAAAATTTGTGCTTTTCAGAGGGCCCGGCACGCTGATAAGCGTACTTTACCACTCAGTGAGGAAGGCATTGGTAAACCACCTCACTCCTCGTTTTACTTAGAAAAGCTTCTAGAGGTTCAAACCAGCCTCTACAGGCTGTTGACCTAAACAACAACAAATAATGTACATACGGACAATACAATACGGATATTTATACGGGACAATACAATTTATATATTTATCGTTAATTGGAAAAACAGCTTACTGACTACAAACATTGATTTACAGATTAGGAAAAACTTTTTAAAACATTATACGGAAGTGAAACGTGGGTGATAGGGGCTGTAGAAAAGAAGAGGATAGACGCTTTTGAAATGTGGTGTTATAGGAAAATGTTAAAGATTAGGTGGGTGGACAAAATAAGTAATTTAGAGGTTCTTAGGCGAGTGGATGAAAAAAGAAGTATATGGAAGCATCTTACCAAAAGAAGGGATAGGCTAGTGGGACATATCCTAAGACATCCAGGTGTTGGGCTATTAATAATGGAGGGTAATATTGAGGGAGTAAATTGTAGAGGGAGGCAAAGATTAGAATATATAAATCAAATTACAAAAGATGTAGGGTGTTACAGGTACGTAGATATGAAACGACTTGCGCAAGATAGAACTGCATCAAACCAGTCGAGAGACTGATGACAAAAAAAATCGTTAATTGAACCCCAACCATTAAACTACACCGGTAATCACTGTAATATTCAAATCCATATAGAAGTAACAACATTTACTAGGATTCGAACCACGATTCCTCGTAAAATTTAACTTGTTTTAATTAACCAAAAGATTTAGTGACAATTAAATCTTTAGTGAGGACATTTACATTTTCCAATATACATTAAGGAAAGGAATAGCAAGTATTCTTGTTGGAAGAATAAACACATTTTCAGTGTCCATGATGCTTCCTTACCTGAGAGAACGTTATAACATTTGTGTGTGTGTGTGTGTTAGTGTTATAATTGTATGGTGGGGTGAGCGCGGGAAACCCAGTCAGTCAGTAACTCTACTTAAAAACCGGTTTTCTACACACTGCTTTGCTTTGTTTTTGAACTACGTCCGATCATTTCTCCTGCATTAAAAATGTGTATTCTACTCACTCCTTATTCTGTTTTATATAAATATTGCTTTCACGAATTGACTTCATCTCTTTTGTGTGCACAGAGAAAGTATTAAAATACTAAAAAGTACAAAACAAAGATTAATGGAATTGATCTTCATGTATCTCATGCCCTCTATACATACACACACACACATGCGTAAGCGCAAATATTATTTTAAATACATAAAAACATTACAGAAAATTAATACATGTGTATAAAAATAACAGAACATTTTTATAAGTTTATGTGAATAGCTATCATTTGACAGTGCACATAAAACAGATTAAGTAAATTTTGTTCAAGATAAGGATGACAAGCTAACGAAAAATGTCATACAAAATTAGCTCCTACTCATTACCTATCTTAATAAAAATTTTATTTACTTTTTGTTAATGTGTAGTTATTCTTACAAATACAAATTAGCCGTGATTCCGCAATATCATTTTTTAAGAACACGGTATTTCTTTTAAATTACGAAACCATGAAAATAAATATATGACGCCCATAGAGCACCTTTTGCTTCTGAAGTACCAATACAGATAAGTATTTAATAGATAACGGGTGATTCAAAAAGAGCGCCGGTTTTAAACGGCTGGTAAATTTTTGTTTATCGGTTGGCAACATTGTTAGACCTCATTTCTATTTCGGAGAACATTCCGATTGACGATTCAGTTGTAGTTTCTCTTGTTCGCAGTGTAGTACTCTCGCAGTCTGTGTCTAACCATGGAGAAGTTTACTATTGCACAACGAGTGTTAATCGTCAAAACATTTTACCAGAGTGGAGAGAGTTATGCGGCTACTGTCAGGTGACTTCGCGGTACTCTAGGACGTAATGAAGCACCGAATGAATCAGCAGTTCGCAGGCTCATGAAAAAGTTTTTTGAGACGGGTTCAACAGTCGACCTTAAAAGTTCTGGACGTCGTCGTTCTGGCCGAACTAAGCAGAACGTTGCGTTGGTTCGTGACAGTGTGGCTGTTACCGATACCGTACGATGATTAGGGAGTTTTTGTGGCGTCATTTGGATGGAATGGACATTGACGAGTTGTGGTTTCAGCAGGATGGTGCCACCTGTCACGCTGCACGAGAAACAATGTTGTTGCTCCGTGAACGGTTCCAGGATCGCATCATTTCTCGTAATTCCGATCATCAATGGCCACCAAGGTCGTGTGACTTGACGCCTTGTGACTTTCATCTTTGGGGTCATCTGAAGTCATTGGTGTATGCCAATAAACCCCGAAACATCAATGACTTGAAGGAGGAAATTCGACGGGTTATCGGGCAAATGGAAGTCGAAACTTGTCGTGCAGTAATATCCAATTTCATGGACAGAGTTGATGCGTGCCAGCGCAGTAGAGGAGGACACATGCATGACATCATTTTTCATACATGAAATCGGAAGGTAAGATGAACTTGTTGATGTATTTATTTTCAGTTTTTCAATAAAATAAATCTCTTAATTTGATATATCAAAACCGGCGCTCTTTTTGAATCACCCTATATAATCGTAAACTCGAAATAAAATAAAATAAAAAAATAAATATAAGAGTGATAAACCGCTACAGCTTTCTCGCTAACACAAATTTTAAAAAAAACTGGTGTGAAACAATTACACGACTTTTACTTGACACCTTCACATTCACTTCATTCGCCACAGGGTCTGGCTGAATAATGAAATTCATTACTTTCAGAAAAGATAACTCTGATTAGTGTCTTTTACACCTTTACCTCCTCTATTTTTAAATGATTCAGTCATTTAATTGGCTGACCATGTGATAAGAAACAGAACTATTTATTTTAGCCCTGCAACGACAAGATTGAGTGTAAATAATTTTACACTCCACCTGTTTGTTATGGACAGTTATTATTATTATTATTATTATCGTACTCTCTCAAAGAATGTTCGGCCTGAGTTTGTACAAGACTACACCTCATTTACACGTCATACACATCATTCTCATCTCATTGGGTCATGGGGTTGCTTATTGTTCTGAATTGAACAGATTGCAACGTACACACATTACGGATAAAAAATATATAAATTGATACTTCCGGTTGACCGATTTTTATGAAAATGTTTGTCAGATCTCTCGTGATACCTAACTTAAGTTTTAAGTTTCGACCTCGAATTCCAACGGAGGTTGATTTTCATTTAGCGTCATTCACTCATGATTAAACAACATAGGTTATGTTTATTTATTATTAACAATGGCAAGAGAAAGTCGTTGGAGTTTTTCATAAGATTTACCATGTTTGAGTCATTTTATTCTTAATACTGATATCTATTGGTAAAAACATGTTTTTTTGACTTCAGAGAACCTGAAAACGTGAATTTCCGGTGAAAACTCGATTTCGAAAATTTATATGAAAAAAATAACGTCCCTTACTTATATTTCATACAGGGTAAGAGAAAGTGGTAATAAATATTTGAACCTACAATCGGTTTCATAATCATAGATACCCGAGTTCGAACCCTTACATCTCTAAAACTATGAGTCGGATTTTAACATACTTTACATCAAAATTTATCTCATTTTTTGACCTATAATAAGCCTATATTGTTAATGTTGTTTAAAAATTGCCATATCGAGGTTGGAAGACAACAAGACCCGGTGTTTTTGCTACCGCAACAAATTCCATGCGTTTAGAGGCGTGTAACTCGATAATTATTTGACCGAAACATTTGAAATTTTAACACAACATAGACAATTATATTCTTACAGCGTGTACGAAATTTCAAAATCGTAAGTTATTTTAATTTTGATTTATTAACGATATTCTAAACTCTTGCTATCTCGGTAACCGCTCGATCGTTCGGCACGGGCAAATTAGTTTTATTCAGCGTTAAAAACTTACAGATGTGTTAATAATATGAAATATCGATTGGCCAATGTTGTGGTAGAATTTTAAAATTTTGAAAAATAGACTCGGTAATGCGGAGGTAGGGCGTTACTATCCATGTTGCCAGTTTGTGTACATGACATCCTTTCGGACTGTCTACCTGAATTGACAGACTGCATTGTCAATTCAGGTAGACAGTCAGATTCAGGCAACAAGGATAGTAGCGTCCACCCCCGTATTACCCAGTCTATATTTCAAAATTTTAAAAATTCAACCACAATATTGGCCAATCAATATTTCATATTATTAACATATCTGTACTAAGTCTTTTACGCTGAATAAAACGATAGTTTGCCCCTGCCGAACGATCAAGCGGTTACCGAGATAGCAAGGATTCAAATATTGTTAATACATCAAAATTTAAATAACGTACGAATTTGAAATTTCGTACACGGTGTAAGGATGTAATTGTCTATTTTGAGTTAAAATTTCAAGTTTTTCCATTACAAAATTATCGAGTTACACGCCTCTACAGGCATTAAATTTATTACGGCAGCAAAAAACCGGGTCTTTTTGTTTTCCAACTTTGATATGTCAATTTTTAAACAAGATTAAAAATATAGGATTATTATAGGTAAACGCAGAATAAAATGAGCTAAATTTTGATGTAAAGTATGTGAAAATCCGATTTATAATTTTAGAGTTGCAAGGGTTCAAACTCGGGTGTCTATGATCATAAAACCGATAGTAGATATTTGTGTACTCAACATTGCGTCACCCAAGCTAAAATACTCAAAATGTCTTATTATTGGCAACGTAGACCAAAAAGGTCTTTCTATTGAATTGTAAACTAACAACAACCAAGGACTGTAGCAAAAATAGGAGGGGTTGGAAGGTTTTACCGTTACAAAAGTTTCTTTTACCCTCTCTAAAACTTGAACGGAGGGAGGAAGGAATGAAAGAAGTTTCTTTCAAGGTAGTTGCATAGGGTCTCTTATTTTTTTAAAATTTATTTTTATTTTTGCACACTTCTCCTTACATTGTGTTACTCGTACATAGTTGCCGTTTATTTGCACGTGTAAAATCGCGCGAAAAATATTTTCGTTTACAGTGACTCTCTTAACCAACTTGAATGAGAACAAGTCGCGGTTGCATAACCAAAAAAATTTGGTGTGAAACACTCACACGAATTTCTCATTCCAATGCAAATAATGAACAATATAACCTAACATTAGTAATAAAACATTAGAAATAAACAACAAAACTAACCTCAATAAACATAAGACGCTAAAAGAAAATCAACCTCTGTTTGGCTTAAAAATACGGTAAATCACTCTTTCACGCTAAAAAAGGCTCTGTAGAGAAAAATGCTTTAAATAAAAGTTGTAGATCTTTTAATTTCCTATAAATTTGAATATAGTTTATACACTTTTGTCTAGCTAAGGCTGAAATCTATTAAAAAATCCATTTTTTCCACGTTTTCGTGAGTAAAATAGCTAATTACCGCTAAACTAAGAGTTATACAAAAAAATGTTTGAAATAAAAGTTGTAGAATTTTAAATTCTCTACAACTTTAATTATATTCATTTTTGATCTAAAATGCATATTAAAGGCGCAATCTTGAAAAAAAAATCAAGTTTTTTACGAGAAAACAACCTTTCCAAGAGTTTCAGCAGACAAGGCGCCTACGCTATCTTGTAGAGCATAAAAATGTAGTAAATGAGGCAATTTTTAAAAAAATCGTAGGACCAGTTTTTGAGAAAATCGCAAAAAAGTGAAAAATTACACGAATAAACTACTATTTCCGGTTGACCGATTTTAATGAATGTTCATGTCGGGTCTGATAGTGGTATGTAACTTAGGTTTCAAGTTTCAAGTTCGTACGATGTTCCGTTCTTGAGATATTCTGTTCACACACACACACACGCGCACACACACACACACACACACACACACACACACACACACACACACACACACACACACACACACACACACACACACACAGACTCACCAATAGCTAAAAACATGGTTTTTGGGTTCAAGGGATCTGAAAACGTGTAGATCCGGTGAAAACTCGACTTCTTAAAATCGACATGAAAACAATACTTTCCTTCCTATTATTCATATAGGCAAGAGAGAGTAAAAATTCAAGTCCTGACCGGGAATCGAACCCAAGACCCCTGGCGTATAAACCAGTTTCGTTCACCACTACACCATAGTTTGGTCTTAAGGCTAAGAGAAAGGCAATTGTACATTTGTACATGTTCTTGAAAAAGGAAATATATTAAAAAAGCCTGAGACAGGAAGTCTAAAATAGATCTAGAAGTCTAAATTATAGCCCTCGCTACAATTTTCTCAAAACTATCCACTGGAACATGACACATTGAATGTTTTTGTTTTATGTACCGCGTCAAGTGTGTAAATATGGTAGGGTATAACTATGAAACCAATGCCTTCTTAATTTCACCGATCGTAGAAATAGATAAAATTATTTAATTAAGAGAGAAGTTACGAAGATGAAATCTAGGAACACCTGAATAAAAAATAACAAATTACTTGTATAGAATGTTTTAAAAGTAATAATGCCCTTTTTAATTTCTTAATGTTTAAGTTTGCCCATAACGGGCAGGTGGAGTGTTAAATAATTTACACTTGATCTGTTGGTTCCAGGGCTACAAAAAATAGTTCTGTTTCTTATCACATAGTCAGCCAATTATATGATTGGAATATTTAAGATCAGAAAAGGTAGAGGTGTAAAAAACACTAGTCACAGCTATCTCCTCAGAGGATAATGAATTTCGTTTTACAGCCAGATCCTGTGGTGAATGAAGAGAAGATGTAATTTTTTTTTTACCTTTTATTTGTTATCGGGAACTGTACATTGTTGACAACTACCCAATTTGATCGCTGCTTTTTGCTGATTTTTTTTGACGTGGATTAGACATCAGTTTAAACAGGGACCCCCCAGTAGAGTTTGCTCATGGATGGCTGTCAACTGGTCACCATTCAAAGTCACTTGCCCAACCGGTGTTACTTAACAAATAATAGCGATTTTCTACCAGCTGACTGCGATACCGGGCATGCTGATAAGCATATTTCCCACTCAGTGAGGAAGGCAAGGTAATCCCTCTCAATCCAAGTTTTACTTAGTAAAACCTCTACAGGTTCATACCAGCCTTTCGGCTGATGACCTCAACTAAAATAGGTTACATTAGTCATTAATTACAATATAAAGAGATAGTCTTGTGAGTATTTGTCACAATATTTTTACTTTCTCTTGCCAATATGAATATATAGGAAGGAAAGTATTGTTTTCATGTCGATTTTAAGAAATCGAGTTTTCACCGGATTTACACGTTTTCAGACCCCCTAAACCCACACAAACATGTTTTTAGCGATTGGTGTGTGTGCGTGCGTGCGTGCGTATGTGAGTGTGCGTGCGTGCGCGTGTGTGTGAACAAAATATCTCAAGAACGGAACATCGTACGAACTTGAAACTTGAACTTAAGTAAAACACTACTACCGGACCAGACACGAACATTTTCATCAAAATCGGTCAAGCAGAAGTAGTACCTAGTTTATTCGTGTAATTTTTCACTATTTTTGCGATTTTCTCAAAAACGGGTCCTACGATTTTTTAAAAATCGCCTCATTTACCAAAATTTTTATTCTCTACAATATAGGGTAGGCGCCATCTCTACTGAAATTTTTGGTAAGGCTGTTTTTTCGTCAAAAACATTTTTTTTAAGATTGCGACTTTAATATGCATTTTAGCGCAAAAATGTATCTAGTCAAAGTTGTAGAGAAGTTAAAATTCTACAACTTTTATTTAATTAGCGATTTTCTGTTTTTTCTCACGAAATGGTGTAAAAAAATCGATTTTTTTAAAGATTTTAGCCTTGGTATACATTTTACGACAATAGTGTAAATAATAAAATTTAATGGAAATTAAAAGATCTATAACTTTTATTTGAAGCATTTTTCTCTACAGGGCCTAGTTTAGCGTGAAAGAGTAATTTTCCGTAATTTTAAGCCAAACTGAGGTCGATTTTCATTTTACGTCTTTCACTCATGATAAAAATAAGGTTATGTTTTTTAAGGTTAGTTTTTTGTTTATTTCTAATGTTAGGTTACGCCCATAGCAGACAGTTGGAGTGTCAAATTATTTACATTCAATCTGTTCGTTGCAGGGCTAAAATAAATAGTTCTGTTTCTTATCACATGGCATGGTCAGCCAATTAAATGACTGAATCATTTGAGAACAGAAGAGGTAGAGGTGTAAAAGACACTAATCAGAATTATCTCCTCTGAAAGTAATGAATTTCATTATACAGCCAGACCCTGTGGTGAATGAAGTGAAGGTGTCATTTGCAGAGTGGAAAATGTGCTTTTCAGAGGGCCCGGCATGCTGATAAGCGTACTTTTCCACTCAGTGAGGAAGGCAATGGTAAACCACCTCACTCCTCGTTTTACTTAGTAAAACCTCTACAGGTTCAAACCAGCCTTTCGGCTGATGACCTAAACAACAACAATGTAAGGTTACATTGGTCAGTATTTACATTGGCAAGAGAAAGTCGTGTGAGTGTTTCACACCAATTTTTACTTTCTCTTGCCTATATGAATATATAGGAAGGAAAGTATTGTTTTCATGTCGATTTTTCGAAATCGAGTTTTCACCGGATCTATACGTTTTCAGACCCCCTGAACCCAAAAAACATGTTTTTAGCGATTGGTCTGTGTGTGTGTCTGTCTGTGTGTGTGTGTGTGTGTGTCTGTGTGTGAACAGAATATCTCAAGAACGGAACATTGTACAAACTTGAAACTTGAAACTTAAGTTACA
Organism: Catonia carolina; assembly: GCA_035578175.1. Lineage (NCBI taxonomy): Eukaryota > Metazoa > Arthropoda > Insecta > Hemiptera > Achilidae > Catonia > Catonia carolina. Next base: position 1,017,759 of record JAQMRL010000017.1, on the reverse strand, counting down.
TACCACTACCGGACGCGACACGAACATTTTCATCAAAATCGGTCAACCGGAAGTAGTAGTTTATTCGTATAATATTTCATTTTTTGCGATTTTCTCAAAAACTGGTCCTACGATTTTTTTTAAAATCGCCTATTTTACTCAATTTTTTATTCTCTACAAGATAGGGTAGGCGCCATGTTTGCTGAAATTCTCGGTGAGGCTGTTTTCACGTAAAAACGTTGTTTTTTTAAGATTACGGCTTTAATATAAATTTTAGCGCAAAAACTTATATAATAAAAGTTGTAGAGAATTTAAAAACCTACAACTTCTGTTTCAAATATTTTTTTGTATGACGCTTAGTTTAGCAGTAATTAGCGATTTTCTGATTTTTTCTCACGAAAACGTGTGAAAAATCGATTTTTTTAAGATTTTGGCCTTAGTATGCATTTTACGACAAATGTGTATATAACCAAATTTATAGGAAATTTAAAGATCTACAACTTTTATTTAACGTATTTTTCTCTACAGAGCCTAGTTTAGCGTGAAATAGTGATTTTCCGTATTTTTAAGCCAGACTGAGGTTGATTTTCATTTTGAGTGTTTCACTCATGATTAAAATAAGGTTATGTTTATTGAGGTTAGTTTTTTGTTTATTTCTAATATTTTATTACTAATGTTAAATTATATTGTAAATTATTTGCATTGGCAAGAGAAAGTTGTGTGAGTGTTTCACACCAGATTTTTTTTTGTTTGTTAATAAACCACTGGAACAGTTATTGGATTTATATGACTGATATGAAACTATTTCCTCAAAACGCAGCTCGAAAACGTGAGGAAGAGAACAATCGTACAAAAAATATAGCCGGGGTACGTTAGCTTCTTTAATAGTCCTGTTGGGACAGGTAGGTAGTTAGGAAAAAGAAATGAAATCGTTTCCCGCCAAATGGAACAAATACCTAACCTGTATTGTTAGGTTATGTACGCCAACTAACCTGCCTGCATGTTTGTTGTTCATATCTCTGTCGGATACAGGTCTAGTGGAATACAGGGTATTCAAAAAATTTTATATTTTTTTTTTTTTTTTTTTTTTGTTTTAAGGCGAAAAACCTTAGCGAGGTTATCATCGCCTGTTGTTCTGCACAAGGGTGTAAAAAGCCCGAGTGCAGAACGCCTTTTTTTTAATACAAATATAAGCTAAAATCTTATACGCTAGTATCACAGACACCACTAGCTAAAAGACAAAAACGCTAAAAAACACAAAAAAAACATACATACATAAACTTAAACTTAATATCACAGTTAAAACAAACAAAAAAAAACACAAAAATAATATTGACACTTATGAAAACTTAAAAACTAGTATCACAACCAAAAAATTACATTAAAAATAAAAGAAAAGAAAAGAAAGAAAATATCACAGACATAAATATCACAAAAGGCTGTAAAGGGGCCACATAATAAAACCACAGACATATGACGTATAACATAAACGTATAATACATAAACGTATAACTAAAATAAAATTTTACTTTTAATTTTACTTTTAATTTTATTTTTTTTATAACTAAAACTAAATTTTATATAACAAATCTGTAACATACATTACGGAATTACAGAAAAATGTGCAACGATAAACGATTTTTATCATTAGTAAAGGGCTATGCCCTCGACGCTAGTTTACTAGCTGCGACAAAGTGATTTTTTTAGTCCTGTTTCCCAATTATTAATGTCTGGTGATTTAATTTACTCCCTAGATAGTAGAATTGCCAAACTTCCTGTATGTTTCGTTGCCTACTTTTAAATTTAAAAGTAGGATAAACTCTATAAAATATTAAAGCGTTATTATATATTTTTACTTTCTCTTGCCTATATGAATATATAGGAAGGAAAGTATTGTTTTCATGTCGATTTTAAGAAATCGAGTTTTCACCGGATCTATACGTTTTCAGACCCCTTGAACCCAAAAAACATGTTTTTAGCGATTGGTCTGTGTGTGTATGTGTGTGTGTGTGTATGTGTATGTGCGCGCGCGTGTGTGTGAACAAAATATCTCAAGAACGGAACATCGTACAATTTTGAAACTTAAGATACATAGGCCTACCACTACCGGACCCGACACGAACATTTTCATCAAAATCGGTCAACCGGAAGTAGTAGTTTATTCGTATAATTTTTAACTTTTTGCGATTTTCTCAAAAACTGGTCCTACGTTTTTTTTTAAATCGCCTGGTTTACTCATTTTTTTATGCTCTACAAGATAGGGTAGGCGTCACGTTTGCTGAAATTCTCGGTGAGGCTGTTTTTACGTAAAGAAATAGTTTTTTTATGATTACGGCTTCATTATAAATTTTAGCGCAAAAACTTATAGAATAAAAGTTGTAGAGAATTTAAAAACCTACAACTTGTATTTAAACATTTTTTTGTATAACGCTTAGTTTAGCAGTAATCGGCGATTTTCTGTTTTTTTCTCACGAAAACGTGTGAAAAATCTATTTTTTTAAGATTTCGGCCTTAGTGTGCATTTTACGACAAAAGTGTATAGAATTAAGTTTATAGGAAATAAAAAGATCTACAACTTTTATTTAAAAGCATTTTTCTCTACAGAGTTAGTATGAAAGAATGTTAATTTCCTTAATTATACTTTTAAAATGTAAAACTATTTATTTTAATTTGCGATGGGAAAGAAGTTTAGTGTGAAAGAATGATTTTCCGTATTTTTAAGCCGAACTGAATTCGATTTTCATTTTGCGTCTTTGAGTCATGATTAAAATAAGGTTATATTTTTAGAGGTCAGTTTTTTGTTTATTTCTAATGTTTTATTACTAATGTTAGGTTATATTGTTAAATATTTGCATTGGCAAGAGAAAGTTGTGTGAATGTTTCACACCAGATTTTTTTAAATAAAAATGTTTTAATAGTTTAATTATATTTACGTAACTAACATGTAATTGTAATTACTAACACACTAATAAATTACCATAGTAGTTAATAAACAAAGAAGCACTGAATTGATCTACCCTTGAACACGGGAAACCATAGTTGGGTGGATTAATTTTTCCAACACAAATTAAAATAAATAGTTTTACATTTTCAAATTATAATTAAGGAAATTAACATTTATATTGTAATGATATTTTCTTGTGAGCAATGGGAAAATAAAAAATTGTAAATACTTTTTCAACAACTAGTATTTCTTCCCTTCAAACTGCGTAGTATTTCTTTTTAGGAATCTTTTCTAGTTCATCTTCTTCTTCTTTTATCTTTTGTACCTGTTTCTAACCTTTTTTCAAAGCTCACCCACACATACTTTTGTAATGATTTCGTACCTTACACAGTAATATTGTATTGTTAGCTGGCTTTAGCTTACTTTTCATCTGTACAGACAATCTTGACATTCAGAAACAGCTTGAACGTAGTTACACATTATTATGAAATTAGCTCAGTTGTAATTAATTACTTCTGTCCTATTTTTATATTCTCATTCTCTTGCCTATAATGAATATTTGAAAGGAAGTACGAGGTCTGTTCAAAAAATAACCGAACTTTATGAATTACGCGCTAATGCAGATATTTAGCGACGTTCGGTTGGTGGCACACTGTTCTACGTCATTCCTTTTGTGAACACATTTTCTTGGATTGTTGATATCTCATTTAATTTTCGTGGTGTTCTGTTTTTAGTACGACGTGTTTAAGTGCTAGTGACGATTTTTGTAATGTGCGAAATTCGGGAGCAAAGGTGCAACGTGAAATTTCGCGTGAAGCAGGGGAAAACTTTCACAGAAACATTTCAACTTTTGAAACAAGCTTAAGGAGATGATTCTCTGAGTTGTACGCATTGTTGTAAATAGTTTTCTCAATTTGAAAGTGGTCGCCAGTCAATTGAAGATGACCCTCGACCTGGAACGCCTTTGACTTCAACTGATGGCACCCTCGTTAGGGAAATCCATAATCTGGTGGGTGTAAATCGCCGATTGACTGTCAGAGAACTTTCAGAAGAGGTTGGCATCTCAATTGGATCGTACCATGAAATTTTAACAGAAAAATTGAACTTGCTTTGTAAGTTGCAGCAAAGTTTGTTCCCCGCTTGATGACCGAACAGCAAAAAGAACATCGTGTGGTAGTTTGTCGGCAACTTCTTGAACAAGCCAATGATGATGCAACATTCAGGTAAAGGATCATAACAGGAGACGAAAACTGGGTTTACGGCTACGGCATTGATACAAAAGTGCAGTGTTCGCAACGGGTTGACAAAAATTTCACTTTACAAAAATCGTCACTAGCACTTCAACACGTCGTACTAGAAACACAACACAACGAAAAGTAAATGAGATATCAACAATCCAAAAACATATGTTTAATAAAGAAAGACGTAGAGTAGTGTGCTGCCAACCGCACGTCGCTAAGTATCCCTGTTTGCGCGTAATTCAAAAAGTTCAGTTATTTTTTGAACAGACCTCGTATTGTCTTCATGTCGATTTTTCTAAATCAAGTTTCACCAGATATAAACCTTTACTGGACCCCGGAACCCAAGAAAACATGATTTTAGCGATTGGTGTGCGTCAACCAAATATTTAAAGAACGAAATAGCGAACTTAGTTGAAACTAAGAACTACAATTAAGAGACCCGACACGAACATTTTCATTAAAATCGGTCGACTGGAAGTAGTAGTTTATTCCTGATAATTTGCATTGTTTGACGATTTCCTCAAAAACAGCTCCTACGGTTTTTAAAAAAATCGCCTTATTTACAAAATCTTTTATTCTCTACAAAATAGTGTCTCTGTTAAAATTATTGGGGGTGAATTCGTGGTAAAAATGAATTTGTTTTTTTTTAAGATTGCGGCCTTATAGCCTACGAATTTTAGGGAAAAAGCGTAGGCTATATAATATTAAAACTGTTAAAAATTAAAAAATCTTCAACTTTTATTTCAAAAATTTTTTTTTTTAGAACGCTTAGTTAATCGTCAATAAGAAGATGTTCTATTTTTACTCATCAAAAAATGGAAAAACGGGAATTTCCAAGATTGCAGCTAGTATGCATTTACCCACAAAAGTGTACGAGGTGTGGCTATTAAATAACGAGACTGACGTAAAAAATTTAATTTAATTTTATACATAATCACTTATTGTCACCTTCAATATTCACTCCTTCTCTATCTCTACAACGCTCCATGCGAGTTTTCCATTGTTGGAAACAGTGCTGGAAGTCATCTTTTGTCAGCTCCTTCATGACACGTGCCGCTTTCTCTTTTACAGCTTCCACAGACTCAAATCTTGTCTCTTTTAATGCAGATTTCACCTTACGGGAAACAGGTAGAAGGCACATGGTGCAAGATCTGGTGAATAAGGTGGATGTTCTTGAAAATAGGCGTTTTTGAAAATATTGCAAAAAGTGAAAAATTGTACTATTAAGCAACTGTTTCTGGTTGAACGATTTTTAATTTATCTTGCCTATATTAGTATATAGGAAGGAAAGTATTGTTTTCATGTCGATTTTTCGAAATCGAGTTTTCACCGGATCTACACGTTTTCAAACCCTCTGAACCCAAAAAACATGTTTTTAGCGATTGGTCTGTGTGTGAACAGAATATCTCAAGAACGGAACATCGTACGAACTTGAAACTTAAAACGTAAGTTACAAACCACTACCGGACCCGACACGAACACTTTCATCAAAATCGGTCAACCGGAAGTAATAGTTTATTCGTGTAATTTTTTACTTATATGCGATTTTCTCAAAAACTGGTCCTACGATTTTTTTTTAAATCGCCTGGTTTATTAAATTTTTTTATGTTCTACAAGATAAGGTAGGCGCCATGTTTGCTGAAATTCTTGGTGAGGCTGTTTTCACGTCAAAAAAAGTGTTTTTTTAGATGACGTCTTTGATATGCATTTTAGCGCAAAAAATTATATAATAAAACATGTAGAGTATTTAACATCCTACAACTTTTATTTCCATCATTATTTTTGTATAACGCTTAGTTTAGCGGTAATTAGCGATTTTTGTTTTTTTTCTCATGAAAACGTGTGAAAAATCGATTTTTTTTAAAGATTTCAGCCTTAGTATGCAGTGCAAGACAAAAGTGTATAACGAAATTTTTAGGAAATTGAAAGATCTACAACTTTTATTTATAACATTTTTCTCTACAAAGCCTAGTTTAGTGTGAGAGTGATTTTCCGTATTTCTAAGCGTAGGCCATAGGTCGATTCTCATTTTGCGTCTTTCGCTCATGATTAAAATTTGGTTATGTTTATTGAGGTTGTTTATTTTTTCTAATGTTTTATTAGACTACTAATGTTAGAATTATTGTCTATTATTTGCATTGGCAAGAGAATGTTGCGCGAGTGTTTCACACCCGATTTTTTTGAAAATGTTCGTTTCAGGTCTCGTAGTGGTACCTAACTTAAGTTCCAAGTTTCAACTTCGTACGATATTCCGTTATAAAGCCATTTTGTTTACACACGCACGCACGCGCACGCACGCGCACGCACGAACGCACACTAATTGGTAAAAACATGTTTTTTTTTGTGTTCAGGGTCCTCAAAATGTGGTGTACTTCCGTGAAAACTCAAATTCTAAAAATCGATATGAAAACAACTAATCTTACCAGTATTTTATAATAATAGGGCAAGGGAACGTAAAACGACGACTTTTTAATAAAATATTTTAAACCACAATTTTGTAAGATTCGTAAACGAAATACAGTAGTGTATTTATGATTGCGAAGCCAAGAGAGCAGGGGCATTATACAATAAAATAAAGGTTAATAAATTAATAATAGGGGTTGATTGTAAAATAAATATTAATCGATATGAGGGTGACGTATGCACGTTTAATTGAGAACGCGTGCCATTTCGCCCGCATCTTTATCTCACCCGATTCATTAGAAAAGGGTAGTTTTAAATTTATTAATATTTTTATCATTTAAAATGATGATAACTTATTAAGGGTGTCTAAAAGAATAAATTCTCCCTATAATTTAGCAAAACTGTATTTAGTCGTTCGTTGAACGTATTTATGCGGGTAGGTGACTAATGTACAGGGGTAATTCCCTGGTTCTAAAAATCGTGTGAATTTTGACTTCCGGCGTGTCATCTGAAAAGTTTACTAGATTTCTCCTTTCAACGCCGTTCGATAGTACGACGATTGTAAAAAATATTTTTTCATATTTTCCAGATTTTTACTTTCTCTTGCCTATAAGAATATATAGGAAGGAAAATATTGTTTTAATGTCAACTTTTCAAAATCGAGTTTTCACCGGATCTACACGTTTTCAGACCTGCTGAACCCAAAAAAAATGTTTTTAGCGATTGGTCTGTGTGTGTGTGTGTGTGTGTGCGCGCGCGCACGCGTGTGTGTACAGAATATCTTAAGATCGGAACATCGTACAACTTGAAACTTACAACTTAAGTTAGATATCACTACCGGGCCCAACCCGAACATTTTCATCAAAATCGGTCAACCGGAAGTAAATTCGTGTAATTTTTCCTTTTTTTGCGATTTTATCAAAAACTGGTTCTACAATTTTTTTTAAAAATCGCCTGGTTTACTAAATTTTTTATGCTCTACAAGATAGGGTAGGCGCCATATTTGCTGAAATTCTTGGTGAGGCTGTTTTCACTTAAAAAATTAGTTTTTTAAGATTGCGACTTTAATATGCATTTGGCGCAAAAATGTAGTAGCTTATATAATAAAAGTTGTAGAGAATTTAAAATCCTACAACTATTATTTCAAAAACTTTTTTGTATAACGCTTAGTTTAGCGGTAATTAGCGATTTTCTGTTTTTATCTCACGAAAATGTGAGATAAATTTATTTTTTTAAGATTTCAGCCTTAGTATGCATTTTACGACAAAAGTGTATATAATCAAATTTATAGGAAATTAAAAGATCTACAACTTTAATTTAATTATTTTTCTCTACAGAGCCTAGTTTAGCGTGAAAGAGTGATTTTCCGTATTTTTAAGCAAAACTGAGGTTGATATTCATTTTGCGTCTTTCATATATGATTAAAATTAGGTTATGTTTATTGAGGTTAGTTTTATGTTTATTTCTAATGTTTTATGATTAATGTTAGGTTTATTTTTAATTATTTTCATTGGCAAGAGAAAGTCATGTGAGTGTTTCACACCAGATTTTTCAAAAAATATTCACGTAACAAAATATGTAATATTTTTTTGATCACCGTGTAGATAATTATCTGATTTTTTCCCTCCGAAATCAGTACTAAGAAATATACCTTGCGTTACCCTAATCGTGATGTAGTGAGAGGCGAGGAGTTTACATACAAACACACACACACACACACAATAATTATATAGGACATAATGTGCTGTGATTGGTCAGGTTTTACCCCCACTACTTTTTCTACTCCTTTGTGTAAAGATGCGGCCGTTGGAGCTGATTTTTTGAATCCAAAACCAGAACAGTTTATAGTAAGCAAGCGAGTCGATTCGTTGTGTGTAAATTTGTGTGGTGTTTGTTTTGTGCGTTTTACATTTATCTTGTGTTTAATAATTTTATTTCACTTTTTTATGAAGCTTTTAACATGTTATTAAACGGTATGTAAAATAGTAATAATTTATTTGATTAATTAATTAATTAAAATAATTAATTTTTAAAAAGTATTTATTAATTTTATTAAGAATTTTCTTGGGTCCACAACTACTTTTAAGTTTATAACTTTGCAGGATTACTTACAAACGAAGGGCTAAAAACCGAACTAGTGTTACTACAATTTACTATTTTACGGAAAATTAATAAAAAAACATTCAGTATTCCAAACATTGTGAACATTAGCGCGTTAGCCACGGAGGTCCCGATTTCGATTCCCGGCTAGGGCCTAGAAATTTTCACAAGTAAGATACCATAATTACCGTTACATAATCCACTATTTTTTACTTTAACTGCCTATATGAATATATAGAAATGAAAGTATTGTTTTCATGTAGATTTTTCTAAATCGATTTCTCACCGGATCTACATGTTTTCTTCAGACCCCCGAACCCAATAAAACTAAATATCTCAAGAACGGTACTTAGTACGAAATTGAAAATAAAAATTTACGTTACATACTACTAGAGGACCCGTCACGAACATCTTCATCAAAATCGGTCAACCGGAAGTAGTAGTTTATTCGTGTAATGTTTCACTTTTTGCGATTTTCTCAAAAACGAATCCTACGATTTTTTACTTTTTCTTGCTTATATGAATATTTAGGAAGGAAAGTATTGTTTTCATGTTGATTTTAAGAAATCGAGTTTTCGCTGGATCTACGTTTTCAGACCCCTTGAACCCAAAAAAAAAGTTTTCAGCAATTGGTCTGTGTGCGTGCGTGCGCGCGCGCGCGCCTGTGTGCAGAATACCTATCTCAAGAACGGAAAATCGTACGGACTTGAAACTTAAGTTACACATCACTACCGTACCCGACACAAACCTTTTCATCAAATCGGTCAACCGGAAGTAATAGTTTATTCGTGTGCAATGTTTCACTTTTTTCGATTTTCTCGAAAACGACTCCTACGATTTTTTTAGAAATCGCCTCATTTACTACAGTTTTTATGCTTTATAAGATCGGGTAGGCGCCATGGCTGCTAAAATTCTTAGGACGCTGTTCAGTAGTAGAATTTTTTTTTTAACAAATTCAGTGCCAGAGACTCGCCTACCGGCGGTTCATGGGTAGGTGTAATCGTCAGGCTGCCATATCACCTAGCGGGTTCTGTATTGTTATCATTTCAAGTAATTCCGGAGGGGCACTACCTGTCGGATTCAAGTTTTTCCTGTCTGAAAGGGTTTTTCCTGTGTAACCGTGCAGTTCGTTTTTGAATTTTTGTAATACGAACTTCTACCCTCGTATAGTGTACTCATTCAGTATTTTTAACGGGTTTTCGTGCCCATAACAGACAGGTGGGTGTCAAATTATTTGCACTCAATCTGTTAGTTTCAGGGCTAAAATAAATAGTTCTGTTTCTTATCACATGGTCAGCCAATTAAATGACTGAATCATTTAAGAACAGAAGAGGTAGAGGTGTAAAAGACACTAATCAGAGTTATCTCCTCTCTGAAAGTAATGGATTTCATTATACAGCCAGACCCTGTGGTGAATGAAGTGAAAGTGTCATTTGCAGAGTGGAAAATATATGCTTTTTTAGAGGGCCCGGCATGCTGATAAGTGTATTTTTCCACTCAGTGAGGAAGGCAATGGTAAACCACCTCACTCCTCGATTTACTTAGTAAAACCTCTAAAGGTTCAAACCAGCCTTTTGGCCGATGACCTAAACAACAACAACGGGTTTTCAGGGTACAGTTGAAGCCGTGAATTTAGTATATTTGCAGGCATCGATCCAAAATAGCTTACACTTTAATATTTACTTTAAAAGAATATTATTTAGTTTAAAATTATTACAAATTTCGCGGAAATCGTAAAGGCAAATGGAAAAATTCAAACAAGAAGTACATTTTATTAAAACAGGCTAAAATAAACCTAAAAAATGCCGGCCGCATTGGCGCAGTTGGTAACGTGCTCGCCTCTCATCATGCGGTCCTGGGTTCGAATCCCACTCAGGCACGGCATATTTTCTTCATACGTTACAAAAAAAATCATTTCATCCTCCATTGTACCATAGTTACACCCCAACGTCGTCGCTAATGACCACAGCATTTGATGCGACGTTAAATGAATAAAATAAATATTATATATATTAATGCGCCACGCTTTTATTTTTAACTGTAATGTCTGTGATTTTTTTTTGTAAATTTTTTTCTTTTTTTCTTTTTAGTTCATTTCTTTTTGATTAATTGTTAAATAATAGCGTTTCTTAAAAAAAATTTTTTTTTTAATTTTTTTGTAATTTTTTTTTCTGTTATTTTTTGTAGATTTTTTTTGTAAATTTATTTTATTTTTTTCTTTTTAGTTAATTTTTTTAAGTAATTGTTAAATAAAAGCGTTTTTAAAATTTTAAAAAAAATTTTTTTTACAAACACCTCCACAGCGTATTGTCATCGAAGATAAACGAAGTGTGCAAAGTTTGATTCATATTGATACGGTAGAAGTATTAAAATTTTAAGTTGCAAGATTTGATGGATCCAAGAGTAGGTTAAATAAAAGCGTTTAAAAAACACCTAAAAAATATTGAATTGTTTACTTTTATGTTATTAGCTTAAATAAATACATGTTTAGGTCGCAAATAAAATAAATCTGCCGGCCGCATTGGGATATTTGGTAACGTGCTCGCCTCTTATCTTGCGGTCCTGAGTTCAAATCCCACTCAGGCACGGGATATTTTCATACGTTACAAAAAAATAATTTCATCCTCCATTGTACAAAGTTACGCCCCAACGTCGTCGCTAATGACCGTTGCAGTTGATGCGACGTTAAATTAATTAATTAAAATAAATCTATAAAAACGTTAGTAAGATGAGTTGTAGGGGGTAGATAAAGCAAGCGGAGAACACGCTGCACCAGTAATCAACCCAAAGGGAGAGATACCTCACGATTGCTCAGCATTGAATGTGTTAATATTGCAGCGTAATTAAGCATTTAAGCACAAAAGTGTATATAATAAAAGTTGCAGACAATTGAAAAATCTACAACTTTTATTTCGAACATTTCTTTGTATAAAGCTTAGTTTAGCGGTAATTAGTGATTTTCTGTTTTTTTTAAAATTCTTTGTAAAAACATTTATTACTTTCTCTTGCCTATATGAATATATAGGAAGGAAAGTATTGTTTTCATGTCGATTTTTCGAAATCGAGTTTTCACCGGATCTATACGTTTTCAGACCCCCTGAATCCAAAAAACATGTTTTTAGCGATTGGTCTGTGTGTGTGTGTGTGAACAGAATATCTCAAGAACGGAACATCGTACGAACTTGAAACTTGAAACTTAAGTTACATACCACTACCGGACGCGACACGAACATTTTCATCAAAATCGGTCAACCGGAAGTAGTAGTTTATTCGTATAATTTTTCAGATTTTTGCGATTTTCTCAAAAACTGGTCCTACGATTTTTTTTAAAATCGCCTATTTTACTCATTTTTTTATTCTCTACAAGATAGGGTAGGCGCCATGTCTGCTGAAATTCTCGGTGAGGCTGTTTTCACGTAAAAACGTTGTTTTTTTAAGATTACGGCTTTAATATAAATTTTAGCGCAAAAACTTATATAATAAAAGTTGTAGAAAATTTAAAAACCTACAACTTCTGTTTCAAACATTTTTTTGTATAACGCTTAGTTTAGCGGTAATTTGCGATTTTCTGTTTTTTTCTCACGAAAACGTGAGAAAAATCGATTTTTTTAACATTTCGGTCTTAGTATGCATTTTACGACAAAAGTGTATATAATAAAAGTTATAGAAAATTAAAAGATCTACAACTTTTGTTTAGAGAATTTTTCTCTACAGAGCCTAGTTTAGCGTGAAAGTGTGATTTTCCGTTTTTTTAAGCCAAATTGAGTTCGATTTTCATTTTGCGTCTTCCACTCATGATTAAAATAAGGTTATGTTTTTGAGGTTAGTTTTTGTTTATTTCTAATATTTTATTAATAATGTTAGGTTTATTATTAATTATTTGCATTTGCAAGAGAAAGTTGTGTGAGTGTTTCACACCAGATTTTTTAAAATTCTTTGTAAAAACATTTATTTTTTTAAAAATTTCGGCCGTAGTATTCATTTTACGACAAAAGTTTATATAATCAAATTATTGGAAATTAAAAGAGCTACAACTTTTATTTCAAGCATTTTCTCTACAGAGCCTAGTTTAGCGTGAAAAAGTAATTTTCCGTATTATCAAGTCAAATTAAGGTTGGTTTCCATTTAGCATCATTCACTCGGATTAATATAAGGTTAGGTTTTTTTGATGTTAGTTTTTTTTGTTTATTTCTAATGTTTTATTACTAATGTCAGGTTATATTGGTCATTATTTGTATTGGCAAGATAAAGTCGTGTGTGTGTTTTACACCCGATATTTACTTTCTCATGCCTATATGTTTTTCGAAATCGAGTTTTCACCGGATCTACAAGTTTTCAGACCCCTGAACCCAAAAAACATGTTTTTAGCGATTGGTCTGTGTTTGTGTGTGTGTGTGTGAACCAAATATCTCAAGAACAGAACATCGTACCTACTTGAAACTTAAGTTAGATACCACTAGAGGACCCGACACGAACATTTTCATCAAAATCGGGCAACCGGAAGTAGTAGTTTATTCGTCATTTTTTCACTTTTTTGCGATTATCTCAAAAACGACTCCTAAGATTTTTTTAAATCGCCAAATTTACTAAAATTTTTATTCTCTACAAGATAAGGTAGGCGCCATTTGTGCTGAAATTCTTGGGGAGGTTTTTTCCCGTAAAAAAATTGTTTTTTAAGATTGCGAATTTAATATGCATTTCAGCGCAAAATTGTATAAATAAAAGTTGTAGAGAATTTAAAATTCTACAACTTTTATTTCATACATGTTTTTTGTATAACACTTAGTTTAGCGGTAATTAGCGATTTTCTGATTTTTTTTCTCACGAAGACGTGTTAAAAAATCGACTTTTTTAAGATTTCAGCCTTAACATTTCACGACAAAAGTTTATACAATAAAATTTATAGGAAATTTAAAGATCTACAACTTATTTAAAGCATTTTTCTCTGCAGAGCCTAGTTTAGCGTGAAGAGTAATTTTCCGTATTTTAAAGCCAAACTGAGGTTGATTTTCATTTTGCGTCTTTCATTTATGATTAAAATTAGGTTATGTTTTTGAGGTTAGTTTTTTTTTTATTTCTAATGTTTTATTACTAATGTTAGGTTATATTGTTAATTATTTGCATTGACAAGAGAAAGTTGTGTGAGTTTTTCACACCAGATTTTTATTTTTCTCGAAGGTGTGTAGTATGAACGCTCAGTATTTGTCATCCATTGGGTATACAATTGTTGCACAACGTTATAGCAACCTTGAATATCTTAATTATGCTAAAGTCCACAGGTTGTACCCTATTACAGATGTTAACCCTCTTGGTATCGCTAAATCCGTTTTTATTACTGCTAAAAGGCCATTTTTACTTTCTCTTGCCTATATGAATATATAGGAAGGAAAGTATTGTTTTCATGTCGATTTTTCGAAATCGAGTTTTCACCGGTTCTATACGTTTTCAGACCCCCTGAACCCAAAAATCGTGTTTTTAGCGATTGGTCTGTGTGTGTGTGTGCGTGCGTGCGTGCGTGCGCGTGTGTGTGTGTGTGTGTGTGTGTGTGTGAACAGAATATCTCAAGAACGGAACATCGTACGAACTTGAAACTTAAGTTACATACCACTACCGGACACGACACGAACATTTTCATCAAAATCGGTCAACCGGAAGTGGTAGTTTATTCGTGTAATTTTTCACTTTTTTGCGATTTTCTCAAAAACTGGTCCTACGATTTTTTTTAAAATCGCCTCATTTACTCAATTTTTTATTCTCTACAAGATAGGGTAGACGTCATGTTTGCTGAAATTCTGGGTGAGGCTGTTTTCACGTAGAAACGTTGTTTTTTTAAGATTACAGCTTTAATATGCATTTTAGCGCAAAACTTTATATAATAAAAGTTGTAGAGAATTAAAAATTCTACAACTTTTATTTCAAACAATTTTTTGTATAACGCTTAGTTTAGCGGTAATTTGCGATTTTCTGTTTTTTTTCTCACGAAAATGTGTGAAAAATTGATTTTTTTTAAGATTTCGGCCTTAGTATGCATTTTACGACAAAAGTGTATATAATTTAATTTATAGAAAATTAAAAGATCTACAACTTTTATTTAAAGCATTTTTCTCTACAGAGCCTAGTTTAGAGAGAAAGAGTGATTTTCCGTATTTCTAAGCCAAACTGAGGTTGATTTTCATATTGCATCATTCACTCATGATTAAAATAAGGTTATGTTTTTGAGGTTAGTTTTTTGTTTATTTCTAATATTTTATTATTAATGTTAGGTTTATTGTTAATTATTTGCATTGGCAAGAGAAAGTTGTGTGAGTGTTTCACACCAGATTTTTCGAATATAACGCGCACACCAATTTATTGGATCGATTTCGTTCGAATAACGTATATTCAAAAACTTTAAACGGTGCGCGGTATATCAAGTAAATACTGCCCGTCCCCTAGGTTTATGCACTGCGGGATGAAGGGGAAAGACGAAGTACCAGACTGCTGTTACGTCATAACACTGTACTAATCATCTCATTGGTATTGCTGGGCAGTAGGCTGCCTAGTGCGGTGACATACGTGGGTGTTGTTTTCACTATTCGCTGTAGACAGCGACACAGAATATTTATGTAGTTTGGATAGTACCCTTGACTACTACAAACATAATACAAGTAAAACGTTACTAAAGCAGCCGCGTCAGCTTGTGATCCGTGTGAGGAATTTCTGCTACGGCATGCAGTGAAAGATTATACTATTCATAAAAAAAACATTTATCATAATGTTCTTGTCATTAAAAAGTAACCTTTTGTTTTATTATTTCAATTTATTCTATAATATAGTAACTCTTTTACTTTTCTTTCATTGTATTTATTAATATTTAGTAATTATTTACAGTTTGAGTCAGGCAGTCCTCAGGAATTAAAATATGCACGTAGTATAGAAAATAAGGAAATTAAAAAATATATATATCATAACATTAATTTATAGGCCTAAATAATTAGTAGCAAATTATGATTATGATTTTTTTTACCTCAGTCAAGTGGTTAAGCCAATTCCGAGTCCTTTACGCGATTCTTCATCACAGTTTTTTATAACTGATGCAATAATTTGTCGCACTTCCGAATGAATTACCGCTTTATTTTCCCGGGAAGACATATTTAAACAAAACAAAAGATATGAAAAATACACGTTGAAATTTACCTAACACAAAACACACAAAGAAAACTTTTGGCACATTAACACACTTAAATTTCAAAATAAAAATCACTTTAGTGATCAAACATGAATAATGATTAACACATCCGAGACACATTAGCAAAAATGTACAACTATATATTGTGACACGTGTATCCATTGTGAAAAGCAATAATACGTAGGCCTATAATAAATAAATACATAGACATAATAATAATATTTACATGATGACTAAATGTTTTTGTACTGCACAATAAGACAAATATATTACTCACATTCTATTATGCCACCCGCCCCACTTCCCATCTTATTGAATCACTCTGTATACTGGGACTAGGAAGGGCGTGTGTCTGTCTCAGTAAGGCAGTGAGTGGGAGAAATGAACACTTGTGCAACCCTTCAGGGAATTCGGATTTGATAGTGGCATACACAAAACGGAAAGTACCTGTAATTTTGGAAATAAATTACATATCAAATAAGAAATAGAAGTAGTATTATTTTATTCTTTTAACTCTACATGTAAACAAAAACAAAACTCAGAATACACAACAATAACAACTTGAAAAACCCATGACTTAAATCAAATCATATGTTAACACCTCCTCCTCTATTTGCTGTGATGCGGTACCTTACGTAGTATCAGCTGGTCAATATGTCTTTTGACGATCCGCCCATCATCTAGATGAACTGTGTACATCACATGTCCATGTTTGGCAGTTATATGGCTCAAGTGCCAATTGGTTGATCCATTGACGTATTCGCGAGCTTGAACTTTATCTCCAACCTTAAAATTCCTGTTGATTCCAACTTGTAGTCCCTTTTCCCGATATTTCGTTGTTTCTAATGTTGGAACAATTATGGAGAGGCTCGTTCTAACACTCCTTCCAAACATTAGGTGGTATGCTGATGTTCCAGTGGCATTTGGCGATTGTCTGAGTTGCATAAGAAGTTTTTGTATTTTATTTTGTAGTGATCCCTTTTCTCCCTCCATAGACCTTAGCGCCCTTTTGACAGTCTGCACGTATCTTTCAGCCTGACCGTTTGAATTTGGGTGGTATGGTGCAGATGTTCTGTGAATAATTCCACATTCATTCATGAAGTTTTTGAATTCTTGGGAAACAAATTGTCTTCCATTATCGGATTTTTTTCTCGTCGCCATTGTAATTTTGGAAATAAATTACATATCAAATAAGAAATAGAAGTAGTATTATTTTATTCTTTTAACTCTACATGTAAACAAAAACAAAACTCAGAATACACAACAATAACAACTTGAAAAACCCATGACTTAAATCAAATCATATGTTAACAATACCCAAAATCATCTCCAGCTTAACTTCAGTGGGTATACACGTAATTAATAATTATTCGTGTAATGCAGTGAAGTCAGTTTTGATGGTCGGTTATAACAAACAGCAGCTTAATATATAATAGACAATAATTTAACTTTCCACCAGGTAGTTATGGGGTGATAAGTTTGTTACTATTATAGGATATGGTGTTGTTTAGGTTATCAGCCGAAAAGCTGGTTTGAACCTGTAGAGGTTTTACTAAGTAAAACGAGGAGCGAGGAGGTTTACCATTGCCAACACTCAATGAATGGAAAAGTACGCTTATCAGCATGCCGGGTCCTCTGACAAGCACATATTTTCCACTCTGCAAATGACACCTTCACTTCATTCACCACAGGGTCCAACTGTATAATGAAATTCATTACTTTCAGAGGGGATAACTCTGATTAGTGTCTTTTACACCTCTACCTCTTCTGTTCTTAAATGATTCAGTCATATAATTGGCTGACCATGTGATCTCCTCTTCTTAAAGTTCCATCTCCTATCGGAGGTTGGATATCATAATGGCTATGGTCACTTTACTGGCTGCTGCTCTGAATAGTTGCAATGAACTACAGTTGAACCATTCTCTAAGATTCCTCAGCCAGGAGATGCGTCTTCTTCCTACGCCTCTTCTTCCTCGGATCCTTCCCTGCATAATAATTCTCAGCAACTCATATTTTTCTCCTCTGGTTATGTGCCCCAAATATTCTAGTTTTCTTATTTTTATACTCTTCATAACTTCCAACTCCTTATTTAAACGTCGGAGCACCTCAACATTGGTAACCTTTTGGACCCACTGAATTTTCAATATTCTCCTGTAACACCACATTTCGAACGCTTCTATCTTCTTTATGTGTTGTTTCTTCAATGTCCAAGCTTCCATCCCATATAGTACGATAGAAAATACATAACATCTTAGAGCCCTCAATCTGAGAGGTAACTGAAGGTCTTTGTTTGTTAGCATTGTCTTCAATTTTATGAATGCTTGCCTTGCAGTTTCAATTCGTACTTTAATTTCCTTACTTTGGTCATTCTTGCCATCAACCCAGGTTCCCAGATATTTGTATGTCTCTACTTTTTCTATTTGGGTTTTCTATTTGGGTTGGACCATGTGATAGAAAACAGAATATTTATTTTAGCCCTGTAACGAACAGATTGCGTGTAAATAATTTGACTCTCCGCCTGTCTGTTATGGGCAGAGGATATGGTATCAACAGTTTTAACTCTTTGAACTCTTCTTTTAAGCATTACAGGCCACGTTGTTCTGTCCATGCACACTGATTTTGTATTGGGTAGTTTGTCCATGCACTCTTGTGTCCGCATATCAGGCCACAGTTAAATGTCTCTACAGCTCTTATTTTATTCAACACTAGCTAAAATGTCCGTTCTTCAAACGGTTTTCATGGTGCTATGGGCCATCTGTTGGTGTACCGAGTTCGATCCCTGTCAGGTCTGATATTCTTCAATCATTCATTGTTATCTAATCGTACCTCATTTCAACGTCAGCATTATTTAATGACAAAACAAAATAGTTGGACGTAAAATAAAAGCGACATCCAGGTGTTTTTAAATCAAGTTACGCTACTATATGAACCTACGGGTTCCAATTAATCAATATTACTACCTTGAGGTACTTTTTAAACTACGTCAAAGAGTAAGGTAAAAACGCCCCAAAATGTGGAAGGACAAATCATGGGTTCCCCACCAAGACAATGCCCCACCTCATTCCGCGTTATCTGTCAAGAGGTTCCTAGCCAAGTATAGCATCTCAGTGTTAGAACATCCACCTCATTCAACAGATCTTGCACCATGTGATTTCTACCTGTTCACTAGTGTGAAATCTGCGTTAATAGGGACAAAATTTGAGTCTGTGAAAGCTGTAAAAGAGAAAGCGGCACGTATCCTAAAGGAACTGACAGGAGATGACTTCCAGCACTGTTTCCAACAATGGAAAATTCGCATGGAGCGTAGTAGGTATAGAGAAGGAGTGTAGCTATATTAAAGGTGACAATAAGTTGTGATTATGTATAAAATTAAAATAAAATTTTTTACGCCAGTCTCGTTATTTAATAGCCACACCTCGTAGATAGTTTCGCCGTACAACTCTGATTTATTATACTAACACATAGTAAAACTGGAGTTAAATGCCTAACGTTAAGTTCATGTCATTTATTACTTTCTCTTGCCTATATCAATATAATATAGGAAGGAAAGTATTGTTTTCATGTCGATTTTTCGAAATCGAGTTTTCACCGGATCTATACGTTTTCAGACCCCCTGAACCCAAAAGACATGTTTTTAGCGATTGGTTTGTGTGTGTGTGTGTGTGTGTGTGTGTGTGTGTGTGTGTGTGTAAACAGAATATCTCAAGAACGGAACATCGTACGAACTTGAAACTTGAAACTTAAGTTACATACCCCTACCGGACCCGACACGAACATTTTCATCAAAATCGGTCAACTGGAAGTAGTAGTTTATTCGTATAATTTTTCACTTTTTTGCGATTTTCTCAAAAACTGGTCCTACGATTTTTTTAAAAATCGCCCGGTTTACTCAATTTTATATTCTCTACAAGATAGGGTTGGCGCCATGTTTGCTGAAATTCTTGGTGAGGGTGTTTTCACGTAAAAACGTTGTTTTTTTTAAGATTACGGCTTTATTATGCATTTTAGCGCAACAATTAATATATTAAAAATTGTAGAGAATTTAAAATCCTACAACTTTTATTTCAAACACTTTTTTGTATAACGTTTAGTTTAGCGGTAATTTGCGATTTTCTGTTTTTTTTCTCACGAAAATGTGTGAAAAATTGATTTTTTTAAGATTTCGGCCTTAGTATGCATTTTACGACAAAAGTGTATATAATTAAATTTATAGAAAATTTAAAGATCAACAACTTTTATTGATAGCATTTTTCTCCACGGAGCCTAGTTTAGCGTGAAAAAGTGATTTTCCGTATTTTTAAGCCAAACTGAGGTTGATTTTCATTTTGCGTCTTTCACTCATGATTAAAATGAGGTTATTTATAATGAGGTTAGTTTTTTGTTTATTTATAATATTTTATTATTAATGTTAGGATTATTGTTTATTATTTGCATAGGCAAGAGAAAGTTGTGTGAGTGTTTCACACCAGATTTTTTATATTGTAATTCTGTTAATTTTCAATAAGTTAATTTTATAAATTTATATTTATTTTAAAGATGATTAATAAATTCAAAACATGAACTCAATTATAATGAAAGAAATATCAAATATTTATTGTATTTTTTTTCGAGTTATTAACACAACTGCACGGATATCATAATGAAACGGACGTAAATATCAAATTTGGTGAGACTATATGATTACGCATAGTGGAGAATACTACCATAATATTATCAAATGCTAAAATAATATTATTATCAAATGCAAGATAATTTTATGTTTTATAAGTAAATAGTATGTAGATATGAAACGACTTGCGCAAGATAGAACAGGTTGGAGAACTGCATCAACCCAGTCGAGAGACTGATGACAAAAAAAAAGTAAATAGCCAACAATATTAATTTCAGTAAACATACAATTAACAGCAGGATGTTTTTTTTTAATTCATTTATTTAACGTCGCATCAACTACATCGGTCATTAGCGACGACGTTGGGGAGTAACTATATACAATGGAGGATGAAATGATTTTCTGTAACGTATGAAAATATGCCATGCCTGAGTGGGATTCGAACCCAGGACCGCATGATGAGAGGCGAGCACGTTACCAACTGCGCCAATGCGGCCGGCTGGATGTTATTTTATCAGTGTTTCAGTAGTGAATAAAATTACTAACTTAATATGTCATACCAATGAAAAAATTGTTTCGACTATTAATTATTAGATTGAAGTTGTGGCAGTATCACTTCTTAGAATGTTTTTAGCATTACATTATGTCTCTGAAAGATAAATACTAACTTATAAACAAATTAATCTGCCCATAACAGACAGGTGAAGTGTCAAATTATTTACACTCAATCTGTTCGTTGCAGGGCTAAAATAAATAGTTCTGTTTCTTAAAAATAAATAGTTCTGTTTCTTATCACATAGTCAGCCAATTAAATGACTGAATCATTTAAGAACAGAAGAGGTAGAAGTGTAAAAGACACTTATCAGAGTTATCTCAGCTTTGAAAGAAATGAATTTCATTATACAGTTGGATTGTGTGGTGAATGAAGTGAAGGTGTCATTTGCAGAGTGGAAAATATGTGATTTTCATAGGGCCCGGCATGCTGATAAGCATACTTTTCCATTCAGTGAGTTGTGGCAATTGTAAACCACCACCTCACTCCTTGATTTACTTAGTAAAGCCTCTACAGGTTCAAACCAGCTTTTGGCCGATAACCTAAACAACAATAAACAAATTAAAGTATTAATGTATGGGTCTAGCATTGCAGGCTAAGAGAGCGTTCGCGGAAAATGAATGTGGCCTGCAATACAGGACAGGAGAGCTGTAAACAAAAGTTACGTTAAAATAAATAGCTATGTCCACACTCGTGCGATGTCGCATGCCATTTACCTGTCCGCACTCGTTTGAAGAGCTCTGTTTAAATAAAAACATAACGAATATTTTTGTTCTCTACACTAAATTAGAGCCTGTTCTTTCCTGCGTTGATTGGTTTGACTTAGATTATTTAATTTTTAAACTAGCCGAAGATGCAGCAGGTTTCAAACTCGGGTGTCTGTGATTATGAAACCGATAGTAGTACAGTGTTGTTTAAATGGTAGCTCTGACCTTGAGATCACACGATGGATTGGGTGGCAGTGCGGGGTGACTCGTTGATTTTTACATATATATCGTTCACACATTAATCGCAACGAAAATAAATCATTCCGTTGAGAAGTGGTTGTTTGATTGCTTATTACATTTAAATGGTGGTTTTATATATAACCTATGGTTTTAAAGATACCTATATCTTTAAATGTTATTTTTAATTTTTAATTTCCGTAGTGAGTGTACATACATTGACCAACCCGGATGATGTTTTTAGTTAGACTTGTATTAGAGCTAGGCTCGGCCAGGCGGAAGACACCAGAGACATCTCACGGATTGAACGTACAACAAAAGATAAAACCTATGTTTAGAACTGCGTATCTCGTTAAGTAAAAATATACAAATTTCAGGTACGGCTCGTTTTATAGCTTGGTTTTCACTTTCTCTTGCCCATATGAATATATAGGAAGGAAAGTATTGTTTTCATGTCGAGTTTTCGCCGGATCTACACGTTTTCAGACCCCCTGAACCCAAAAAACATGTTTTTAGCGATTGGTCTGTCTGTGTGTGTATGTGTACGTGAACAGAAAATCTAATTAAACGGAACATTGTACGAACTTAAAAATTGAAACTTAAGTTAGATACTACTAACGGACCCGACACGAAAATGTTCATCAAAATTGGTCAACCGAAAGTAGTATTCGTGTTATTTTCCACTTTTTTGCGATTTTCTCAAGAACGGCTCCTACGATTTTTTTAAAAATCGCCTCATTTACTACATTTTCATGCTCTACTAGATAAGGTAGGTGCCATGTCTGCTGAAATTTTTGGTGAGGCTGTTTTGTCGTAAAAAAATTATTTTTTTCAGATTACGACTTAAAAATGCATTTTAGCGCAAAAAGGTGTGTAATAATAGTTGTAGAGAATTAAAAATCATACATTTTTTATTTCAAACATTTTTTTTGTATAACGCTTAGTTTAACGGTATTTGGGATCTTCTGTTTTTTCTCACGAAAACGTGTAAAAAAATCGATTTTTTTTTAGAGATTTCAGCCTTAGTATGCATATTACGACAAATGTGTATATAATAAAATTTATAGGAAATAAAAAGATTTACAACTTTTATTTAAAGCATTTTTCTCTTTAGAGCCTAGTTTAGCGTGAAAGAGTGATTTTCCGTATTTTTAAGCCAGACTGAGGTTGATTTTCATTTTGCGTCTTTCACTCATGATTAAAATAAGGTTATGTTTTAATTTAATAAGGATTTGATAGTGGCATACAGAAAACGGAAAAGACCCTTCCTCTGGAATGGGCGTAGCTGGCCGAGGACTGTACAGATAAATACGCGTGTTCACCCCCAATCCGTAGTCTTCTCGTCTCAAGATGCCTGTCCGCTATGGACAATTTCAACCTTGTGTCCTGTGTCACAAAAACATCGTCCAAAATAGATAATAGTCCGAAAATCTGCCCATAACAGACAGGTGGAGTGTCAAATTATTTACACTCAATCTGTTAGTTGCAGGGCTAAAATAAATAGTTCTGTTTCTTATTACATGGTCAGCCAATCAAATGACTGAATCATTTAAGAACAGAAGATGTAGAGGTGTAAGAGACACTAATCAAAGTTATCTCCTCTGAAAGTAATGAATTTCATTGTGCAGCCAGACCCTGTGGTAAATGAAGTGAAGGTGTCATTTGCAGAGTGGAAAATATGTGCTTTTTTAGAGGGCCCGGCATGCTGATAAGCTTACTTTTCCACTAAGTGAGGAAGGCGATTGTAAACCACCTCACTCCTCGTTTTTACTTAGTAAAACCTCTACAAGTTCAAACCAGCCTTTCGGCTGATGACCTAAACAACAACAGTCCGAAAATGATGTTATACCCAATACGGAAATACGAAAAAAATGTTTCTTTGTTTCTTAAAGGACTAATCAGTCTAATAAGGACTAATCAACCGGTAGGCAAAAGAGGTATAGGCAGGCCACGGAAAAGGTGGCAATGATTGTACCATAAGGAAAAAAACAAAAAACAAATGTTATAAGATAGACTTAAATTTATCATTGATAAAATATGAATTACATATTTAATATAAATGTTTTCTAAAATTATTAATATAAGCTGAATGTGAGTCGGAACAGGCCATGGCCTAATCCCTGTTTGAAAGAAGAAGAAGAAGACTAATCAGTCTGTGTCCACCAATGTGTATTTAGGTAAATAATAGTTATTGAAAATTTTCATTTTCTATTCCCTAAACATCTTCTCCAGTACACCATTAAATAGAACAGGTAAATACATCATCATAGAAGTTAACATTTAACTTTGATTATCAAATTCTTAAAAAAATTGTATTTATCAGACAAAAATTTGAATTAACCTATAAATGGAAGCTCACTTGATTGGTAGCGTAAGGAATGTGCGGTTGTAGAGGATTCCCCTCCCTCCCTCCCTCCTCCTAGAACCTAGTACTAATAGTGGTAATAATACCATTAGTACGCGCCTTTCTAAAAATATCAGTCGCTAACCATTTCGAATAACTACTCTAGTACCAAAATATTTTATTAGATTTTAAACTAATAATGTTCTAAAATATTTTATTAACATGGTAAAAATTTATTACAATAGTCTAATAAAGTAAAAAATCTGGTGTGAAACACTCACACAACTTTCTCTTGCCAATGCAAATAATTAATAATAAACCTAACATTATTAATAAAATATTAGAAATAAACAAAAACTAACCTCAAAAACATAACCTTATTTTAATCATGAGTGAATGACGCAAAATGACAATCGAACTCAGTTTGGCTTAAAAATACGGAAAATCACGCTTTCACGCTAAACTAGGCTCTGTAGAGAAAAATGCTCTAAACAAAAGTTGTAGATCTTTTAATTTTCTATAAATTTAATTATATACACTTTTGTCGTAAAATGCATACTAAGACCGAAATGTTAAAAAATCGATTTTTCTCACGTTTCGTGAGAAAAAAAAAACAGAAAATCGCAAATTACCGCTAAACTAAGCGTTATACAAAAAACTTTTTGAAATAAAAGTTGTAGAATTTTACATTCTCTACAACTTTTATTATATAACGTTTTGCGCTAAAATGCATATTAAAGCCGCAATGTTAAAAAGAAAATGTTTTTACGTAAAAACAGCCTCAAGCAGAATTTCAGCAAACATGGCGCCTACCCTATATTGTAGAGCATAAAAAATGTAGTAAACCAGTTGATTTTAAAAAAAATTGTAGGACTAGTTTTTGAGAAAATCGCAAAAAAGTGAAAAATTATACGAATAAACTACTACTTCCGGTTGACCGATTTTGATGAAAATGTTCGTGTCGGGTCCGGTAGTGATATGTAACTTAAGTTTCAAGTTTCAAGTTCGTACGATGTTCCGTTCTTGAGATATTCTGTTCACACACACACACACACACACACACACACACACACAGACCAATCGCTAAAAACATGTTTTTTGGGTTCAGGGGGTCTGAAAACGTATAGATCCGGTGAAAACTCGATTTCGAAAAATCGATATGAAAACAATACTTTCCTTCCTATATATTCATATAGGCTAGAGAAAGTAAAAAATGTATTAGTTTTTAATATTTTACTACGGATTGTTACATTTTATATCAGTTTGTTTATAAATAGGCCGCGTATAGCAATATTAGATTACAAATACAATAACTAGATTAATAACTTGACGAGCCGCGAGCGTAATTAACACCACTACAGTGAACGGTCTCACAGTAACTACTGACACATATGAATAGTAAATATTTTCAGAATGTACAGTACACACATCGCCATGTGGGGTTAAAGCAACCGTTGCTATGACAACGTCACGTCTCACTGTTGCCAGTCCCCCCCCTTGCCCTTCATCCCGCACTAGCAAAGAAGTCACCTCCCCAACTATACAGTAGTCCCTCGTCATGCGGTCTTGGATTCGAATCCCATTCAGGCACGGCATATTTTCATACGTTGCAAAAAAAATCATTTCATTCTTCACCGTCCGCATTAGCAGTAATTGCAGAAAAGTCGGACGTTAAACAAAAAAAAAAAAAACGTTATCCGCGGGGGTTACGTTCCGGAGGGTTACCGCGGATAATGATACCTTATATGAACGGTTAGGTTCTGAAGGAAAAGTCCTGCAGTCGTTTTAAGTGTTTAATACTTTTAGAAACATTTTACCATTATTATAATCTATGATCATTTAATAAATACAGTACTGTACGCATAGAAAATTTAAGTTGCTTTAAAATATGTAGTTAGTTATCGCTCTTTGCTTCTTCTTCTTTTCAAACTCCTTGTGAACTTCTTCGTATGGTATCATCAGCTCCTGAGTCCTCTTTTGAATTGAAGGGCCCTTTCCATGACTGGATCCGTCTCCAACACGTGGTAAGTGAACTGCGTTGCCATACTGAGGATCTCGTTGATGGTTTGTGAAGAAATGCTTTGCTTCGTTTCAGGATTGTCAAATAAACAAAGAACTGTACGTACGAACGATGAAGTTAGATTGACCGATGGAGGAAAACGTACGGAGAAATTGCAATATGGTGCCCGGCCGGGCGTACGTATAGCGGTGGGGATGGGTTGCACTGGCGGGGCCCAGTACCCGGTGACGCGCTCATTACGTACAGTACGTGGAAATCTAGCTTGGCTCATGGCGGCCGTCGCCATACTACTGTGTGGCTCAACATGATACGGACGCCAAGAAAAAATTCAAACATATGTTTTCAGAACTGGATGACTTCCCCGCCAAGTACGGTGTACACACACAAGGTGAGAAAACGTAGTCTACGTATTTTAATGTTTTAGTCCCACGGACACCAAGGGATTACTGTATTATGATTTTCATAACCGGAAGTTTGTTGTTGTTGTTGTTTAGGTCAACAGCCGAAAGGCTGGTTTGAACCTCTAGAGGTTTTACTAAGTACGAGGCGTGTTTTTTAAGTAAGTACCGTTTTGCGATTCCGCCGCCGCAGCGCTACGGTCGGCGTTCCGCGCATGCGCGCTGGTTACCTACATCTCTTGTCTACGCACTGACGCCATTACAGTCTGATTCTTCATTGTATACGTTGTTTACTGAGTGTTTAAGATGCCTCCGACAATCGTGAGTCCCGCTGATTGTGAAGTACGGGCTGTTATACGATTTCTTAGTGCTAAAGGCGTAAAACCGATCGATATTCATCGTGAGATCGTTGAAGTTTACGGACAAAACATTATGAGTGATGGAATGGTAAGGAAATGGGTGAGAGCATTTAAAGATGGCCGCACAAATGTGCAACAATTTCTGCCCGGAAAATCATGTGCACAGTTTTTTGGGACAGAAAAGGAGTATTGCTAGTGGAGTTTCTGCCTCGTAATGAGACAATCAATGCAGCGTCTTATTGTGAGACATTGAAAAATCTGCGTCGTGCAATCCAGAACAAAAGACGTGGCAAGTTGAGTAAGGGTATCGTTTTGCTGCATGACAATGCCCGTCCACATGTGGCTAATCAGACCAAAGATCTCATCAAATCATTTAAATGGGAAACTCTAGATCATCCTCCATACAGCCCTGATTTGGCGCCCAGGGACTACCATTTGTTCCTGCACTTGAAGAAACACCTGGGCGGTCGGCGTCTTCAAGACGATAACGAAGTCAAAACATTTGTGATGCAGTGGTTAACAAATCAGGCGGCAGAATTTTATCAGGAGGGTATTCAAAAACTGGTGCCACGTTATGACAAGTGCCTCAATATTCACGGAAATTATGTAGAAAAGTAGATTAAGGTACAAGCTTTCATGTAAAAATAAAATTATTGCGATATCTTTGCACGTCTTTTTTTAATTCCAAAACGGTACTTACTTAAAAAACACGCCTCGTAAAACGAGGAGTGAGGTGGTTTACCATTGCCTTCCTCACTGAGTGGAAAAGTATGCTTATCAGCGTGCCGGGCCCTCTGAAAAGCACATATTTTCCACTCTGTAAATGACACCTTCACTTCATTCACCACAGGGTCTGGCTGTACAATGAAATTCATTACTTTCAGAGGAGATAACTCTGATTAGTGTCACAGTACACCTCTACCTCTTCTGTTCTTAAATGATTCAGTCATTTAATTGGCTGACCATGTGATAAGAAACAGAACTATTTATTTTAGCCCTACAACTAACAGATTGAGTGTAAATAATTTGACACTCTACCTGTCTGTTATGGGCAATCACCGGAAGTTTACTGTAGCAAAAATAATGTCCTTTAGTTATACAACTAGACTATTTGATAAATGAAATCACCCAACAATGGAAAGAAGACAACGAAGAAGGATTGGAAGTAGATGCAAAATATTACAGTGTGAACTTGATGGGTGTGTTTCTTGTGCATGGTTATATATTTCTGCATGACTAGATCCACACTCATCCAGGGCTATCTGTGACGTCATCGACATCATTTCGTCATCATAATCGGCTGTGTTCTACGTAGGTTACAACAAAGCAAGAAATATATAAATTTTACTTTTTTTTTAATTCCTAATATGTCTACGTTGCAATCTGTTCAATTGGGAACAATAAGCAACCCCATGACCCAATGAGATGAGGATAATGTGTATGAGGTGTAGTCTTGTTCAGACCCAGGTCGACCACTCCTGAGAAAGTATGGTTAATTGAACCCCAACCATCAAAGTACACCGGCAACCACTGTCTAGTATTCAAATCCGCGTAAAAGTACCTACCTTTACTAGGGTTTGAACCAGAAACCTTCGTCTCCGAAAATCAGCTGTTCAACAGCTGATTTTGGCGACGACTTTACCTCTAGACCAACCCGGTGGGTTAAATTTTACTTATGACGATTTTTCACTTACCGATACGATATCAATATATCGTCTCCGATACCAATCATCCGAAAAAACGGGATATTTGCCAATATCGGTCCGAAATTGTCGGAATGACATTTCGATGTCATATCGGTGGCACAGTGGTCTTTTGTTGTATCGGACCGACAAAACAGACTTGTACTGTTTTTTTTTTTTACTTTTGCCTATATGAATATAGTAAGGAAAGTATTGTTTTCATGTCGATTTTTTGAAATCGAGTTTGCACTGGATCTACACGTTTTCAGACCCCCTGAATCCAAAAAAACACGTGTTAAGCGGAGTGTGTGTGTGTGTGCGTGCGTGTGTGTGTGAACAGAATATCTCAAGAACGGAACATCGTACGAACTTGAAACTTAAGTTAGATACCACTAGAGGACCCGACACGAACATTTTCATCAAAATCGGTCAACCGGAAGTAGTAGTTTATTCGTGAAATTTTTCACTTTTTTGCGATTTCCTTAAAAACGACTCCTACGATTTATTGTAAAATCGCCTCATTTACTACATTTTTTATGCTCTACAAGATAGGGTAGGCGCCATGTCTGCTGAAATTCTTGGGGAGGCTGTTTTCTTGTAAAAAAATTGTTTTTCTTAAGATTACGACTTAAATATACATTTTAGCGCAAAAATGTATCTGGTGAAATAAAATCCCACAGCTTTTATTAAAAACATTTTTTGTATAACGCTTAGTTTAGCGGTAATTAGCAATTTTCTGTTATTTTTTTTACGAAAAAGTAAAAAATCGATTTTTTTAAAGATTTCAGCTTATTATGCATTTTACGACAAAAAAGTATAATCAGATTTATAGGAAATTAACAGATCTACAACTTTTATTTAGAGCGTTTTTCTCTACACACCCTAGTTTAGCGTGAAAGAGTGATTTTGCCTATTTTTAAGCCAAACTAAGGTTAATTTTCATGTTGCATTATTCAATCATGAGTTGTAAGGTTAAGTTTTTGAGGTTAGATTTTGTTTATTTCTAATATTTAGTTATAATGTTCATTAATTGCATTGGCAAGAGAAAGTCGGGTGAGTGTTTCACACCCGATTTTTTTCATTTAAAAATATTTAGAAAGGAATACTTGTATGTTATAAAATAATTACAACAATAATTTTACAACATAATTTATTACGACATGTCCCATAATCTGTTGTAGGCCTACTTTTTGAAGTCACCCGGATGAAGTTAAAAAAATTTATAAATTATTGACATTAAGAAGAGGAATGTAAGATAACTTTGCAGACTTCTTGTAGATCACTTGTTTAAGTATTTAGTTGTGCATATTGTATGAAAAGACCTTGACAAACAGCCTCCGAGCTCCCGGAACTGTTTCTAAATTGAATTCTGTAAACTAATTACGTATACAATTTTTATTTCTTTACTTACTATAGCTTGCCACCATAAATATTTTTTTGCAAAACGCATTTACTTAACAGCGAAAATAACTTTATATCCAAAAAAAATCTGGTGTGAAACACTCACACAACTTTCTCTTGCCAATGCAAATAATTAATAATAAACCTAACATTATTAATAAAATATTAAAAATAAACAACAACTAACCTCAAAAACATAACCTTATTTTAATCATGAGTGGAAGACGCAAAATGAAAATCGAACTCAATTTGGCTTAAAAAAAACGGAAAATCACACTTTCACGCTAAACTAGGCTCTGTAGAGAAAAATGCTCTAAACAAAAGTTGTAGATCTTTTAATTTTCTATAACTTTTATTATATACACTTTTGTCGTAAAATGCATACTAAGACCGAAATGTTAAAAAAATCGATTTTTCTCACGTTTTCGTGAGAAAAAAACAGAAAATCGCAAATTACCGCTAAACTAAGCGTTATACAAAAAAATGTTTGAAATAAAAGTTGTAGGTTTTTAAATTCTCTACAACTTTTATTAAATAAGTTTTTGCGCTAAAATTTATATTAAAGCCGTAATCTTAAAAAAACAACGTTTTTACGTGAAAACAGCCTCACCGAGAATTTCAGCAAACATGGCGCCTACCCTATCTTGTAGAGAATCAAAAATTGAGTAAAATAGGCGATTTTAAAAAAAATCGTAGGACCAGTTTTTGAGAAAATCGCAAAAAACTGAAAAATTATACGAATAAACTAAGTTACTACTACTTCCGGTTGACCGATTTTGATGAAAATGTTCGTGTCGCGTCCGGTAGTGGTATGTAACTTAAGTTTCAAGTTTCAAGTTCGTACGATGTTCCGTTCTTGAGATATTCTGTTCACACACACACACACAGACACACAGACACACACACAGACCAATCGCTAAAAACATGTTTTTTGGGTTCAGGGGGTCTGAAAACGTATAGATCCGGTGAAAACTCGATTTCGAAAAATCGACATGAAAACAATACTTTCCTTCCTATATATTCATATAGGCAAGAGAAAGTAAAAACCCTTTAATGAGACGACGTGTCTCATTAATCGATATAAATAAAATTGTGATTTCGTCTGTACAAATTTTCAAAATGCCCCAAAAATTTGTTTCTACGCCAAATCTACCACATAAACACCGAAAATAAGTTCAGCTGAATTTTTGTATGTTTGTCTGTTACGGCATCACGTAAGAACCGCTAAACTAAATTCAATGAATTTCGGTATTTAGGTTCTGGACATAATCGAAATGAATATAGGCTATACATTTTTTTAATATCACAAAGGGATGGGGGAAGTTCAGAGGGAAGGGTAAACAAAAATCTACGAATATCTCCGTTAAAAGTCTATGTATCAAAAAATGTTATAGGCCTATAATCAAAATTACGAAACGTTTAAAGACGAATAGTTTGATTATGTAAAGTTTTCCATTTTCATGCATAATAACGGAGATATTACCAATTTTAAAAAATAAACCAATATTTTTAGAAGAATATTAACATACAAAATAAACAGAACACTAAACATAGGCCTACACGCGCCGGTAAAACCCGTATTCATTCAGTCAGTGTTACTTACCTACCCATTCCACCAGTACCTTATACACCTTTTCTCGGTCACATTGTCAAAAATGAAACAAATATCTCCTTTAAGGGGAGCAGACTGATTTTAATAAAAAATATTGATTTTTTAATTTTACCATATAGACCTATTTATCGATCGTTTTCCGCTATTTAAATTGATATATAACACGACATTCGTTGCTTTTTCTGTTGAGAAAAATTATGTTTTTACGTTGATGGGGTATGTAGTGGTTATTTCGATATTTTTTCATGTTTCTCATTCTAGTAAATTGATATTAATATAATCATGTTACTGCTCTAACATTACGAAGATCACGTTCACATAAAAACAATAATTTCTAGAATCCATAGGAATCAGCTGTAAAACAAGATAAATATTGTTGTGTTTTTGTTTGGAAGTTAATTCCAATTGGCAATAGGTGTTTCTGTTATGGTATTATGCCTTTACTACATCCGCATTTTCCGCATATTGTATTTTTTGACTTTAGGTACACTTATTTCAGGAACCACCCCACCTAGGAGTGTGCAATTTCACACACTACATTTTAGTAATAAGGTGTGTATTTACTCCAGAGGTATTTCAAAAATTTTGGAGTTTTTATTTTTTGGGTGTCTTTTCATAAACAAATGTGGGCTACATTTGAACATTTTTGAGAATAAAAATCATTTTTAGATTGGATAAAGATAAATAAAATAGCTCTGGTATAAATTTGTTAAAAGGTACTGTCCTAAAGATGTCCTAAAGCTCAGCTTTGTAGCTTAAATGGTTCCTACAAAAAATCTACCTAAGTTAGTATTGCAGGTATAGGGATAATCAAAATGGTCTGCTCCCCTTAAAAGTCAATTTATCAAAAAAATTATATAATCGAAATTACGAAACGTTTAAAGACAAATAAGTTTGATTATATAAAGTTTTTCATTATTATTCATAATAACGAAGTTATTACCAATTTTATAAAAATAAACATAGCAATATTTTAGAAAACACAATTAACATGGTCTACGTGCCGCTGGTATTCATTCCGAAGCTCTGTACCATACCCCTTCCACCACTACCCAACCTTACATGACACACCCGTTTTCGGTTACATTGTCAAAAACGAATGACAATCACCTAAGTAGTTAACCATCAGGGGTGTTCCAATGGTGATTTACCTTTCATTTAAATTGTTATTGCTCTGTAGGAAATATTTAAATTACCTAGTTACATTGTTGTTGTTGTTTAGGTCAACAGCCGAAAGGCTGGTTTGAACCTGTAGAGGTTTTACTAAGTAAAACGAGGAGTGAGGTGGTTTACAATTGCCTTCCTCACTGAGTGGAAAAGTACGCTTATCAGCATGCCGGGCCCTCTGAAAAGCACATATTTTCCACTCTGTAAATGACACCTTCACTTCATTCACCACAGGGTCTGGCTGTATAATGAAATTCATTACTTTCAGAGAAGATAACTCTGACTAGTGTCTTTTACACCTCTACCTCTTCTGTTCTTAAATGATTCAGTCATTTGATTGGCTGACCATGTGATAAGAAACAGAACTATTTATTTTAGCCCTGCAACAAACAGATTGAGTGTAAATAATTTGACACTCCACCTGTCTGTTATGGGCAGATAGTTACATTACACACAGATTTGCGTGAGTTAAACTTCAAAACTTCTTTTCATTGCTCTATATAAATATTAAATTTATTTATTTATGTAAAATAATTAACTATGCTTCTGAACATAATAAAGCGTTACGTATCTTGATTAAAAACACCTAGATCTCGCTTTTATTTTACGTCCAACTACAGTATAACTTGGTTATTTCGAACTCGGATAATTCGAATTTTTGGATAATTCGAATAAACTGGTATTCCCCTTAAAAAGCATATTAAAATCTGAACAAAAATGGTATGCCTAATTCGAAGTTAAAAATAGATTATTTGGTTAATTCGAAGTTTTTCAAAGAAAGAATAAAAATGTTTGTTTAGCTAGGTTTTTCGTAAACAGGTTCTGTAATAAAATTATTTCTACCTGCTGCGTTTGGGTTGAAAATAGACACAATAGAGTGTCAGTTATTAGTGCGTAGTAAGCCTAATCTACGGAATTCCAGCCAGTATGCCGTATAGGCTTTGAACATTGTAAAGTGAATTTCACTTTCACACAGACCTGCACTGTATGATCGGTTTGGGATTTCCCTAGTTAAATTTACACCCACATTCTTGAACCGTTTTCAGTCACAGCACAGTAGGCCTACTGTAGAGTATACACGAGTGCATACGGTGTGTAGAATTTGTGTTGTACAATTTACATACAGTAGTAGTACTACGTACTTTTTTTTAACTAGGTACAGTACATTTCAGTACTACTGAATTGTCTTCGTTTCAGTTAAGAGTTTACGTGCAGTGCGGTTAAGTTCATTTAACAATGGCTAAGCGTGGTCCGTATAAGAGTTTAACTTTGGACGAAAAATTTAAAGTGATTCAAGATGTGGAACGCGGTACAAAAAGAAAGTGTGACATAGCTAAAGAATACGGAATTTTACCGAACATTTATCGTCTTTCTTAAAAAATAAAAACACAATTATGGAAAACTGGAATCAAAAAAACGGAAAATGTCAAAAGCGGGTAAGAACAGCCGAATATCCTGCAGTGGACGATTGTGTTTTGAAGTGGTTCAAGCAAGCTCGCGACCAAGTGATTCCATTAAGTGGAACAATAATTCGTGCAAAAGCAGAAGGATTTGCAAAAAATTAGACATTCGGGATTTTAAAGCAAGTACATAGTTATACTATGTACTTGCTTTAAAATCCCGAAATACATAGTGTGGTACGTATAACAAAAGTTCGAATTTTGTAATTTTTTTAACTTTACAATACTGTTCCATATGATGTTGGTTATTTCGAATTTTGGATAATTCGAACTTTTTTCCATTCCCCTTCAGGTTCGAATTAACCAAGTTTCACTGTATTTTGTTTTGTTAATAATAATAATGCTGACGTTGAAAGGCGGTATGAATGGATAAAAGTGAATGATTAAAGAATAACAGACCTGACAGGGATCGAACTCGGTACACCATCAGACTGTACACAGCACCAAGAAAACCGTCCGAAGAATCGGCATTTTAGCTAGTATAAGATATACTTATCGCACTATCACAGCAGTAGTGCATTAATTCAAAATATTTTTATTCTTTTTATTTCCTAAATTACAACATTGTAAATATATGAACATGTTATTGTATTGAACGGGTTTTGCAAAGAACTGATATTTTTACTGTCTCTTGCCTTATATATTCAGACCCCCCTCAACCCAAAAAACATGTTTTAGCGATTGGTCTGTGTGTCTGTGTGTGTGAACAGAATATCTCAAGAACGGACATCGTAAGATCTTGAAACTTAAGTTAGATAACCACTAGAGAACCCGACACGAACATTTTAATCAAAATCATTCAAACGGAAGTAGTAGTTTATTCTTGTCAGTTCTCACTTTTTTGTGATTTTCTCAAAAAAAACGGCTCCTACGATTTTTTAAAAAAATTGCCTCATTTACTATATTTATATGCTCTACAAGATAGGGTAGGCACCATGTCTGCTGAAATTCTTGGACACGCTGATTTCTCGTAAAAAAATGGTTTTTTTTAAGATTGCCACTTTGATATGCATTTCAGCGCAAAATGTATATAATAAAAGTTATAGAGAATTTAAAATCCTACAACTTTTATTTCAAACATTTTTTTTTGTACAACGCTTAGTTATAGCAGAAATTAGCGATTTTCTATTTTTTCTCACGAAAACGTGTAAAAAAATCGATTTTGTTTTACGATTTCAGCCTTATTATGCATATTACGACAAAAGTGTATATAAACAAATTTATTGGAAATTTGTTTCCAATCTACAATTTTATAAGAACTACAATTTTATTTCATTATTTATTTATTATTTTATTTTATTTACCACAATTTTTACAAGATCTACAATTTTTATATACCTATATCATTTTTCTCTACAGAGCCTACTTTAGCGTCGAAGAGTAATTTTCCGTGTTATGCCAAACTAAGGTTGATTTTCATTTTGCTTCTTTCACTCATGATTAAAATAAGGTTGTTTTTTTTTATTCTAATGTTAGGTTATATAACAATATAACCTAACTTGCAACCCCTACTCGCTTCGCTTCACAGCAGCTAATGAAGGCCTCATTAAATTATATTAAAACTTCTCTATATACAATATTTGTGGTTTCGTTGCCCTGTGGTAGCAGTACAGATTGTTTTTCTGCACTTCCAGCTCTAGAAAGTTTGATATAAAGTTGTCCATGAGTGAAGGAACCATTCTTGTCTCAAATCGATGCCCACCGTTTTAAATGTTTGTCCCTGCGATTTAACAGAATTGAATAGAATGCATAGAAGAATACCGATGGAAAAGAAAGAGACAGTTGATATATGGCTGAGATAAGAGACAGTAATTCTTGGGTGCGGTACGCAGAGTAATTAGAAATATATGACTCATTCACTACTTGTCGAATGAAAACAAATAATATATGAAATAATACAGTACAAAATTAATAATTTTAAATATTTCCGAATTTTTAACGTTTTTGGAATCGAATGTTATTTTTCACGTTTTTCTTTGAAATATAAAAGTTGAATCGTGCTTCTAGCCCAAAAAATACACCATCCAGAAGACTTTCAAAAACTAAAAGTGCTATGCACCCGATAAGCTAAAACATGCGACATCGTCACGGTTTAAGTTGCTTAACTCACTTAATTAAAGTTACTTAAAGTTGCAAAATAGCCTTTATTGAACAGGAAGTTCTAAGCTATGCAACAATGAAAGCTTTTTTAAATCAGTTCAATAGTTTCTGAGATTACCTCATACAAACAAACAAACAAAAAACAGACGTTTCCTCTTTATTATATTAGTATAGATAGTATAGATTATTTGCATTGGCTAGAAAAAGTTGTGTGAGTGTTTCACACCAGAGATTTTTTACTTTCTCTTGTCTATATGGATATATAGGAAGGAAAGTATTGTTTACATGTCGATTTTTCGAAATCAGGTTTTCACCGGATCTACACGTTTTCGGACCCCCTGAATCCAAAAAACAGCGATGGTCTGTGTGTGTGTGTGTGTGTGTGTGTGTATACAAAATATCTCAAGAGCGGAACATCGTACGAACTTGAAACTTAAGTTACATACCACTACCGGACCCGAGACGAACATTTTCATCAAAATCGGACAACCGGAAGTAGTAGTTTATTCGTATAATTTTTCACTTTTTTGTGATTTTCTCAAAAACTGGTCCTACGATTTTTTTAAAAATCGCCTGGTTCTCTTAATTTTTTATGCTCTACAAGATAGGGTAGGCGCCATGTTTGCTGAAATTCTAAGTGAGGCTGTTTTTATGTAAAAACATTTTCTTTTTAAGATTGCGGCTTTAATATGCATTTTAGCACAAAACGTTATATAATAAAAGTTGTAGAGAATGTAAAATTCTACAACTTTTATTTTATAAACATTTTTTTTGTATAACGTTTAGTTTAGCGGTAATTAGCAATTTTCTGTTTTTTTCTCACGAAAACGTGTGAAAAATATATTTTTTTAAATATTTCGGCCTTAGAATGCATTTTACGACGAAAGTGTATAAAATAAAATTTATAGGAAATTAAGAGATCTACAACTTTTATTAAAAGCATTTTTTTATACAGTGCCTAGTTTAGCGTGAATGAGCGATTTTCCTTTTTTTTAAGCCAAACTGAGGTCGATTTTAATTTTGCGTATTTCACTAATGTTTTTTGAGGTTAATTTTTTTTTATTTCTAATATTTTATTACTAATGTTAGGTTTATTGTTAATTATTTGCATTGGCAAGAGAAAGTTGTGTGAGTGTTTCTCACCAGAGATTTTTTTCTTTATAACTTAAAACTTTGTTAACAACCATAGGAGTGTTTTATTTTCAATGAAACCGTTTGTTATAGATGAGCTGGACCTCTAAGAAGATAAATTAGACGGCAACATGAAGTGGATATTACGTTACATGCCGAAATAGAAAAAGTTGTATACAACGAGGAAGCAGAACCCATAAAGCTATTGTCCATAAGTGCGATTCAGTACTTCTCGCAGATGTGTTAAAGAACTTTAGATCCTTGTCAATTGAACACTGCAATCTCGAAATCTACATTTCTTCTCTGGAACGTCAACTGTCATCGACATGGATCCCTTCATGGACAGATTGAGGTAGGGAGGAGTATCCCGAATTCCAAAATTATTCACCAGAGCTAACAAAAATTATTTTCCCGACCGATACCGTCCAGATAGTTCTGACAAATATTTTTAGATTGTACTGACAAATAAATTGATTTCTTTCGTGTCCATTATTATTTACCATAAACTTTTATTGGGTCTTTTCCGTTTTCTGTGTGCCATTATCAAATCCGAATTCCCTGAAGGGTTACACAACTCTCTTACTCCTGTGTCTAGCGTGCCAATCCGACTAGCAACATTCTTGCGTAATGTCAACCATTCCGATTTCACAGTTAATTACCTACTACAAAGTCTGCATTGTCTGTCTATTATGAATTTTGTAGTTACTTAGGATGATGCCGCAGACTTCTTTAGGAAAAGGAGTTATTGCATAATCCCAGAAGATGTGACAACTAAAAAACGTCTGTGTGAAACATTCAGATTTTCTCTTCCCAATGTAAATAATTAAAAAATAAAGTAATAGAAATGTAATAATAATTTAATGTAAAATATAATGTAAATAATTAGAATAAACTGACTGGGAAGGACGTATGTACGCGTGAGGGTCTGTCTCAGTTTGAGTTCAGTAAGGCAGGGAGTGGGAGAAATGAACACTTGTGCAACCCTTCAGGGAATTCGGATTTGATAGTGGCATACAGTAAACGGAAAAACCCCTTTTATTAAACGCTTTTATTTAACTTACTCTTGGATCCATCAAATCTTGCAACTTAAAATTTTAATAGGCCTACTTCTACCGTATCAATATGAATCAAACTTTGCACACTTGTTTATCTTCGATGACAATACGCTGTGGAGGTGTTTGTAAAAAAAAATTTTTTAATTTAAAAAAAAATTAAAAAAAAAAAATTTAAAAAACGCTTTTATTTAACAATTACTTAAAAAAATTAACTAAAAAGAAAAAAATTAAAAAAATTTACAAAAAAATCACAGAAAAAAAAATTACAAAAAAATCAAAAAAAAAAATTAAAAATATTTTTTTTAAGAAACGCTATTATTTAACAATTAATCAAAAAGAAATGAACTAAAAAGAAAAAAAGAAAAAAATTTACAAAAAAAATCACAGACATTACAGTTAAAAATAAAAGCGTGGCGCATTAATATATATAATATTTATAAATATTTGATTTTTTTGTAATTTTTTTTTCTGTGATTTTTTTGTAAATTTTTTTAATTTTTTTCTTTTTAGTTAATTTTTTTAAGTAATTGTTAAATAAAAGCGTTTTAAAAATTTTTTTTTTACTTTATCAATGCAAAAATTACAACTGTGCCAGACGCAACCAGCAATACATGTGTCACGTGAAGAAGTCATGTAGCGGCAACCGTTAGGTCATGCCTTCATAACAGTTCCCTATTGCAACATTTATTTAGTCTTCTATGTGGATTGTACGGTAAAAGTGTAAAGGAAATAGTATAAATCAGTGAATTAGTTTGCTTTATTGATTTGAAGGGGTAGTGAGCATACAGTAATCCATTGGTGTCCGTGTGGGCCTAAAACCTTAAAATACTTCCGTTTTCTCACCTTGTGTACACTGTACTTGGTGGGGAAGTCATACAATTCTGAAAACCTGTGTTTGAATAAATTTTTTGGCGTCGTATCATGTTGAGTCACACACTAGCATGGTGACGGCCGCCATGAGCCAAGCTAGATTTCCACGTACTGTACGTAATGAGCGCGTCACCGGGTGCTGAGCCCCGCCAGTAACACCCCACCATACTGCTCAGGCACCATACTGCAATTTCTCCGTACGTTTTCCTCCGTGTATCAGTCTAACTTCTTCGTACGTACGTACAGTTCTTTGTTTGTTTGACGATCCTGAAACGAAGCCAAGCATTTCTTCACAAACCGTCGACGAGATCCTCAGCATGGCAACGCATTGGCTGACCACGTGTTGGAAACGAATCCCGTCATGGAAATTGCCCTTCAATTCAAAAGAGGACTCAAGAACTTATGATACCATACGAAGAAGTCCACAAGGAGTTTGAAAAGAAGAAGAAGAAGAAGCAAAGAGCCATAACTAACTATTTTAAAGCAACTTAAATTTTTTATGCGTACATTACTGTATTTATTAAATATTCATAGATTATAATAATGGTAAAATGTTCCTAAAACTAAAAACCACTTAAAACGACTACAGGACTTTACCTTTAGAACCTAACCTCTATCTTTCCGTTCATATAAGGTATCATTATTCGCGGTTTTACTAACCGCGGTCCGGAACGTAACCCCAACGGATAACGAGGGACTACTGTATATTTCTTGACCATTTCACCAACTGTCTCGATATAAAATAAATGTCAGTGCAGATTTGATAATAAATACTAGTGTGCCATGAGCTGTGTTGTCCGAATGGTTAGTTTATTAAGTTGCGTAATTAAGAAAGAAAAAAAAGAAATGAACTAAAAAGAAAAAAAGAAAAAAATTTACAAAAAAAAAATCACAGACATTACAGTTAAAAATAAAAGCGTGGCGCATTAATATATATAATATTTATTGTAAAATATTCGTTGTAAAATATTATATATATTAATGCGCCACGCTTTTATTTTTAACTGTAATGTCTGTGATTTTTTTTGTAAATTTTTTTCTTTTTTTCTTTTTAGTTCATTTCTTTTTGATTGTTAAATAATAGCGTTTCTTAAAAAAAAAATTTTAAATTTTTATTTTTTTATTGTTTTGTAATTTTT
This sequence comes from Catonia carolina, assembly GCA_035578175.1. Lineage (NCBI taxonomy): Eukaryota > Metazoa > Arthropoda > Insecta > Hemiptera > Achilidae > Catonia > Catonia carolina. Next base: position 977,080 of record JAQMRL010000017.1, on the reverse strand, counting down.
TTTTCTGTGATTTTTTTGTAATTTTTTTGTAATTTTTTTCTTTTTAGTTAATTTTTTTAAGTAATTGTTAAATAAAAGCGTTTTTTAAATTTAAAAAAAAATTTTTTTTTTAATTTTAAAATTTTTTTTACAAACATCTCCACAGCGTATTGTCATCGAAGATAAACAAGTGTGCAAAGTTTGATTCATATTGATACGGTAGAAGTATTAAAATTTTAAGTTGCAAGATTTGATGCTTCCAAGAGTAAGTTAAATAAAAGCGTTTAATAAAAATGTGGATATCAAATACTAAAAAAAAAACTAAAAAAATAGTTAAAAGACCAAAAGAGATTAAATAACGTGAGCTGAATAAGATGAACTTCCCAAATTTGATCCATCGTAAATGACTTATAATTCACCCGTAGGCTCCATTTGGGAAGTCGAATCTAGAATACCCAAAACCTCTTAACGACTATCACCATAAATATCCATTGGCCAAAAAAAAAAAAAAAAAAAAACAGTGTACCACTGTCTTTCCGTTTTTCTGAAAAAAAATATTCGAAAATGATTAACAAGCAACTAAACCTTTTCACCACTTTTTATGATAACGAGAAAAATGTTCACTACAGTGCGTTTAAAATCAGCTGTTTATCAGCTGATTTTCGGAGACGAACGTTCCTGGTTCAAATCCTAGTAAAGATAGTTACTTTTATACGGATTTCAATACTAGATAGTGGTTGCCGGTGTACTTTGATGGTTGGGGTTCAATTAACCATACTCTCTCAGGAATGGTCGACCTGGGTCTGTAAAAGACTACACCTCATTTACACGTCATAACACATCATCCTCATCTCATTGGGTCATGGGGTTGCTTATTGTTCTGAATTGAACAGATTGCAACGTACACATAATGTTGTTGTTTAGGTCAACAGCCGAAAGGCTGGTTTGAACCTCTAGAGGTTTTACTAAGTAAAACGAGGAGTGAGGTGGTTTACCATTGCCTTCCTCACTGAGTGGAAAAGTACGCTTATCAGCATGCCGGGCCCTCCGAAAAGCACATATTTTTCACTCTGTAAATGACAACTTCACTTCATTCACCACAGGGTCTGGCTGTACAATGAAATTCATTACTTTCAGAGAAGATAACTCTGATTATGTCTTTTACACCTCTACCTCTTCTGTTCTTAAATGATTCAGTCATTTAATTGACTGACCATGTGATAAGAAACAGAACTATTTATTTTAGCCCTGCAACGAACAGATTGAGTGTAAATAATTTGACACTCCACCTGTCTGTTATGGGCACTGTACACATATTAGGAATTAAAAAAAAAAAAAACTAACTTTACTAGGATTTGAACCAGGAACCTTCGTCTCCGAAAATCAGCTGTTAAACAGCTGATTTTGGGGACGACTTTACCTCTAGACCAACCGGGTGGGTTTGAACATTACTAACACTCATTCATTCTTCCACTACTATAACAACGCACTGCATTCCTCCAAACTACACGGAGCTGGGACTCAAGCAATAGATTGTGTGGTATAAAGTAACCTTAATTTTTAATTTTCTAAGTTCGTCACAATGAATCACCTGTTCTGTTTCTATGGCGCCGGCCGCGTTGGCGATGTTGGTAATGTGCTCGCCTTTCATCACGCGGTCTTGGGTTCGAATCCCACTCGGGCATATCATTTTTTCATACGTTACAAAAAATTCATTTCATCCTTCACCGTCTGCATTAGCAGCAATTTGCAAAACAGTCAAACGTTAAACCAAAAAAAAAAAAAAAAAAAAAGGTTTCTATGGCAGTTTGTTTTCAATTACCTACTTGAATATTAAATATTTTGAAATTTTTTTATCTTGTATACCGTCTGTTTCAGGAAATGGCTTTTTATAAATTGACTGAAAAAAGAAGAGAAATCTTTTTTAAGAATTTAAAATTAAGCGAACGGTCATATTACGAAACTTCAGATGATTTTCAAGATACAAAAAATCCACTTCCAATATGATTTCCAATGGTTTTATCTTTTTAAAAACTGTTAATATGTTTTGATGTAGTGATTTTTAAACAAATCCTTTCAAAACAATCTTTTAAAATTAAGCATATGAGAAGTTGTAAGTTTATACTATCGAGATTTTTTTAAAACCCTTTGTTTTCATTCTACATGATTCGTTTATTACCCAGAACGTAAAAGATTCTGGCATATAAACTTGTTAAAAATATATTTAAAAATTCAGTTTCTCTGGGTTCGTGTTTTAGTAATGTTTAAGAAAAAACTATAAATTTGCGTGTTCAAATTAGTTTTAAATTCATTAATAACTCGTCGAAAAATCTTATTAGATATTGTTAATTTAACGTATCGTAAGTTTAGTAATATCTATTGGGATATACTGTGGACAATTAGAACTGGCACAACTCTTGCTCTGCGTGTACACACAGTTCCTCATAAAGTATATCCATAACCTGTTCTTTTAACTAAGTCTACAAATTTTAATGTACACAAATGCCTACAACCTTATTTCAATGTACAAACACACAAATAATTATTTAATTTTAAAAAAATCTGGTGTGAAACACTCACACAACTTTCTCTTGCCAATAGAAATAATTAACAATAAACCTAATATTAGTAATAAAACATTAGAAATAAACAAAAAACTAACCTCAATAAACATAACCTAATTTTAATCATGAGTAAAAGACGCAAAATGAAAATCAACCTCAGTTTGGCTTAGAAATACGGAAAATCACTCTTTCTCTCTAAACTAGGCTCTGTAGAGAAAAATGCTTTAAATAAAAGTTGTACATCTTTTAATTTCCTATAAAATTAATTATATACACTTTTGTCGTAAAATGCATTCTAAGGCCAAAATCTTTAAAAAATCGATTTTTCACACGTTTTCGTGAGAAAAAAACAGAAAATTGCTAATTACCGCTAAACTAAGCGTTATACAAAAAAATGTTTGAAATAAAAGTTGTAGAATTTTAAATTCTCTACAACTTTTATTATATAACGTTTTGCGCTAAAATGCATATTAAAGCCGCAATCTTAAAAAGAAAACGTTTTTACGTAAAAACAGCCTCACGCAGAATTTCAGCAAACATGGCGCCTACCCTATCTTGTAGAAAATTAAAAATTTAGTAAACCAGGCGATTTTAAAAAAAATCGTAGGACCAGTTTTTGAGAAAATCGCAAAAAAGTGAAAAATTGAACAGTTGAAGAAATACCACCTCCATTGCCGGCAAGCCCTCCTCCAACTGAGGCTCCACCACCAACTCCTGTCCAACCAACACCTACTCCAGCACCAGAACCAGAAGAACCACAGCCTCAGCCACCAGCAGCTGAAGAATTGAACAAAGAAGAAACGACCGTATGTGATGATGTGAGTTACCGACTTTTTTTTAAAAGATTCTATAGTGAAAATACTGTGAGGTGGTTTACTCTTGCCTTCCTCAATGAGTGGAAAAGTATGCTTATCAGCATGCCAGGCCCTCTGAAAAGCATCTACTTTCCACTCTGCAAACGACACTTTCACTTCAATCACCACAGGGTCTGGCTGTATAGTGAAATTCATTACTTTCAGAGAAGATAACTCTGACTAGTGTCTTTTACACCTCTACCTCTTCTGTTCTTAAATGATTCAGCTATTTAATTGGCTGACCATGTGATAAGAAACAGAACTATTTATTTTAGCCTTGCAACGGACAGATTGAGTGTAAGTGAGGGGTTTGGCTGATTTAGAAATATTCATTAACTTAATTAAGCAGAAGAGGATTCAATCAGTAAATACAACCTTTTGGTTTCATAAGGTGAGAATTATAAATCATCTCTTTCTTGTGTTATTCCTTGATGTAAAGTCTGATTAAATTTTGTTTTTTTTTGTTTTTGTTTACAGTTACCCTACGATGATGACGTGCAGATCGTTTATATATGCAATTATAACGGCGAAAGCTGGATTTGATTAATCATTGTTATTTTTAATCAAAATTTTTAAAATGAAGTTTATTTTATATACTTATTTCCATTTTCCTACTTAATTACAGTCAAACTTGTATTCCACTTCTTTCCACTATTATTAAAATTAGCTCATCAAATGATTTGATTATCGACACAAATAGGACGTTTTAAAACAAGGAGTGAGGTGGTTTACAAATGCCTTCCTCACTAAGTGAAAAAAGTATGCTTATTAGCTTGCCAGGTCCTCCGAAAAGCATCTACTTTCCGCCCTGCAAATGACACCTTCACTTCATTCACCACACGGTCTGGCTGTATAATTAAATTCATCACTCTCAGAAGAAATAACTTTGACTAGTGTCTTTTACACCACTACCTCTTCTGTTCTTAAATGATTTATATAATTGGCTGACCATGTGATAAGAAATAAAATTTTTGTATCCCTGGAACTAGCAGATGAGAGTGTAAATAATTTAATCACTCCACCAGCTTGTTATGGGCAAATTTGTGATTGAATATAAGCTGTAGTGTGCATTTTAAAGATTTACTTATAATTAATCGTAATAGAAAAAAACCAATTCCAGCTAAGCGAAGCTTTTATTCGGGAAGTCATAGTGTAATTGGTAAAGGTATGCCCCTCAATTTTGTGTTATGTGATATGACATATTATGCAAAAAAAATTATATATACCAAAATAGTATGTCAAGTAGATCATAAGGGAGTAAGGATCAAGGCAGCTGAAAAGGTTGGTAAAATATTTTTAAATATTTATGCATAGTTAACAACTTGTGTTAAAAATTTATTTAAAGTTATAACAACACTTGCTTTGAACATAGGATTTTGTGCATAAAATAGCACCGTATCAAGATCGTAGTAGCGAGGCATTCTTTTATTCAATAAAGTATTAAATATCGTACACTACGACATAACTTGTAGCGAATAACAATTGTATAATCCTCCATGCTGTATCATCGACAATAATTATTTACTGATCTCCAACCATCCCCTTTATATATAGAGATAACACTCTCAACCCCATATCACAAACACAATTCTCTCTCTCTATTCTCTTCCCAAATTAGAGTTTATATAAATAAAACATATACCCATCATCATTATCATCGTCACCAACTATGTATTAGAATAAAAAGAAGAAAAGAGCCAGAAAGTTAAAAAAAAAATCCAAATACAAATAACTAAATAACCCAAATCACTATACAAATTAAACAACAAACCAAATCAAAAAAAAAATCCAAATAAACACCCTATTTGAGAACATACCCTTTTCTGACCATACAATCTGACTACGTGACTAAAAAAAAATCTGACTATCTGACCATAAAATCTCACTACCTGACTATACAATCTCACTATCTGACCACACACACACACACACACACAATCCGACTACCTGACTATACAATCTGACTGTATGATTATACAATATGACTATCATCTGACAAAAAAAAATCTGACTACCCCACTATACAATCTGACAACCTGACTATACAATCTGACTACCAGACCAAAAAAAAATCTCAATACCTGACCATAAAAAAAATCTGACTGTCTAACACAAAAAAAAATCTGACTATCTAATCCCAACAACAACAACACACACATAATCTGACTATCTAACTACCCCAAACAAAAAAAAAAACCTACATCCCACAACCTACACCAACATCTACAACCAACCAACCAACCAACCAACCAAACAACTAAACAACAACAACAACAACAAATCTGACCATAACACCAAACACAAATAAAGAAAACCAAAACCACCACAATCTGACCAAAGAAAACCAACCCTAAATAAATCCAAAACACTTTTCTGAGCTGATTGAACCTAATTATTACCTACTTATGTAACTTAAGTTTCAAGTTCGTACGATGTTCCGTTCTTAAGATATTCTGTTCACACACACACACACACAGACCAATCGCTAAAAACATGTTTTTTGGGTTCAGGGGGTCTGAAAACGTATAGATCCGGTGAAAACTCGATTTCGAAAAATCGACATGAAAACAATACTTTCCTTCCTATAACTTATATTCATATAGGCAAGAGAAAGTAAAAAGTGATTCAGAAAATGTTAAACTTCAAATAAATGCAAACAACAATCAAAATTTAAAAAAAGTCATCTTCTTGAGTTGACTACCCCCTTAATAACACGAGTGAAAACAAAGGGTAGTGACCGTGCGTGAGTCGCACATTACAGTAGCGATTGTATACTGCCCGTCCCCAAGCTTTGTGCAGCTGCGGGATGAAGGGTAAAGACGAAGTACCAGACTGCTGTTACGTCATAACACTGTACTAATCATCATCTCATTGCTCTTCGCTGGGCAGTAGGCTGCCTAGTGCGTGACATACGTGGGTGTTGTTTTCACTATTCACTGTAGACGGCGACACAGAATATATTATGTTGTTTGGATAGTACCCCCTCACTACTACAAACATAATACAAGTAAAACGTTACTACTACTAACACAATCTCTGACAGTAGTAGTGACGTAATGCATTCCTCTCAGCTGCACAAACCTTGGGGACGGGCAGTACTTTTGTGAGTGTACCGTCGTTGCATGGCGAGGGGCGCAGAGTGGAATAGATAAACACCGAAGCTGCTTGTGCAAATTTGAATTGTCCAACGTATACGTATGATTAATCTTAAGCCATTGCAATAAAATCTATTCAGTAATATAATCATTCTAATAGGTTTATCTCTGCCCATAACAGACAGGTGGAGTGTCAAATTATTTACACTTAATCTGTTTGTTGCAGGGCTAAAATAAATAGTTTTGTTTCTTATCACATGGTCAGTCAATTAAATGACTGAATAATTTAAGAACAGAAGAGGTAGAGGTGTATTGTGACACTAATCAGAGTTATCTCCTCTGAAAGTAATGAATTTCATTGTACAGCCAGACCCTGTGGTGAATGAAGTGAAGGTGTCATTTGCAGAGTGGAAAATATGTGCTTTTCAGAGGGCCCGGCATGCTGATAAGCGTACTTTTCCACTCAGTGAGGAAGGCAATGGTAAACCACCTCACTCCTCGTTTTACTTAGTAAAACCTCTACAGGTTCAAACCAGCCTTTTGGCTGATGACCTAAACAACAACAACAGGTTTATCTAAAGAAATCACTCCAATAATTATTTAAAGTTAGATTATTTACGTAAAATGAAGGTTTATTAAAACATGTTTTCCGTATTCGGTACTTGTAGTCCGCAAAAGAGAATTTTGTTAAGGAGTAAGAATTTAAACAAGCCATTGTAATAAAATGTATTCAGTAATAAATTTTAAATTAATTTATAAATGTCATAGATAGTATTATAAACCAATAAAAATATGTGTTTTATTAAATGTTTGTAATTTATTTAACAGGTACCTCATTTTTATCAAACATTTTAGTTATTGTATATGAAAAAAACTCCTGTAAACACACACACGACTTTATCTTGTCAAGGTAGATAATACACCACACAAACTATACGAGGTGTGGCTATTAAATAACGAGACTGACTTCGTAAAAAATTTTATTTGTATTTTATACATAATTACTTATTGTCAACTTCAATATACACTCCTTCTCTATCCCTACAACGCTCCATGCGAATTCACCATTGTTGGAAACAGTGCTGGAAGTCATCTTCTGTCAGCTCCTTCAGGACACGTGCCGCTTTCTCTATTACAGCTTCCACAGATTCAAATCTTGTCCCTTTTAATAAAGATTTCACCTTAGGGAACAGTTAGAAGTCTCATGGTGCAAGATCTGGTGAATAAGGTGGGTGTTTTAACACTGAGATGCTGTACTTGGCTAGGAACCTCTTGACAGATAACGCGGAATGAGCTGGCGCATTGTCTTGGTGGAGAACTCATGATTTGTCCTTCCACATTTCGGGGTGTTTTTTCTTTACTCTTTGACGTCGTTTACAAAGTACCTCAAGGTAGTAATATTGATTAATTGTTTGACCTTCAGGAACCCAGTGAAAATACACAATCCCATGGATATCAAAAAAAAAAAAAACAACAATCATCATTGCTTTAAATTTTGACTTGCTCATTCCAGCTTTTTTGGCTCTCGGTGAAGTTCGGTTCTTCTAGTGCATGGATTGGCGCTTCGTTTCCGGATCATAAGTAAAAAACCACGTTTCATTACATGTTATTATCGTTTCCAAAAATATTGGGTCATTTTCAATCGCGCACAAAGTGTCAGTACAAACATTTTTGCGAGCTTCATTTTAAACATTTTTGAGCGGCACGTGTCCTGAAGGAGCTGACAGAAGATGACTTCCAGCACTGTTTCCAACAATGGAAAATTCGCATGGAGCGTTCTAGGGATAGAGAAGGAGTGTATATTGAAGGTGACAATAAGTGATTATGTATAAAATAAAAATAATTTTTTTACAACGTCAGTCTCGTTATGTTATAGCCACACCTCGTATTTAATTAGAAGTAAACAGTAAAATGAAAAACATTTTAATCATTTTCATTTCCTAAATTATAATATACTTTTGTCGTAAAATGGCATACGCAGGCCGCATTATTAAAAAAATCCCATTTTTAACCGATTTTGATGAAAAAATACTATAGAAAATCACTAACTGACGTTAAACTATGCGTTTTACAAAAAAGAAAACTGTATGAAATAAAAGTTGTAGGTTTTTTAAAGTTCTACAATATAAATTACAGTACCTATCCACTTTTGCTTTAGAATGCATAATAAGGCCGTAATCTTAAAAGAACAATTTTGTATAGGGTGATTCAAAAAGAGCGCCGGTTTTGATATATCAAATTAAGAGATTTATTTTATTGAAAAACTGAAATAAATACATCAACAAGTTCATCTTACCTTCCGATTTCATGTATGAAAAATGATGTCATGCATGTGTCCTCCTCTACTGCGCTGGCACGCATCAACTCTGTCCATGAAATTGGACATCACTGCACGACAAGTTTCGACTACCATTTGCCCGATAACCCGTCGAATTTCCTCCTTCAAGTCATTGATGTTTCGGGGTTTATTGGCATACACCAATGACTTCAGATGACCCCAAAGATGAAAGTCACAAGGCGTCAAGTCACACGACCTTGGTGGCCATTGATGGTCGGAATTACGAGAAATGATGCGATCCTGGAACCGTTCACGGAGCAATAACATTGTTTCTTGTGCAGAAACTGAATTTTATACGGGTGATATTGGAGATCGTACCGAAGAATTCTCCGTACAGAAGAACATCGTAAACCCAATTGTTGAGAACGGCGACGTATTGATTTTGCTGGGCTAACAGTCACACTGTCACGAACCAACGCAACGTTCTGCTCAGTTCGGCCAGAACGACGACGTCCACAACTTTTAAGGTCGACTGTTGAACCCGTCTCAAAAAACTTTTTCATGAGCCTGCGAACTGTTGATTCATTCGGTGCTTCATTACGTCCTAGAGTACCGCGAAGTCGCCTGACAGTAGCCGCATAACTCTCTCCACTCTGGTAAAATGTTTTGACGATTAACACTCGTTGTGCAATAGTAAACTTCTCCATGGTTAGACACAGACTGCGAGAGTACTACACTGCGAACATGAGAAACTACAACTGAATCGTCAATCGGAATGTTCTCCGAAATAGAAATGAGGTCTAACAATGTTGCCAACCGATAAACAAAAATTTACCAGCCGTTTAAAAACCGGCGCTCTTTTTGAATCACCTGTTACTACGAGATCACAGTCCCCCCCCCAAGAATTTCAGGAAACTTGGCCCTATCTTCTGGAGCATAAAAAATCTAGTAAATGAGCCGATTTTTTAAAAAAATCGAAGCACCCATTTTTTGAGGAAAGTCGCAAAAACATTTCACGAATAAACTACTACTTCCGTTTGACCAATTTTGATAAAAAGGTTCGTATCAAGTCCTACAGTGGTATCTAACTTAAGTTTTAAGTTTAAACTTTGTACGCTATTCCTTTCTTGAGATAATTTTGTTCTCACACAGACCAATTGCTAAAAACATGTTTTTTGGGGTTCAGGGGCCTAAAACATGTACATCCAGTAAAAACACAATATTTAAAAAAATTGACAAAAACAATATTTTCCCCGATGTTTATATAGAGCAAGAGAAAGTAAAAATAAAGGGAAGTGGATTTATAACTCATAATAAAATCCCAGAACATGAAATGTCTGTGAAGTTTCAGAATATCTGTCTAGAAGATATCTTAAATGGAACGGATGAGATCATGAGAAAGGATTACTTCATGAAAATTATTATGAACAATACGAAAGCGTTGTGCAGCAGCAAGAGTGGTTTAGAAGAGATGGGGAATTTAAAAGTAGGCAACGAAAATATACAGGTCGTTGGGGAATTCTGATATCTACGGAGTAAAATAACAAAGGATCGTAGAAGCACAGGTGATATCAAAAGTAGGATTGTCAAGCTGTAAGGGCCTTTGAAATGAAAAACAACTTACCGACTACAAACATTGACTTAGATTAGGGAAAATTTCTTAAAACACTATGTTTGGAGTGTAACATCTATGTTACGAGAGTGAAACGTGGGTGATAGGGGCTGTAGAAAAGAAGAGGATAGAAGCTTTTGAAATGTGGTGTTATAGGAAAATGTTAAGCATTAGGTGGGTGGACAAAATAAGTAATTTAGACGTTGTTAGACGAGTGGATGAAAAAAGAAGTACAGTATAATACCGATTATCCGTGGTAATTGGGGGGATAACTATACCGGATAACCGGAAAACACGGATAATACAACCCAATCGGTCGAGACCACCTACGTCATAAACAAAACCACCAGTTACGCGTATGTTTTATTCTACTGATTAATAGATGTTAATACTATCGGACATCGGAAATATATAAACAAATGGTATTGAAATAAAAATATTTACTACATAAATTTATATAAATCTTACCTTAAACTACGTAACAAAAAAAAATCACAAAAAATCTGTTATTTTACTTTGTTTCGATACGAAACAAAGATACTAAGATACGAAATTAGTTTATGTCTACATTAATGTACCTGCTCATTGTTGTCGTAATAATTAATACATAATTAATACATTATTAATTTTTCTAATTAATTTTTCTAGCCGGCCGCGTTGGCGTTGTTGGTAACGTGCTCGCCTCTCATCACGCGGTCTTGGGTTCGAATCCAACTCGGGCATGGCATTTTTTCATACGTTACAAAAAATTAATTTCATCCTTCACCTTCTGCATTAGCAGCAATTTGCAAAATAGTCGGACGTTACACCAAAAAAAAAAAAAAATTCTAGTGATCGCACGGTTAATCCAAACCCCGGTTAAACAATCCACGGAAAATCGGTACTCTACTGTATATGGAAGCATATTACCAGAAGAAGGGATAGGCTAGTGGGACGTATCTTAAGGTGTCTTATCAATAATGGAGGGTAATATTGAGGGAGTGAATTGTAGGGGTAGCCAAAGGTTAGAGAATATATAATAATAATATTTATTTATTCCACTTTATACAAATACAAAATTATATCTTATCTACTAGGAATAAATAACCACCAACTCAAGTAAACGGTGGTTTTATATGTATAAACAAAACACAAAATACATAAAAACAAGTTTACAAATGAATTACAAATCAAATGAATTATAGAAATAAATTACACATCAAATGTCGTCATCCACTACAAATGACAATTCAAATTTTAGCGGCAGCTACAGCGCATGTTAACTATATTTTTTAACAACAATATTAACCCAGCCGTCAATCTTCAGAGCAGATATTCACCTGTACATGACTAACACTAAAATCAGTTATTATTGTTATATTGTTTACCAAGATCAGTAAATTCCTACAAAGACTGAATAGCAAGCACTGCAAGTCAACAACGGTAAAACACCAACACTAACCAACAATTCTTACAAGTGAATCAACATCAGTTATCTCATTGAGCCAATCTTTAACCTTTCTTGAAAATATTAACATGTTTAAGCTATTTTTAATTTCAATAGGCAACAGATTAAAACACTTCGGACCCAAAAAAACAAAAGTTTTACCAAAAAAGGATTTATTAACTTTCGGTCTTACAAAAAGTTGTTGGCTTGAACCTCTAGTTCAGTGATATAAGTTTTCAGTACCTCTGTTGCCACTTTTTTTATAAAATAGTTTTAAAACTTTAAAAAAAATCTGGTGTGAAACACTCACACAACTTTCTCTTGCCAATGCAAAAAATTAACAATAAACCTAACATTAGTATTAAAACATTAGAAATGAACAAAAACTAACCTCAAAAACATAACCTTATTTTAATCATGAGTGAATGACGCAAAATGACAATCGAACTCAGTTTGGCTTAAAAATACGGAAAATCACGCTTTCACGCTAAACTAGGCTCTGTAGAGAAAAATGCTCTAAACAAAAGTTGTAGATCTTTTAATTTTCTATAAATTTAATTATATACACTTTTGTCGTAAAATGCATACTAAGACCGAAATGTTAAAAAAATCGATTTTTCTCACGTTTTCGTGAGAAAAAAAACAGAAAATCGCAAATTACCGCTAAACTAAGCGTTATACAAAAAAATGTTTGAAACAGAAGTTGTAGGTTTTTAAATTCTCTACAACTTTTATTATATAAGTTTTTGCGCTAAAATTTATATTAAAGCCGTAATCTTAAAGAAACAACGTTTTTACGTGAAAACAGCCTCACCGAGAATTTCAGCAAACATGGCGCCTACCCTATCTTGTAGAGAATAAAAAATTGAGTAAAATAGGCGATTTTAAAAAAATCGTAGGACCAGTTTTTGAGAAAATCGCAAAAAAGTGAAAAATTATACGAATAAACTACTACTTCCGGTTGACCGATTTTGATGAAAATGTTCGTGTCGCGTCCGGTAGTGGTATGTAACTTAAGTTTCAAGTTTCAAGTTCGTACGATGTTCCGTTCTTGAGATATTCTGTTCACACACACACACACACACAGACCAATCGCTAAAAACATGTTTGTGTGGGTTCAGGGGGTCTGAAAACGTATAGATCCGGTGAAAACTCGATTTCGAAAAATCGACATGAAAACAATACTTTCCTTCCTCCTATATATTCATATAGGCAAGAGAAAGTAATAAATAAGTTTTTAATGGGCAAGATACGTAAATTTTTAAAATCATTAACATTATAGAGCCAATTAGAAAAGCTGTAGGGAGTTACTGGTATGTAGACATGAAACGACTTGCGCAAGATAGAACAGCTTGGACAACTGCATCAAACCCGTTGAGAGACTGATGATAAAAAAATTGTCATGCTCTTTGATTCAAATTTGTGACTCATGAGCCAGTGGGTGGCTCGGGCCTTCAAAAACAGGTGAAGAGTTACAAAAAAACCAAAAATACTAGTAGCTTATATTGGTAAGTATCTTTGTTTATTTTCGTTTAACGTCCGACTCTTCTGCAATTACTGCTAATGCAGACGGTGAAGTATGAAATTATTTTTTTTAACGTATGAAAATATGCCATGCCTGAATGGGATTCGAACCCAAGACCGCATGATGAGAGGCGAGCACGTTACCAACTACGCCAATGCGGCCGGCGAAGTATAATTACGATTATAAATTATATTTATAGATAAGTATTAGAAAAAAATTAGACTTCAGTTAAGAACTAGCTATGTAGGATTAATCTTAAGCCATTGCAACAAAATCTATGCAGTAATATAACCATTTTAATAGGTTTGCGAGGTGTGGCCATTAAATAATGAGACTGACGTTGTAAAAAATTTTATTTGTATTTTATACATAATTATTTATTGTCAACTTCAATATACACTCCTTCTCTATCCCTACAACGCTCCATGCGAATTCACCATAGTTGGAAACAATGTTGGAAGTCTTCTTCTGTCAGCTTCTTCAGGACATGTGCCACTTTCTCTATTACAGCTTCCACAGATTCAAATCTTGTCCCTCTTAATGAAGATTTTACCTTAACGAACAGGTAGAAGTCACATAGTGCAAGATCTGGTGAATAAGGTGGATGTTTTAACTCTGAGATGTTGTACTTGGCTAGGAACCTCTTGAAAAATAACGCGGAATAAGCTGGCGCATTGTCTTGGTGGAGAACGCATGATTTGTCCTTCCACATTTCGGGGCGTTTTTTCCTTACTCTTTGACGTAGTTTAGAAAATACCTCAAGGTAGTAATATTGATTAATTGTTTGACCTTCAGGAACCCAGTGAAGGTACACAATCCCATGGATATAAAAAAAAACAATCATCATTGATTTAAATTTTGACTTGCTCATTCGAGCTTTTTTGATTCTCGGTGAAGTTCGGCTCTTCCAGTGCATGGATTGGCGCTTCATTTCCGGATCACAAGTAAAAAACCACGTTTCATCACATGTTATTATCTTCTACCTGTTTCCCAAAGTGAAATCTGCATTAAAACGGACAAGATTTGAGTCTGAGGAAGCTGTAAAAGAGAAAGCGGCACATGTCCTGAAGGATCTGACAGAAGATGACTTCCAGCACTGTTTCCAACAATGGAAAATACGCATGGAGCGTTGTAGGGATAGAGAAGGGTGTATACTGAAGATGACAATAAGTGATTATGTATAAAATAAAAAAGAAGTTTTTACAACGTCAGTCTCGTTATTTAATAGCCACACCTTGTAGACCTCCAAGTAGTGGCCTTGGATAGGTAGAACATCAGCTTTACTGAACTGAAGAGGAGAGTTTACAACCTTACTGCTAAATCGGCTAAAGCGATATTACTCTATCCTACCATTCTTGAGATGAGTGATAATGTATGTAAAACAAAAAAAAACAAAACACATTTTATTCGAATTTAAATTTCCAAAATCACAACACAAGAAATACCTTATTAATTACTTAATTTTGAATCACTTGCCCATTACGGGTAGGTGAAGTGTTAAATTATTTGTACTCGATCTGTTGGTTCCAGGGCTACAAAAGAAGTTCTCTTTCTTATCACGTGGTCAGCCCCAATTATATGACTGAAGCATTAAGAACAGAAGAGGTACAGGTGTAAAAGACACTTCTGTCGATTTCTTTATTATAGATACCCGGGTTTGGAGCCTTGTTTCTTCAAAACTGTTTGTTCAATTTTAACGTACTATTCACCAAAAGTTAGCTAATTTAAATCTGGTTGTTACATGTCAATTTAATATTTTTAGCGTTTTTTAATATTCCGATATCTGAATGAGAAGAAAATAAGAGCTGGTTTTTTTGTTGCTGCAATACATTGGATGCATTTAGAGGCTTATTATATCTCAAAAACCGCTCGACCGATTTATTTGAGATTTCGCCGGAATATAAACCTGTATGTTGCTATTGTACTTACGAAATTTCAGATTTGTAGCATATTTAGATTTTGAGTTATTAGTAAAATTCTGAACCCCTTAACTGTAACCGCTCATAAATTTGGCAATTTCAAAAAATCATTGTATTCAGTATAAAAAATCTGGTGTGAAACACTCACACAACTTTCTCTTGCCAATGCAAATAATTTACAATATAATTTAGTAATAAAATATTAGAAATAAACAAAAAACTAACCTCAATAAACATAACCTTATTTTAATCATGAGTGAAACACTCAAAATGAAGATCAACCTCAGTCTGGCTTAAAAATACGGAAAATCACTATTTCACGCTAAACTAGGCTCTGTAGAGAAAAATACGTTAAATAAAAGTTGTAGATCTTTAAATTTCCTATAAATTTGGTTATATACACTTTTGTCGTAAAATGCATACTAAGGCCAAAATCTTAAAAAAATCGATTTTTCACACGTTTTCGTGAGAAAAAATCAGAAAATCGCTAATTACTGCTAAACTAAGCGTCATACAAAAAAATGTTTGAAACAGAAGTTGTAGGTTTTTAAATTCTCTACAACTTTTATTATATAAGTTTTTGCGCTAAAATTTATATTAAAGCCGAAATCTTAAAAAAACAACGTTTTTACGTGAAAACAGCCTCACCGAGAACTTCAGCAAACATGGCGCCTACCCTATCTTGTAGAGAATAAAAAATTGAGTAAAATAGGCGATTTTTAAAAAAATCGTAGGACCAGTTTTTGAGAAAATCGCAAAAAACTGAAAAATTATACGAATAAACTACTACTTCCGGTTGACCGATTTTGATGAAAATGTTCGTGTCGCGTCCGGTAGTGGTATGTAACTTAAGTTTCAAGTTTCAAGTTCGTACGATGTTCCGTTCTTGAGATATTCTGTTCACACACACACACACACAGACCAATCGCTAAAAACATGTTTTTTGGGTTCAGGGGGTCTGAAAACGTATAGATCCGGTGAAAACTCGATTTCGAAAAATCGACATGAAAACAATACTTTCCTTCCTATATATTCATATAGGCAAGAGAAAGTAAAAATTAGAACAAATTCATTAATATTATGGAACAGCGATTGACCAGTTAATTGGTAGAATTTTTAAGATACTTAAATAATGG
Source organism: Catonia carolina (assembly GCA_035578175.1). Taxonomy (NCBI): domain Eukaryota; kingdom Metazoa; phylum Arthropoda; class Insecta; order Hemiptera; family Achilidae; genus Catonia; species Catonia carolina. The sequence continues at coordinate 960,692 of JAQMRL010000017.1, read as the reverse complement.
TAGATGTTGCAGGAAGTGGAGGACTAACCATGTTGCCGCGTTGTAACTCGGTAGGCATATAAGAGAAAAGAGCACAACCGATTTAAAGACGTGGCAACATGGTTAAGCTTCTTTTACCCTCCGCAGCACCTACCATTATTTAAACATCTTAAAATTTCTACCGAATAACTGGTCAATCGCTCTTCCATAACATTCATGAATTTTTTTTTACTGAATACAATGATTTTTTGAAATTACCGAATTAATTAGCTGTTACGGAGTTAACAAGGGTTCAGAATTTTACTAATTACTGAAAACCTAAATATGCTACAAATCTGAAATTTCGTACGTAAAATAACAACATACAGGTTTATATTCCGGCGAAATCTCAAATAAATCGGTCGAGCGGTTTTTGAGATATAATCCTCTAAATGCATCCAATGTATTGCAGCAACAAAAAAAACGGTTCTTTTTTTCTTGTTGTTGTTTAGGTCATCAGCCAAAAGGCTGGTTTGAACCTGTAGAGGTTTTACTAAGTAAAACGAGGAGTGAGGTGGTTTACCATTGCCTTCCTCACTGAGTGGAAAAGTACGCTTATCAGCATACCGGGCCCTCTGAAAAGCATATATTTTCCACTCTGTAAATGACACCTTCACTTCATTCACCACAGGGTCTGGCTGTATAATGAAATTCATTACTTTCAGAGGAGATAACTCTGACTAGTGTCTTTTACACCTCTACCTCTTCTGTTCTTAAATGATTCAGTCATTTAATTGGCTGACCATTTATAATAAGAAAAAGAACTATTTATTTTAGCCCTGCACTGAACAGATTGAGTGTAAATAATTTGACACTCCACCTGTCAGTTATGGGCAGCTTTTTTTCTTATCATTCAGATATCGGAATATTAAAAAACGCTAAAAATATGAAACTGACATGTAACAAGCAGATTGAAATTAGCTAAATTTTGGTGTATAGTATGTTAAAATTGAACAAGCCGTTGTTGAAGAAAGAAGGCTCCAAACTCCAAACTCGGGTATCTACAATAAAGAAATCGATTGTAGTCGCAGTTATCTCCTCTGAGAGTAATGAATTTCACTATACAGCCAGACCCTCCTGTGGTGAATAAAGTGAAGGTGTCATATGCAGGGTGGAAAGTAGATGCTTTTTGGAGAGCCTGGCATGCTGATAAGCATACTTTTTCAACTCGGTGAAGAAAAGCAATAGTAAACCCACTTCACTCCTCGTTTTTAGTTAGTAAACCTCTAGAGGTTCAAACCAGCCTTTCAGCTGTTGACCTAAACAACACATTTTAATCATAAGATTTAATTATTTTAACAAAAACCTACTTTTATAAGCAAAACCAATAGATTAAGTTCATAACCTAAATAAGTTACCACAACCTTTAAAAACTTGTACTAATCTGTGATAGTTCAAAATCTGGTGTGATACACTCACAAGACTTTATTTTGCCGATGTAAATAAAAAATATATAACCTATATTATTGAATGATTACTGAAAAATGTAAAATGAAAAACATGACCTAATTTTAATCAATGAGTGAATGATGCAAAATGAAAATTAAACCTGTGTAGAAAACAAATGTTCGAAATAAAACTAATCGATTTTTATTTCCTATAATGCTAGTTATATGCTAGTAAGGTATGCGGATGACACCATAGTACTTGCCGATAGTGAAGAAGGTCTACAGCATCTAGTGAGCAAAATAGCCACAGTAAGTTGCAAATATGGCCTTGATATCAACAGTAAGAAAACGAACTTCATGTTGATCTCCAAGCACAGAAACGACAATGCCAAAATTTTCGTCAATAACCAGCAATTAGAACGTGTGAAACACACAATGTACCTGGGAACAATGATAAATGAAAATTGGGATATGGCACTGGAGATTAAATATCGCATAGCAAGGGCAACAGCTGCTTTCAATAAAATGAACAGAGTTTTCAGGAGCCATGATCTTACCATTGAAACGAAAATCAGACTTTTGAGGTGCTACATCTTCTCTATTTTGCTGTATGGAGCAGAGTCATGGACATTGAACAAGAGTATGATTAAACGTATACAAGCCTTTGAATTGTGGTTGTACCGGAGAATGCTTAAAATATCATGGACAGAGCATGTAACAAATGAAGAAGCTCTGGGACGGATGAAGAAATCCAGAGAAATATTGAACACCATCAAGATCCGTAAACTTCAGTATTTGGGACACGTCATGCGGAATGAGTCCAGATACTCTTTGATACAGCTCATTGTGCAGGGGAGGATAGATGGAAGGAGAGGACCAGGAAGAAGAAGAATATCCTGGCTACACAACCTCAGGGAATGGACCGGAAAGACATCTGCTGAACTTTTCCGTATTGCTGTCAGCAAAGTGAGAATTGCCATGCTGGTCGCCAACATCCGAAACGGATAGCGCACTAAAAGAAGAAGTAAATGCTAGTTCTAAGGCTACAAAAAAATGTCTGTTTCTTATCACATTGTCAGCCAATTATTTGACTAATGCATTTAAGAAATAGAAGAGGTAGAGGTGTAAAAGGTAGGCCTACTACTATCGGTTTCGTAATCATAGACACCCGAGTTTGAACCCAAACCATCTCCCAAACTATGAGCCGGACTTCAACATATATATTACATAAAAATTTAGCTCATTTTATTCTGCGTTGACCCATAATAGTCCTATATTTTTAATGTGGTTTAAAAATTGCTACATCGAGGTGGAAAAAAAAAGACCCGGTTTTTTGCTACCTCAACAAATTTTATGCGTTAATTATAATAATTTATTATTATATTTATTTGACCGAATAATTATTTGACAATAATAATTATCGATAATTATTTAACCGAAAAGTTTGAAATTTTAACAAAACATAGACAATTATATTCTTACAGCGTGTACGAAATTTCAAAATCGTAAGTTATTAAAATTTTGATTTATTAACAATATTGTGAACCCTTGCTATCTCTGTAACCGTTCGATCGTTCGGCACGGGGAAACTATCGTTTTATTCAGCTTAAAAAACTTAGTACAAATATGTTAATATCATTAAATATTGAATGGCCAATATTGTAGTAGAATTTTTAAAATTTTGAAAAATAGACTGGGTAATGCGGGGGGGGTGGGCACTACTATCCATGTTGACAGTTTGTGTACGTGACATTCTGTCGGACTGTCAACCTGAATTGACAGACAGCATTGTCAATTCAGTCAGATTCAGGAAACATGGATAGTAGCGCCCACCCCTCGCATTACCCAGTCTATTATTTTTTAAATTTAAAAAATTCTACCACAACATTGGCCAATCAATATTTCATGTTATTAACATATCTGTATAAAGTTTTTTACGCTGAATTAAACGATAACTTGCCGGTGCCGAACGATTAAGCGGTTAGCGAGATAGCAAAGGGTTCAAAGTATTGTTAATAAATCAAAATTTTAAAAACGTACGAATTTGAAATTTCGTACACGCTGTAAGAATATAATTGTCTATTTTGTGTTAAAATTTCAAACATTTCGGTCAAATAATTATCGAGTTACACACGCCTCTTAATGCATGAAATTGCGGTAGCAAAAAAACGGGTCTTTTTGTTTTCCAACCTCGATATGGCACTTTTTAAACAATATTAAAAATCTGGTGTGAAACACTCACACAACTTTCTCTTGCCAATGCAAATAATTAACAATAAACCTAACATTAGTATTAAAACATTAGAAATGAACAAAAACTAACCTCAAAAACATAACCTTATTTTAATCATGAGTGAATGACGCAAAATGACAATCGAACTCAGTTTGGCTTAAAAATACGGAAAATCACGCTTTCACGCTAAACTAGGCTCTGTAGAGAAAAATGCTCTAAACAAAAGTTGTAGATCTTTTAATTTTCTATAACTTTTATTATATACACTTTTGTCGTAAAATGCATACTAAGACCGAAATGTTAAAAAAATCGATTTTTCTCACGTTTTCGTGAGAAAAAAAACAGAAAATCGCAAATTACCGCTAAACTAAGCGTTATACAAAAAAATGTTTGAAACAGAAGTTGTAGGTTTTTAAATTCTCTACAACTTTTATTATATAAGTTTTTGCGCTAAAATTTATATTAAAGCCGTAATCTTAAAAAAACAACGTTTTTTACGTGAAAACAGCCTCACCGAGAATTTCAGCAAACATGGCGCCTACCCTATCTTGTAGAGAATAAAAAATTGAGTAAAATACGCGATTTTAAAAAAAATCGTAGGACCAGTTTTTGAGAAAATCGCAAAAAACTGAAAAATTATACGAATAAACTACTACTTCCGGTTGACCGATTTTGATGAAAATGTTCGTGTCGCGTCCGGTAGTGGTATGTAACTTAAGTTTCAAGTTTCAAGTTTCAAGTTCGTACGATGTTCCGTTCTTGAGATATTCTGTTCACACACACACAGACCAATCGCTAAAAACATGTTTTTTGGGTTCAGGGGGTCTGAAAACGTATAGATCCGGTGAAAACTCGATTTTGAAAAATCGACATGAAAACAATACTTTCCTTCCTATATATTCATATAGGCAAGAGAAAGTAAAAATATAGGATTATTATTGGTCAACGCAGAATAAAATGAGCTAAATTTTGATGTAAAGTATGTTGAAATCCGACTAATAGTTTTGTAGATGCTTTGGGTTGAAACTCCGGTGGGTGACTATCATTATGAAACCGTTAGTAGTCACAGTTATCTCCTCTCACTGTAATTAATTTTATCATTATACGAGGGGGGTACCCAAAAGAAACCGGAATTATTTTTTAAAACTATTTATTTTTAATTTTTTTACAAAAGAACCTTATCCCCTTCAAAATACTCTCCATTACAACTAATACATTTGTCCCACCGGTGCTCCCACTGTTCAAAATATTTTTTGTACTCCTCTTCAGTGATGGCTGCCAGCTCATCCGTCGTTTTTTTCTTGACATCATCAACGTTGTTAAATCGGAGACCTTTCATGCGTGGGAACAAGAAAAAATCACACGGAGCCAGATCGGGTGAGTACGGTGCGTGTGGTAGCAAAACCATGCCGTTTTTCGCCAAAAACTGGGTAACCGAGATTGCCGTGTGTGCAGGCGCGTTGTCGTGGTGGAAAAACCAGTCCCCTGTCTGCCACAAATTAGGTCTTTTACGACGAATGCTGTTTCGTAGTCTTCTTAACACTTAAAGATAAAAAGTCAATGGTCTGTCGTCGGTCTGTTCGTACAATTTCTTTCACTTTCACAACATTTTCGTCTGTTCGGGAAGTCGACGGTCGTCCAGAACGAGGTTTGCTCTCAATCGACATGTCGCCATTTTTAAAGCGCAAAGCCACTCGTACACTTGGGTTTTTCCAATAGCGTCGTCTTTGTAAGCTGTATTCAACATTACAACTGTTTCCGCGGCGTTTTTACCGAGCAAGAAGCAAAATTTCACAGCCGCACGTTGTTCATTAAAACTTGCCATCATGAAAAACGACACGAGCACAAAACAGCACTAGCGAGAACAATCACTGCACGAGAACAGAACAAGCTAGATCAACGAACAAAATGGCATTGAACTGGCAATGAGTAGCGCTACAAGCAGCCTAGTGGCGGGAATTTGTACTGCACAAGCTCCGCCCACAGCAGAGCTATTCCGGATACTTTTGGGTACCCCCTCGTACTACAGACTTTGCGGTGAATGAAGTGAAGATGTCATTTGCAGGGTTGAAAGTAGATGAATTTCAGAGGGCCTGGCATGCTGATAAGCATATTTTTCCAATCGGTGAGGATGATCATGGTAAACCATCTCAGTCCTCGTTTAACTTAGTAAAGCCTTTAGAGGTTTAAACCAGCCTTTCAGCTTATGACCTTTACAACAACAACAACAACAACAACAACAACAACAACAACCTTTTTATATTACACACATTTTACATATTTATTAAATACATTTTAACGCAGCAATATTAAAAAAATCTGGTGTGAAACACTCACAAAACTTTCTCTTGCCAATGCAAATAATTAACAATAAACATAACATTAGTAATAATATATTAGAAATAAACGAAAAACTAACCTCAATAAACATAACCTAATTTTAATCATGAGTGAAAGACGCAAAATGAAAATCGATCTCAGTTTGGTTAAAAAAATACGGAAAATCACTTTCACGCTAAACTAGGCTCTGTAGAGAATAATTCTCTAAAAAAAATTGTACATCTTTCAATTTCCCATAAATTTAATTATACACTTTTGTCGTAACGTAAAATGCATACTAAGGCCGAAATCTTAAAAATAATCAATATTTCACACGTTTCGTGAGAAAAAACAGTAAATCGCTAATTACCGCTAAACTAAGCGTTATACAAAAATAATGTTTGAACAAAAAGTTGTAGGATTTTAAATTGTCTACATTTTATATTATATAAATTTTTGCGCTAAAATGCATATGAAAGCCGTAATATTAAAAAAAAACATTTTTTTACGTAAGAACAGCCTTATCAAGAATTTCAGTAGAGATGGCGCCAACCCTATATTGTAGAGCATAAACAGTTAAGTAAATGAGCCGATTTTTAAAAAAATCGTAGGACCAGTTTTATAAAAAATCGCAAAAAAGTGAAAAATTACACGAATAAACTACTACTTCCGGTTGACTGATTTTGACGAAACTGTTCGTGGCGGGTTCTCTCTTGGGATCTAACTTAAGTTTCAATTTTCAAGTTCATATGCTATTTTGTTCATGAGATATTTTATTCACACACGCACGCACGCACGCATGCACACACACACAGACACACACGCGCGCGCGCGCACACACACACCCACACACACCAATCACCCAAAACATGTTTCTTCTAAAATTCGTTATAGAAAAAACATGTTTTCTTTTATATATTTAATTTTTAAATTTAATTAAGTATTAAATTCTTTACAAGTTTTGTTTAAGACGTTTTTGTTTTTGTTACCCTGTTAAATAAATAGGGCAAAAATAAATAGTTCTGTTTCTTTTCACATGGTGAGCCAATTAAATGACTGAATCATTTAAAAACAGAAGAGGTAGAGGTGTAAAATACACTAATCAGAGTTGTCTCCTCTGAAAGTAATGAATTGCTTTATACAGCCAGACCCTGTGGTGAATGAAGTGAAGGTGTCATTTGCAAAGTGGAAAATATGTGCTTTACATTGGCCCGACATGCTGATAAGCATACTTTTCCACTCAGTGAAGAAGGCAATTGTAACGACCTCACTTAACCTTTTTTTAGCAAAACCTCTACAGGTTCAAACTAGCCTTTCAGCTGTTGATCTAAACAACAACCCTTTTAACAAAGTTAATGTACTTCAAACGTAAAGAAAACATGTTTTCGAGACCGAATTTTCCGAATTTCGTCAAATATTTTAGAAATAATTGTAGTTACAGGTGTTAGGACACGATTTATTTGATTTTCACTTTCTCTTGCCTATATGAATATACAGTATAGGAAGGAAAGTATTGTTTTCATGTCGATTTTTCGAAATCGAGTTTTCACCGGATCTATACGTTTTCAGACCCCCTGAACCCAAAAAACATGTTTTTAGCGATTGGTCTGTGTGTGTGTGTGTGTGCGTGCGTGCGTGCGTGCGTGCGTGCGTGCGTGCGTGCGTGCGTGTGTGTGTGTGTGTGTGTGTGTGTGTGTGTGTGTGTGTGTGTGTGAACAGAATATCTCAAGAACGGAACATCGTACGAACTTGAAACTTAAGTTACATATCACTACCGGACCCGACACGAACATTTTCATCAAAATCGGTCAACCGGAAGTAGTAGTTTATTCGTATAATTTTTCACTTTTTTGCGATTTTCTCAGAAACTAGTCCTACGATTTTTTTTAAATCGCCTGGTTTACTACATTTTTTATGCTCTACAATATAGGGTAGGCGCCATGTTTGCTGAAATTCTGCTTGAGGCTGTTTTTACGTAAAAACATTTTCTTTTTAAGATTGCGGCTTTAATATGCATTTTAGCGCAAAACGTTTAATAATAAAAGTTGTAGAGAATGTAAAATTCTACAACTTTTATTTCAAACAATTTTTTGTATAGCGCTTTGTTTAGCGGTAATTAGCGATTTTCTGTTTTTTTTCTCACGAAAACGTGAGAAAAATCGATTTTTTTAACATTTCGGTCTTAGTATGCATTTTACGACAAAAGTGTATATAATTAAATTTATAGAAAATTAAAAGATCTACAACTTTTGTTTTGAGCATTTTTCTCTACAGAGCCTAGTTTAGCGTGAAAGCGTGATTTTCCGTATTTTTAAGCCAAACTGAGTTCGATTGTCATTTTGCGTCATTCACTCATGATTAAAATAAGGTTATGTTTTTGAGGTTAGTTTTTGTTTATTTCTAATATTTTATTAATAATGTTAGGTTTATTATTAATTATTTGCATTGGCAAGAGAAAGTTGTGTGAGTGTTTCACACCAGATTTTTCAGGTTATTTTGCACAAAACCTATTCAATTATCAACCTACTAATTAATTAACGGCCTACAAATTTCTGCGTGAGTTAATTTCACAGGGGGAACTGAATTCTAGGCGAAATCTTTCGCTAGCCGTAACTCTATAAAGAAGCGATTCCGGACCAATGTTTATAAGAACTATTTTCTTTTACCTCTTTTTACTTTCTCTTGCCTATATGAATATATAGGAAGGAAAGTATTGTTTTCATGTTGATTTTAACAAATACACTCTTCACCCGAATATAAACGTAAACAGACCCCCTGAACCCAAAACACATGTTTTTAGCAAGTGGTCTATGTGTGTGTGTGTGTGTGTGTGTGTGTGTGTGTGCGTGCGTGCGTGCGTGCGTGCGTGCGTGCGTGCGTGTGTGTGTGTGTGTGTGTGTGTGTGACAGAATATCTCAAGAACGGAATATCGTACGAACTTGAAAATAAAAAATTAAGTTACATACCACTACCGGACCCGACACGAACGTTTTCATCAAAATCGGTCAACCGGAAGTAGTAGTTTATTCGTGTATATTTCATTTTTTTGCAATTTTCTCAAAAACTGGTTCTATGATTTTTTTAAAAATCGCCTCAATTACTAATTTTTTTATGCTGTACAAGATAGGGTAGATGGGGATAGCGGTAATTAGCGATTTTCTGTTTTTTTCTCACGAATGCGTGTAAAAATCGATTTTTTTAATATTTCGGCCTTAATATGCATTTTACGACAAAAGTGTATGTAATGAAATTTGTAGGAAATTAAAAGATCTACAACTTTTATTTAAAACATTTTTCTCTATAAGGCCTAGTTAAGCGTGAAAGGGTGATTTTCCGTATTTTTAAGCCAAACTGAGGTCGATTTTCATTTAGCGTGATTAAAATAAGGTTATGTTTTTTGAGGTTAGTTTTTTGTTTTTTTCTAATGTTTTGTTAGTAATGTTAGGATTGTCATTATTTGCATTGGCAAGAGAAACTTTTGTGAGTGTTTCACACAAAATTTTTAATGTTGTTTGAAAATTGTCATATCGAGGTTGGAAGATAAAAAGACCCGGTTTTTTTGATACCTCAAAGAATTTCATGCGTACCCTATAACTCCAGAATTATTTAACCGAAAAGTTTCAAATTTGAACACACACAGCGAATTATATTCTAAAGGCCTGATGTATGAGCTAAATTTTGGTGTAAAATATGTTGAAATCCGACTCTAAGTTTTGGAGATGCTTTGGGTTCAAACTCGGATGTCTATCATTATGAAACCAATAGTAGAGTTATCACCTTTGTAGGTAATGAATTTCATTATACAGCCAGACCCTGTGGTGAATGAAGTGAAGGTATCATTTGCAGGATGGAAAGTGAGTGCTTTTCAAAGGGAAAAGCATACAAGCATGCTGATAAGCATATATAGGGTGATTCAAAAAGAGCGCCGGTTTTGATATATCAAATTAAGAGATTTATTTTATTGAAAAACTGAAAATAAATACATCAACAAGTTCATCTTACCTTCCGATTTCATGTATGAAAAATGATGTCATGCATGTGTCCTCCTCTACTGCGCTGGCACGCATCAACTCTGTCCATGAAATTGGATATTACTGCACGACAAGTTTCGACTTCCATTTGCCCGATAACCCGTCGAATTTCCTCCTTCAAGTCATTGATGTTTCGGGGTTTATTGGCATACACCAATGACTTTAGATGACCCCAAAGATGAAAGTCACAAGGCGTCAAGTCACACGACCTTGGTGGCCATTGATGGTCGGAATTACGAGAAATGATGCGATCCTGGAACCGTTCACGGAGCAACAACATTGTTTCTCGTGCAGTAACTGAATTTTATACGGGTGATATTGGAGATCGTACCGAAGAATTCTCCGTACAGAAGAACATCGTAAACCCAATTGTTGAGAACGGCGACGTATTGATTTTGCTGGGCTAACAGCCACACCGTCACGAACCAACGCAACGTTCTGCTCAGTTCGGCCAGAACGACGACGTCCAGAACTTTTAAGGTCGACTGTTGAACCCGTCTTAAAAAACTTTTTCATGAGCCTGCGAACTGTTGATTCATTCGGTGCTTCATTACGTCCTAGAGTACCGCGAAGTCGCCTGACAGTAGCCGCATAACTCTCTCCACTCTGGTAAAATGTTTTGACGATTAACACTCGTTGTGCAATAGTAAACTTCTCCATGGTTAGACACAGACTGCGAGAGTACTACACTTCGAACAAGAGAAACTACAACTGAATCGTCAATCGGAATGTTCTCCGAAATAGAAATGAGGTCTAACAATGTTGCCAACCGATAAACAAAAATTTACCAGCCGTTTAAAAACCGGCGCTCTTTTTGAATCACCCGTTATTTCCACTGAGTGAACAAGGGAAACTCGGTAACTGCTAAATCTTTCGGCACGGGCAAACTACCGTTTTATTCAGCGTAAAAAACTTAGTACAGATAATATGTTAATAATATGAAATATCGATTGGCCAATGTTGTGGTAGAATTTTTAGAATTTTGAAAAATAGATGGGTAATGCGGGGGGTGGGTGCTACTATCCATTTTGCTCGAATCTGAATGTCTACCTGAATTGACAATGCCGTCTGTCAATTCAGGTACTCAGTCCGACAGAATGTCACGTACAGTATTCAGACGAACTAAAGTCCCCTAACCGTGGGAGTGAGAGGATGCATAACGCTCTCACTCGCACAAGCCATACGCGCCGTTCCAATAACATTGTCGTATAATTTTACTCATTGTTGTGAGCAAGCGTTTATGCACGCAGTAAACTAACAAGCAAGATAACGACTGTAGTGTGTTTTCAGGTTTGGATTATAACGGTAAAGACCTTAGGGCGCATGCGTAGTTATGCCACATATCTCCCTCTCACTCGCTCGGCTATGGGACATTAGTTCATCTGGTATCTGTACACAAACTAGCAACATGGATAGTAACACCCACCCCCCGCATTACCCATCTATTTTTCAAAATTCTAAAAATTCTACCACAACATTGGCCAATTGATATTTCATATTATTAACATATCTGTACTAAGTTTTTTACGCTGAATAAAACTGAAGTTTGCCCGTGCCGAACGATCGAGCGGTTACCGAGATAGCAAGGGTTAAGTATATTATTAATAAATCAAAATTTAAATATCTTACGATTTTGAAATTTCGTACACGTTGTAAGAATATAATTGTATATGTTGTGTTAAAATTTCAAACTTTTTGGTTTAATACTTATCGAGTTACACGCCTCTAAACGCATGGAATTTGTTGCGGTATCAAAAAACCCGGATCTTTTTGTCTTCCAACCTCGATATGGCAATTTTTAAACAACATTAAAAATATAGGACTATTATAGGTAAACGCGTTTGAAATGTGGACCTACCGGAGAATGCTTCGAATACCGTGGACAGACAGGGTCACAAATATGGAGGTCCTCAGAAGAATGGAGGAAGAGCTGGAAATCCTGCAGAACATAAAGATAAGGAAACTGACATACCTTGGACACATATTGAGGGGGCCTTAAATACGAGATTCTGCATCTCAATAATTCAAGGAAAAATCGTTGGTAAACGCTCGGTGGGACGCAGAAGAATATCCTGGTTAATAAACGTGAGAGAAGCGTTTAACTGGTCGTCGCATGACCTTTTCAGAGCAGCAGTGGACAAGGTACGACTGACCATGATGATAGCCAACCTTCGTAATGGAGAAGGCACCTGAAGAAGAAGAATAGGTAAACGCAGAATAAAATGAGCTAAATTTTGATGTAAAGTATGTTAAAATCCGACTCATGGTTTTGGAGATGCAAGGGTTCAAACTCGGGTGTCTATAATTATGAAACCTATAGCAGAGGTTGACACCAGTCTTTCAGCTGATCATTTAAACAACAACTCTAAAGTTACAGGGTAGAAGATTTGTTAAATGCCATTAAAACCGAATTATTTTTCACACGTTTAACGTTATCGTTAGACCAACTGGCTTCTACTTCGGGGCCCCGAGTTTGATTCCCGGTCAGGTGTGGCATTTTTTCATGACTCATTTTCATGTATCATAATTCTCCACCGTCTGCATGAGAAGAAATTGCAAAACAGTCAGACGTAAAACCCAAAGAAAACCATAAATTTTAAAAATTGATCAAAATTTTATAGTTTAGTTGTTCAGTATTTCGAAATTACTTTAACTGGAATTAATATAATTTTCCGTACATGGTTCGAGGTACGAAGATTTAACTGTTTAAGATTTAGGTGTTCAAAAAGTAAAAATCTGGTGTAAAACACTCACACAACTTTCTCTTGCCAATGCAAACAATTAACAATAAACCTAACATTAGTAATAAAACATTAAAAATAAACAAAAAACTAACCTCAATAAACATAACCTAATTTTAATCATATATGAAAGACGCAAAATGAAAATCAACCTCAGTTTGGCTTAAATATACGGAAAATCGCTCTTTCACGCTAAACTAAACTAGGCACTGTACAAAAAATGTGCTTTAAATAAAGTTTGTAGATCTTTTAATTTTCTATTATTTTTATTATATACACTTTTGTCGTAAAATGCATAGTAAGGCCGAAATCTTAAAAAAATAAATTTTTCACACGTTTTCATGAGAAAAAACAGAAGATTGCTAATTAGGCCTACCGCTAAACTAAGCGGTATAAAAAAATGTTTCAAATAAAAGTTGAAGGATTTTAAATTTTCTACATTTTTTATTATATAAATTTTTGCGCTAAAATGCATAATAAAGCCGCAATCTTAAAAAAAAACAATTTTTTACGTGAAAACAGCCTCATCAAGAATTTCAGCAAACATGATGCCTACCCTATCTTGTAGAGCATAAAAAATTAAGAGAAAATCACAAAAAAGTGAAAAATTACACGAATAAACTACTACTTCCGGTTGACCGATTTTGATGAAAATGTTCGTGTCGGGTCCGGTAGCGGTATGTAACTTATGTTTCAAGTTTCAAGTTCGTACGATGTTCCGTTCTTTAGATATTTTGTTTATAGAGTAAACACACACACAGAGACAAATCGCTAAAAAACATGTTTTTTAGGTTCAGGGGGTTTGAAAACGTGTAGATCCGGTGAAAACTCGATTTCTTAAAATCGACATGAAAACAATACTTTCCTTCCTATAGCCTATATTCATATAGGCAAGAGAAAGTAAAAATTCAAAAGAAGCATTTTAAAGACAAAGAACTCGAGTAACATGATTTTCATTTTTTTAGTAGTCACGAATTTCTGGTCACGTGACTTTTTCTTATGTTATAATAATGTAAAAGGTAGGGTGGAATGTACCTACCTGACCATTGAAGATCAGTAAGGTAAAGAAAGGTACAGTCTATTTCAAAATAATCTTCAAAGAATCATTACCTTAGCTTTCCAACAACATATCATTAGACATCGTCTACATTCTTTTCTGTTGATGGTACTTAAGTTAGTTTTCTTTGTTCATCAAAACACTAACACACTCTCACAATAACATAGATTAATTTTCATATACAGGGTGTTCACAAAACAAAATTTTAATCGTTACCGTCAAACGGGGTGACTTTGTAACAGCAGGGGATAAATTGTGCCAAATCTTATTACTTTCTTTTGCCTATATGAATATATAGGAAGGAAAGTATTGTTTTCATGTCGATGTTTTCAAAATCGAGTTTTCACCGGATCTACACGTAAACAGACCCCCTGAACCCCAAAAAACATGTTTTTAGCGATTGGTCTGTGTGTGTGTGTGTGTGTGAACAGAATATCTCAAGAACGGAACATCGTACGAACTTGAAACTTAAAACTTAAGTTACATACCACTGCCGGATCCGACACAAACATTTTCATCAAAGTCGGTCAACCGGAAGTAGTAGTTTATTCGTGTAATTTTCCACTTCTTTGTGATTTTCTCAAAAATTGGTCCTACGATTTTTTTAAAAATCGCCTGGTTTGTTAAATTTTTGATGCTCTACAAGATAGGGTAGGCGCCATGTTTGCTGAAATTCTTGGTGAGGCTGTTTTCAAGTAAAAAAATTATTTTTCTGAGATTACGGCTTTAATATGCATTTTAGCGCAAAAATTTATAAAATAAAAAATATAGAAAATTTAAAATCCTTCAACTTTCATTTCAATAGTTTTTTGTACAACGCTTAGTTTAGCGGTAATTAGCGATTTTCTGTTTTTTTTTCTCACGAAAACGTGTGAAAAATTGATTGTTTTAAGATTTCGGCTATAGTAGGGCCTATGTATTTTACGACAAAAGTGTAGGCCTATATAATCAAATTTATAGGAATTTAAAAGATCTACAACTCTTATTAATAGCATTTTTCTCTAAAGAGCCTAGTTTAGTGTGAAAGAGTGATTTTCCGTATTTTTAAGCCAAACTGAGGTCCATTTTCATTTTGCATTGTTCACTCATGATTAAAACAAGGTTATGTTTATTGAGGTTAGTTTTTTGTTTATTTCTAATGTTTTTATGACGAATGTTACATTTCATTGTTAATTATTTACATTGGCAAGAGAAAGTCGTGTGAGTGTTTCACATCAGATTTTTTTTTTTATTGTTCCGCCTAAACTATTAGAAGTAGGACCCTGTTTGAAGGGAAGACTGTACTTTGTATCCCGCCAATTTTAAATTTGCTCTTTTTAGGTACATTTTCGGACCTTTCCGTTATTTCACATCATGAAAATATCGTGTGAATGCACCTTTACTGTTCGACCCAGCAACTGCCTACTGCACGTGCTCTCTCTCTCTCTACTGTTCCATTAGCAATCGCTTGATTCTTTTACTTTCGGCTGTTTTCATTTTCATCATATTTTTAGTTGTTTTTTCCTTCACTCTTTTACAAGTTCGCAAATTATTTACAAGCTTTATTTTTCAAATTTCAAAACAATTAAGATCAAACAAAATTATAAAACATTAAAATGTATAAATAAAGAAAATAACACAATTTATTAAAAATTACATATATGATTAAGATCAAACGATTACATAATATTAAAATTTAAAAATACTGAGTAATATTTTCCAACATTTTAAGCAAATAACCAACTAAGACTGAATACCTATGGTTTGGAGGTGAGGATAAGAGTGAAGGGGTGTGTTTGCTGAATGAAGTGGTGAGAAGGGTAAAGTGTTTCAAGTACCTTGGTTCATGCCTCACCGAGAGTGGAGGACTGGAGGAGAAAATTAACCATAGAATACAAGCTGGATGGAAAAACTGGAGGCGAACGACAGGTGTATTGTGTGACATAAGGATTGGGACAAAAATGAAGGGAAAGATATATAAGACAGTGATTAGACCGGCATTGTTATATGGTAGTGAGACTTGGCCTATGAAGAGGAGACAGGGAAACAAGTTGGAGGTTGCGGAAATGAGGATGTTGAGGTGGATGCAGGGAAAGACTAGGAAAGATAGGATACGGAATGAAGTAATAAGGGAGTCTGTGGGAGTGATAGAAGTGTCCAAGAAGGTTCAGGAACGAAGACTGCAGTGGTATAGACATTTGATGCGTAGGGAGGAGGAGTATGTGGGGAGGGTTGTGGATGGATTGGTGGTGGATGGGGTGAGAGGGAGGGGGAGACCCCGGAGAAGATAGAGAGACGCCGTGGCGGACGACCTGAGGGAGAAGGGCCTGAGCGAGGAGGATGTGGTGGATCGGAGAGAGTGGAGGAGAAGAATAAGGAACAGCGACCCCTGAGGAAGGGAAAAGCTGAAGAAGAAGAAGAACCAACTGATGTGTATTAATTAATAAACATGCAAACAATATTAATTATAGTGAGTGGGAGTCATCAGTCATAACAATAAAGATGCGTTTACACGAGGAGGCCACTTTAACGTTACATGATCATGTGATGTGAAATAACGGAAAAGATCTCATTTTTCATAGGATTGGTATCAGATAGGAAAATGAAACTTTACATGCTTAAAGTTTTTGGAGTTTTCTAGCTACTGACCTTTTTTCAATTTAATCTTTTGACCCACCGGGTTGGTCTAGAGGTAAAGTCGTCGCCGCGAGTCAGCTGTGCAATAGCTGATTTTCGGAGACGAAGGTTCCTGGTTCAAATCCAAGTAAAGATAGTTACTTTTATACGGATTTGAATACTAGACAGTGGTTACCGGTGTACTTTGATGGTTGGGATTCAATTAACCATACTCTCTCAGGAATGGTCGGCCTGGGTCTGTACAAGACTACACCTCATTTACACGTCATACACATCATCCTCATCTCATTTGGTCATGGGGTTGCTTATTGTTCTCAATTGAACAGATTGTAACGTACATAAATTAGGAATGGAAAAAAATCTTTTGAACTATAACATTTTTAAAAAAATGATGCATAACATAACATTGTTACAAATTTTTTTCTACGTTTTTTGCGTATTATTAATTTTTTTGGAGCACCTGAGGAAGTCATAAAAATGTCGGTGTATGTGGATATACGAGATAATTAACTGGTACAAATTTCAGCCTGATAGCTTTATTGGTATCTGATAAAAATGTACTTAAGTGTTGAAAATGTAAATTTACGGGAAAAGGCAATAAACAAGAAGGCACAAATCAAAAACAAAATGTATACAAACAAGTAAATTTCCCATCAACAGTTGGTTAGAAAGCTGAACCAACAGCTAAGAATATTAAAAATAGTGATTTGTACGGGTCACCGGTATGGTGGCCCTTTCTCTCCAAGTCCAACAAAAGACGTACTTCAGCATACCAGAACAAAGTCCTCCGGTGCATCACACAGTTCCACTATCTTATATCCAATCGCATCATACACGAACACCTTCTCTTCCCTTCTATGGAGGATTTTATTTACAATACCTCGAAACGGCTACACGACGCTGGGAAAACTGACGGATCCCAGATCATTCAGGACTTGTACCGACGCCCACACCCACCTGAAGTCTCTATCCCATTACCATTCCACGACTTTATCTAAATTTTAGTATGACCCACTTAACAAAATTTAGAGTTTCCACATTTTTATTCTGCCCTGTATTCCTCTTATTTGCCCATGCCCCTCCTACTTGTATGACTCACTCCCCCCAGTTGGTAGTTGTCCCCATGTTCCTATGCATAATCACTCCACTACGGTGAAAAGAGCCGCCATTTTAAATTAATAAACACTCAGAAGATAAAAAGGCCGGTGATTATGCCAAACTCTACCCTTTCCGTCTCCCCTGAAATCATAAACTAACCCCTACCTTAAATTACACCTTTAGTCCACGTTCAGTAAAATGCATGCCTTCCCCTCACCAAGATAATAGGCCTCCCACAAAACTGAAAAAAGGCCACTGAAAAATAAAATAAAATAAAAGAGCCGCTCTTAAACCCACTTGTCCCTTAATTTGAATTTTCCACAAATAACTTCTAAAAATAAATTACCTCCTTTCAAGTCCCAGTTCCAATGTCCCACGAACCAGAATCCTATTTCCTATTTAAACTATAAAATTCCCCCTAAATTTCTTGAGGTTGCAATTATTCTGTTATATTGTTCCCCGAGCGACCAGGTGTTCCTTAACACGATGTCGCCATCATAGGGCTTCTTAGCCCTCTCAACCAGGATTCAGGATTCAGTGATGCAGATATTTTAAAAACTGAAATTTCCTTTGCACTAAAACGAGCAGTATAAAATTATGTAAAATATTCGTTTTTGGTAACATGATAATTTTTCTAGGTAACCCTGATAAAAACTTGATTTTTCAAAACAAATAATTTTTTGACATAATTTAATGTTTTTTCTGGTAGATCTAGGCCTAAACTATTGAAAAACACAAAAAACCAAAAAAATCGAAAATTAGTTAAAACCATCGTGCAATCTCCCCTTAAGTACAGACTAGCTAAGTACCCGTTCTTTGAACGGTTTCCTTGGTGCCGTGGACGGTCAGTTGGGGTACCGAGTTCGATCCCTGTCAGGTCTGATATTCTTTAACTATTCATTGTTACCTACCTCCTTTCAACGTCAGCATTATTATTTATGAAAAATAAAATAGTTGAACGTAAAATAAAAGCGAGATGTTGGTGTTTTTAAATTAAGATAAGGAGCGCTTTATTATTTTAATAATAAATCCCACCAACAGATGCATAAAAAATCTGGTGTGAAACACTCACACAACTTTCTCTTGCCAATGCAAATAATTTACAATATAATTTAACATTAGTAATAAAATATTAGAAATAAACAAAAAACTAACCTCAATAAACATAACCTTATTTTAATCATGAGTGAAACACTCAAAATGAAGATCAACCTCAGTCTGGCTTAAAAATACGGAAAATCACTATTTCACGCTAAACTAGGCTCTGTAGAGAAAAATACGTTAAATAAAAGTTGTAGATCTTTAAATTTCCTATAAATTTAGTTATATACACTTTTGTCGTAAAATGCATACTAAGGCCAAAATCTTAAAAAAATCGATTTTTCACACGTTTTCGTGAGAAAAAATCAGAAAATCGCTAATTACTGCTAAACTAAGCGTCATACAAAAAAATGTTTGAAACAGAAGTTGTAGGTTTTTAAATTCTCTACAACTTTTATTATATACGTTTTTGCGCTAAAATTTATATTAAAGCCGTAATCTTAAAAAAACAACGTTTTTTCGTGAAAACAGCTCCACCGAGAATTTCAGCAAACATTGCGCCTACCCTATCTTGTAGAGAATAAAAAATTGAGTAAAAAAGGCGATTTTAAAAAAAATCGTAGGACCAGTTTTTGAGAAAATCGCAAAAAACTGAAAAATTATACGAAAAAACTACTACTTCCGGTTGACCGATTTTGATGAAAATGTTCGTGTCGCGTCCGGTAGTGGTATGTAACTTAAGTTTCAAGTTTCAAGTTCGTACGACGTTCCGTTCTTGAGATATTCTGTTCACACACAGACACACACACACACACACACACACACACACACACAGACCAATCGCTAAAAACATGTTTTTTGGGTTCAGGGGGTCTGAAAACGTATAGATCCGGTGAAAACTCGATTTCGAAAAATCGACATGAAAACAATACTTTCCTTCCTATATATTCATATAGGCAAGAGAAAGTAAAAATGAAAAATGAAAATGAAAAATGTAAATCATAATAGGAACACCACGATAAAAAAAAATAAAAAATGAAAATGAAAAATGAAAGGTCAATCTCAATAGGAACACCACGATGGTGACCACTATTACGACGACTGATTCATTTTTGACAATGTGATCGAGAAAAGGTGTATAAAATACTGGTGGAATGGGTAGGTAGATAACTGACTGAATGAATACGGGTTTTACCGACGCGTAGACCTATGTTTATTGTTCTCATTATTTTGTATGTTAATATTCTTCTAAACCCACCGGGTTGGTCTAGAGGTAAAGTCGTCGACAAAATCAGCTGTTTAACAGCTGATTTTCGGAGACGAAGGTTCTGGTTCAAATCCTAGTAATAAAGGTAGTTCCTTTTATACGGATTTGAATGCTGGACAGTGGTTATCGGTGTACTTTGATGGTTGGGGTTCAATTAACCATACTCTCTCAGGAATGGTCGACCTGAGTCTGTACAAGACTACACCTCATTTACACGTCATACACGTCATCCTCATCTCATTGGGTCATGGGGTTGCTTATTGTTCTGAATTGAACAGATTGCAACGTACACAAATTAGGAATTACAAAAAAAATACATTAATCAATAGACGTGGCTATTTTTTATGGCAACTGTTATTTTTTTTATGTATGATAATTTATGGTTGTTAAAAATGTTTACTTGATAAAATTAACAGTAAGTAATTCATTAATTTATTTTAATACAAGTGTTTTCTTTTAAATAATACGTTAATTAAGTTAGTAGAGAGTTTAACAGATTTTGTCTATTTTTCATGCGTTTATTTAATTTAATTTAAAAAAATTGTGTTTGTCTATTATTGACTTATTTTACATCATTCTCTTCAGAATTAAGTTCTCTACAAGGTTTGTATAAGAATTTCTTGTGTTTATTATCCATTTAACAAAGTTCATCTGCTTCAAACCTAAAAGAAACTTGTTTTTCGGGACCAAGTTTTGCGTATTTCATCAGATATCTTAAAAATTACTGCAGCTACAGGTCTGAAACCTCTTTTGTTTAATTTTTCTGTTCATTTTACATACGATACGGTAAAATTTATGCCTAATTTAACGCCCAAAAAATATCTGTAGGGCTTCGTTTCAACGGGGTAACTGAAAATCTGACGAAATCTTTTACCCTGTACAACTCGGTAGCTAATTTTCGGACCTATGTTAATTTGAACTTTTTTTTCTTTTGTTGTGGGGAATCACGCCCTGAATTCTTGGAACCTTTTCAGAACGCTCTGAATAACATTTTTTGATAGACTTATAACGGAGATATTCGTAGATTTTTGTTTACCCCTCCCTCTGAACTTCCCCCATCTCTTTGTGATATTAAAAAAATGTATATCCTATATTCATTTCGATTATGTCCAGAACCTAAATACTGAAATCCCGTAATAGATAAACAAACAAAAATCCAGCTGAACTTATTTTCGGTGTTTGCGTGGTACATGGTACACCTGGCGTTGAAACAAAATTTAGGGCATTTTGAAAATTGTACAGATAAAATCACAATTTTATTTATAAAGATGGAAGCTGTGAAATGTGCTGCACTTTGCAGTGTACATACAGAAAATAGAAAGAGACTATTTTCATTTCGTACATTGGAAATTTATAAAATTTTGAATAACCGGATGCGGTTAACCGGAATCTTATAACAATTCATACTTTTATTTCTAATTTGTGTATGTTGCAATCTGTTCAATTTAGAACAATAAGCAACCCGATGAACCAATGAGATGAGGATGATGTGTATGACGTGTAAATGAGACTGTGTAGTCTTGTACAGACCCAGGCCGACCATTCCTGAGAGAGTATGGTTAATTAAACCCCAACCATCAAAGTACACCGGTAACCACAGTCTAGTATTGAAATCCGTATAAAAGTAACTACCTTTACTAGGATTTGAACCAGGAACCTTCGTCTCCGAAAATCAGCTGTTAAACTGCTGACTCACGGCGACGACTTTACCTCTAGCCCAACCATACTGACAAATTCATACTAACAAATGTGTTGTTAATAAATAAAACAAAACATTGTATAAACTTTTGATACACCTGGTATTTATTATAGTAAACCAAAAGTACTTTTGTTTGGTAGAACATCCCGAGTTAAGTTGGTTTAACTCTCATGAAAAGTATCCAACCCTTTTCTTTGTCTGAACCGGTTTTCCACAGCTCCTATGCCTTCTTATATTATATGTAGTTGAATGACCGTAGCCATTCTGTAACCAGTGGGGGCGAATTCGTTTAAAAGTTTCAACTTCTAAGACTTACCGCTAGATAGCATTACCTTATTCACTACACTAAGGTAAAAATCTACCTGCTCTCTAAACTACATGCTACATTCCTTTTGGATCTCTCACCTGTTTTTCATTTATTGACCATGGACTCGTAAAATAAACCTTTTGTATTAATTCACCCCTCATCGTTACCCTGCACTGCGCGCGGGAAAAAATACTGACATCATTTTTACTTAACTTCACAAACAATAGAACGTTCAATCTATACTTATAAAATTGTGATTTTGTCTGTACAATTTTTCAAAATGTCCAAAATTTTGTTTCTACGCCAGATCTATCAAGTAAACATCGAAAATAAGTTTTTTTTTATTCCTAATTTGTGTACGTTGCAATCTGTTCAATTTAGAACAATAAGCAATCCCATGACCCAATGAGATGAGGATGATCTGTATGACGTGTAAATGAGACTGTGTAGTCTTGTACAGACCCAGGCCGACCATTCCTAAGAGAGTATGGTTAATTGAACTCCAACCATCAAAGTACACCGGTAAACAAAGTCTAGTATTCAAATCCGTATAAAAGTAACTACCTTTACTAGGATTTGAACCAGGAACCTTCGTCTCCGAAAATCAGCTGTTAAACAGTTGATTTTGGCGACGACTTTACCTCTAGACCAACCCGGTGGGTTAAAAAAGTGGGTGAAAATAAGTTTTTTTTTTTTATTATTCCTAATTTGTGTACATTGCAATCTGTTCAATTTAGAACAATAAGCAACCCCATGACCCAATGAGATGAGGATGATGTGTATGACGTGTAAATGAGGTGTAGTCTTGTACAGACCCAGGCCGACCATTCC
This sequence comes from Catonia carolina, assembly GCA_035578175.1. NCBI lineage: Eukaryota > Metazoa > Arthropoda > Insecta > Hemiptera > Achilidae > Catonia > Catonia carolina. The sequence goes on along the minus strand of JAQMRL010000017.1, from coordinate 938,046 downwards.
TGAGAGAGTATGGTTAATTAAACCCCAACCATTAAAGTACACCGGTAACCACTGTCTAGTATTCAAATCCTTATAAAAGTAACTACCTTTACTAGGATTTGAACCAGGAACTTTCGTTTCCGAAAATCAGCTGTTAAACAGCTGATTTTGGCGACGACTTAGAAAATAAGTTAAGCTGAATTTTTGTCTGTTTGTTTGTGTGTTACGGCATCACACATGACCCGCCGAATCAAATTTACATAAAATTATCAATTTACGTTCCGGACAGAATCGAAATGAAAATCGGCTATACAATTTTACTTTCTCTTGCCTATATGAATGTGTAGGATCTTTTAATTTTCAATAAATTTGATTATAAACACTTAAGTCGTAAAATGCATACTACGGCTGAAATATTAAAAAGTACTTGTAAAAAGAAACTTGTGAAAATCTTTTTTTACAAGTTTTCGTGAGAAAAATAACAGGAAATTATTAATTACCACTAAACGAAGCGTTATACAAAAACGTTTAAAATAAAAAGTTGTAGGATTTTGAATTCTCTACAACATTTTATAATATACATTTTTGCGCTAAAATGCATATTTAAGTTGCAATCTTAATAAAACAAATTTTTTACGAAAAAAATTGCATCGCCAAGAATTTCAGCAAACATGGCGCCTACCGTATCTTGTATAGCATAAAAAAATTTTGAAAAAATCGTAGTACTATTTTTTGAGAAAATCGCAAAAAATTGAAAAATTACACGAATAAAATACTACTTCCGGTTGACCGATTTTGATGAAAATGTTCGTGTCGGGTCCTCTAGTGGTATCTAACTTAAGTTTTAAGTTTCAAGTTCGTACGATGTTCCGTTCTTGAGATATTCTGTTCACACACAGACCAATCCCTAGTAACATGTTTTTATGGTTCAGGGGGTCTGAAAACGTGTAGATCCGGTGAAAACTCGATTTTGGAAAATCGACATGAAAATAATACTTTCCTTCCTATATATTCATATAGGCAGGCTGCATGAAACACTAAATAATTTTGTCCGTAGGTCAGAAAAAACACTAATTTTTTTTTTGTTTAACGTCCGATTGTTCTGCAATTACTGCTAATGCAGACTGTGAAGGATGAAATTATTTTTTGTAACGTATGAAAATATGCCATGCCTGAATGGGATTCAAACCCAAGACCGCATGATGAGAGGCGAGCACGTTACCAACAAATAACACTAATTGTTCGTTCAATTCTGTAGATTTACATAAAATGAATGAATTTCAGTTTAAAAGCAACAAGGTGTATTTTTTATTAATTAGATTCTAGAAAATTTAATTCTGAAAAGATTCATTACTTAAGAAAAAATCTGATGTGAAACACTCACACAACTTTCTCTTACCAATGCAAATAATGAACAATAAACCTAACATTAGAAATTAACAAAAACTAATTTCAATTAACGTAACTTTATTTCAATCATGAGTAAAAGACGCAAAATGAAAATCAACCTGAGTTTAAGCTTAAAAATACGGAAAATCACTCTTTCACGCTAACTAGGCTTTGTTGAGAAAAATGCTCTAAATAAAAGTTGTAGATCTTTTAATTTCCTATGTATTTGATTATATACACTTTTGTCGTAAAACTCATAGTCTAATAAGGCCGAAATCTTAAAAAAATCCATTTTTTACAAATTTTCAAGAAAAAAAAACAGAAAATCACTAATTACCGCTAAACTAAGCAATATACAAAAAAATGTTTGAAATAAAAGTTGTAGGATTTTAAATTTTCTACAACTTTTATTATATAGTCTACATTTTTGCGCTAAAATGCATATTTAAGTTGCAATCTTAATAAAACAAATTTTTTACGAAAAAAATTGCATCGCCAAGAATTTCAGCAAACATGGTTCCTACCGTATCTGTAGAGCATAAAAAATTTAGTTAACCAGACGATTTTTGGAAAAAATCGTAGGACCAGTTTTTGAGAAAATCGCAAAAAAGTGAAAAATTACACGAATAAACTACTACTATCGGTTGGCCGATTTGGATGAAAATGTTCGTGTCGGGTCCTCTAGTGGTATCTAACTTCAGTTTTAAGTTTCAAATTCGTACGATGTTCCGTTCTTGAGATATTCTGTTCACAAACCCGTACCAACCAATCGCTAAAAACATGTTTTTTGGGTTCAGTGGGTTTGAAAACGTGTAGATCCGATGAAAACTCGATTTCGAAAATTCGACCTGAAAACAATTGGCCTACTTTCTTCCTATATATTCATATAGGCAAGAGAAAGTAAATAAATCTACTACTTTTATTCCAGACATTTCTTAGTGTAGCAGTAATTAGTGATTTTTTGTTGTTTTTTTCATGAACATCTGTAACAAATGGATTTTTTTTAAAAAGATTTCGGCCCTAGTATGCATTTAACGACAAAAGTGTATTATAACCTAATTTATAGGAAATTAAAAGATCAAAAACTTTAATTTTAAGCATTTTTCTCAACTGAGCCCAGTCCGATTCACGAAAAAAAACAGCTGTCTCTAAACAGCAACGTCCTTTGAACCGTTGTATATAAAAACAATTACGATACATATAGTTCAGCCGCTCTAAGTTTGCTCCTACTGTCAACAAACCAAAACCAGCTACTACAGGGTGCACGCTAGAGTCCGTGACTTTATGGATGTCGTATTCCTATTAAGTCAACTATTTTTTAAATTATAAGTACTTAAAGTACTAAAAACATCAGTCGTGATATGATGTAGGCGTAACAATTCAATTTATAAAAATACTTTTAGAAATATTTTGTATTTAAATACTTTTGAAAGTATTTAGTTATTACTTTTTAATCAGCGTGTACACATTTAGATATAATGCGCATGCTCAGTGACGTCATTATTTGTTTACATGAGGAGCAAACTAAGAGAGGCTGGACTGTAAAATTAAAGCTTGTTTTATTGTTGTTTCAAGGATTGAAATGCTGTTTCCTTTCGTGAATCGGTCTGTAGTTTCGGTTCAAAGAGTGATTTTCCGTATTATTAAGCCAAACTAAGGTTGGTTTTCATTTTGCATCATTCACTCATGATTAAAATCATATTAGCTTGATCATTAGCGACTATGGTGGGTTAAGAAACTGTAATGATGGATTTTGGACGAAATAATTTCCAAACCCTAGCCGGGAATCGAACCCAGAACTCCACTTAGTAGGCCAGCGCGCTATCCAGTACGACACGGAGGCGGCGGCCATTTTTCCGATTTTATTTTACGGTGTTTACTGATGTTATGTTATATTGTTAATTATTTGCAACGACAAGATAAAGTCGTGTGAGTGTTTCACATCAGATTTTTAATTTCTCTTGCCTATATGAATATATAGGAAGGAAAGTATTGCTTTATGTCGATTTTTCGAAATCGAGTTTTCACCGGATATACACGTTTTCAGACCCCCTGAACCCAAAAAACATGTTTTTAGTGATTGGTCTGTGTGTGTGTGTGTGTGTGTGTGTGTGTACGAACAGAATATCTCAAGAACGGAACATCGTACGAACTTGAAAAATGAAACTTACATTAGATACCACTACCGGAACCGACACGAACATTTTCATTAAAATCGGTCAACCGGAATAATTTTGTTTATTCGGGTCATTTTTCACTTTTTCGCAATTTTCTCAAAAACGGGTCCTACGATTTTTGAAAAAATCCCCTGGTTTACTAAATTTTTTATGATTTACAAGATAGGGTAGGCGTTATGTCTGCTGGAATTCTAGAGAGGCTGTTTTCATGTAAAAAAATTGTTTTTTTAAGATTGTGGCTTTAATATGCATTTTAGCGCAAAATGTATATAATAAAAGTTGTAGATCATTTAAAATCCTACAATTTTATTTCAAAAATTTTTTTGTATAACGCTTAGTTTAGCGGTAATTAGCAATTTTCTGTTTTTTTTTCACGAAAACGTGTGAAAAATCGATATTTTTAAGATTCCGGCCTTAGTATGCATTTTTTTTTTTTTTAAATCCCTAATGTGTGTACGTTGCAACCTGTTCAATTCAGAACAATAAGCAACCCCATGACCCAATGAGACGAGGATGATGTGTATGACGTGTAAATGAGGTGTAGTCTTGTACAGACCCAGGCCGACCATTCCTGAGAGAGTATGGTTAATTAAACCCCAACCATCGAACTACACCGGTAACCACTGTCTAGTATTCAAATCCGTATAAAAGTAACTACCTTTACTAGGATTTGAACCAGGAACATTCGTCTCCGAAAATCAGCTGATTTTGGCGACGACTTTACCTCTAGACCAACCCGGTGGGTTTAGTATGCATTTAACGACAAAAAAGTATAATCAAATTTATAGGAAATTAAAAGATCTACAACTTTTATATAGAGCATTTTTACTCTGCAGAGCCTAGTTTAGCGTGAAAGAGTGATTTTCCGTATTTTTAAGCCAAACTGAGGTTGATTTTCATTTTGCGTCTTTCACTCATGATTAAAATAAGGTTTCGTTTTTTAAGGTTAGTTTTTTGTTTATTTCTAATGTTTTATTAACGTTAGGTTACATTGTTCATTATTTACATTGGCAAGAGAAAGTCGTGTGTTTCACACAAGATTATTTTATTTAAAAAAATCTGGTGTGAAACACTCACACAACTTTCTCTTGCCAATACAAATAATTAATAATAAACCTAACATTATTAATAAAATATTAGAAATAAACAAAAACTAACCTCAAAAACATAACCTTATTTTAATCATGAGTGAATGACGCAAAATGACAATCGAACTCAGTTTGGCTTAAAAATACGGAAAATCACGCTTTCACGCTAAACTAGGCTCTGTAGAGAAAAATGCTTTAAACAAAAGTTTTAGATCTTTTAATTTTCTATAAATTTAATTATTTACACTTTTGTCGTAAAATGCATACTAAGTTAGAAATTGCATAGTTTGGCTTAGAAATACGGAAAATCACTCCTTCTCTCTAAACTAGGCTCTGTAGAGAAAAATGCTTTAAGTAAAAGTTGTAGATCTTTTAATTTTCTATAAATTTAATTATATACACTTTTGTCGTAAAATGCATACTAAGGCCGAAATGTTTAAAAAATCGATTTTTCTCACGTTTTCGTGAGAAAAAAAACAGAAAATCGCAAATTACCGCTAAACTAAGCGTTATACAAAAAAATGTTTGAAACAGAAGTTGTAGGTTTTTAAATTCTCTACAACTTTTATTATATAAGTTTTTGCGCTAAAATTTATATTGAAGCCGTAATCTAAAAAAAACAACGTTTTTACGTGAAAACAGCCTCACCGAGAATTTCAGCAAACATGGCGCCTACCCTATCTTGTAGAGAATAAAAAATTGAGTAAAATAGGCGATTTTAAAAAAAATCGTAGGACCAGTTTTTGAGAAAATCGCAAAAAACTGAAAAATTATACGAAAAAACTACTACTTCCGGTTGACCGATTTTGATGAAAATGTTCGTGTCGCGTCCGGTAGTGGTATGTAACTTAAGTTTCAAGTTTCAAGTTCGTACGACGTTCCGTTCTTGAGATATTCTGTTCACACACACGCACGCACGCACGCACGCACACACACACAGACCAATCGCTAAAAACATGGTTTTTGGGTTCAGGGGGTCTGAAAACGTATAGAACCGGTGAACACTCGATTTCTTAAAATCGACATGAAAACAATACTTTCCTTCCTATATATTCATATAGGCAAGAGAAAGTAAAAATTAATCGTTGTGCCTTAATAGTCATAGTTTCATTCGGGGTTTAACGAATGCCGGCCCCTTGAATTTCGTTAAAACCGAATTTTACTGTATTTTTTACTTTCTCTTGCCTATATGAATATATAGGAAGGAAAGTATTGTTTTCATGTCGATTTTTCGAAATCGAGTTTTCACCGGATCTATACGTTTTCAGACCCCCTGAACCCAAAAAACATGTTTTTAGCGATTGGTCTGTGTGTGTGTGAACAGAATATCTCAAGAACGGAACATCGTACGAACTTGAAACTTGAAACTTAAGTTACATACCACTACCGAACGCGACACGAACATTTTCATCAAAATCGGTCAACCGGAAGTAGTAGTAACTTAGTTTATTCGTATAATTTTTCAGTTTTTTGCGATTTTCTCAAAAACTGGTCCTACGATTTTTTTTAAAATCACCTCATTTACTCAATTTTTTATTCTCTACAAGATAGGGTAGGCGACATGTTTGCTGAAATTCTCGGTGAGGCTGTTATCACGTAAAAACGTTGTTTTTTTAAGATTACGGCTTTAATATAAATTTTAGCGCAAAAACTTATATAATAAAAGTTGTAGAGAATTTAAAAACCTACAACTTTTATTTCTAACATTTTTTTGTATAACGCTTAGTTTAGCGGTAATTTGCGATTTTCTGTTTTTTTTCTCACGAAAACGTGAGAAAAATCGATTTTTTAACATTTCGGCCTTAGTATGCATTTTACGACAAAAGTGTATATAATTAAATTTATAGAAAATTAAAAGATCTACAACTTTTATTTAAAGCATTTTTCTCTACAGAGCCTAGTTTAGAGAGAAAGAGTGATTTTCCGTATTTCTAAGCCAAACTGAGGTTGATTTTCAATTTGCGTCTTTCACTCATGATTAAAATTAGGTTATGTTTGTTGAGGTTAGTTTTTTGTTTATTTCTTATGTTTTATTACTAATGTTAGGTTTATTGTTAATTATTTGCACTGACAAGAGAAAGTTATGTGAGTGTTTCACACCAGATTTTTGTTAAGGGGAGACTGTACTTTGTACCCCGCCAATGTTAAATTTGCTATTTTTAGGTATATTTTCATAGGATTGGTGAAAGATAGAAAAATTAAACTTTATACACAGGGTGGTTTTAACTACTGACATTTTTTCAATTTAATCTGTTGGACCATAAAGTTTTAAAAGAATAACGAATGAATAACATAAAATTTTTACAATTTTTTTCTACGTTTTTTACATAAATTACTAATTTTTTGAGCACCTGAGAAAGTAAAAACAATGTCGGTGAATGTGTATCTACATAATAATTAACTGGTAAAAATTTCAGCCTGGTAGGTTAAATGGTTTCCAAGTAAAACGTATTTAAGTGTTAAAAATCTAAATTTACGGGAAAAGGCACAAATAAAAACCAAAATGTACACAAACATGTTTAAGTTCCTATCTACAGTTTGTTACAAAGCTGCACCAACAGTGGAGAATATTAAAAATAGTGAAGCAGATATTTAAAAAAAAACTAAAATTCTTTTTGCACTAAAACGTACAATATAATGAAAAATTCTGGTGTGAAACACTCACACAACTATCTTTTGCCAGTTCAAATAATAACCAATATAACCTAACATTAGCAATAAAACATTAGAAATTAACAAAAACTAACCTCAAAAAAACATTACCTCATTTTAATCATGAGTGAAACACGCAAAATGAAAATCGACATAAGTTTGGCTTAAAAATACGGAAAATCACTCTTTCACACTAAACTAAGCTCTGTAGAGAAAGATGCTTTAAATAAAAATTGTAGATCTTTTAATTTCCTATAAATTTTATTATATACACTATTGTCGTATAATGCATACCAAGGCCGAAATCTTACGAAAATTGATTTTTCACACGTTTTCGTGAGAAAAAAACAGAAAACTGCTAATTACCGCTAAACTAAGCGTTATACAAAAAAATGTTTGAAATAAAAATTTGAAAAATTTTTAATTCTCTACAACTTTAATTAAATACATTTTTGCGGTAAAATGCATATTAGTCACAATCTTAAAACAAAAGTTTTCTTACGTGAAAATAGCCTCACCAAGAATTTCAGCAAACTTGGCGCCTACCCTATCTTGTAGAGCATAAAAAATTAAGTAAACCAAGCGATTTTTAAAAAAATCGTACGACCAGTTTTCGAGAAAATCGCAAAAAAGTGAAAAATTACACGAATAAACTACTACTTCCGGTTGACCGATTTTGATGAAACTGTTCGTGTCGCGTCCGGTAGTGGAATGTAACTTAAGTTTCAAGTTTGAAGTTCGTACGATGTTCCGTTCTTGAGATATTTTGTATACACACACAGACCAATCGCTAAAAACATGTTTTTTGGGTTCAGGGGGTCTGAAAACTTATAGATCCGGTGAAAACTCGATTTCGAAAAATCGACATGAAAACAATACTTTCCTTCCTATATATTCATATAGGCAAGAGAAAGTAAAAATTTGTTTTTGGCGACATGTTAATTTTTAAGATAAACATGATAAAACATTAAATTTTTTTTTATTAAAATAATTTTTTGTCGTAATTTTATGTTTTTGTGGTATATCTAGGTCTAAACAATTGAAACACATAAAAAACCGAAAATCAAAATTTTCAGTCAAAACCAATTTGAACCACCAAACCAATTTGAACCATTTTGCTTATAATCGATGCTTTTTTGTATGCTGAATCCGAATATGAAATTAGTTTTGCGCGCAAACAACTGTGGAATTAGTTATAAGCCCTTTTATATGATCTACCGACATAACCTCACTTTCCCGCAACGTTCTCAATTTATCTAGTGATATTTCTATGAATGTATACATTTTTGGTATAAAGAATATATATATATATTGATAGTAATGTTGATATTGATCAATAAACATGAATAAAAATAACGTAAATATATAAACAACGTAAATACTGTGAATAATGTAAAATGACATACTAGTGTAATGACGTCATTCACTAGAATGGTTAAATTTTTATGACGTCATTACAAGCGGCCTCAAAAGTTATTATTAACCGAGTAGGTTAGCGGTTGGTACGGGCTTTTTCATTTGCATATAACAACCGATAACCTATCCAACATTAGCTCAATTAGAGTAGGCTATCGGTTGTTACGGGCGTTTATATTTGCACATAACAACCGATAACCTACGCTAAATGAGCTAATGCTGAATAGGTTATCGTTTGTTATGTGCAAATATAAACGCCCGTAACAACCGATAACCTACTCTAAATGAGCTAATGTTGAATAGGTAATCGGTTGTTATGTGCAAATATAAACGCCCGTAACAACCGATAACCTACTCTAAATGAGCTAATGTTGAATAGGTTATTGTTTGTTATGTGCAAATATAAACGCCCGTAAAAACCGATAAAGCCCGTACCAACCGCTAATCTACTCGGTTAATGTTAATTTTTGAGGCCGCTTGTAATGACGTCGTAATAATGAAACCATTCTACTGCATGACGTCATTACACTAGTATATCATTTTACGTTTTCACAGTATTTACGTTGTTTATATATTTACGTTATATTTATTCATGTTTATTGATCAATATATATTAACATTACCAACATTACTATCAATATATATATTCTGTATGCCAAAAATGTATACATAAATATAAATATCACGAGATAAATTGAGAACGTTGCGGGAAAGTGAGGTTATGTTGGTAAATGAAATAAAAGGGCTTATAACTAATTCCACAGTTGTTTGCGCGCAAAACTAATTTCATATTCGGATTCAGCATACAAAAAAGTATCGATTATAAGCAAAATGGTTCAAATTGGTTTGGTGTCCTATAAGTAAACAAATACCAAATTTTTTTTATTAAAATAATTTTTTGTCGTAATTTTATGTTTTTGTGGTATATCTAGGTCTAAACAATTGAAACACATAAAAAACCGAAAATCAAAATTTTCAGTCAAAACCGTCATACAGTCTCCCCTTAATTTAAATCCGATGCATGCCGGATTAAAGAAATGTTATTGTACATGAATTTTTTAAAATAAAACTAACCTGGTTTCAATTACGTAATTTTTAAATACGGAGTAATAATTTAAATTCATTTTACATTCTCCAACGCTTTAATAAATCAAAAACTGTAATGGTAAAAAATATAAAGTTCTTATACAAAAAAAAAAAAAAACGAACTGAAGCTACGGAAAATATTAAACTGATCAAAGAAATACAATGATAGATTGTTAAGTCAATCGACGCTGGTTGTTTTAAATGCGTACGCATCACTGGTTGAACACCGCATGCACTGTCTCCTGTCTCAAAATACAGACAAAGAGTAGGGGACTTTCATACGCACATGTTCAAACATGTTACTGAAAATTATTATTCGAGGAAAACCTATCTTTAAAATCATATTTTTATAAAATAAGCTTTTAATAATATCGTAACCTTACAATAATTTCGTTCTTTCTTTATTAAATAATTTTTGTTATTTTTCATGATAAAAATTTAATGTAATATTTACACAGATAAAGTATGGTATCGTGAAAAATTAATATAAATACATCCGAATAGATACTCATAAATTCCACTTACCAAAAAAATTATATTTTTTTATTTTTAAAAATTTTCTTAAAACAAAAAATTGGACACCACGAAATAAAATTCGCGTAGTTTCCCCTCAAACCGATTTTTTTTAAATTTTTTTTATTGAGTGATTATGCCTACATAAGCCTTGGGCTTATGCGTAGGTAATGATATGCGGTGATTTACAGATGAAAAAAATCTGGTGTGAAACACTCACACAACTTTCTCTTGCCAATGCAAATAATTAACAATAAACCTAACATTAGTAATAAAACATTAGAAATAAATAAAAAACTAACCTCAATAAACATAACCTAATTTTAATCATATATAAAAGACGAAAAATGAAAATCGATCTCAGTTTGCCTTAAAAATACGGAAAATCACGCTTTCACGCTAAACTAGGCTCTGTAGACAAAAATGCTCTAAACAAAAGTTGTAGATCTTTTAATTTTCTATAACTTTTATTATATACACTTTTGTCGTAAAATGCATACTAAGACCGAAATGTTAAAAAAATCGATTTTTCTCACGTTTTCGTGAGAAAGAAAACAGAAAATCGCAAATTACCGCTAAACTAAGCGTTATACAAAAAAATGTTTGAAACAGAAGTTGTAGGTTTTTAAATTCTCTACAACTTTTATTATATAAGTTTTTGCGCTAAAATGTATATTAAAGCCGTAATCTTAAAAAACAACGTTTTTACGTGAAAACAGCCTCACCGAGAATTTCAGCAAACATGGCGCCTACCCTATCTTGTAGAGAATAAAAAATTGAGTAAAATAGGCGATTTAAAAAAAAATCGTAGGACCAGTTTTTGAGAAAATCGCAAAAAACTGAAAAATTATACGAATAAACTACTACTTCCGGTTGACCGATTTTGATGAAAATGTTCGTGTCGCGTCCGGTAGTGGTATGTAACTTAAGTTTCAAGTTTCAAGTTCGTACGATGTTTCGTTCTTGAGATATTCTGTTCACACACAGACACACACACACACACACACACACACACAGACACACACACACACACACACACACAGACCAATCGCTAAAAACATGTTTTTTGGGTTCAGGGGGTCTGAAAACGTATAGATCCGGTGAAAACTCGATTTCGAAAAATCGACATGAAAACAATACTTTCCTTCCTATATATTCATATAGGCAAGAGAAAGTAAAAATGCCAGACCTGACCGGGAATCAAACCCGGGACCCCGGCATAGTAGCCAGTTGCGCTGACCACTACACCACGGGCCGATTTAATATTATTTTCTATTTAAATCACAAATCCCATATCTGTTTTATTTGTAATTTCAAATTTAAATTGTAAAATACTATGTTGTAAAAATGCATCCAGTCGAAAATCATTTCCCAATCTTAACGTAGAGTCAAAATAATACTTGTTTTTTAATAGCTGCCGTATAAAAACTGAACAGTGGATTTTTTTCATATTATTATAAAGAAAACTGTGATCTTTAATAGACGAGGTGTGGCTACTAAATAACGAGACTGACGTTGTGAAAACTTTTATTTTAATTTAATACATAATCACTTATTGTCACCTTCAATATACACTCCTTCTCTGTCCCTACAACGCTCCATGCGAATTTTCCATTGTTAGAAACAGTGCTGGAAGTCATCTTCTGTCAGCTCCTTCAGGACATGTGCCGCTCAAAAATGTTTGAAATGAAGCTCGTAAAAATGTTTGTACTGACACTTTGTACGCGATTGAAAATGACCCAATTTTTTTTGGAAACTAAAATAACATGTGATGAAATGTGGTTTTTTACTTATGACTAGGAAACAAAGCGCCAATCCATGCACTGGAAAAGCCGAAGGGGTGGGTGGGTGTTACTATCCATGTTGCTGCTAGTTAGTGTACGTGACATCCTGTCGGACTGTCTACCTGAATTGATAATCCAGTCTTGTCAATTCAGGTAGACAGTCAGATTCAGGCAACATGGATAGATAGTAGCGTTCACCCTCGCATGACCCAGTCTATTTTTTCAAAATTCTACCACAACATTGGCCAAACAATATTTCATGTTACTTGTACTAAGTTTTGTAAGCTGAATAAAACGATAATTTGCCCGTGCCGAACGACGATCGAGCAGTTACCGAGTTAGCAAGCGTTCACAATATTGTTAATAAATTGAAATTGATATAATATACGAATTTTAAATTTCGTACACCTTGTAAGAATATCTTCTTCTTCTTCTTCCAGTGCCTATCCGTTACCGAATGTTGGCAATCATTCTGGCAATGCTGATTTTGTTGACAGCCGCTTTAAACAATTCATGGGTGGATACTGAAAACCATGTCCTTAAATTTTTCAGCCAGGATATTCGCCTTCGCCCAACGCCTCTCCTGCCATACACTTTCCCCTGCACTATGCATTTCAACAGCTTGTATTTAGTGTCATTTCTCATGATGTGTCCTAGGTATTCCAATTTTCTTCTTTTGACTGTGTACATTATTTCCGTCTTTTTATTTAGTTTTTGAAGAACTCTCTCATTGGATATTTTAACTGTCCATGATATTCTCAGGATTCTTCTGTAGGTCCACATCTCAAATGACTCCAGTTTCTTTGCTGCTGCTTCACTAAGAGTCCAAGATTCTACTCCATATAGCAAGATGGAAAATACATAGCATCGAAGTAGTCTAATTTTCAATTCAAGGTTCAAGTTGAATATAATTTTCTATATTGTGTTAAAATTTCAAACTTTCGGTCCAATAATTAATTATCGAGTTACACGCCTCTAAACGCATGAAATTTGTTGCGGTATTAAAAAAAACCGGGTCTTTTTGTCTTCCAACCTCGATATGGCAATTTTTAAACCAAATTAAAATATAGGTTTATTATAGGTCAACGCAGAATAAAATGGGCTAAATTTTTGTGTAAAGTACTCGTATGTTAAAATTCGACTGATAGTTTTGGAGATGCTTTGGGTTCAAACTCGGGTCTCTATCATTATGAAACCGATTAGTAGGTGGATCACCACTGAAGTTTGTTGAATACCACTAAGGCAGATACAGTCACTTGAGTCACGAGTTTGCCCTTGTTTGCAACGAGGGGTAAAGAAGGAAAAGCATCAGTGCGCATGCGCGACTGCTTTAATTTCAGAACGACAATTTATACTATACCCAGAGCATATACAACAGTATATCGCGGAACGTTTTGTAGGTTAACTGTACGAATATAACTGTTTGTTACTGTAAACACAAATGTCGGTTTCTTGAAAACGTGGTCGAACTATTCACAGTGCTGAACGCAATGTAACAAAATGTTGTAAAGTTAAAGCTAAACAAAAATGCCGAACAAAATGCCTCTTAACAAATCCGTGAGCGAGCGGCTAACTACTGTGATGTTCCTCTTAGCACAATTCGAAAAATAAAGAAGGAAACTAAGGACGTGAAGAAGGTATTCTTCAACAGTTTTGTTGGCACCTGGAATAAGAAGGAAACGGTTTGGTAGATACTTGAGAGACTGATAATGAAAACGCAGATAACAGCAATAGTAAAGAAGGCGATTCATTCTTAATTACAGTAAATCAAACATTTCTAGTCATTTAATTAAGTTATAGGCAATATTACAGGTCACATTTATTTCGTATAAGGTTTATGAAGAAAACATTTTCTCGGAATAAACCACAGCTTACAAAATGTGTCTAGAAACTGCACGGTAGTGAAATGTACGAGTAGTGTCTCACTGTTGAGGTTGGCAGCACTGCAAATATTTCACTTCCCTCCTCACAACCCATTCATACGCAAAAGCAATCTCGAAAATCTCTACAAGTTTTGCTAAATAAATTTACACATTTATTAGCCATTTAACACAGTTATTGTTCTTCAAACCTAAAAAAACGTATTATTATGCACAGATTTGTCCGTTTTTCATTGGATATTACAAAAACTACTGGAGATATGGTTCTGGAACTTATTTTATTCAATTTTCCGGGTCGAAATACATAAGAAACCATCAAATCTACTCAAAATTGGGTTCCTAGACCTCTAGGATGACTTTATTTAGGCGTATGTCCTGAACCCAGGGAGAAATCTTTCGCTAGCCGTAACTCACTAACGAAGTGTTTCCGGACCCATGTTTATATAAACTTTTTTCATTATTTTGATGAGAGGAAACCACCTTAGAAGATTGTCGGGTTACTCGTGAGACACCCTGTATAGGGATGATGCACGCGCGCGTGTGTTAGAGTCTGTTAATAATGTAGGTTCCACGAAGCTGTGGACATATTATAACGGCTGTTTTAATTTAGTAAAACTAGTAATTATAAATATATAAATTAGTAAAAATCAAATAAGTAAATTAATTGTTTTTTTATTTCATAATATGTTAGTGATCGTTATTTCGTACATATTATATAGAGGTAGGTGTGTGTAAATACATTTCTTAGTAATGGAAGTTTCTTTTACAAGCAATCTCTGGAAAAATAAAAAATTCAGATTAATAATGTTCATTTCTGTATTTTATATTACAGTAAAACCTCACTAATTCGGAATTCGCGATATTTCGGACTACTCCAAGAAGAGCAGCTTTTTTTAATTTTTTAGAAGTTTTTTAGTTAAAAATTAATAAAGTGCTACTTCAAAAAATAATAGCTTTTAACTGTCTATTAAAAATTGTTTCATCCTGTAATACATTATTGGTTACTCAGTGAAGAAGAAAACGTTCCACAATTTAAGCTAGTGAAGTGAGAAACCACGTAGACGAACTTATTGAATTTGCAAACTTTAATCTGGAATTCAATGACTATTATCTTGTCCTAAGAGAGATGCGCCAACAAGTTATAAGAAAACAGTGTAGCAAAGAATCACAGAATAAAATAACAAGTTTTTTTTCTAAGCAACCTCAAATGATCCTTGAGGAGATTTTGTCAACCCTCTACTTCAACAAGTGCCAAATAATCGGTACGTAAGTACAGTGTTTTAATTAAATATCATTTTACACTGGACATTTATTATTTAACAATATTTTTACTGCCGTAAATATTTTTATTTCTATACTTTTAACTTTGTTGTTTTTCAATATACTGTACTGTAAATTCATTAAACATCGATATTTCAGACAAGTGACGTTTATTTTTTAATTTTAATTGCCTAAATTATTCAATTTTTAGATGTAAACAAATATTCGCGATAATTCGGACTTTCAATAATTCGGACTTCACTTCCCCCCAATTAGTCCGAATTAGTGAGGTTTTACTTTATTTAAGAAAAAACGTAATAGACAGGTGATTCATAAATTTTTACAGTGCTTTCTGAGTTCACTCTACTAGCCAAAAAAAGAATAAACTTTATATAAACGTATATCCTAAAAAAGCTTTGCTAGCGAGTTACATCTAATGAACGATTTCGCCCGGAACTCAGTACCCTCTGTGTACTGATGACTTACTGAAATGCTGATAAGGTAAGTTAAGGAGGAATTCAGTTGTTTCTTATGGGGTTTAACCTGAAATTTTTTTTGTTTTTTAAGATATTCGACGTAAAACAGAAAAAAACTGTGCCTAAAAGCTTTTGAACTACAATAACTTTGTTTGTTGTTGTTGTTTAGGTCATCATTTTACTAAGTAAAATGAGGAGTAAGGTGGTTTACCATTGCCTTCCTCACTGAGTGGAAAAGTACGCTTATCAGCATTCCGGGCCCTCTGAAAAGCACACATATTTTCCACTCTGCCAATGACACCTTCACTTTATTCACCACAGGGTCTGGCTGTATAGTGAAATTCATTACTTTCAGAGGAGATAACTCTGATTAGTGTCTTTTACACCTCTACCTCTTCTGTTCTTAAACGATTCAGTCATTTAATTGGCTGTCCATGAGATAAGAAACAGAACTATTTATTTTAGCCCTGCAATGAACAGATTGAGCGTAAATAATTTGACACTCCACCTGTCTGTTATGGGCAAACAATAACTTTACCGGAACTCTATACTCTCGGTGTAAATAAGGCTTGCTGAAATTCTGAAAAGGTAAATTAAGGGGCGAATTTAATTGTTTCTTATGGGCTTTAACCTGAAAATTTTAATAAAACAGGTCCCACAAGTGTAGTCTTGTGTTTATATATCTTTTGTTTTTTAAGATATTCGACGTAAAACAGAAAAAACTGTGCCTAAAAACACGTCTGTTATGTTTGAACTACAATAGCTATTAAATAACAAATAAATACATAAAAGTAAAACCTAACTTGTAAAAATTTTAATTCTGAACAAATTGGTATAAAATAAGGCAAGAAACAACCATATAGAAACGGAAAATATACTTTACTTTCTCTTGCCTATATGAATAAATAGGAAGGCAAGCATCGTTTTCATGTCGAAATTCGAAATCGAGTTTTCACCGGATCTACAAGTTTTCAGACCCTCTGAACCCAAAAAAACATGTTTTTAGCGATTGGTCTGTGTGTATGTGTACACGCACGCGCGTGCGTGTGTGAACAGAATATTTCAAGAACGGAACAACTTACAAACTTGAAACTTGAAACAAGTTAGATACCACTAGAGGACCCAACACGAACATTTTTATCAAAATCGGTCCAATGGAAGTAGTAGGTAGTTTATTCGTATAATTTTTCACTTTTGCGATTTTCTCTAAAACAGGTCCTACGATTTTTTTAAAAATCGCCACGTTTACTAAATCTTTTATGCTCTACAAGATAGGGTAGGCGCCATGTTTGCTGAAATTCTTGGTAAGGCTGTTTTCAAGTAAAAAATTTGTTTTTTTTAAGATTGCGACTTTAATATGCATTTTAGCGCAAAAATGTACATAACAGTTGTAGAGAATTTAAAATCCTACAACTTTTCAAACATTTTTTTTGTATAACGCTTAGTTTAGCGGTAATTAGCGATTTTCTGTTTTTTTTCTCACGAAAACGTGTGAAAAATCGATTTAAAAAAAATTTCGGCCTTAGTATGCATTTTACGACAAAATTGTATATAATCAAATTTATATAATTACAAGATCTACAACTTTTATTTATAGCATTTTTCTCTACAGAGCCTAGTTTAGCGTGAAAGAGTGATTTACCGTATTTTTAAAGTTAATTTATTAGTTTATTTATTCACAACTGTACAAAATACAACCAGTGAATGTGATGTTATTTACAAAAACAAAAATGGCGTTATGACATTGAGGAGACCGCCACTCAATAGTGCCACTCCAACGGTGGATTAATCTTGGATAATAAATTGATAGAATTTACATCTACGCTATAATATCTCTACTCCATCGTCATTTCAAGTCTGCGTTGCGGATTTCCGGGTAAGTTTGGGGATGCCAGCGTTCTAATGAGATGATTTTTATGATACTCAAGTTTGCGTTTGAACCGAAAATAGATGTAATAAAATGTGTCGTTAATGTATGGAACACGTAAATCATTGTGCAATGTGTGATTAGTAACGTAAAAGGGTGCGTCAGTTATTTGTCAGTAATTTGGATTGAAATCGTTAAATTCGTTGTAGAGTCAAATGTTTTGCTGCGCCGTAAATTTGGCCACCATAAGTCCAAATCGGTTTCAGAAATGAAGTGGAAGTTTTGATCGTCGCGATTTCAAGGAAAATAGTTGTTTTCGTCTGTTTTCCAGGGTCTGCCACTTTATTTGAACGTGTCTATTCCAAGTCAAGCGTCTATTTTTAATTTTTATGTATTTATTAGACATTTAACAAAGTAATCGGTAGTTCAAACCTAAAAAACGTGTTTTAGGCACATTGTTTTCTGTTTTACGTTGAATATCTTAAAAACCAAAAAATACACAGTTGCGGGACCTGTTTTACTGTATTTTTCAGGTTAAAAACCATAAAATTGAAACATAAAAACCATAAGAAAACTGGTTCTTCCAATCATTTTCTTTCTCAAAATTTCAGCGTCTCCATTTCATTGAGAGTACTGAATTCCGGGTGAAATCTTTCGTTACCCGTAACTTTGTACCAAAACGTTTTAGAACATATGTTTAATTTTTTCTTTTTTTGGCTTGTAAAGTGAGCTCAGAAAGCAACGGTAAATTTTAATGAATCACTCTGTATATAAATTTGAAAAAAATTGGGTTAGGGCTTTACTTGCCAATCCTCCATTTTGGAAAACATGTAAAGGCTCGTTTTACAAATGACAAATCAAATACATTATCTGCCGAGAAGTTATTCAATGATTTCGAAATACACAAGTTGGATTCACCTATCTTTACCTCGGATTCACCAGATGCCTTTATTGCGGCCCTTCGTTTTACAATACACAAGCAGTTGTTCTGTCCGATTGCATTCAAGTAACTTACCAAATTTCGTTCTTTCGGTTTTCGTCAAACTTTTCGGTATTTCACTTCTCTGTCGGCACGCGAAACCTCTTTCTAATTTTTAAAAAACTTTAGACACTACGAAGTGTGGCTCTTAAATAACGAGATTGACGTTGTAAAAAATTTTATTCTAATTTTATACATAATCACTTATTGTCACCTTCAATATACACTCCTTCTTTATCCCTACAACGCTCCATGCGAATTTTCCATTATTGAAAACAGTGCTGGAAATCATCTTCTGTCAGCTCCTTCAGGACACGTGCCGCTTTCTCTTTTACAGCTTCCACAGACTCAAATCTTGTCCCTTTTAATGCAGATTTCACCTTAGGGAACAGGTAGAAGTCACATGGTGCAAGATCTGGTGAATAAGGTGGATGTTCTAACTAACATTAAGATACTGTACTTGGCTACGAACCTCTTTACAGATAAGGCGGATTGAGCTGGCGCATTGTCTTGGTGGAGAACCCATGATTTGTCCTTCCACTTTTTGGGGCGGTTTTTTCTTACTCTTTGAAGTAGTTAAGAAAGTACCTCAAGGTAGTAATATTGATTAAATGTTTGACCTTTAGGAACCCAGTGAAGGTACACAATCCCATGGAATATAAAAAAAAACAATCATCATTGGTTTAAATTTTGACTTGCTCATTCGAGCTTTTTTGGCTCGAATGAGCCAAAAAAGCTCCATGTAGTCTCTATACTTAATAAACCGGGGGTCCCAATTAACCGGATTTGACTGTACTGCACTTATAATCAGCTTAGATTAAGTTTTCCTTATGTTTTACATGTTTTATACTAGATAAGTCGCTTCGTTTTATTGGGACAGTTTGTAGTTGAACGTACGTGTCCAAATTAATTGAATTAAACCTTATAAAATATGGATAGGCTATCAAATACTAACCTCCTAAGAAGTTCAGTGCAGTAAACAACAAAAAGTAGAAATCAACATTGTTCCAAGCCCAAATCACCCCAGTCTATTTTGTCTGCGTTTTCTTCGGCCTAGAAAGAAAAAAAAATTACCAAAATTTACTTAATTGTAAAAACCATTGAATACGTATGAGAATATAGTATAGATACTGAAGTCACGAGATTGCCTTTTGCGTATGGATGGGCTGTGAGGAAGGGAACTGAAATATTTGCAGTGCTGCCAACCTCAACAGTAAGACACTACTCGTACATTTCACTACCGTGCAGTTTCTGCATAAATTTCGTAAGCTGTGGTTTAATCCGAGAAAGTTTTCTTCATAAACCTTATAAGAAATAAATCTGAACTGTAATTACACGACTAGAAATGTTTGATTTACTGTAATTGTTGTTGTTTGTTTAGGTCAACAGCCAAAAGGCTGGTTTGAGCCTCTAGAGGTTTTACTAAGTAAAACGAGGAGTGAGGTGGTTTACCATTGCCTTCCTCATTGAGTGGAAAAGTACGCTTATCAGCATGCCGGGCCCTCTGAAAAGCACATATTTTCCACTCTGCAAATGACACCTTCACTTCATTCACCACAGGGTCTGGCTGTACAATGAAATTCATTACTTTCAGAGGAGATAACTCTGATTAGTGTCTTTTACATCTCTATCTCTTCTGTTCTTAAATGATTCAGTCATTTAATTGGCTGACCATGTGATAAGAAACAGAACTATTTATTTTAGCCCTGCAACGAACAGATTGAGTGTAAATAATTTGACACTCTACCTGTCTGTTATGGGCAGTTACTGTAATTAGCAGCTATTAACTAACATTAAATTTGTTCCACTGGAACAAATTTTCTACAAATGAATCGCCTTCTTTTCGATCGCTGTCAACAGCGTCTTCACTATCAGTCTCACTAGTCTACCTAACCGTTTCCTTTTTTTACCAGGTGTCAACAAAACTATTGAAGAATAGCTTCTTCACGTCTTTAATTTCCTTCTTTATTTTTCGAATTGTGGAAAGAGAAACATGACAGTAGTTAGCCACTCGTTCATGGCTTTTGTTAAGAGGCATTGAAAGGCATTTTTGTTTAGTTTCAACTTCTCAGCATTTTAAATTTCGTTCAGCACTGTGAATAGTCTGCCCACATTTTTGAGAAACTAACATTTCTGTTTACGGTAACAAATAGTTATATTCGTACCGTTAACCTGAAAAAGGTTCCGCGATATGCTCTGGGTATAGTATAAGTTGTTATGTTTAAGTACTGAAATTTAAAGCAGTCGCGCATGCGCACTGATGCTGTTCCCCCTTTACCCCTCGTTGCAAACGAGGGCAAACTCGTGACTCAAGTGACTATACGTAGTAAACCCTCTAATTTTTACAAGAGATACTATTCTGGGAACTATTTTATTCGATTTTACAGATTAAAAACCTTATATATAATTACTGCCCATAACAGACAGGTGGAGTGTCAAATTATTTACACTCAATCTGTTCGTTGCAGGGCTAAAATAAATAGTTCTGTTTCTTATCACATGGTCAGTCAATTAAATGACTGAATCATTTAAGAGCAGAAGAGGTAGAGGTGTAAAAGACACTAATCAGAGTTATCTTCTCTGAAAGTAATGAATTTCATTGTACAGCCAAACCCTGTGGTGAATGAAGTGAAGTTGTCATTTACAGAGTGGAAAATATGTGCTTTTCAGAGGGCCTGGCATGCTGGTAAGCGTACTTTTTCACTCAGTGAGGAAGGCAATGGTAAACCACCTCACTCCTCGATTTACTTAGTAAAACCTCTAGAGAGGTTCAAACCAGCCTTTTGGCTGATGACCTAAACAACAACATATATAATTAATTAAATTCTTAAAAATAATTATAAACTTAAAGCAAAGATAAGAAAATCTGAGTAATGTCCTAAGAATTATTTTATTTAGATTTTATTTGTTATCGGGAACTTTGCTTTGTTGACAACAAGTTAATTAAATCGCTGCTCTTCGCTGTTTTTTTTTAACGTGGTTAGGCATATTTTTACCTTCTCTTGCCTGTATCAATATATAGGAAGGAAAGTATTGTTTTCATGTCGATTCTTCCAAATCGAGTTTTCACCGGATCTACAAGTTTTTAGACCCCTGAACCCAAAAACATGTTTTTTAGCGATTGGTCTGTGTGTGTGAACAGAATATCTCAAGAACGGAACCTCGTACGAACTTGAAACTTCAGTTAGATACCACTAGATGACCCGACACTAACATTTTCATCAAAATTGGTCAACCAGAAGTATTCATGTGATTTTTCACTTTTTTGCGATTTTCTCACAAACTGCTGCTACGATTTTTTTTTTAAAAATCGCCTCATTTACTACAATTTTTATGCTCTACAGATAGAGTAAGCACCATGTGCTGAAATTCTTGGGGAGGCTGTTTTCTCGTAAAAAAAAATTGTATTTTAAGACTGCAGCTTTAATATGCATTTTAGCGCAAAAATGTACTTTATAATAAAAGTTATAGAGAATTTAAAACCCTACAACTTTTATTTCAAACATTTTTTTGTACATCGCTTTGTTTAGCGGTAATTAGTGATTTTCTGTTTTTTTTCCATGAAAATCTAAAAAAAAAATCGGATTCTTAAGATTTCAGCCGTAGTAGGCCCCCTGAACCTACTTTAATGTGTATATTATGCACTTTACGAAGTGTATAATAAAATTTATATGAAATTAAAAGATCTACAATTTTTATTTAAAGCATTTTTCTCTACATGACAAAGACCTTCGTCGGTACGCCGCCATAAGCCTACCGCCCCTATCGGAACTATTGGCGGCTCCTTCTGTCGCTCCGTCGGAAGCTTTGATAGCCGGCAGCACTGTACTTAATAAACTGTACTCAATAATAAGGCGGCGACGGTGACATATTTAAGAAATTATGAGAAAACACAAAGTGTACTTACCATTAAGTCCCCGCAATCCACGGGAACTTCTCTACCAAGTTCGTCAGGATCGCATTCAGAATGATCAATACCTTCCCTTACACACTGACTTTCAGGAACTGGCATCTGAATAACACACACTAAATAACTGTGTCAAAATTCTAGGTGGAGATTAACATATGATTTTCACAAACAAAAAGCTACTGGTGAACATTAATTCATAACATCCCGCACTATGGGATAGAATTACTTTCAAAAGAGGTAAATAGGTCTAGATACTGTGAAAAATTATTAATTCTATGGGATTCAGATAGTAAAAAAATCTGGCGTGAAACACTCACACAACTTTCTCTTCCAATGCAAAAATGAACAATATAACCTAACATAAGTAATAAAACATTAGAAATAAACAAAAATATTAACCTCAAAAAAACATGTATGTTTTATTTGTATTTATGTTTTATATTTATTTATTTTTATTTCATATTTATGTATTATGAAGGGAAGTTTAATGTACAGAAGACCCATTTTATATGTTTTTCAGCGAACGCACAAGGTCAACCTGATACTCTGAATTTAGTTATTCATAATTGCACTGAAGTAGCCACATGTCAGTGCCAGAAGTTAACAAAAAAGCCGTCGATAAAACACTTGGGAATCGTGATCGTTTCCATGCTTCGTTGGGATGAGTATATTAAAATCTTAGAAGCTTAGACGAGCTATTTATATTTTCAAGAAACTAAGACCAGTTCTTAATATTGGAACACTAAAAGTAGTAAACTTTGCCATTGTGCAGTCATTTTTACTTTCTCTTGCCTATATGAATATATAGGAAGGAAAGTATTGTTTTCATGTCGATTTTTCAAAATCGAGTTTTCACCGGATCTATACGTTTTCAGACCCCCTGAACCCAAAAAACATGTTTTTAGCGATTGGTCTGGGTGTGTGTGTCTGTGTCTGTGTGTGCGTGCGTGCGTGCGTGCGTGCGTGTGTGTGTGTGTGTGTGTGTGTGAACAGAATATCTCAAGAACGGAACATCGTACGAACTTGAAACTTGAAACTTAAGTTACATATCACTACCGGACCCGACACGAACATTTTCATCAAAATCGGTCAACCGGAAGTGGTAGTTTATTCGTGTAATTTTTCACTTTTTTGCGATTTTCTCAAAAACTAGTCCTACGATTTTTTTTAAAATCGCCTGGTTTACTACATTTTTTATGCTCTACAATATAGGGTAGGCGTCATGTTTGCTGAAATTCTGCTTGAGGCTGTTTTTACGTAAAAACATTTTCTTTTTAAGATTTCGGCTTTAATATGCATTTTAGCGCAAAACGTTATATAATAAAAGTTGTAGAGAATGTAAAATTCTACAACTTTTATTTCAAACAATTTTTTGTATAACGCTTAGTTTAGCGGTAATTTGCGATTTTCTGTTTTTTTTCTCACGAAAACGTGAGAAAAATCGATTTTTTTAACATTTCGGTCTTAGTATGCATTTTACGACAAAAGTGTATATAATTAAATTTATAGAAAATTAAAAGATCTGCAACTTTTGTTTAGAGCATTTTTCTCTACAGAGCCTAGTTTAGCGTGAAAGAGTGATTTTTCTGTATTTTGAAGCCAAACTGAGGTTGATTTTCATTTTGCGTCTTTCACTCATGATTAAAATTAGGTTATGTTTATTAAGGTTAGTTTTTTTGTTTATGTCTAATGTTTTATTACTAATATTAGGTTTATTGTTAATTATTTATATTGGCAAGAGAAAGTTGTGTGAGTGTTTCACACCAGATTTTTAGATTATGGTATAGTGGGTTGGGGTGGAGCTGCTCGTTGCTATATGGAACCACTGATAACAACACAAACAAGTATTTTGAAGGTGATATCTAATAAACCTTGCCCATAACGGGCAGGTGGAGTGTTCAGTATTACAATAGTTTCAAATACCGCGCGCCGTCGAACTCTCCAGAATAAATCCTTCCCGCGCGAGTACATCCGTTTTATTGATTCTACATCGATTGCTTCATCAATTAGTTCCACGCATGTGCGATCCTTGACCACGTGGCGCTCTCTCCGCCAATAGCAACATTAGATTAATTTTCCGAGCTCTCTCCGCCATTGTTCCTTCTTCCCGAATCTCTCCTTCACTTCCAGTAAAACCAGCATACGGTACGGTTGTGTTTCGCGGACGCTCGCAGCCCCGAGAGCTGGCGTCACTTGCATTCAACGTGTTGGACTTTCCAACCTCATGTCGCCGTCAATATATTAATTACGGCCCCAAGCAACAATGCTTTTAATTGTGAACGCGCTTACATTTGTTTAACAAACTATTCATGTTATTCATTCGATTAATTACCGGACATTGTGTAATCTGTGCAATCCTGCGTTTCGAACTTGTAAACCACTATCCCAACTGCAGTTATCCGAGTGTTAACAGTGCTTTATGTGTATGTTTAACGTGCCTTTGTCTATTGTGTGAAATCTGTACAGATCTAGTCGAACATTCAGTGTTTTCTACAACGGCATCCACGAATCGAAGCATCCTGGGAAATCTGCGCACTCAAAATCGAGTAAGTACTGTTGAACTACTTGGTAATCGCAGTGTTATTTACCCGTATGTGTTCCTTTCTATCCGCCAAACTTTCCTATTCCTTAACGAGCAAAGCGTTACGCCTAATGTGCGCGTCCAAGTCACATCGCGTCTTTTGTATCCGGGTGGTAATAGATCCCACCATTTTAACGAATCAAGCAGATGTAGGAGTCATTAAACCATTTGACTACCGCATCGCACATGGAGTGTTAAATTAATTGCACTCGATCTGTTGGTTCCAGGACTACAAAAAATAGTTCTGCTTCTTATCACATGGTCAGCTAATTATATGACTGAACTATTTAAGAACAGAAGAAGTAGAGGTGTAAAAGACACTAGTCAGAGTTATCTCCTCTGAGAGTAATGAATTTCACTATACAGCCAGACCCTGTGGTGAATGAAGTGAAGGTGTCATTTGCAGGGTGGAAAGTGAGTGCTTTTCGGAAAGCCTGGCATGCTGATAAGCATACTTTTTCAACTCAGTGAGGAAGGCAATAGTAAACCACCTCACTCCTCGTTTTTACTTAGTAAAACCTCTAGAGGTTCAAACCAGCCTTTCGGCTGTTGACCTAACCAACAACAACAATCTAATAAACCGCTTAGATATTCAACGGAGCAGATATTTACAGATTTCAATGTCACGGATATAAGACAACTGTATGTGAAAGAAATAATTAAAAGACTTCAAGTGAACGTAATTAACCTGCAAAATAGAGGGCTTCAGTACTATTATACACGCGAAACAGAGATCTGCTCTTATCGGAGAGAGCGAGAATTGCTCTTTACCAGCGTCATTTTGAGTACTTGGCACCCAAAATAAATAACCTGCTCCCCTTAGATTTAAAAATATCTAACGGGTTTAAAATTTCATAAGGAACTAAAAAAATGGATAGCCAAAACAGGTAGAGAGAAAATAGCAAAAATGGTTAGCAATATTCAAATGTAGATGTAACTAAGGGGACAAGAGGAAAATAAAATAGTATATGTTTTTACTGTTTTATTGTTTTTTTTTAATTTTTTGTTTATAAATGTAATAATAAATTTTAGGTTGTATTAAATTATCTTTATTTTATTAAAAATAGTGTAAGTTTGTTGTTTTTTAGGTTATCAGCCGAAAGGCTGGTTTGAACCTGTAGAGGTTTTACCAAGTAAAACGAGGAATGAGGTGGTTTACAATTGCCTTCCTCACTGAATGGAAAAGTCCACTTAACAGCATGCCGGGCCCTCTGAAAAGCATACATTTTCCACTCTGAAAATGACACAACTTCACTTCATTCACCACAGGGTCTGGCTGTATAATGAAATTCATTAATTTCAGAGAAGATAATTCTGATTAGTGTCGTTTACACCTCTACCTCTTCTGTTCTTAAATGATTCAGTCATTTAATTGGCTAACCATGTGATAAGAAACATAATTATTTATTTTAGCCCTGCAACGAACAGATTGAGTGTAAATAATTTGACATTCCATCTGTCTGTTATGGGCAAAGTGTAAGTTTAATAATTATTAAAGTGTAATGTATCATAATTGATACAATCCAAATCTTAGTACTAGTATATAGCAAAGTTTTCGTTAAGTTACTTAGTTAAGTTAGAGTAGTAAGTAAATCAGTACTTCGGCCATGTTCTTCGAAACGGGAAATACAGACTTCTTCAGCTGATAATGGAAGGAAAGATAGCAGGAAAGCGCCGGCCGGGCAGAAGGAAAGCGTCCTGGATGAAGAATTTGAGAGATTGGTTTGGTCTCAACTCCACGTCACTGTTCCGAGCAGCTGTTTCGAAAGTTAGAATAGCAATGATGATCGCCAACCTCCGACGCGGAGACGGCACTTGAAGAAGAAGAAGTAAGTAAATATAGTAGGTATTGAATGCTATTGCTAATAGTTAATACTTCAGATTTTTTTGTATTTATTTAAGTTTCCAACCCATCCTAGTACTGACATGGTTTTGTCCATAGTTGGATGGGATAATTTCCACCACCTCTAGCGTAATAGGATAGTAGAGTTTACTGTAAGAAATTTTGTATTATCGTAATTTATTTTTTATTATAATTATTATGGGGATAAATAAATTATTATTTATTATAATTAACTCCGCCATGCCGGTCGCAAGCCCGGGGCCTTATCTAGCAAATGATAAGGAAGGAGGAGCGGGAGGAGATACACCTCGTTAAAAATCCAGGGTCCATCTGGCTCCGGATGGTAGCACCCTGTAAGGGCCCCCGCCCAGGGTCACGGGTGAAAACCGGTCAACGGCCTCGAAGGCGGATGAGGAGTAATCCCAACGGCGGAGAGGGCGGAAGAACCTAGGGAGTTAACCCAAATAAAATCCAGGGTAGGCAACGCTCTGAAAGCTGCAGTGGAAGCAAGTGCCTAGGAGACGGCGACTCCAAACAAAAGACCCTGGTCCTCCAGGTTGGGGGTTGGGCGTGAGGCCAGCACCCTCACCCTGTCAAAACTGACCTCTGCTTCGAATTCTCAAAATTTGCCTCGGATTGGGATTGGACTTACGGGAAAAGACAATAGGAAGAAGCAAAGACTGAGACTATGGAAACGGAAACATCGATTGAAAGTGGTGACATGGAATGTGAGAACTATGCTCACAGGTAATATGATGGGTGCAAGAAGGAGAGGCAGACCAAGGAAACGATGGTTGCAGGATGTCGAGATGGATCTGACAGCAATGTCAGTGAGAGGTTGGAAGCGGAAAGCGATGGAGCGAGACGTGTGGAGGCAGATCGTAGAGAAAGCCAAGGTTCACCACGGACTGTAGCGCTATGAGAAGAAGAAGAAGAATTTATTATAATTACAAAATACCGTGCGTTCGGAAAGTCGCTGTGCACTGGAATTGTGACTATGGATTTATGAAAATATGTATAAAGAAATGACTAAGCATTTTGGAAAAAAATTTATTCAATACCTTAATTACATTGTTAAACCGTGATTACATTGTTTATAGAAGGTGTTCGAAATGACCTCCATTGGCATCAATACAGCATTGCACTCGTTTCATTTTGTTTGCAAACACCTTTCGCAACTGAAGAACAGTGATTCCTTGAATGTATGCCGTTATTGCGGCTTTAAGTTCGTCAATCGTGTGTGGTCTGTTCCGATACACAGTTTGTTTCGCCGCACCCCATAAAAAGAAATCGGGGGGAGTCAGATCAGGAGATCTTGCAGGCCACAAATTCTTTGAAATTATTCGTTCACCAAACACGTTGCATAACGTTTTATACAGTTGCGAAAGGTGTTTGCAAACAAAATGAAACGAGTGCAATGCTGTATTGATGCCAATGGAGGTCATTTCGAACACCTTCTATAAACAATGTAATCACGGTTTAACAATGTAATTAAGGTATTGAATAAATTTTTTTCCAAAATGCTTAGTCATTTCTTTATACATATTTTCATAAATCCATAGTCACAATTCCAGTGCACAGCGACTTTCCGAACGCACGGTACTATACTTGGCGAAATACTGTTGTAAAAATACACGTTTCAGTCGAAAAATCATTTCTTTACTATCAGGTGGAGCCAAAATACCACTTTTTTAATCTGACCTTTTATCAAACTCTGTACAAAACAGTCCGTCCACAGCAACAAAAAAACCGTTCGAAGAACGGTTACTTTAGTTAGTATTTTATATGAAATAATTACCAAAAATGCACACGGATCTTCATCTTCTTTCTCATCTGGATCTTGGTCACAGCAAGTCTCTGTTTCTTGTAAATAATCACTGTCTTCAAGACCCTTTAAACAAAAATGTAGAAAAATTATTACATGGAATCTTAAAAGGTCAGGTAACAAAATCATGAGTGAAACACTCAAGACTTTTATTAAATTACAAAAAGGTTTTTTTTTGACTATACAAGATTATTTTATTTGCAACTGTATAAAATTAACAACAAATTTGATAAAAAAAAAATCTGGTGTGAAACACTCACACAATTTCTCTTGCCAATGCAAATAATTAACAATATAACCTAACATTTGTAATAAAACATTAGAAATAAACAAAAAAAAACTCAATAAACATAACCTAATTTTAATCATTAGTGAATGATGCAAAATGAAAATCGACCTCAGTTTGGCTTTAAAATACGGAAAATCACTCTTTCACGCTAAACTAGGCTCTGTAGAGAAAAATTCTTTAAATAAAAGTTGTCATGTATCCATGACCATAAGAACAAAAATTAGACACTACAAGACAGTAGTACAACCTAGTGCAACTTATTGTTGTGAAACACTTTTCTCTCACTAAGACCCAACAAATCTAAAATGAACAATGCACTTAAAAGTCGAAAGGAGGAACGTAGATAGGAAGAAAACACCAAAGAGAGGGAATTTGTATACTGTTGCCTAATTAAGAAGTCTATAAACAAACGGATAACATGAGACACGATGAGAAAAAAGAGTGTATCTTTTTTCGGACATGTACTCAGAACACCAGAAACCAGGATCTTAAGACAGTAAACGGAAAAGTCACTAATGGAACAAAACACGTCAAGGTGAATCTCAGAGATAAAAGAAGACACCGACAAGCTTGGCCTTACACTAATCGACCTAAGAAACAAACTGAAAAACTCAAACTTCTTCACACCCCTAACACCAGATTTGAAGAACCCCAAAAATCCACTGGAGTCTGTTCAGAGGCCGCAAGACTAGCAAGATCCCAGAATATGAAAAACTACTGGGAAAAAAGGAAACGGCAGCAACAATCCAAAAACTAAGACTACATTTATTTGTATAAGTGATCTACTAAGGTCTCAAAAGCAAACAAAAAAAAAAGTTGCAGATCTTTTAATTTCCTATAAATTTGATTATACACTTATGTCGTAAAATGCATACTAAGGCCGAAATCTTAAAAAATCGATTTTTCACACGTTTTCGTGAGAAAACAACAGAAAATTGCTAATTACCGCTAAACTAAGCACTATAAAAAATGTTTGAAATAAAAGTTGTAGGATTTTAAATTCTCTACATTTTTATTATACAAATTTTTGCGCTAAAATGCATATTAAAGCCGTAATCTTAAAAAAACAATTTTTTACGTGAAAACAGCATCATCAAGAATTTCAGCAAACATGGGCCTACCCTATCTTGTCGAGCATAAAAAATTTAGTACACCATGCGAGTTTTAAAAACATTGTAGGACCAGTTTTTGAGAAAATCGCAAAAAGTGAAAAATACACGAATAAACAACTACTTCCGATTGACTGATTTTGATGAAAATGTTCGTGTCGGGTCCGGTAGTGGTATGTAACTTAAATTTCAAGTTTCAAGTTCGTACAATGTTTCGTTCTTGAGATATTCACACACACACACACAAGCACACACACACACACACACACACACACACACACACACACGCACGCACGCACGCACGCGCACACGCACACATACAAACACAAACAAACCAATCGCTAAAAACATGTTTTGTGTGTTCAGGGGGTCTGAAGTGTAGATCTGGTGAAAACTCGATTTCGAAAAATCGACATGAAAACAATACCTTCCTTCCTATATAGGCCTATTCATATAGGCAAGAGAAAGTAAAAATATGAACTCACCATAAAGTCGTTGAACGTTGGCTGAATTATAACCTGAAAACAAAAAACAAAAGATCTTTAGTATCATAAATTGTTCAAACAAAAAATTTGTTTTACACATTTTTTAGTGGTAATTTTTAAAATTGTTAATTTTCGTTTCCATGTCCGTCGGTCACGACCAGATGTCGGAAACTACGAGAGATAGCAACAAACGGTTTTCAGATTCGTAATTTATTCAAAAAGTTAGTGACCCTGGATTGGGTTTGACGTTTCTGTTTCGCCCGAAAGTGGCCCAAAACCGAAAGTCACGAAATCAAAGTCGGAATTTGGAAACAAAAATAGTGTCCTTTGATTCCGCTTAAAGAGTAGATATAGAAATAATTTTATAGAAATAGCCTAATTATCGAGTTACACGCCTCTAAACGCATGAAATTTGTTGCGGTAGCAACAAAAGAACTGGATCTTTTTGTCTTCCAACCTCGATATGTCAATTTTTAAACAACATTAAAACAACAACAAAACGGTGACATTATTGATAGGCGTCAGTTTGGTTGATTTTTTGGAACGTGGGTCAACTTTACAGCTGATGTGTACTGCGAAACGCTAAAGGCATGAACGAACAACAAGCAGCTAGTTAGTGACTTTTGAACATGTTTGATTCTATTAGTGCTAGTAAACTACCTCGGTGTTAACATTTGGAAACGTTGCTAGTTACTAATAAGCTGATAGTAGCCTACTGAAGCTAGTAAACTAGCGTCGTAAGAATAGTTTTTTACCGAACTGAGACGTGCGTTCTAAAATCGAAACCGCGGAAAACTGTCATCCGACGTAATCCTCCTTCTGCCAGCCTTCCAGAGAAAAAGGGTAATGAGCATGAAATAGCTGAGCGAAACGGAGTAAAATAGTTTTGTCCTTTCGCTAAGAAAGATTTTTATAGAAAAGAGGTATTTGCCTTCCACTGCCAGCAGTTCGAAACTGGGTAGCGGAGTGAGCTAGGCGAGAAATGAGATGGGTGGGGTTGATGCTTCCATTCCCAGCGGACTGTGCAAGGCAGTCAGTTCATCTATAATCAAGCCAGCCAATCATTGGATCGACCAAGTCGTGGTTAGTTTCTAGTGTGTTTTTCTTGTTTGATCGTTTCTAGTAATAATGCCAGACGATTCAAGTGATGATGACTACAGAAATACAATAAGTAAATGCTTGTTACTTATAGTTATAAGAAAAATAAGCTAACAAACCAAGATTTTGAATGAGCAACCACATTAAAGAGACAGACCTGTCAAAGGTGATTAACAACGAATATTCTACGATTTAAAAGATGTATTTCAAAAATTATTTCAATCAGTAGAGAACAATTTGAAGAATTACTATCACTTGTAAAAGAAGATATAAAGAAACAGGATACGAACTTTAGAAAAGCTATTTCACCAGTAGAAAAACTTGCTGTTAAGTGAAAACTGATGGGAAGTGAAGCGGCTCAGTGACAAACTAGCATTGCTAAGCATGATACAGCGGCCCCTTTTTCCTCGCTCAGTCCGCTCCGCTGTTTCTTCTATTGGTGAAAGCACTTCTATGAAATTTGGTGTTGCAGTCGAACGGAGTCCGTCCGAAATCCGCTCAACTCTGCTACCTCTTTTGTAACTCTTCTAACTCGTTCAGTCCACTCCGCTCAATCTTTTCATAGTGGAAGCACTTACATGACGTTAAACCATTGCGAGTTAAACGAAGTCCGTACGGGGTCCGCTCCGCTTGCAGTGGAAGGCGGACTTTCATGAAAACGCGCGCCCACATACCGCTGACGTAATCGAAAAGATTCAAGATTTTCGTTGGGAACTTTTTGACCATCCTCCATACACAGTCCCGACCTTGCATTCAACGACTACTTCCCCTTTTTTTATTTGAACAAGTGGTTTGGTGGACAACGATTTGAAAACGACGAAGACCTCAAGACTGCCGTTGTCAACTGGTTTAATTTCTAGGCGGCAAACTTCTATGCAGAGGAATTAAAAACTTAGTTTACAAAAAGTGTTTCGAATTGAATGGCGAGTACGTGGAAAAGTAAGGTATAAATATTACTGTCAATAAAAACCTTTTCTCACGAGCTAATTTTTTTTTAATGACCAAACTGCCCTTACTTCTGTCAATAAAAATGTTTTCTCACGAGCCAATTTTTTTTTTAATGACCAAAATGCCCTTACTTCTGTTAATAAAAATGTTTTCTCACGAGCTAATTTTTTTTTAATGACCAAACTGCCCTTACTTCTGTCAATAAAAATGTTTTCTCACGAGCCAATTTTTTTTAAATGACCAAACGGCCCTTTCACTGTTAATGAAAACCTTATCTCACTAGCTAATATTTTTTAAATTACCTAACGGCCCTTACTACTGTCAATAAAAACCTTTTCTCACGAGCTAATTTTTTTAAATGACCAAACGGCCCTTACTTTAGGATTGTGTCTCGTAATTAACTTACCGGCGGACAAGGTTGACACAAAATTGGTGTTACGCACATGGGGTCAGCTTCTTCGCCCATGAAACCACCAGGTGGTATGTAATCTCTGACATTTGGTTTCTGGAAAATATCAAATCAATTTATAAAGGGAAAATTACAAAAATAATTCAGTACTGGATTGGTTTCTGATCATCAATATTGAAAAACTTCGAATGTAAGTATTGAATATAATAAAGATTGTAAGTGATTGAAAAGTGATCAGACAATTAAAACAGAACGTAGAATTGTTAGAACTTGCATTAATAAGAACTACAAAAAGGATGGTGTGTGGAGAATCCCCACTAATGAAACGGTGTATGAAGTCGTGGAACTGATTATCAGTCTAATGAAAAAGCGAAGAATTTCTTATTTCTTTCACATATTAAGAATGCCAGAGAATAGGTTATTAAAACAACTTATAACCAGAGGAATCAGTGTGAAATCTGGTGGAAGATACATCTCAGCAATTAAAGAGGATCTTGACGAAGTTGGACTGAGGATTGAAGATGCGACAAATAAACCAAAGATAAGGGCGTTTGTAAATGCAAAATGTTTTAATGTGGACAAGGTGGCTAGAGTTGTGCAGGTAACTGACGAACAACGAAAAGCAAGATCTGAAAACATGAGAAGGTATTGGCAAAAGCAGCGAGCCAATGAAGTACATGGGAAGCGAACCATAAGGTTGACTAGATTTTCCAGTCTTGATTAAATATATGTTGTGCGTGGCCAAATACGTGAAATCTCGTTTTTTGTAATTTTTTTTGGTGCATTTCGACGCTCCAATCCGTCTATCATTTGCGTGTGTGTACACACGCGCGCGCATGCACGCACACAAACACTCACACACACACAAAACAATCGCTAAAAACATGGTTTTTGGGCTCAGGGTGTCTGCCAACGTGTAGATCCGGTGAAAACTCGATTTCGAAAAATCGATATGAAAACAATACTTTCTTTCCAACAAATTCATATAGGCAGGATACAGTAAAAAGGTTTGAGAAATTTATTATATGAAAAAGAATATTGGTTCGGCAAACTATTACCATAGTTGGAAAACTATTGAAACCCTTTTTCCTGGTTTTCAGGTTTTTCTTATAATTTAGCATGTACTTACATATTCATTAAAAATCGTGTTTCACATACCTTTTTCTTCTGAAACAAAAGAGAAACACACAAAAAAATATTACTAAAAAATCTGATGTGAAACACACGACTTTCTTTTACCAATGTAAATAATTAAACAAACAACCTATAATGGTTTTCACGGTTGATGAGCTCTGCTGTTCCATGCGTTTAGACCAATCAGAACGTTTGCCAGCGTTGCCAGATTGTACGATGTATCAGCCTGACAAACATTACGCGCGCATGCGTAAAAGAGGGGCAGTAGTTCACTCGTGTCTAGCATCTCGTACTCAACACATCGGTTACAGAGTGCTTTTTTTTCTTTTTTTTTTGTTTAACGTCCGACTCTTCTGCAATTACTGCTAATGCAGACGGTGAATGATGAAATGATTTTTTGTAACGTATGAAAAAATGCCGTGCCTGAATGGGATTCAAACCCAAGACTGCATGATGAGAGGCGAGCACGTTACCAACTTCGCCAATGATTACAGAGTGCGTTAACATGCAATACTTTATAATATAATCAGCTGGTTGTATGATCATAAGAAGTGTGGCTATTAAATAACGAGACTGACGTTATAAAATATTTTATATTAATTTTTTACATAATCACTTATTGTCACCTTCAATATACACTTCTTCTCTATTCCTACAACGCTCCATGCAAATTTTCCATTGTTGGAAACAGTGCTGGAAGTCATCTTCTGTTAGCTACTTCATGACACGTGCCGCTTTCTCTTTCATAGCTTCCACATACTCAAATCTTGTCCCTTTTAATGCAAATTTCACCTTAGGGAATAGGTAGAAGTCACATGGTGCAAGATCTGGTGAATAAGGTGGAATTTATAACACTGAAATGCTGTACTTGGCTAGGGACCTCTTGACAGATAACGTGGAATGAGCTGGCGCATTGTCTTGGTGGAGAAACCATTTTTACGCCAAAGTAAAAGGAAGAGTGATGTGGTTTACCATTGCCAACACTCACTGAGTGGAAAAGTACGTTTATCAGCATACCGGGCCCTCTGTAAAGCACATATTTTCCACTCTGCAAATGACACCTTCACTTCATTCACCACAGGATCCAACTGTATAATGAAATTCATTACTTTCAGAGGAGATAAGTCTGATTAGTGTCACAGTACACCTCTACCTCTTCCATTCTCAAATGATTCAGTCATTTAATTGGCTAACTATGTGATAAGAAACAGAACTATTTATTTTAGCTCTGCAACAAACAGATTGAGTGTAAATAATTTGACACTCCACCTGTCTGTTATGGGCAGTCTAAAAATTTTGTAGGACCGATTATTCTAAAAGACGAACGCTTCGTCGATTCAAGTCAGCTTTGAAAGGTATGGTATCCTAAAGGTAGGCCTATACTAATGTTTGAAGGATATGGAGCAACATCAGCAACGTGTAACCATGAGTGGTTCACGGGTAAGGGTTTATTCATAATTTATTTGTTTGTAATTGTCCATATTTTTTAAGTTAAATTTTAGTTTAAGTCTTAAGTTTTTATAATAATATTTTGTAATCAAAATGTATCAAATACATGTATGTGTAATAAAATGTATTAAGGAAGCGTATGTAGAAACACCCTCTTTCGTTAAGTATGAAACTTAAAAAAATGCGTTAAATTTAAACGCAAAGAACCCCTTGGTGCGTTCAATTTCCACCGTCCATTTACCTGATAATCCCCCTAGACGCCTTAAAAGACGCTGGAGTAGAGACCTGCTAATTTGATATACAAATTTCATTCTTGGGGAGGCACCAATGGGGGCCCTACCCCTCTCATTCCTATCATGTCATTTACATTATTATCATAATCATCACATTTGCTTCTTGTAAAATTTTACAGTTGTAAATAAAGAATTAAAGAGAGAAAAAAAATTTAAACGTACCTTAGGACACGGGCAGCAGCAACAGTCCTGAAAATTAAACAAAAGAGAAATAAAAATTGTCATCCTGTAATTCGAAAATTAAAATACTTACATGAAGTTTAAAAAAAATTATATTTTTAATAAAATGTAAATTAATAATTAAAGTTGTAGGTTTTTTTAATTTCCTATAACTTTGATTTATTAGACATTTGACGTAAAATGCATGCTAAGGTCGAAAACTTAAAAATCCCAATTTTTACCGATTTTAAAGAAGAAAACCCAAAAAAATTACTAAATACCGCTAAACTACAGTCTATTTCTTTATTACAGATACCCTAGTTTGGAGCCTTGTTTCTTTAAAATCGCTGGTTAAATTTTAACGTACTATACACCAAAATTTAGCTGATTTCAATCTGCGTTGTTACATGTCACTTTCATATTTTTGCGTTAATAAATATTCTGATATTAAAATGAGAAGAAACAAAGAGCCGGTTTCTTGTTGCTGCAACATATTGGATGCATTTAGA
This sequence comes from Catonia carolina, assembly GCA_035578175.1. Taxonomy (NCBI): domain Eukaryota; kingdom Metazoa; phylum Arthropoda; class Insecta; order Hemiptera; family Achilidae; genus Catonia; species Catonia carolina. The sequence goes on along the minus strand of JAQMRL010000017.1, from coordinate 901,459 downwards.
GGCTTATAACTCAAACACCGCTCGACCGATTTATTTGAGATTTCGCTGGAATATAATCCTGTATGTTGTTATTTTACGTACGAAATTTCAGAATTGTAGCATATTTAAATTTTGAGTTATTAGTAAAATTCTGAACCCCTGTTAACTCCGTAACATAGCTCATTAATTCGGCAATTTGAGAAAACCATTGTATTCAGTATAAAAAATTAATAAAAATTCATTAATATTGTGGAATAGCAATTGACCAGTGATTTGGTACAATTTTTTAAATATTTAAATAACGGTAGATACTTTGGGGGGGGGGGGTAGAAGAGGTTGCCGCGTTGTAAATCGGTAGGCCTACTACAGATACTCAAGTCACGAGATTGCCTTTTGCGTATGTGTGGGCTGTGAGGAAGGGAAAAGATACATTTGCAGTGCTGCCAACCTCAACAGTAAGACACTACTCGTACATTTCACTACTGTTAAGTTTCTACAAACATTTTGTTAGTTGTGGTTTATTCCGAGAAAATGTTTTCTTCATAAACCTTATAAGAAATACATATGACCTGTAGTATTGCCTATAAGTAGCTTAATTAACTAGAAATGTTTGCTTTACTGTAATTACGAATGAATCGCCTTCTTTACTATTGCTGTCAACGGCGTTTTCATTATCAGTCTCTCTAGTTTTTACCAAACAGTTTTATTTTTTTTTACCAGCTGTCAACAAAACTTTAAGAATAGTTTCTTCACGTCCTTAATTTCCTTCTTTATTTTTCGAATTGTGAAAAGAAAAACATCACAGTAGTTAGCCGCTCGCTCTCGGCTTTTGTTAAGAGGCACGGATTGGCATTTTTGTTTAGCTACTTCAACTTCATAGCGTATTATTACATTGCATATTAGATTTCGTTCAACACTGTGAATAGTTCGATCACGTTTTCGAGAAACCGACATATCTGTAACTAACAGTTAACCTACAAAAGGTTCCGCGATATACTACAAGGGCAGTCCAGAAAGTCTGTCACGTTTTGATATTAAAAAAAACTAAGTACAAGAAAAGAATTGTATTATATACATTTGAAAGTGCAACTAAAATGCTATTTTTCTACAAAATCACCAAACAAATTAAGACACTTATCATAGCGGTGAACTGATTTTGAAATGCCGGCGTCATAAAAGTCTACCGCCTGTGATTTTAACCAGTTAGTCACACCCTCCTGCAGCTCCGCGTCGCAAGCCATGTCTTTATTGTCGGGAACAAGTGATAATCGCTGGGCGCAAGGTCCGGACTGTATGGCGGATGTGGGATAACCTCCCATTTGAAATCATCCAGGACTTGTGTTCGATTTGCCGTGTGTGGTCGGGCGTTGTCATGCAAAAAGAGAATTTTTCCAGTCAACTTTCCTCTCCGCTTGTTTTGGATCGCTCTTCTTAACTTTTCAAGTGTTTCACAATACCTCGCAGAGGTTATTGTTGTGCAACGTTCCAAGAAATCGATAAGAAGAACTCCTTTCCTGTCCCAAAAAACAGTCGCCATTATCTTCCTTGGCCGTCCACTTCGTTCTTCCTCGTGAACTATCGGCCATTTTTAACATTTTTTTAACATTTTAACGTTCGGCCATTTTTTAACTGAATGCACAAACGCCGTACTCCACTTTCAGTGTAAACATCGTTCCCATAAACTTCACAGATTTGGCGATAAATCTCAATTTGTTTATTGTTTTTAGCCAACAAAAACCGTATTACCGACCGTACTTCACAACTGGCGGGATTTTGAATTGCGGCACACATTTTAAATTGTTGTTAAAAAACAACGAAGACCGACCCAGACCTCTCGCTAGCACGGCTGGATAGCCACTGAACGGAGAAACGCCGCGGCACCAAAATGGCCGCAATAGCTCCGCCCTTAGCGGCTACAACGCAAAACGTGACAGACTTTCTGGACTGCCCTCGTATATATATGCTCTGGGTATGGTATAAGTTGTTAAGTTTGTCGTACTGAAATTAAAGCAGTCGGGCATGCGCACTGATGCTTTTCCCCCTTTACCCCTCGTTGCAAACAAGGGCAAACTCGTGACTCAGGTGACTATACCAATTTTGATTAGCATACCTGAGACCTGCCTTCCAGCATACGCATAACAAACACGACAATAAAAAATCTGGTGTGAAACACTCACACAGCTTTCTCTTCCCAATGCAAATAATTAATAATAAACCTAACATTATTAATAAAATATTAGAAATAAACAAAAACTAACCTCAAAACATAACCTTATTTTAATCATGAGTAAAAGACGCAAAATGAAAATCGAACTCAGTTTGGCTTAAAAATACGGAAAATCACGCTTTCACGCTAAACTAGGCTCTGTAGAGAAAAATGCTCTAAACAAAAGTTGTAGATCTTTTAATTTTCTATAAATTTAATTATATACACTTTTGTCGTAAAATGCATACTAAGACCGAAATGTTAAAAAAATCGATTTTTCTCACGTTTTCGTGAGAAAAAACAGAAAATTGCTAATTACCGCTAAACTAAGCGTTATACAAAAAATTGTTTGAAATAAAAGTTGTAGAATTTTACATTCTCTACAACTTTTATTATATAACGTTTTGCGCTAAAATGCATATTAAAGCCGCAATCTTAAAAAGAAAATGTTTTTACGTAAAAACAGCCTCAAGCAGAATTTCAGCAAACATGGCGCCTACCCTATATTGTAGAGCATAAAAAATGTAGTAAACCAGGCGATTTTAAAAAAAATCGTAGGACTAGTTTTTGAGAAAATCGCAAAAAAGTGAAAAATTATACGAATAAACTACTACTTCCGGTTGACCGATTTTGATGAAAATGTTCGTGTCGGGTCCGGTAGTGGTATGTAACTTAAGTTTTAAGTTTCAAGTTCGTACGATGTTCCGTTCTTGAGATATTCTGTTCACACACAGACACACACACAGACCAATTGCTAAAAACATGTTTTTTGGGTTCAGGGGGTCTGAAAACGTATAGATCCGGTGAAAACTCGATTTCGAAAAATCGACATGAAAACAATACTTTCCTTCCTATATATTCATATAGGCAAGAGAAAGTAAAAATGTTAATACCCATTCATTATTTACTTAGAATTGCCAACAACTAAACTACTTGTATGTTACGTCTGAAGGGTACTTTAGCAGGAGGAGAAAAGAACACTACTGATTAAAAGACGCGGCAACATGGTTAAGCTTTTCTACCCCCACCCCACCCCCCGTATCTACCGTTATTTAAATATTTAAAAAATTGTACCAAATCACTGGTCAATCGCTATTCCACAATATTAATGAATTTTTTTATACTGAATACAATGGTTTTTTGAAATTGCCGAATTAATGAGCTATGTTACGGAGTTAACAGGGGTTCAGAATTTTAATAATAACTCAAAATTTAAATATGCTACAATTCTGAAATTTCGTACGTAAAATAACAACATACAGGTTTATACTTCGGCGAAATCTCAAATAAATCGGTCGACCGGTGTTTGAGTTATAAGCCTCTAAATGCATCCAATAGGCCTATGTTGCAGCAACAAAAAAACCAGCTCTTTTTTCTTCTCGTCTTGATATCGGAATATTTATAAACGGGAAAAATATGAATTTAACATGTAACAACGCAGATTGAAATCAGCTAAATTTTGGTGTATAGTACGATAAAATTGAACCAGCGGTTTTGAAGAAACAAGGCTCCAAACTCTGGTATCTATCGACAGAAAGCGTTGTACGTACACAAATGTTGGAAATAAAGTTGCAGGTTTTTATTCTTTTACAACTGTATTTGAGACTTGTGAATTTTTTAAGGTTAGTAAAGGGCTGTGTACAAGAGTGGATAGATTATATAATGAAGATGTGAGTAAGGAATTGAATATCTTCATGTTGGAAGACCGAATAATAGAAAACAGGCAGAGACAGAGATGGCTGGCACATTTGGAAAGAATGCCTGATGGGAGTATACCTAAGGAAGTGTAGAGGTATAGGCCGGTTGGCCGAAAAGATATTGGAAGACCCAGGAAAAGATGGTAGCTGTTTTTAAGAAAATTTAAAAAAAAACTTTGAGACCGGAACAGGCGATTCGCCTAAACCCTTTAGTGAAGAAGAAGACAACTGTATTTACACTTTTTCCCAAAAATGCGTATAAAGGGCGTAATCTTAAAAACAAACATTTTTTCTAAGGAACCCTAGCCAAACAAGAATTTCACCAGACATGGCGCTTACTTTATCTTGTAGAGCATAAAATTGTAGTAAATGAGGCAATTTTCAAAACGATTGTTTTGAAGCCATTTTGTTGTTGGAGCAATTTTTTGAAAAACCTCCAAAAAATGAAAGATCACACAAATAAGTTTCTACTTCCGTTTGACCGATTTTGATGAAAATTTTTGTGTCAGGTGGTCCTCTAGTGGTACCTAACTTACGTTTCAAGTTTCAACTTAGTATGATGTTCCATTCTTGAGATATTTTGTTTACATATGCACACGACCAATCTCTGAAAACATGTCTTTTTGGGGTTCATGGGGGCTTGAAAACGTGTATATTCGGTAAAAACTCAATTTCCAAAAATTTACATGAAAACAATACTTTCCCTCCTTGTTGTTTAGGTCAACAGCCGAAAGGCCTCTCTAGAGGTTCACCTCTAGAGGTTTTACTAAGTATAAACAAGGAGTCAGGTGGTTTTAAATTGCCTTCCTCACTGAATAGAAAAGTACGCTTATCAGCATGCCGGGCTCTCAAATTTGGGCTGAAAAGCACAAATTTTCCACTCTGCAAACAACACCTTTACTTCATTCACCACAGGATCTGGCTGTATAATGAATTTCATTACTTTCAGAGGAGATAACTCTGACTAGTGTCTTTTACACCTCTACCTCTTCTGTTTTTAAATGATTCAGTCATTTAATTGGCTGACCATGTGATAAGAAACAGAACTAATTATTTTAACCCTGCAACGAACAGATTGAGTGTAAATAATTTGACACTCCACCTGTCTGTTATGGGCAGACTGACATTTTATGGGCCGTGAAAACTAATTACGAAACTACTATCGGTTTCATAATCATAGACACTCGAGTTTGAACCCTCGCAACTCTAAAACTATGAGTCGGATTTCAACATATATTACATCAAAATGTAACTCATTTTATCCTGCGTTCACTTACAATAATTCTATATTTTTAATGTTGTTTAAAAATTGCCATATCGAGGTTGGAAGACAAAAATTACCGGTTTTCTAGATACCGCAACAAATTTCATGCGTTTAGAGGCGTGTAACTCGATAAGTATTTGACCGAAAAGTTTAAAATTTTAACACGACATAGACAATTATATTCTACAGCATGTACGAAATTTCAAACTCGGAAGTTATTTGAATTTTAATTTATTAACAATATTCTGAACCCTTGCTGTCTCGGTAACCGCTCGATCGTTCGGCACGGGCAAACTATCGTTTTATTTAGCGTAAAAAACTTAGTACAGATATGTTAATAATATGAAATATCGATTGGCCAATATTGTAGTAGAATTATTAGAATTTTTAAAAATAGATGGGTAATGCGGGGGGGTGGGCGCTACTATCCATGTTCCTGAATCCGACTGTCTACCTGAATTGACAACGTAGTTGAATTGACATCGTAGTTGAATTGACATCCTGTCGGACTGTCTACCTGAATTGACAGACTACGTTGTCAATTCAGGTAGACAGTCCGACAGGATGTCACGTACACAAACTAGCAACATGGATAGTAACACCCACCCCCCGCATTACCCATCTATTTTTCAAAATTCTAATAATTCTACCACAATATTGGCCAATCGACATTTCATATTATTAACATATCTGTACTAAGTTTTTTACGCTAAATAAAACGATAGTTTGCCCGTGCCGAACTATCGAGCGGTTACAGTGATAGCAAGGGTGCAGAATATTGTTAATATATCAAAATTTAAATTACGTATGAATTTGAAATTTTGTACTCGCTGTAAGAATATAATTGTCTACGTTGTGTTAAAATTTCAAACTTTTCGGTCAAATATTTATCGAGTTACACGCCTCTAAACGCATGAAACTTGTTGCGGTATCAAAAAAAACCGGGTCGTTTTGTCTTCCAACCTCGTATGGCAATTTTTTTTAAAAATTAAAAATTACAGGTTTATTATAAGGTAAAAGCAGAATAAAATGAGCTAAACTTTGATGTAAAGTAACGGGTGATTCAAAAAGAGCGCCGGTTTTTAAACGGCTGGTAAATTTTGGTTTATCGGTTAGCAACATTGTTAGACCTCATTTCTATTTCGGAGAACATTCCGATTGATGATTCAGTTGTAGTTTCTCTTGTTCGCAGTGTAGTACTCTCGCAGTCTGTGTCTAACCATGGAGAAGTTTACTATTGCACAACGAGTGTTAATCGTCAAAACATTTTACCAGAGTGGAGAGAGTTATGCGGCTACTGTCAGGCGACTTCGCGGTACTCTAGGACGTAATGAAGCACCGAATGAATCAACAGTTCGCAGGCTCATGAAAAAGTTTTTTGAGACGGGTTCAACAGTCGACCTTAAAAGTTCTGGACGTCGTCGTTCTGGCCGAACTGAGCAGAACGTTGCGTTGGTTCGTGACAGTGTGGCTGTTAGCCCAGCAAAATCAATACGTCGCCGTTCTCAACAATTGGGTTTACGATGTTCTTCTGTACAGAGAATTCTTCGGTACGATCTCCAATATCACCCGTATAAAATTCAGTTAACGCAACATTTGAAAGTGGCAGACCACCAGAAGAGACGACAGTTTGTTGACTGGGTATTGAGAAAACGGCAGGATGATGACACCTTCGCAAACAAAATTGACGCCTTGTGACTTTTATCTTTGGGGTCATCTGAAGTCATTGGTGTATGCCAATAAACCCCGAAACATCAATGACTTGAAGGAGGAAATTCGACGGGTTATCGGGCAAATGGAAGTCGAAACTTGTGCAGTAATATCCAATTTCATGGACAGAGTTGATGCGTGCCAGTGCAGTAGAGGAGGACACATGCATGACATCATTTTTCATACATGAAATCGGAAGGTAAGATGAACTTGTTGATGTATTTATTTTCAGTTTTCCAATAAAATAAATCTCTTAATTTGATATCTCAAAACCGGCGCTCTTTTTGAATCACCCTATACGTTACAATCCGGCTGATAGTTTTGGAGATGGTTTGGGTTCAAACTCGGGTGTCTATGACTATGAAACCGATATTAGTCACAGTACTGTTTCAAGATTTGAATATTTTCACAGAGATTCACTGATTAGTAGAAACAGAACTTACCTTTGGCGGACACGGAGGCGGACACCGAGGTGGACACGGAGGTGGACACGGTGGTGGACACGGAGGTGGACACGGCGGAGGGCAACACGGTGGCGGACAGGGTGGTGGGCAGGGTGGAGGACAGCAGGGCGGTTTTTTCGGGCACTTTTTCTTCTTAGGAGGGCAGGCGTTCGTTTTCTCAAATTCCTCTTGCATTATTTCACAATCAGTTGGCGGTCCTTTCTTTACAAAGTTTAACATATCCTGGAAAAACAACAAGAAAAAAAAAATCTGGTATGAAATATTCACACAACTTTCTCTTGCCTATGCAAATAATGACCAATATAACCTACCATTAGTAATAAAACATTAGAAATAAACAAAAAAAACTAACCTCAAAAACATAACCTAATTTTAATCATGAGTAAAAGATGCAAAATGAAAATCGACCTCAGTTTGGCTTAAAAATACGGAAAATAGCTCTTTCACGCTAAACTAGGCTCTGTAGAGAAAAATACTTTAAATAAAAGATGTAGATCTTTTTTTAATCCCTAATGTGTGTACGTTGTAATCTGTTCAATTCAGAACAATAAGCAACCTCATGGCCCAATGGAGATGAGGATGATATGTATGACGTGTAAATGAGGTGTAGTCTTGTACAGACTCAGGCCGACCATTCCTGAGAGAGTATGGTTAATTGAACCCCACCATCAAAGTACACCGGTAACCACAGTCTAGCTCTCAAATCCGTATAAAAATAACTACCTTTACTAGGATTTGAACCAGGAACCTTCGTCTCCGAAAATCAGCTGTTAAACAGCCGATTTTGGCGACGACTTTACCTCTAGACCAACCCGGTGGGTTAAGTAGTAGATCTTTTAGTAGTTAGTAGTAGATCTTTTAATTTCCTAGAAGAGAACCGCCTCAGCCGCGCTATCGGCAGACGGCCTACCCCGACCCGACACTGCGGGGCTCTGAGGGCCACCACTGCCACGCTGCAGTGGGGACCCAACTGTCGCTGAGGGAAGAGGCTAGGGGCCTGAACCCGGTTCAATTGTTTTGTTGGAAGGATAGCTATGACCTTCGACAGAAAGGACGCGCGCGGAGGATAATATTATCAACCGGGTGTAGTAAAAACAAATACAGTAATCCCTCGTTATCCGCGGGTGTTACTTTCCGGAGGGTTATCGCGGTTAGTAAAACCGCGGATAATGATACTTTATATAAACGATAAGATGGGGGTTAGGTTCTAAAGGTAAAGTCCTGTAGTCGTTTTAAGTGTTTAATAGTTTTAGGAACATTTTACCATTATTATAATCTATGAATACCTATTTAATAAATACAGTAATGTACGCATAAAAAATTTAAGTTGCTTTAAAATAGTTTGGCTCTTTCCTTCTTCTTTTCAAACTCCTTGTGGACTTCTTCGTATGTTATCATCAGCTCCTGAGTCCTCTTTTGAATTGAAGGGCCCTTTCCATGACTGGATCCGTCTATAACACGTGGTCAGCTAATGCGTTGCAATGCTGAGGATCTCGTTGATGGTTTGTGAAGAAATGCTTGGCTTTGTTTCAGGATCGTCGAACAAACGAAGAACTGTACGTACGTACGAAGAAGTTAGACTGACACATGGAGGAAAACGTACGGAGAAATTACAGTATGGCGCCTGGGCGTACGTATGACGGTGAGGGTGGGGTGTTACTGGCGTGGCCCGGTACCCGGTGACGCAATCACTACGTACAGTACACGGAAATCTAGCTTGGCTCAGATTACATACGTTTTTGTCGTAAAATGCATACTAAGGCTGAAATCTTGAAAAACTCGATATTTTACACTTTTTGGGTGGTATCCAGTTGTATCTACCTTAAGTTTCAAGATTGTACGATGTTCCGTTCTTGAGATATTCTGTTCACACACATACACACACACACACACACACACACGCACACACACACACACACACACACACACACACACACACACACACACACACACACACACACACACACACACACACACACACACACAGATCAATCGCTAAAACATTTTTTTTGGATTCAGGGGTTGTGAAAACGTGTAGATCCAATGAAAACTCGATTTCGAAAAACCGACATGAAAACAATACCTACTTTCCTTCCTATATATTCATATAGGCAAGAGAGAGTAAAAAACAGTTCCTACCCAACTCGGTTTCAATACACATGTGATAATTATACTGTAAATCCGATACCGAACCATAGAAGATACGAATTAACGAAGTTTTACCGTAAACTTAACATGGAATAAAATTTGAAAATAAACGATAGTTACCATCATGCAAACAAATTTGAAATTCACCAAAACTAAATTCCAGAATGAAATTTCTAATTATCCAGTATCAAATTCAAAGTTGAAAGAAATTTTAAATGTTGATAAAAGTGTTAGTGTTTTGTTCGTGTAAGTTGAGTTCGTGTTAGTGTAGTATCATGAAAATATTTCATAAACAAATAAACAATAATAAAAACAGCTGTGTTTTTTGTTTTGATTTCCATCTGTGTTTCTCCCAGACAAATAATTTTTACTTTCTGCCGGCCGCATTGGCGCAGTTGGTAACGTGCTCGCCTTTCATCATGCGGTTCTGGGTTCGAATCCCACTCAGGCACGGCATATTTTCATACGTTACAAAAAATCATTTCATTTCATCCTACATTGCATTAAGTTCCACCCCATCGTCATCGCTAATGACCGTTGCAGTTGATGCGACGTTAAATAAATAAATTTAAAAAAAAAATTTACTTTCTCTTGCCTATATGAATATAAAATAGGAAGGAAAATATTGTTTTCATGTCGATTTTTCTAAATCGAGTTTTCACCGATCTCTACACGTTTTCAGACCCCCTGAACACAAAAATGTGTTTTTAGCGATTGTTTTGTGTGTGTGTGTGTGTGTGTGTGTGTGTGTGTGTGCATGTGTGTGAACAGAATATCTCAAGAACGGAACATCGTACGAACTTGAAACTTAAAACGTAAGTTAGATACCACTACCGGACCCGACACGAACATTTTCATCAAAATCGGTCAACCGGAAGTAGTAATTTACTCGTGTCATTTTTCACTTTTTTTGAGATTTACTCAAAAACGGCCCACGACTTTTTTTAAAAATCACCTCATACTAAAGTTTTATGCTCTACACGATAGGGTAGGCGCCATATGACTGCTAAAATTCATGGAGAGGTTGTTTTCTCGTAAAAAAAATTGTATTTTTATTATTGCGGCTTTAAGATGCATTTTAGCCCAAAAATGTATTCAATAATAGTTGTAGAGAATTAAAAATCCTATAACTTTTATTTCAAACATTTCTTTGTACAACGCTTAGTTTAGCGGTAATTAGCGATTTTTTTTTCAATGTAAAATGTTTTTTTAAGATTTCGGCCATTTAACGACAAAAGTGTATTATAATCAAATTTATAGGAAATTAAAAGATCTAAAACTTTTATTTTGAGCATTTTTCTCTACAGTGCCTAGTTTAGCGTGAAAGAGTGATTTTCCGTATTTTTAAGCCAAACAGAGATAGATTTTCATTTGCGTCTTTCACTCGTGATTAAAAAGGTTATGGTTATTTAGGTTAGTTTTTTATTTCTAATATTTTATTACAAATGGTAGGTTATATTTTTAATTATTTGCAGAAAGTTGTGTGAGTGTTTCACACCAGATTTTTTTTTTAGCTATAGAATGAGCTACAGAAAGATTGTCTAATTACCCAACCGCACGGTTTCTATGTTCGTTTTATCAGACAATGGGTTAATAAAATTAGAAACCAACAAAATTTTCTATTTTCACACGTTATTACCGGATTTTCATTATAACCGAAAGATCTCAAAGAAGTACGATAGAGAACTACTGGGTTGGAGGAACTGCGAATAACAGTTATGTTACAGTACGTTTGGCGAAACTGTAGCTGTGGGTGTTACAGTACGTTTGGCGAAACTGTAGCTGTGGGTGTTACAGTACGTTTGGCGAAACTGTAGCTTTGGTGTTACAGTACGTTTGGCGGAACTGTAGCTGTGGGTGTTACAGTACGTTTGGCGAAACTGTAGCTGTGGGTGTTACAGTACGTTTGGCGAAACTGTAGCTGTGGGTGTTACAGTACGTTTGGCGAAACTGTAGCTGTGGGTGTTACAGTACGTTTGGCGAAACTGTAGCTGTGGGTGTTACAGTACGTTTGGCGAAACTGTAGCTGTGGGTGTTACAGTACGTTTGGCGAAACTGTAGCTGTGGGTGTTACAGTACGTTTGGCGAAACTGTAGCTGTGGGTGTTACAGTACGTTTGGCGAAACTGTAGCTGTGGGTGTTACAGTACGTTTGGCGAAACTGTAGCTGTGGGTGTTACAGTACGTTTGGCGAAACTGTAGCTGTGGGTGTTACAGTACGTTTGGCGATACTGTAGCTGTGGGTGTGCGCGCTGGAGTGCGCACAGTCTGGAAACTACTGGGTGACTAAGAGAGTGTTACTGTACTTATATTTGACAATAGATCTACATTTATTATTGCCCATATCATATTATTATACTTCCTACATATAAATCGCCTTACTTTATCATTAATATTTTTATCGTGCAAATCTAAAATAGTTATACTGTATACAATTTAATTTTAAATTTCAAAATCAATGTCTTTTTTATGTTGCTTTAATTGTAGCCAAAGTAGGCAACATTTTTTCACTTTGGTAAAATTGATGTACTGCCCGTATAACAAAACACTTATCAAAGTCGTCTATCTCAGTCACTGGGCGCTTCCTCTGTTTCTTAACTGGAGTTCGAAATGACGCCTCTCGTTTACCAGAAATAATGTCTTAATTTCTTTGCGGATGTCTTTAACAGTAGCCACAGAAACTCCACAAGCTGCCGCTGTTATGTTATCACACAGATGAACAGACATAACAAATTCACCCAATTGTTTGTAATGTTTCGATTCTTTTTTTCATAAAGCAATTTACATTTGAACTAATTCCACGCGCTTGACTATGTAGTTTTTTACCAAGTTTGGATTGAACAGCTTGTGTTTCCATATTTTTTTTATAACTACGGCACTCACTTTACAACAAAAAAAGCTGTAAAACAGAAAACAAAATGAAACGCGTAAACTCAAAACGTTTAGTATAAATGTAAAAAAAAGGAGTGAAATAATGATTTGCATGCTTCCTTTAGCTTTAACAAAACAGTTTTGTTCACACCTGGTAAAAAAAGAAAACGGTTAGGTAGATACTAGAGAGACTGATAATGGAAACGCCGATGACAGCAATAATAAAGAAGGCGATTCATTCGTAATTACAGTAAATTAAACATTTCTAGTTATGTATTTAAGCTGTACGCAATATTACAGGTCATATTTATTTCTTATAAGGTTTATGAAGAAAACATTTTCTCGGAATAAACCACAGCTTACAAAATGTATCTACAAACTGTTCGGTATTGAAGTGTGCGAGTAGTGTCTCACTGTTGAGGTTGGCAGCACTGTAAATGTTTCACTTCCTTCACAGCCCATTCATACGCAAAAGGCAATCTCAGGACTTCAGTAAAACAACTGTTTTATCTAACGTCACTACAGATGAAAAATTCTGAAAATATTACAGTTGATTCATACAATACAATATAATTACAACAAAATCGTTGGATAATTCTTTTTTGTTTTTAGGCTAGCAAAATTTTCAACCGCGAAAATTTTTGTTTACTTTATATTTTTTACTATAACGGGCTTAAATTTCAGTTAAGTAAAAAAAAAATATAAAACCTGTTTTATAGGCAAGAGTTTACTGGAATAAATGTTATTTTTTATTTAAATTTCCGTAAATATTTGACGAAGTTGCAAAATGTTCAACATGAGTCCATTTTCACATCACAGGGAAGCATGAAGGAATGGTACAGCTGTAAGCAAACCAATGTAGAAAATTCTTTTCCCTACAACCAGTGTTTTAAAAAATTCTGTAGGTGCGGTTTGAAGGAAGCCATTACACGTCCTTTGCAACCCGGTATTGTCGAATTGTTTGCCTCTGGGATGGTAAACCCCCTCCTGAAAAGTAAAATGGAATCGTCTTCCCTTTTTAAAGGGCAACCGCCGTAACAGAATCGTCATAGCTTTAACACAAACTAAAGAACATGCATGTACGTTGACTTACACACGAGCTACACGGATTTCAATTCAAAACAAACAACTCCCAAACCATCAATGCTACTAACGGGTGTTTCAAAAAGGACGCACTTCGAAGTTTGAGAACGCTAATTATTACATTAAGTAATTACAAATTATAAGCGGAAGATAGTGATAATCCAGCCTGTGAAGATAACTTTCTAAGTGATTTGCCGGGTGAGGTAGTCAAACGTTGTTTCACATCGTCCAAAACTTGTTCTGTTAACACTGATGGTCGACCTGTGCTTTTCCGATCCTGTACACTGCCAGTCTCACGAAATTTATTAATCAGACGCGATATTGTGGTGTTATTAGGTACTTCAGAATTGGGAAATTTTAACTGGAATTCGTCTTTCACTCGTTCGTAAGATTTATATGCGCAATAACTTTCAATAATAAAAACACGTTCATCCTTTGAAAAAACCATGTTTGAACTTATACAGACACAAATGAATACTGGGATAGCACTAGTACATGTCAGTAATACACAATGGGTCAACAATGAGTACGGTAGTGCCAACTGTTATTTGGGGGAAAAAAATATTCCCTATGCAGAAAATATTAACCCTTAAACTTTGAAGTGCGTCTTTTTGAAACACCCGTTACCTACACCCTATAGAGGGAATAAAAATTTTCCCTGTTATGATATTCTATTTCTGAAAACACTATTAGATGCGTTAAAGAATTCCCTACAAGAAAAGTGCAATATTTACCGATCTCCGATTTAAACTGACTTTGCAGAAGTACGTTTTATCGCCCTAACCACAATCCATTCGGCATCATCTAAAATTAGATTACCAGTGTGAACAAGGTTCACATACATTATCAAAATGGAAATATTCAAGCTTTGATATTCTTTAATATTAAATTTACTTACCGTCTGCATTTTTGATTGGGCTGATCTTCTAAAAAATCTTCCATTACTTGAAACACTGGAAACTTAGTGGGGACTTGTACCTTTTGTAACCGGATGGAATTGTGGGTAACTATTCGTGGTGACTCAGAAGCTTCTGCAGTTCTCCATCATCTTCAGCAGGTGGAGCCTAAATATATAAAAAAAAACATTTAAAAAAATTGATTTTAGATACTAACGTAGAAAATAAAAATTTTTAAATACAGGAACAATACCTACCTCCCGTTCGATTAACTGACTGATATAATACATACTATTATTCACAACACTTCGCTAATCTGAACTAATCTTAAGTCTAATTGAGCTATCCGGATTTGCTGGAGTCCGGTAGCCGTGCGCCGTTGGTGGATGTCTTGTCGATTCTGTCTAGATCGGAATTGCATCTTCTCGACTCAGTGTAACGCTCTTTTTATAGTTGCAGAGAGCGCTCTGGTAGAGGGCGGTTATTGGTACGGTCTTGATGGCAAACGCCTCTGTCGGTACGCCGCCACAAGCCTACCACCCCTGTCGGAACTATTGGCGGCTCCCTCTATCGCTACGTCGGAAGCTTTGATAGCCGTCATCAGAAATGTAGTGTACTATAAATCCTAAAACCATTGACTGTATGTTGTAATTTTATATTTTTGTTGTTCTATTCCCTTCACAAGTCTTCAACTCGTGCATTCGGTATTAGGCCTACTGTTTTATAAACCTATTGTTTTTACTCTTTTGCTGTTTGGTTTTGTTTATATTAAATTTTTTGTATGTATTCTTTGTTTCGTTTCTATTTTTTATCTATTTAGTTATTAAAATGGAACCTAGCTGAAGTAGTGAAAATTCGAGCACGAGTGCTAGCGTAATACGGAAAAGGCAGGTAATACGCGGTCAGGCTAGGAAGTATATAGTCAGTGTATACAATTTTATGAAAAAAGAAGCTGAATAAAACGGACCAATTTTACTGACCGATGTGTAAAATCGTGTAGCCAGAGCTATGTGGATTTCGCGTAGTATTATTCAAAGAATTTTGAAAGAAAAAAGAAAAAACCCTGATGTGCTAATCAGAACACCAAATAAGAAAAGAATGAGAAAGAAAGTGAAGAGTGAAGAGGACGATTTTGATAAGTGTGTTGTGAGAAGAACAATATATGATTTTCATAAAACAAACGCTGAATGGCCAACTTTGAATTTGTTACACCCCGTTTTGCGGGAAAAAATTAATTTCAAAGAAAATAAATGGTCGCTGTGGAAAATTATTTAAGATATGGGATTCAGATGGAGAAAGGCAAAAGACAACAGAAAATATAAAGTTTTTAACTAGTTTTTAGTCTAGCGTAGTAGTTGTAACAGAGTAGTTGTTGTTTAGGTCAACAGCCGAAAGGCTGGTTTGAACCTCTAGAGGTTTTACAAACTAAAACGAGGAGTAAAGTGGTTTACCAATGCCTTCCTCACTGAGTTGAAAGAGTATGCTTATCAGCATGCCAGGCCCTCCGAAAAGCACTCACTTTCCACCCTGCAAATGACACCTTCACCTCATTCACCACAGGGTCTGGCTGCATAGTGAAATTCATTACTCTCAGAGGAGATCACTCTGACTAGTGTCTTTTACACCTCCACACATACAGAGTATGTGTATATACACATACAGAGTAGTATACAGTTATAAAGAGAGGGAATGATGATTAAGTGAGAAGGAGACAACACTTGCCCCGTTTAAACTATCCCTACTCTACCTACTCGCCCTCCCCTTATAAATCAAAAATTCTCATTTCTCTCAGAAGAGGTGTCTCTCATAAATCGCTATGAGTGATTTTATGTAGGTTAAGGGTACTTGGTCTATATAAATACCTAAAAATCAGCGCAGGGCTTACGATACTAATTTCAAACTAACTACTACTATGCCGGCCGCATTGGCGTAGTTGGTAACTTGCTCGCCTCTCATCATGCGGTCTTGGGTTCGAATCTTATTCAGGCACCGCATATTTTCATACTTTACAAAAAATCATTTCATCCTTCACCGTCTGCATTAGCAGTAATTTCAGAAGTCAGAAAAATCAAATTAACTACGCGGAAAAGACATCCAACAAAGAAGCCGGAAGAAAATACCTATCATGTAGATGAATCTTGGTGTTCAGCATTCAACAAAAAATAAACAAAAACTTCTAAATGCTAATTAAGTAGTAAGTATATTGTTTGTAGACTACGGTAATCGTTTCTTATAAAATAGAATATTTTCAAAAACATACAAGTACTGTACTTTAATTTTTTTCCTAGTTTTATAGTATTTTTTCCGATTCGGCTTAAATTCGGGTACGGCTTGTTTTCGGAATAATACGGTATTAATTTAAATATTATTTGAGCGGAACAAAGGAAACTTTATGCGGAACAACCCACAACTATTTAAAGGCTATCGATATAGACAAAAACAATGTTAAATATATTAAACGCGCTTGTTTACCCCCACCACTACAAAGTTTTCCTCGATTTTCTCGCCTATTTGGGCGGAACAAACGAAAATTTTTGCGGAACAATCCGGAACAAACGAAGATCTATCGATCCATGTAAAAAAAAGTTCAAAAAGTTAAGTGGGTGGGGCTAACTTCACGCTATCCCCCAGCAGTTTTCCTCGATTTTCTCGCTTATTTGAGCGGAACAAACGAAAATTTTTGCGGAACAATCCGGAACAAACGAAGATCTATCGATCCATGTAAAAAAAAGTTCAAAAAGTTGAGTGGGTGGGGCTAACTTCACGCTATCCCCCAGCAGTTTTCCTCGATTTTCTCGCTTATTTGAGCGGAACAAACGAAAATTTTTGTGGAACAATCCGGAACAAACGAAGATCTATCGATCCATGTAAAAAAAAGTTCAAAAAGTTGAGTGGGTGGGGCTAACTTCACGCTAGCTCGCCGCAGTTTTCCTCGGTTTTCTCGCCTATTTGAGCGGAACAAACGAAAATTTTTGCGGAACAATCCGGAATAAACGAAGATCTATCGATCCGTGTAAAAAAATGTTCAAAAAGTTGAGTGGGTGGGGCTAACTTCACGCTATCCCCCAGCAGTTTTCCTCGATTTTCTCGCTTATTTGAGCAGAACGAACGAAAATTTTTGCGGAACAATCCGGAACAAACGAAGACCTATCGATCCATGTATAAAAAAGTTCAAAAGATTCAGTGGGGGGGGGCGGCTAGCTCGCCGCAGTTTTCCTCGATTTTCTCGCTTATTTGAGCGGAACAAACGAAAATTTTTGTGAAACAATCCGGAACAAACGAAGATCTATCGATCTATGTAAAAAAAAGTTGTAAAAGTTGAGTGGGGGGGGGGGGGCCAGCGTGAAGTTAGCCCCACCCAGTTTTCCTCGATTTTCTCGCTTGTTTGAGCGGAACAAACGAAAATTTTTGCGGAACAATCCGGAACAAACGAAGATCTATCGATCTATGCAAAAAAAAGTTGAAAAAGTTAAATGGGGGGGGGGTCATCGTGAAGTTAGCCCCACCCACGGTTTTTCTCGATTTTCTCGCTTATTTGAGCGGAACAAACGAAAATTTTTGCGGAACAATCCGGAACAAACGTAGAACAATCGAATGCACTAATTTTTTTTTCAAATTTTTGTATGGGTGGGGCCAACTTCACAGACGTCTTGCGTTGCACACTTTCAGACGGTAGGCCTATTTGACAGTCACTATGATAGCGTCAAAAACAGTTTTATTTAAAACCGTTCTTCTCAGAACAAACTATCGTACTACTGTGCTTTAGTCGTTACTCACCGTTCTTCCACGAACAAATTTTGTTAACTTAAATCAATTATTTAATGATAGTGATTTGAAATCCAAGAACACATTTTCAGTAACTAAATATTACTGTTATTATATTGAATGTGGATCTAGGGCGCAGGCCCGAAAAAAAGCAGACGGTACTTGACAGCCACCAAAACAAAAAATTACAAATTTAGGCTACATATTCAGAATTAAATGATTTGAACGGTCTATTTATAAAAAATTTCAATTATTTCAGTTTTATTGATTAAATAAATTTGATTGCAAATCTATTATGTAAAATCCTAATAAAGGATTTTGCAAAATTTTGATTTTAAAGTGTAGAAATCGCAAAAATTTCGTCCCATAAGAAATACACATAGGTAGCCTATACTTATATATATGATTCGTTTAAAACAGCAACAGTCGGCCTACAGCGGATGTTAAAACTCGCATTTTATTCTTAATCGCATTTATAATCTATAGCTATTTTCCCAGAAGTTGAATTGACGTTAAAAACGATTTTAATCTATGTTTTACTTTTGTCACTCCGGATGTTGTACTGTACGTAGTGTTTAATTTTTTGACCTAAACTGGATTAATATTTTAATCAGAAATAATTCCACAATTGTTGTAATTAGCATAATACTTATAAAAGAAGAAGTCCTGACTGACTGACTGATTCATAATCAACGCACAGCCGAAACTATAATAGGTACAGACTTGAAATTTGCAGGGAACCTTTGTTATGTTATGTAGGGGAGCACTAAGAAAGGGTTTTCCAAAATTTTGATTTTAACGGGAGAAATCGCAAAAAAACGACGTCTCCCATAAGAAATACACAGAGATTATATCGGATCTATAGATAAGTTGAATATAATAGAAAAAAAGCCAGAAAATAAAAACAGATAGATGTTTGACAGGTATTCAACAGGTTTGAACATGTTTGACAGGTTTTGTTCAACGCACTGCGGAAGGTTGGACTGTCTAATTCGTGCATGCTATTGATGAAATATGGGATTATAATATTTTTTCTATTGTATTGTCATGAGATAAAAGACAATAACTCGAGGAGTTTTATACTATTGTTAAACATGAAATTTTTCTTGAAATGTGAACAGTCAAAATTGAAAACCTAAATTAAAAGCCTCTTATACTATTTTTAACATAAGGTATTTTGTAACCAATAACCTTTGCGCGGGCGAAGCCGCGACGGGGGACGCTAGTCTACTATATGTACTGCAATAGTGCCAGTATACGTATGTAATCAATAATGGAACAGCATGCCTATAAAATACAATCGGTGTCGTTAATTTTCAATAACAATCTGACTACATCTAACTATAGGTCGGAGGGGTATGCAGGGTCCAAGTCACGTATGCGCATGCGTAGCCCAGCGCTCACAGCAATTGGCTTGGCCTTTATCTCGATAAGTAATTACAGTATAATTATTATACATACACTTTCAGTAGACGGCTGACGTTCTTGACCTTTTTTGCACCAACTGAACATCTTCTTTGGGCAACATGGTTTCTTCTGTAACAGAAAAAACAAAACAAAAAAGTATAAAAATTAATTCACTCAGTAAACAATGCGTTTGTATACGTACACACTAGCATGGCCTGCGCGGCTTCGCACGTGAAACATGTGTCGGACCGAATCTATTTTTCTTAATAAATATAAAACAGAAATTGTCTAGCTGCTAGATCAGTCGATCTAGCAGCTAGACAACGCGCGCGCGTACACACACACGCACTCTCTCACTCTCTCTTTCTCTCTCTCTTTCGCTCTCTCTCTCTCTCTCTCTCACTCACTCACTCACTCACTCACACAGACACACACGCACGCACACACACACACACACACACACACACACACACACACACACACACACACACACACACACACTCGCACGCGCACGCGCTCTCTCTCACACACACGCGCGCGCGCGCGCGCACGCACTCGCACACACACACACACACACACGCGCGCGCGCGCACACACACACACACACACGTATCTATGAAATCTTCATTAGGGCCCTCAGGGTTATCATTTTTGAAAATTAAAAAAAAGTGTTGCTGTGAATATAAATACGAATATGCTGTCAAAATTTTTTGAAAATTTCGAAGTACAAATTACTACCAAAAGACATTCAGGTGTCGCTGAATTAAACGAATAATTAAATGATTTGTTATTAAATCTACTACGAATCAAACGGTCCCGGTCGCGAATTCAGAAAGTTACCGGTTGGCGAGATAAGAAGGGGTTGCAAAAAAACGCAAAAAATAAAGAAATAAAAAAGCTATGGTCCTGAGACAGTGTGTCTAATACGAGGTGTGACTATTAAATAACGATACTGAAGTTATAAAAAATTTTGTTTTTATTCTATACATAATCACTTATTGTCACCTTCAATATACACTCCTTCTCTATCCCTACAACGCTCCATGCGAATTTTCCATTGTTGGAAACAGTGCTGGAAGTCATCTTCTGTCAGCTCCTTCAGGACACGTGCCAATTCTCTTTTACAGCTTCCACAGACTCAAATATTGTCCCTTTTAATGCAGATTTCACCTTAGGGAACAGGTAGAAGTCACATGGTGCAAGATCTGGTGAATAAGGTGGATGTTCTAACACTGAAATGCTGTACTTGGCTAGGAACCTCTTGTCAGATAACGCAAAATGAGCTGGCGCATTTTCTTTGTGGAGAACCCATGATTTGTCCTTCCACATTTCAGGGCATTTTTTCCTTACTCTCTGACGTAGTTTAGAAAGTACCTCAACGTAGTAATATTGACCTTAATTGTTTGACCTTCAGGAACCCAGTGAAGGTACACAATTCCATGGGTATCAAAGAAAAACAATCATCATTGCTTTAAATTTTGACTTGCTCATTCGAGCTTTTTTGGCTCACGGTGAAGTTCAGCTCTTCCAGTGCATGGACTGGCGCTTCGTTTCCGGATCATAAGTAAAAAACCACGTTTCATCACATGTTATTAATCGTTTCCAAAAAATTTGGGTCATTTTCAATCGCGTACAAAGTATTAGTACTAACATTTTTGCGAGCTTCATTTTAAACATTTTTGAGCGGCACGAGTCCTGAAGGGGCTGACAGAAGATGACTTCCAGCACTGTTTCCAACAATGGAAAATTCGCATGGAGCGTTGTAGGGATAGAGAAGGAGTGTATATTGATAGTGACAATAAGTGATTATGTATAAAATTAAAATAATATTTTTTACGTCAGTCTCGTTATTTAATAGCCACATCTCGTATATCGGGTGAACACTCAATTTCGAAAAGTCGACATGAAAAAATTTTCCCTAGGCTATATATTCGTACAGGCAAGAGAAAGTAAAAATTTGTATTGTTTCATGCTCCGGTGCACTTTTTTTAAATTCCTAATATGCGTACGTTGCAATCTTCAATTGAGAACAATTAGCAACCCGATGACGCAATGAGATGTGTATGACGTGTAAATGAGGTGTAGTCTTGTACAGACTCAGGTCGACCATTCCTGAGAGGGTATGGTTAATTAAACTCCAACCATCAAAGTACACCGGTAACCACTGTCTAGCATTCAAATCCATATAAAAGTAACTACCTTTTACTAGGATTTGAACCAGGAAACTTCGTCTCCGAAATTAGTTGTTAACCAGCTGATTTTGGCGACGACCTTACCTCGAGACCAACCCGGTGGGTTATAAAGGGTTAAAAATGTTAACCCTTTCTTACCCAGTGAGGCATAGAAGTCACACTGGAGTGAAATAACAGACATAAAAACTTTAATTGTTAGCGACTACTTTTGATTAAAGAGCGCTGGATGTGAAGTGTAATAATTTTCTGTACCCTAGCCAGGAACCGAACCTGAGACCTCCGCTTTGCAGTGTAAGATGCTGACCACTACGCCACGGATGCGACCATTAGTTTCTTTTTTAAGTTAGTTTTAGTCTTAAATATTTGTGTTCATTTACTAAAATAAAGTAGCATTTCTTCGAGTATGTTGAAAATATACTAGTATAATTTTTAGACTGTAAATACTGATTTTGTCCATTTTACCAATATTTTTGAATTTTAACATTTTTTAAGTCTTAAATAATGCTTTGCTACAAATCTAAGCAAGAGAATTTTGTTTAGGAAGCCTGCACATGATTTTTGCTTATTCATATTGTTGGGAACTTTGATACCATCAAGCCCAATGTGATATATGT
Source organism: Catonia carolina (assembly GCA_035578175.1). Classification (NCBI taxonomy): domain Eukaryota; kingdom Metazoa; phylum Arthropoda; class Insecta; order Hemiptera; family Achilidae; genus Catonia; species Catonia carolina. Next base: position 879,164 of record JAQMRL010000017.1, on the reverse strand, counting down.
GTTATACTTTTGTCACGCCATCCAAAAAAAGGCTGAAGGTCTAAAAGTGATTTTATTTAACTTGTGTGTTGTTAAGGTCATCAGCCAAAAGGCTGGTTTGAACCTGTAGAGGTTTTACTAAGTAAAACGAGGAGTGAGGTGGTTTACCATTGCCACAACTCACTGAGTGGAAAAGTACACTTATCAGCATGCCGGGCCCTCTGAAAAGCACATATTTTCCACTCTGCAAATGACACCTTCACTTCATTCACCGCAGGGTCCAACTGTATAGTGAAATTCATTACTCTCAGAGGAGATAACTCTGATTAGCGCCTTTTACACCTCTACCTCTTCTGTTCTTAAATGATTCAGTCATTTAATTGGCTGACCATGTGATAAGAAACAGAACTATTTATTTTAGCCCTGCAACGAACAGATTGAGTGTAAATAATTTGATACTCCACCTGTCTGTTATGGGCAATTATTTCACTTAAATGTCAGTAAAGTGTATGAAAAAATGTACACATATTTGTTTGTGTAAAGTTAAAAAAATTGGGATTGAAAGTGTTAAACAGCTTACCTCTTTAGGTGGAGGTGGTGGACTACAACAGTCATCAGTTGGAGGTGCGCTTTCAGGAGGAGGCTCATTGAGAGAAGTTCTCTGTAGTATATGCATATCTGGAGGACATGGTCTTTGAGGAATTTCCGGTTCAGGAATTTTGGGTGGTAGATTGACTTCTTGCATGAAACTGGGATCTGATGGCCTGACTTGGTGTGGTAAAGGTGTAGAATTTCTACCTCCTTGGCAAGCACGACATAATTGACCGCCCGGTTGAGATGATTGAGATTGTCTTTGTTGTTGTTGAGCCTCAACTTGGCACGCTGCGCAATCTTCTGGAGCCGCTCCACTAGCTTCCGCTTTACATGCATCACAGCTGACTTGGTCTGTTGGAGCAGGAAGACCTGGTTGTTGCTGGTCGGTGCCTTCAGGGGGCATTACTGGAGGGTGCGGAATTGATTTCTTCTGTTGTTGGGATGATATGGAAGCAGCCCCTCCGTCACCTTCGTCAACTAATCCCTAAAAAATAAAAAAATCTGGTGTGAAACACTCACACAACTTTCTCTTGCCAATGCAAATAATTAACAATAAACCTAACATTAGTATTAAAACATTAGAAATGAACAAAAACTAACCTCAAAAACATAACCTTATTTTAATCATGAGTGAATGACGCAAAATGACAATCGAACTCAGTTTGGCTTAAAAATACGGAAAATCACGCTTTCACGCTAAACTAGGCTCTGTAGAGAAAAATGCTCTAAACAAAAGTTGTAGATCTTTTAATTTTTTATAAATTTAATTATGTACACTTTTGTCGTAAAATGCATACTAAGACCGAAATGTTAAAAAAATCGATTTTTCTCACGTTTTCGTGAGAAAAAAACACAGAAAATCGCAAAATACCGCTAAACTAAGCGTTATACAAAAAAATGTTTGAAACAGAAGTTGTAGGTTTTTAAATTCTCTACAACTTTTATTATATACATTTTTGCGCTAAAATTTATATTAAAGCCGTAATCTTAAAAAAACAACGTTTTTACGTGAAAACAGCCTCACCGAGAATTTCAACAAACATGGCGCCTACCCTATCTTGTAGAAAATAAAAAATTGAGTAAAATAGGCAATTTTAAAAAAAATCGTAGGACCAGTTTTTGAGAAAATCGCAAAAAACTGAAAAATTATACGAATAAACTACTACTTCCGGTTGACCGATTTTGATGAAAATGTTCGTGTCGCGTCCGGTAGTGGTATGTAACTTAAGTTTCAAGTTTCAAGTTCGTACGATGTTCCGTTCTTGAGATATTCTGTTCACACACAGACACACACACAGACCAATCGCTAAAAACATGTTTTTTGGGTTCAGGGGGTCTGAAAACGTATAGATCCGGTGAAAACTCGATTTATTTCGAAAAATCGACATGAAAACAATACTTTCCTTCCTATATATTCATATAGGCAAGAGAAAGTAAAAATCTGGTGTAAACACACACAACTTTCTCTTGCCAATGCAAATAATTAACAATAAACCTAACATTAGTAATAAAACATAAAAAACCTCAATAAACATAACCTTATTTTAATCATATATGAAAGACGCAAAATGAACATCAATCTCAGTTTTGCTTAAAAATACGGAAAATCACTCTTTCACGCTAAACTAGGCTCTGTAGAGAAAAATGCTTTAAATAAAAGATTTAGATCTTTTAATTTCCTATAAATATGATTATGTACATTTTTGTCGTAAAATGCATACTAAGGCTGAAATCTTAAAAAAATAGATTTTTCACACGTTTTCGTGAGAAAAAAATAAAATCCTTAATTGCCGCTAAACTACGCGTTATACAAAAAAAAAAAAAAAAAACAAACACACACACAGACCAATCGCTAAAAAATAAATCACTACCTCACCCTTATTATAATTAAGGGGGTAGTCAACCCAGAAAATGAAAATCAAAACTACTGGCTATAATTTACCATTATATATTTTTAATGAAAGAGTAATTTACTAATAATGATCTATCACTTGACCAGGCCAAAAAATTAATTACAGCCCCTAATATAAGGGTTCGGGTGGAAAAGCGGGCTCTTACGGGGAATCGAATATCTCAGGAATCAAGAAAGACATCAACATGATTTTTACTCTAAAAAATACAGAAAATTGCTGCTTATTATTTGTTGTATGCTCTTGTATTTATTATTTATTACAAGAAATTAATTGAAGAAAAACCATATTTTCAAAAACATTTATTTTATGTATTCACAAATTATTTTATAACAAAGTCCCTATTAAGTATTTTGTAATAACCATTCGATAGATAATAGAGCACGAAATTATGAAGATTTGAAAAAAAAGTTCATCCAAATATCTCCAATACAAACCAAAATATTTAATTCCCAAGAATGTACAATCATGCACAATCAAAACACATTTCCGGAAAACTTAAAAAGTTAAAGGAATAATTTCACTTGCCTTGTTAGTGAGCTTTGTTTTAAAAAGACGTTTTTATAACTTTTTATCAACGTACAGACACAGTAAACACATGGTATGATTCTGAAAATTTTAAACTTCAAAAAAGTGATAATTTTGTAATTTTAAAAAAAAATCATCTTCTTGAATTGACTACCCCCTTAACACTTATATGGAAACATCGGTCTCACTGGCACTAAGGGTGATTTGTTTACATAATACTGGGTTCCCTGAGCTAGGGTTGGTGCTGAACGTCATAATAGCTTCCTCCCTCATTCCTATCTACTTCATAGTGAAATATGGTTCAGTTCACGTGAATCGTTGGGGAAGTGTAAATCGTTCTTAAAAATCATACCGGTCTGTGATACCGCGTGTTTCTTTTTGTGTATTTCATGTAGCGGTCTGTGGAACCGTGTGTTTCCCTTACTGTATTTAACGGTCTGTAAGACGGGTGTTTCCTTTACGGGTTTATATTTTAATTATTTGTATATATTTTAATTATTTTTTTCATTATGTAATTATAAATTTCTGAAATGGCTCGACCACTTAGTACAAGCGATCCCGACTATGGTGACAGAATTCGTAGATTATTGGAAAATGATGACAGTGAATCGGAAGGTTCTATTTGTGATGAAATTGATGACTCGGATGTATCACTTGCAAGAAAGCTATTTGCCTAGAATGCAGTAGAAAACTGTGTCTTGATTGTACAAAAAACAAATGTCAGTAAAATAAAAACCCTAATATGTAAGTAGTCAATTTTTAGTTATGTTTCTTTTATACAAATTTTTACTTTTTTTAAATTTAAGTAGGTATGTGATTAAATATGTATTAAAATAATACATTTAACCTGAGTGAAAGAAAACATTATAAGTCGTAAATACTATAAATAATTTGGCTTTTTTCATTTATTTAAACAATTGTTTTTCGATAACCAGATCTTATACCAATGTCAATTCAATCATTATACTATAGTGAAATAAAATAAGTTTTGTTAAACAGATCTAGTTGAGTTTCTTTGCCTTTGATTCCCAAATAAATTGCCAAAAATGAAATGGCGGTCTGTCAGACCGCGTGTTTCTATTAACGTTATAAAAAACATGTTTCCATATAAGTGTTTTAAAGGGAGAACAACTCTACTCAATCTTTAGTTGGCGCATGCGCACTAGAAATTTTTTACAACGTTTTTCAGTTATTACGGTCTGTGATATTTGTGTACTTACTTCTGAGAAGCTGACAGTAGAACGTTGTACCCCAGATTTCGATTTCTCAAGTACTACATCTGTATTACTGCCGCTGGCTCCAATTGCCGAAGTGCTCAGCGTCTAAAAAATGATAAGAAAACAATTTATGACTCTTCTGAATTATAATAAACTTCAATAAAAGTTTTGAGAAAAAAATCTGGTGTGAAACACACGACTTTCTCTTACAAATGAAAATAATGAACAACATACCTAACGTTAGTAATAAAGCATTAAAAATAAACAAAAAACTAACCTCAAGAAACATAACCTTATTTTAATCATGAGTGAAAGAAGCAAAAAGAAAATCAACCTCAGTTAGGCTTAAAAATACAGAAAATCACTCTTTCACACTAAACTAGACTCTGTAGAGAAAAATTCTCTTGAATTTTCATTTAATTTCCTATAAATTTGGTTATACACTTTTATCGTAAAATGCATACTAAGGCTGAAATCTTACAAAATTATTAATATTTTACACATTTTCGTAAACAAAAACAGAAAATCGCTAATTACCGCTAAACTGAGCGTTATACAAACAAATGTTTGAAATAAAAGTTGTAGGATTTTAAATTCTCTACTACGTTTATTAAATACATTTTTGCGATAAAGTCCATATTAAGGCCGCAAAAAAAAAAATTTACACGAAAACAGCCTCCCCAAGAATGTGAGCAGACATAGCGCCTACCCTAACCTGTGGAGCATAAAATATTTAGTAAATGAGGTGATTTAAAGAAACATCGTAGGAGCCGTTTTTGAGAAAATAGCAAAAAAGTGAAAAATGACACTATAGAATAAACTAAGTAGGCCTACTACTTCCGGTTGACCGATTTTGATGAAAACGTTCGTATCGGGGCCGGTAGTAGTATCTAACTTAAGTTTCAAGTTTCAATTTTGTACGATGTTCTGTTCTTGAGATATTCCGTTCACACCATACACACACAGACCAATCACTAAAAACATGTTTTTTGGGTTCAGGGGTTCTGAGAACGTGTAGATCCGGTGAAAACTCGATTTCGGAAAATCGACTTGAAAACAATACTTTCCTTCCAATATATTCATATTCATATAGGGAAGAGAAAGAAAAAACTGAGGATTGGACGAAGGATAAATTTTATTTTAAACTTTTGTTTTCAGTGAAATGATCCCTGTTCCTAATAATGATGATGATGGTCATAACTGCGATGACCATGATAATGATAAGAATCATTTTTTTGTTTTAATGGCCCCAAATCACCCCTTATGGCCATCCCTAGCCTCCGAGTAGCAAAAACAAAACAAACAAACAGGGAAGCAGGATGGACCTATTTAGTGGAAGGCAGACAGATAGAAATCCTTAATTTGGTGCACACCTACCATGGACTAAAGAAAGGTGCGGTTTCGTTTGTGCGATCGTCGGATGCGATTACTGCATGCGTCACTGCTACCGGGTGATTTTTTAGTTCTGTTACCCAATTGTTAATGTCTGGTAATTTTTTTCTAAGAAAGGGATATTTTGTTTTGTGACACAAAGTTGGTAGCCCTACTCAACCGGTATAGATACGACAGTTTGAGTTGATTCTCCTTGAGTTGCGTAAAATTTTGTGCTGTTTCCAGTTGTGTTACGAACAGAATGTCTTTTACCCTAGAACAACGTGTTTTCATTCTTGAACAATATTTTGCTACAAAATCGTATGCGAGTGTAAAAGAATCATTTCAAATTAAATTTTTTGGTGTTCCTCCACTCTATTCTAGTCAATTTCTAGCCTAACTAACTGATTTTTAGAGGCAGGTATTGTTTGCAGCAGAAAACGTAGTGGTCGACCAACTCTCTTGACAGATGACGTTAAGAGAATGTGAAAACAAGATTGCTCAATTCTCAATGGAAAAGTTTACAAAAACTTTCCTCGCATGTTGATTTGTCATGTTCGAGTGCTCAGAAAGCTGCTAAAAAATTGAAATTGTATCCGTATCACATACGATTAGTTCTACAGCTTCAGCCTCCAGATTTAAACAAGAGATTGTTTTAGGATAAAAGACATTCTGTTCATAGCACGACCGGAAATGGCACAAAATTTTACACAGCTCAAGGAGAATCAACTCACACTGCCATATCCATACTGGTTGAGGGCTACCAACTTAGTGTCACAAAAAAAATTTTTTTTTTTAGAAAAATATTACCAGACATTAACAATTGGGTAACAGGACTAAAAAATCACCCTGTATTACTCATCAAATTGATTTCTTAAGTGGTTCCGTTTATGCGTCCGACGCAAGAGATCGTATGCGTCGGCTGCATCGACTGCTTTGGCAACCAGTCACCTGCAGCAGTCGCATGCGTCTGAAAGTTGAAAATGAGTTTTTCCAAAGACGATGACGCAAAACTCATTGAGTTAGCTGCAGAAAAATTACAAGTATTTGATCCTTCAAACTTGCTTTTATCGTCTAATTATTAGACGAAAGCAGGAGAAAGTAAAAATGCCAGTAGCTAGAGAAACCCAACATCGATAAGTGTGCAAAGTTTCATTTTTTTATATTTATCCAATCCTATAAAAATAGTACCTAAAAATTCCAAATTTAACATTGGCGGGATACAAAGAACAGTCTCAACTTAAAACCAATCAGTTTTTTTGGGTAGACTCCCCCCCCCCTTAACGTCATATCCTCACTCCCCCGCTGATTTTTTTGTGCCAATCACAAACGACGGTTAGGAGAAAGGAGGTGGAGAAATAGGAGGAAGAGGAGAAGGCGTAATTGGCGGGGGGGGGGGTACGGTCAGTGGGGGTCCTAGCAGGTGGGCCCGGCCCCACCCATTTTTAATATGACGACTGAAAAAATAAAACGAGGATGTTTATTCACAACAAGATGGAAAACAATAATAATTAAGACATTTACGCATCGCAAATGACGAATTAAACCTTATCTACGGGCATATATGGCAGGGCAAAGTCTTAGTAACCTGGCGATTGTATCCATAGAAAGAGAGTTAACTTTTCCTTTAATGTCCGATCCAGATCCAGTTGTGGACGAGTTTGCAGCTCCAAAAGGAAGATGGCTACAGTTCAGTTTATTTTAAAGTAAACAATAATCGACAGTTGACTAGTTTATGTGTTATTATTTCTTCATAATTTTGACCAACATAATGGATTTGGACTTGATTTTTATATTTTCAAACTGTTTTGTAACTCATGTACTGTATTTAAAGTGTTCAATTTAGTGAATTTCTTATAAAAATTACAAAGTTGTGTTTGTTTATTCAATACTAATCCTGAAATAAAGATAGAATGTACTCAATCAGTTATCTACACGTATTCAATTTTATAAAATCATAGACAAATATATATATATGTCAGAACCTACTGGACTGGAGAAAAAGTCACAGGAAACTCGACCACAGAAACTGAAGAGGGCTTATGGACGAACACACAAACTTTATAACAAAAAGTGCATTTCCACACATGCAAAAATCAGACACTACAACTCAGTCCTCAAACCCGAGGTGCTATATGCAGCAGAAACATTGTCACTTCACAATAAGACTGCTACAAAACCTGAAAAAAGAAGAACGTAAAATCATCAGGAAAATACTTGGACCACGAAAAACTGACGATGGATACCGGCTACAAACCAACAGAACCTCAGAGAAAATTTCAAATATTTCAGCAGACATTAGAAAAAGATGACTTAAATTCTATGGACACATACAACGACTTCCTCAACACAGACTTACCCACCAGATTCTTATTGCTACAGAAAATCTTAAAGGAATGACATGGGCCGAACAAGTAAGAAAAGACTTTGACGACGCTCAACTCACTTCTGAAGACGCGACAGACCGCGATACGTATAGAAATAGAATAGACGAGTGGGAAGTGCAGCCAGAGATCAGAGCCAAGAAGACCGGCACTGCGTGCACAGAGGAGAGGAAGAGAGCCATGAGTGAGAGGATGCAGATGTCATGGTGAACCCGCAGGAAGAACCGTAGAAGCTTCACGTGATCCATAAGGGTCTACAACGTGTATAGCCTAATAATAATGTTTTACATAGGTAAAAATAATGTACAGGCCGGCAAGATCCAAATGAATTGCGAGTTGCGCAGAACAACTGAGTGAGAAAGAAATATTTAGAGAGAGAGAGAGAGAGAGAGAGAGGTATATTGCTTCCACACTTGTCAGTGCGGAACAGCCTGCCAAAAAGTTCTGTGTGCTGTTTATCACATACACAGACATACGTACACACACATTATTGTTATACTTCTAGTTACAAATAGACTTAATTTTCTCTTGTACTATTACCGAAATGAGATTAAAATTTACCGCTTATATGCAGATTTTGTCTTTTATGAAAATTCAATCTTAATGTAGGCCCTACTACGACAAATCATAAGTCTTCCACGCCGGAAATCTCACTTCCTGGAAAACTCTCATCTGAATCGTCACTGTCAGTATTAGGATTTATTACCACATCTTCTAAAGTATATTCGTTTTGCATTAGTTCCGTTTCTAACCTAAGACGTGTTCGCATCGATATTTCCAGTTATCGCCAGAAAATGTAGTAAAAAAGTCATCACATAGTTTTCTGACATCATTAAAATTACAGTAGACATTATTTTTATTTACGTAGTCTTTAAGGGAAGCCCAAACCATTTCGATTGGGATGGTACGGAGCAAGTGGTAATATAACATGACCTTTATAAAATTTTATCTAAAAAAAAATTGTCGCTGCAGCCACACGCTCTTCAACTTTGACTAACGGAATTTCTGGGCTCCCATAAATTGCCTCCTGATGCATGAATTCTAATAATGAGCCGATTACTTCACGTCCTTGAGAGTGAATAGTTTTTTTCTTCACTCTACTTTTTACATTCATAGCGCTGTTATTTTAAATACACTAAAACACTATTTTAAATAAACTAACGGTGAACATGAGTTTTTCTCGCTACCTCTGATAAAAAAAAAACTAGCACTGAAACACTATTTTAAATATACAGAATTACACTGTTTTAAATAAACTGGATTTCGATAACGCATAAAAGAAAATCACGTCTAAAATTAGGTAAGGTACTATTCTAAAGAAACCGGCTGGACTACAAAACCGAAACACTACTTTTTTGACCCACTGTACGGATGTTCACTCTTTGGTGACTGGGAAAGCACTGGCTCTGAAACCCCCCACTACTTCCTTTGCTACTGCGCATAGACAACTCACATCTCATTTGGAATGAGTTGGCCTGTACAGTGCATTTGTTTTTGGAAGAAGCTTGTAAGGGGAGATGAGTAGGTAGAGTAGGGATAGTTTCAACAAGGCAAATGTTATCTCCTTCTCACTTAATCATCATTCCTTCTCTTTCTAACTGTATACTACTGTTACAACTATGAGATGCTTCCCCCACCACTAAACAGAACAGCTCAGCGGCACACAGCGTTGGTGGGAGAGCTTCTATAGTCTATTCCAGTTAAGTTGGCAGTGCCTGCAAAATAAATTCCGATTCACAGGCGGTGCATGAAGGAACAGTCCAAAACGCATTTTGATAGAGATCTACCCATACGTAGAAGTAAAACTTGAAGTAACTTTATAAGAAACTTTAAAAATGATAATAATTAAATGAAATTTTTGTTGCTTTGTCCAGCGAGTTGCTAATCGTGTTAACTCTGTTTCGCTTTTTAGTTGGAGATGTGACTCGACCAGTAATTTTCTTTTCCTTAATTATTCTGTAAACTGATCGTCCAGAGACAACTAGCATTGCTGAAGTTTTTGCTACAATTTCACTAATTGTTATATTAGCATGTTCAGTTTTAAAAGATTTCAAAGTATTTATAATTAATAGTTTTTGTTTAGAATTAATGCCTTCTTGTCCGCGCTTGTTTCGTTTAACCGGAGAATCCATTATTATTGATTTAAGAGAATATAACTACCAACTAATAGTACTACTTATTAAAATAATTAAAACAACACAATAACAACAAATATTAGTCTCATACGTTTAAAAATATCACAAACACTATTATAATATGAATAAACACTAATATTAACACGACTCTGTATGTGTAGCAGGTACTACACTATTCGTCGAATGAAGAAGCAAAACTGATATAATTGCATGTATAGGCCTACAAGTGAAACGCGGTTGTTGTGTTAAACACAAACAACCAATGAGCAGTTGCCGTCCCACATTCCACACCAATGAATCTACTGACAACTTAACTGGAATGAACTATAGCTAGCCAAATGACCTGTACATTACATAACAGCTACTTTTTAACTTAAAAAGTTAACATATAAATATATAAGTGGGCCCACCCAGAAAAACATTTTTGGGGCCGCCACTGGGTACGGTACTTACCAACAACGATTGAGAATATGTACCAAAAGGACAATCAGGCAAATCCGGAGGGTTTCTAATATTCTCTACTTCTTTTGATGTCAAGTACCTGAGTTCCACCGGACACACACCCCACTTTAAACCAGGAGCTAGAAACAAAAAATACATCTCTTATTTCAACAAACTATAAAAATAATAAATTTTGGCACGTTAACCCTTTATAGGACTTTGGTAAGTACAGTCAACTCCAGATTATCCGCGGAATTGGGTGGCGCCAGTGCCAGTGATAATCCACCGCAAAATGACAAAAAAAGCGTACGCATATACAGTAGTAATGTATAAAATCTTTATTAATTTTACTTTCTCTTGCCTATATGAATATATAGGAAGGAAAGTATTGTTTTCATGTCGATTTTTCGAAATCGAGTTTTCACCGGATCTATACGTTTTCAGACCCCCTGAACCCAAAAAACATGTTTTTAGCGATTGGTCTGTGTGTGTGTGTGTGAACAGAATATCTCAAGAACGGAACATCGTACGAACTTGAAACTTTAAACTTAAGTTACATACCACTACCGGACGCGACACGAACATTTTCATCAAAATCGGTCAACCGGAAGTAGTAGTTTATTCGTATAATTTTTTAGTTTTTTGCGATTTTCTCAAAAACTGGTCCTACGATTTTTTTTAAAATCGCCTATTTTACTCAATTTTTTATTCTCTACAAGATAGGGTAGGCGCCATGTTTGCTGAAATTCTCGGTGAGGCTGTTTTCACGTAAAAACGTTGTTTTTTTAAGATTACGGCTTTAATATAAATTTTACCGCAAAAACTTATATAATAAAAGTTGTAGAGAATTTAAAAACCTACAACTTTTATTTCAAACATTTTTTTGTATAACGCTTAGTTTAGCGGTAATTTGCGATTTTCTGTTTTTTTTCTCACGAAAACGTGAGAAAAATCGATTTTTTTAACATTTCGGTCTTAGTATGCATTTTACGACAAAAGTGTATATAATAAAAGTTATAGAAAATTAAAAGATCTACAACTTTTGTTTAGAGCATTTTTCTCTACAGAGCCTAGTTTAGCGTGAAAGCGTGATTTTCCGTATTTTTAAGCCAAACTGAGTTCGATTGTCATTTTGCGTCATTCACTCATGATTAAAATAAGGTTATGTTTTTGAGGTTAGTTTTTGTTCATTTCTAATGTTTTAATACTAATGTTAGGTTTATTATTAATTATTTGCATTGGCAAGAGAAAGTTGTGTGAGAGTTTCACACCAGATTTTTTTGTTATTTAAAGTACTTAAATGTGTACAATAATGAAAACGCTAACTTACATTACAAAATATAGGGTGATTCAAAAAGAGCGCCGGTTTTTAAACGGCTGGTAAATTTTTGTTTATCGGTTGGCAACATTGTTTGACCTCATTTCTATTTCGGAGAACATTCCGATTGACGATTCAGTTGCAGTTTCTCTTGTTCGCAGTGTAATACTCTCGCAGTCTCTGTCTAACCATGGAGAAGTTTACTATTGCGCAACGAGTGTTAATCGTCAAAACATTTTACCAGAGTGGAGAGAGTTATGCGGCTACTGTCAGGCGACTTCGCGGTACTCTAGGACGTAATGAAGCACCGAACGAATCAACAGTTCGCAGGCTCATGAAAAAGTTTTTTGAGACGGGTTCAACAGTCGACCTTAAAAGTTCTGGACGTCGTCGTTCTGGCCGAACTGAGCAGAACGTTGCGTTGGTTCGTGACAGTGTGGCTGTTAGCCCAGCAAAATCAATACGTCGCCGTTCTCAACAATTGGGTTTTTAAGATGTTCTTCTGTACGGAGAATTCTTCGGTACGATCTCCAATATCACCCGTATAAAATTCAGTTGACGCAACATTTGAAAGTGGCAGACCACCAGAAAAGACGACAGTTTGTTGACTGGGTATTGAGAAAACGGCAGGATGATGACACCTTCGCAAACAAAATAATTTTCAGTGATGAGGAGCACTTCCACTTAAACGGTTTTGTTAATAAACAGAACTGCCGTTATGTGGGGTTTTCTAAACCCCACATACGGAAACTTGTCCCACATAGTCGAAACTTGTCGTGCAGTAATATCCAATTTCATGGACAGAGTTGATGCGTGCCAGCGCAGTAGAGGAGGACACATGCATGACATCATTTTTCATACATGAAATCGGAAGGTAAGATGAACTTGTTGATGTATTTATTTTCAGTTTTTCAATAAAATAAATCTCTTAATTTGATATATCAAAACCGGAGCTCTTTTTGAATCACCCTATATAACATTTAAATTTAAAATGTTAATTATTTTTTGTCCCTAAAAATGTTTGTTTACTGTAATTTTTACTTTCTCTTGCCTATATGAATATA